>CM060427.1:49635831-50835831 GCA_030545235.1 Helianthus tuberosus | reverse complement strand
CAGTGTACAACATGGCAAAATAAAACTATTGATTCGCTAAGCATACAAAGACTAACAAATAATGATTAATTAGGTTGGATGGTGCGGAATAAAGCTCTTAAGGCTTTTTTATGTCACATCAATACTATGTAGATTTTAAGACAGCAATGACATCCCTTTTTAACACATGTGGTGTGGTTTATCGTCCTCTTAAAAAAAAAATTAGACTGGCTCACTGAAGGTGCCCCCACCACACAAATCTTTCGTGCTTGTTGAGAACACCCAACCTAGCTGAGATAGCTGAAGGTATCACCCCATTATAGTCTCTCAGCCAGTAATTCATGTTACCTCTTAATCCTAACCTTGGCACCAGAACTTTATAAAGGAAATTTGCTCAGCCGATTGTATACTTAATTAATTTATGCTAAAATAAGTAAAAAATGTAAGGTCAAGTACTATTTCATCCATCATGTATAAAATTTCTAGAATAAAGTCTCATATTTACTGAAAGAATTGATAACTCGTTGATTTTCTCATTGATACAAAACCCTATATAAATTACAAACTGAATCTCCTTTTGAGAGGGAGATATTTTGTATTAGTTATTTACAATAACTTCCTAAATTATAAACATTCTATTACACCCCCGCAGTCAAAGCGAAGGGTGGCCGGATGCTGAGACTGGATCGGAAATCATCAAACAAGACACGCGGCAGCCCTTTAGTAAAAATATCTGCAATCTGATGTCGAGACGGGACATGAAGCACGCGAACATTGCCCTTCTGTACTTGCTCACGAACAAAATGAATATCAAGTTCGATGTGCTTCGTGCGTTGATGCTGAACGGGGTTACCAGACAAATAGATAGCACTAACGTTGTCGCAGTAAATCAAAGTGGCGCGTGAGAGAGGATGATGCAACTCGAGTAGAAGATTGCGAAGCCAGCAGATTTCAGCGACTACATTGGCGACTCCGCGATACTCGGCTTCAGCACTAGACCGAGAGATAGTAGACTGCCGTTTAGACGACCAAGAAATCAGATTGTCCCCAAGATACACACAGTAACCAGATGTAGATCGTCTAGTGTCTGGGTAACCTGCCCAGTCAGCATCAGTGTAAGCCCGCAAGGAGGACGTGTCAGTAGCACCAAGATGAAGCCCCAAGTCAACCGTTCCCTGTATATAACAAATGATGCGCTTTAGTGCATTCTAATGTGCCGCTGTAGGAGAGTGCATATGCATGCAGATTTGTTAGACGACATAGGAAATGTCAGGACGGGTGAAAGTCAAGTACTGAAGAGCACCCGCGAGACTCTGATAAGTGGTAGGATCATCATGTATAGGACCAGAATCAGCACTGAGTTTGGACTGTGTATCAACTGGCGTGGCAACAGGCCTGCACGAATCCATTCCAGCGCGATGAATAATGTCTTTAGCGTAGGCCGACTGAGAAAGAAACATGTTGTTGCCATTGCGTGTCACCTGAATACCCAGAAAGTATGATAAAGATCCCAAATCCTTCATGGCAAACTCTCCAGCCAAACATTGCATGAGGCGTTGACGAAGACCATCCGATGAAGTGGTGAGAATAATATCGTCCACGTAAATCAGCAAGTAGGCAATGTCACGACCATGACGATAGACAAATAAGGAATTGTCAGACTTGCTCTGCGTGAACCCCTGTAAAACCACAAAATCGGTGAAGCGTTGGTACTGTGACAACCCTCACCAAAACAGGTATCCGTACGACTTAATTAATATTTAATTACTGCTTAATTACTGTGCTTGCTTACAACGGTGATTAAACTGCTTACTGATTTCTGATACATACATGCTCATGCATCACATTTTATACTGTCACTCTATTATTTATACACCAACATCAGTGACAACCTTGATGCACAACAAGCACAGTGAGCGCACTACGGAATACCCATTAAACATGCTGACATAACCAGCATCAGGCAAACACTGCCTCTAAGGCCAGTACGAGCCGGGAATAGATTACTACACTAGTAGTGAGTGTAGGGAGGTGAGGATTGTAGAACTGCGTCACTAGGTGGAGTTTATAGTGACCGGATGTGCCTAAAACGTACTTTAAGTACAAAATTCTGCGCTTTAATATAAAACTCAGCATTTTAAACTACTAATAAAGTGCAAAAACATTTCAGAACGGTCCCGTATATTTTCCTAAGTACCGGGAACAATTTATGTTACAAAATATATACATAAAGGACTTTTCGGACTAATTAAACATTTTAACGGAACGGTATTTAATCGTATAACCGGACATTACCCGGGACACTAAATTTTTGTCAAATACTTTATTTTATTATTTATGGCTAGTCATGATCCCCGTATGCCATAACACCCGCCTAAAATAAATCAACTAACTTATATCACATTACTTACACTTAGCCACTTTAGTCACAATATTTACATTATACCCCCCCCCCCCCCAACGAATTTACTTCCCAAGTGGGACCCCACATGTCATATTTCCGTACTTCCAATCTTCTTGCTTGATTCTATGCTCTTGTATTAATTGTTTTGCTTGTCTATCTAACTAAGATATGTGAGAAAGGATATAAGTAAGGTCCCATAGATTGTATATCACTTCACAAGATTATACAACCCATTTTTCACTCTCTCCTCTCTCTTGATCGGCTGCCCACAACCGAGCACCCCCTCACCACCCTAAACATCATCATCTTCTTCCTTTCATTGTCCATTCAAAGCCTAGAAATCATCCATGGAAGGTGCAACTTGAAGGGATTGCAAGGGAGCATCGTTCTTGCTTGGTTCTACATCTTTTTCTCATCATTTTTACACAAGATTCTTCCCTAGCTAGAGGCTAGTAGTAAGTTTCTTC
Organism: Helianthus tuberosus; assembly: GCA_030545235.1. NCBI lineage: Eukaryota > Viridiplantae > Streptophyta > Magnoliopsida > Asterales > Asteraceae > Helianthus > Helianthus tuberosus. The sequence goes on along the minus strand of CM060427.1, from coordinate 50,832,981 downwards.
ATACTTGATCTCATCTTGTTCGAAAATTTTGGCATTTAACATGTAGTATTGTTGTTTAAATCACTAGATTACAAGAATATTAGAAAAATATGAAACATAAGTTATGAACATAAAATCTACATAAAAGTTTACTTGTGTATGATTTATGAAGTGGAATCTTGTCGGGTTTAAGGGTTGGATAACACATACTTGATATTTAAAAGTCGTTTTCTTGTTTAACCCGCTAATCGGACACTTATAACGCGATTTAATAACATCTAAATCACAAAACAGCATGCTGAGTCACTGTTTCAGCCGCCTTCAACAGGCTGTAAACGGACTTTAAAAACTCGAAAAAACGGAGTTTCAAAAGCCTAAATCGTGTCATTTCGAAAAACGAAGAAAATGGCGCTGGAATCGTATTTTTCTGATGTCGGTTACTATTTTAAAAATTTGTTTTCGTGACAGCAGCTAAGGCTGTTTGTTACTGCAGTAAAATGGGTCTTACGTTTTCAGTCACAACTTAAAACCTGAACCGAACCAGCCCCTGAAACTTTTATCAAAGATGATCACGGATGTATTTGTGACCCTCGAACTGGATTTTCGATAAACGGACTTACGAGGAATTTTTGACGAATTATTCCGTAAACTGTGATCAGAATGTAACAAATCTGATCACAGTTCGGTAAACGATTTTCTATAAATTTTTGGTAATGAATTAGACCCCGAAATTTTTACACAATAATTTGTGGGTCGGTTATGACGTTCCACAAAAATTTGGGAATTTTTGGAATAAGTTAAGTAATTTATTTACACGTCCGAAAACAGTCCAGTTTTCACAAATTGAAACTGAAACGACAAGAGTAGTATTTTGCGTGTTAAAACGTAAGGGTTGATTGTTGATGATCTTGGTTTGATTTCGAAAAGAAAATGATGTGCGTATTAGCACGGATACTCCCGTTTTTAGGGGAAGTTCTGGCGAATTTTTCTAAAAATACCAAGACTTAGAAAAATTATTTTTTTCTAACAAGTATGTTTAACTTTATTTCTTGGAATTTAACCTCGCCTTGAGTTTTGACAAAAACCTTTAAAGTGTTGGTTATGAGACTTGAAAATGTATCTTGTCAATACTTAAAGTCACCACATACATAATACTTGTACGAATACCCCATCCTTGGGAAGGAATCTATTTATACGTTAACCAAGAAATATAAACACGAAATAGTTGTCAAACTATTTCCCCAAGAACATTAAAACTCTAAACTAAGGCACGGCCGTTCGTCTAATAGACATTAGCACGTTGTAGGTTGTCATGCTGCAGACTGAGTTGATTTGCTGTTATTCGAGGACGCATTACAGTGAGTTCATGTCCCCCTTTTCTCTTGACTGTTTTCAGTTTTCTAAACTGCGGGGGTGAAATACATGTTACTATGATTACGAGTACTTTTACACATGGTATGTTTAGCGTAAGGAGGGTTACTACTTAGATCATGTGAGTGGGTAGGCGCAACTTGGGATCATTAATCCTCATTGTAGGACCGAGGGACAGGAGCGGTAGATCTATCTGGGTGTAGCGAGCCCAGCCCCAGGCCAAACAGAACGGACCTTGGGGTGACTTTGTGCCCGACGCATAAATTCGCTAGGTTTGAGTCTTCCTACTTGCACTTCACACATATCAATGGCCTTGCAAACCATTGGTGATCTCTTTTTCCTTATCTGCTACATACCAGGGTTTTTTATACTTACAAAGGTTTTACTTACTCACTTACACATGAACTCGCTCAACATTTTGTTGATTTTTCCAACTTACATGTATTTCAGGGAACTAAGGATCTGGCCCGGTATGCTACGTCTTCCCGCTGTGTTAGAATTACAGGATCATCCACGTTTAGGAATTGCGACTTTTACCTGGACGAGTCGCAAGTCTTAAACAAGTGTTTATGTTATATTTGGGGTTGTGTTTTAAGAACAAAGTTTTTCTGTTGTTAACTTGTAATTTCCGTTGCATGTGTCAACGTATTAGGACAATGTTGTGGTATTTTACTTAAATCAATGGATGATCTGCATGATATTATTTTCATATAGCTTTGTTGTGATTAAGCTATGGTATTAAGAAGTCACACCAAATAAACCCACGCTTACGCAAAGCCAGGGTGTGACAGCTTGGTATCAGAGCTCTGATCATAGCGAACTAGGATTCCTCCTCGAGTCTAGACTATGATCACTAGGGCTCTCACGAAAACATTTTTACACTGCATACCACTTAAGTCCAGATCCAAAATGTTTTTACAAACAAATGTTGAGCACATTTTATTTGTTATTTATAGGCTCAGTCTGGGAGGCTGAGGCTCGGTCTGGGAGGCTGAGGTAGTTGTCTAGTGGGACTAGGGAGTCAGTCTGGGAGGCTGGGAGGCTAGTGGGACTAGGGAGTCAGTCTGGGAGGCTAGTGGGACTAGGAGAACTATTTAATTGCTTATTGGTGATTAATGTGTTATCTGACTATATGATTGATTATTTGTGCATATTTGTGTTTGTGTTACAGACGACATGGCTTCCTCTTCAGATACTGGAGTGTCGGACACTTTGGATCCTTTAGCTATCGTGTCGGACGATGAGATGATGTCAGAAAGTGAGGTGTACACGTTAGACACCACCAGCACGGACGAGGATGCTTTTCAGCCGTTTGCTCTTCCTGACTTTGGAGATGACGTTCCTATTGCTGATGGCCCTATCGGTGGAGACTTACCATTCCCTCAGGTCCCTGCTCCTTTACCGTTTGCCGCAGTTCCTCTCGAGGATCTGCCTCACGATGAGCTTCCTGACGATGACATTGACTTGTTCCTAGAGGGTCCCCCGGAGGGAAACCAGGATGGTGTGGCCCTCATGGACGCCGATGTTCCTCTGGCTGATGATCCTGTTGTCGATCATGTTGTTCCTTTGGCTGGCATTCCTGCTATTATGCCCATTGCTGATCCTGTCATTCCTGTCGAGGCTCCCATTGAGGAGGCTCCTTTTTATCTGTTTGGTGCTCACTCCTTCGAGTCAGTAGCGTCCGCTTCACTACACGCCCAGAGCGTACAGCTCCATTCCTCTGATTCTGACTCAGACATGGCGATGTCTGTTGCACCTGACGATGACGACCCGGAGCCTGCTGTGGCCCCCGAGCCAGTAGTTGCTCCCCTTCCAGACCCAGTACCTCTAGAGTCCGACCATGCACTCTTCGCGGCTCAGGTCGACCCACAGTATGCTGACACCCGGAATGGGTGGATTGATGATGATGATGAGCTTCCGCCGTTCGTGGCACCTGTAGCCCCAGTCTTGGCACCCATTTTTGCTCCTACTGATATCCCACCTTTTCCCCCACATACCACCGAGGCACCCTTGTTCCCCACACACACTGCTGATGCGCATCGCGCGGATCTGCCTGTCACATTTCTACAGGAGATCCCTCCGCCGCGCCCTGGAGAGGGCCCATCTCATCAGCCTTTTGGCCATGCACCTTTTCCGACCGGAGGGGATCAGTTTGCACCACAGATCCCTCACCATACTGTCGTTCCCCCTGTTCCACCGTTCGCTGTACCACCTTTTACTCCATCCAGCGAGCCTTTTCTATGGACATCATCATCCGTCGTGCCGCCGACAGATCCATATCATGCCTATTATGTCGGGCCGTCTTATGAGGATGTCCTCGTTTCATTTATGCTACAGCATGACGCGCTGACGCGTCGTGTCCAGGTCCTGGAGCAGCAGTTAGAGCATCTGTCACGCTCTCACCACGCCATGGAGGCGGACTGGCTCCTCATGCGCAGTTTGTTCTACTTTCATTTTCCCCCTCCCCCTCCACCACCAGCAGCATGAGGGCTCTTTTGGTTTGATGCAGGTACCACCACTTTTGATGAGAAGACGACGATTAAGTCGGCTACATAGCTTTTGAAGACCACCTGACGATTCTGACTTTTGATGTTTGGCATTTGTATATGTTTAGACGTTTCGGACAAGGGCGTTGTGACCCTTGGTCCCTTTTTGGATGTATGTTACATTTGTGAAACTTGTAAACATTGTAATCGTGGTCTTGGTTATATAAAAGCTTAATCGCAGTATTCTCATTACATGCATGGCTGATTTATTGATTTATTTATAACATGGGATGTTGTGTGATTGATTGTTTATAACATGAGATGTTATGTGTTGGTTTATTTTAACATGAGATGTTATGTATTATTATTATCGCTTTATACGCACACTTTACCTACCATGACCTGACTCGCGTAAACCATCTTTTAGAAGATGCCACCAAGACGTGATCCACACATGCCTACCAACGAGGCAGAACTCCAACAAATCATCGCTGCCGCCATCGCGCAATATGCCGCCTCTCAAGGAGGACCTAGCGGAGGCAGCTCATACAATAACGGCAACAATAATCCGCCCCATGGTAATACTAAGTCATTAAGGCATACCATGATACATTGGATATCTATAGCGAGTTGCTAATGCCATTCATATATTGTAACGTATGTGCAGGGTGCACCTACAAGCAGTTCTTAGACTGCAAACCTGTAAACTTTGATGGCACTGGAGGTGCTGTTGCTTTTGTTCGTTGGGCAGAAAAGACTGAATCAGTTCTCCGCATGAGCAAATGCGCTCCAGATCAGCAGGTTACTTACATCTCTGGGCTATTCTTGAACGGAGCCCTGTCATGGTGGAATTTACAAGTCCAAACACTCGGTGAAGCTGCAGCCTACGCATTGACGTGGAACGAGCTGAAAGAGCTCATGCGCAAAAAGTATTGCTCTCGCGCTGAAATTCAAAAGTTGGAAACCGAGTTTTGGCATCTGAAGATGGAAGGACCAAAAATTGCGGAATATGTTCAGAGGTTTCATGACCTGTCACAGGTAGTACCTTATATGGTCACGCCAGAATTCAAGCGGATTGAGCGCTTCATCTCGGGATTAGCTCCCCAAATCATTAGTATGGTGACCTCTTCAAAACCGGCAACAATCACCGAGGCGATCGATCTAAGCGTAGCTCTCACTGAGGAGGCGATCCGCCTAAATAAGTTTTCTGATGTTGAGCAAAGGAAGAAGGAGACTCATGTAGAGTCGTCCGGGGATAACAAAAGAAAATTCTCGAATTTCAAACAAGGCACAAGCAGTGATGGCAGAAAAGGAGAGTCAAGCACGCCGACCCGAGCTACGACTGGTACTGGAAGGAAAGGAAGGGGATATATGGGTACACATCCTAAGTGCAACGCTTGCCAGCGTCACCACTCAGGCCGGTGTGGTTTAAAAGTATGTGAAGCCTGTGGAAGGGTTGGTCACTTGAAGGATTCTTGCTGGGCTAGTGCTGGCCGGGGAGGCCAATAAGGATTTGGGAATAGAAACAATAATCGTGGTGGTATTGGGAATCGCCCGCAGGGGAACAATGGAGGAAATGGGAATCGAGGCAACAATGTAAATCAAGCTGGTAATGCGAACCGAAACAACAACAATCAAGCTGGAAATAGTGGAGGAAACGGACAAAGACCAGGTTGTTTTAACTGTGGTGATATGGGGCATTTTAAGCGGAACTGCCCAGAATTGAATCAAGCGCGTGGAAGGGTTTTCAATATCGAAGCGAGGGAAGCGCGCCAGGATCCCAATGTTGTTACTGGTACGTTCCCTGTAAACCAACGCTTTGCATCCGTTTTATTTGATACTGGTGCCGATTATAGCTTCGTATCGTTAGAGTTTAAGAATATGCTTGGTTTAGCCGCTAGTAAATTAGATATTCCTTACTCAATCGAATTAGCAAATGGAAAGTTGGTAGAAGCCAATGAAGTGGTCAGAGGTTGTGTAATCGAGTTGGGAGAGCGTGAGTTTACTTTGGATCTACTACCAGTCCAGCTGGGGAGCTTCGACGTGGTAGTAGGAATGAATTGGTTATCAAGCAACAGGGCTGAGATTGTTTGTCACGAAAAGGTAGTTCGTATCCCAACCGAAGATGGAGAAACAATTGTGGTTCATGGGGAGAAGCGGGATACGCCTTTAAGAATTATCAGTTGCCTGAAAGCTCGTAAGTGTTTACAAAAAGGATGTGCTGCCTTCCTGGCACACATCGTGGATAGGAAAGCTGCTGAGCCGAAAATCGAAGACATCCCTGTCGTAAGGGAATATCCTGAAGTCTTTCCAGAGGACTTGCCAGGATTGCCACCCCAAAGGCAAGTAGAATTTCACATTGACTTAGTTCCAGGCGCCGCGCCTGTAGCTAGGGCACCTTATAGACTTGCACCGTCTGAGATGCAGGAGTTGTCGACACAACTCCAGGAATTACTTGACAAAGGATTCATCCGACCAAGCTTCTCACCCTGGGGAGCTCCAGTTTTATTTGTCAAAAAGAAAGACGGTAGTTTCCGTATGTGTATTGACTACCGGGAGTTGAATAAACTGACGATCAAGAATAGATACCCTCTGCCAAGAATCGATGATCTATTCGATCAACTCCAGGGTTCAAGCTTTTACTCTAAGATCGATCTTCGATCTGGGTACCATCAGCTAAGAATACAAGAAGAGAGCATCCCGAAGACAGCTTTCAGAACTCGTTATGGACACTACGAGTTCCTAGTTATGCCGTTTGGGTTGACAAACGCGCCTGCTGTTTTTATGGACCTAATGCACCGAGTCTGTAAGCCGTATCTCGATAAGTTCGTGATTGTGTTCATCGACGATATTTTGATTTATTCAAAGACAAAGGCTAAACACGAACAACACTTAAGAACTATTCTGGAGTTGTTGAAAAAGGAACAGTTGTATGCCAAATTCTCTAAGTGCGAGTTTTGGCTACGTGAAGTCCAATTCCTTGGACACGTGGTTAATGGAAATGGAATCCATGTCGATCCCACAAAGATCGAGGTGATAAAGAACTGGGAGACTCCAAAGACGCCAACCGAGATTCGACAATTCTTAGGCTTGGCTGGTTACTATCGAAGGTTCATTGAGGATTTTTCAAAAATCGCTCAATCACTGACACTCCTCACGCAAAAGGATAAGAAGTTTGATTGGGGAATCAAACAGGAAGAAGCATTTCAGTTGTTGAAGGATAAGCTCTGCAATGCGCCAATCTTAGCACTACCGGAAGGTATAAATGATTTCGTGGTTTACTGTGACGCCTCACGTCAAGGATTGGGTTGCGTTTTGATGCAACGCCAGAATGTTATAGCTTACGCGTCACGCCAGTTGAAAGTACGTGAAAGGAACTATACCACGCATGATTTGGAACTAGGCGCAGTGATATTTGCATTAAAGATCTGGAGACACTACCTATATGGTACGAAGTGTACAATTTTCACAGACCACAAGAGTTTACAGCACATATTCAACCAGAAAGAGCTGAACATGAGACAAAGACGTTGGGTCGAATTGTTGAACGATTACGACTGCGAGATAAAGTATCATCCAGGGAAGGCGAATGTGGTAGCCGATGCCCTAAGTCATAAAGAAAGGATCAAGCCCATAAGGGTTAGGGCTTTGGAGATGATTATCCAGACAAATCTTTCCCTGCGCATTCGTACCGCGCAAAAAGAAGCTCTTAAGGAAAGAAACCTTGAAGAAGAATATCTCCGTGGGATGGAGAAGCAATTGGTACCAAACAGGGAAGGAACGTTATGTTTTATGAAAAGGATTTGGGTTCCTCTGTTTGGTGGTTTGAGGAAAGCTATTTTTGATGAGGCACACAAATCACGGTACTCTATTCATCCCGGTGCGGATAAGATGTACCAGGATCTTAAGGATTATTATTGGTGGCCCAGGATGAAGGGCGACGTTGCTGTTTATGTTAGCAAATGTTTGACGTGCGCCAAGGTAAAAGCTGAATACCAGAAGCCTTCGGGACTTCTGCAACAACCTGAAATTCCCAAGTGGAAATGGGAACAGATTTCAATGAATTTTATCACGAAACTGCCCAAGACACCCAGGGGCCATGATACTATTTGGGTGATAGTTGACCGCCTAACAAAGTCCGCACATTTCTTGCCAATCAAAGAGAAAGACAATACGAGTAAACTTGCGGAAATTTACATGAGAGAAATCGTTGCACGTCATGGGGTGCCACTCTCGATCATCTCTGATAGAGATGGGAGATTTGTATCAAGGATTTGGCAATCTTTCCAAGAAGCTTTTGGCTCACAATTGAATTTGAGTACTGCATTCCATCCGCAAACTGATGGCCAAAGTGAAAGAACTATTCAGACATTGGAGGATATGCTGAGAGCATGTGTAATGGATCTTGGTGGTAGCTGGGATAAGCATTTACCACTGGCCGAATTCTCATACAACAACAGCTACCACACCAGTATTGGAGCCGCGCCATTTGAAGCTCTTTACGGACGCAAGTGTCGATCACCACTATGCTGGGCTGACGCAGGTGATAGACAGCTTGTTGGTCCCGAAATCGTCCAAGAAACGACAGATAAGATTTCGCAGATTCGAAAACGCATCGAAGCGGCTCGCGAAAGACAGAAAGCCTATGCAGATCCAAACCGGAAACATTGGGAATTCCAAGTTGGAGATATGGTTTTATTGAAAGTTTCACCCTGGAAGGGGGTGGCACGCTTCGGAAAGCGTGGGAAGTTAAATCCGCGGTACATTGGCCCTTTCAGAATTCTGCAAAGGATTGGGCTTGTAGCCTACAAGTTGGACCTACCTGCTGAACTCCATGGTGTTCACGATACATTCCATGTATCCAATTTGAGAAAGAGTCCAACACAAGATACAGTGATCATTCCTGCTGACGAAGTTCATATCGATAATACGCTCCACTTTACTGAAGAACCTGTCGAGGTCACAGATTGGAAAGTTAATAAAACTCGCAGGAGCAGCGTCAAACTCGTCAAAGTTCGTTGGAATGCTAGGTATGGACCTGAATTCACGTGGGAACGTGAGGATCGAATGAAAGAGAAATACCCCCATTTGTTTCCTAAGAACCCTGCATCTAGTAGCAGAACTTAAATTTCGGGACGAAATTTCTTTAACGGGGGGAGAATGTGACAACCCTCACCAAAACAGGTATCCGTACGACTTAATTAATATTTAATTACTGCTTAATTACTGTGCTTGCTTACAACGGTGATTAAACTGCTTACTGATTTCTGATACATACATGCTCATGCATCACATTTTATACTGTCACTCTATTATTTATACACCAACATCAGTGACAACCTTGATGCACAACAAGCACAGTGAGCGCACTACGGAATACCCATTAAACATGCTGACATAACCAGCATCAGGCAAACACTACCTCTAAGGCCAGTACGAGCCGGGAATAGATTACTACACTAGTAGTGAGTGTAGGGAGGTGAGGATTGTAGAACTGCGTCACTAGGTGGAGTTTATAGTGACCGGATGTGCCTAAAACGTACTTTAAGTACAAAATTCTGCGCTTTAATATAAAACTCAGCATTTTAAACTACTAATAAAGTGCAAAAACATTTCAGAACGGTCCCGTATATTTTCCTAAGTACCGGGAATAATTTATGTTACAAAATATATACATAAAGGACTTTTCGGACTAATTAAACATTTTAACGGAACGGTATTTAATCGTATAACCGGACATTACCCGGGACACTAAATTTTTGTCAAATACTTTATTTTATTATTTATGGCTAGTCATGATCCCCGTATGCCATAACACCCGCCTAAAATAAATCAACTAACTTATATCACATTACTTACACTTAGCCACTTTAGTCACAATATTTACATTATACCCCCCCCCCCCCCCCAACGAATTTACTTCCCAAGTGGGACCCCACATGTCATATTTCCATACTTCCAATCTTCTTGCTTGATTATATGCTCTTGTATTAATTGTTTTGCTTGTCTATCTAACTAAGATATGTGAGAAAGGATATAAGTAAGGTCCCATAGATTGTATATCACTTCACAAGATTATACAACCCATTTTTCACTCTCTCCTCTCTCTTGATCGGCTGCCCACAACCGAGCACCCCCTCACCACCCTAAACATCATCATCTTCTTCCTTTCATTGTCCATTCAAAGCCTAGAAATCATCCATGGAAGGTGCAACTTGAAGGGATTGCAAGGGAGCATCGTTCTTGCTTGGTTCTACATCTTTTTCTCATCATTTTTACACAAGATTCTTCCCTAGCTAGAGGCTAGTAGTAAGTTTCTTCATACTTGATCTCATCTTGTTCGAAAATTTTGGCATTTAACATGTAGTATTGTTGTTTAAATCACTAGATTACAAGAATATTAGAAAAATATGAAACATAAGTTATGAACATAAAATCTACATAAAAGTTTACTTGTGTATGATTTATGAAGTGGAATCTTGTCGGGTTTAAGGGTTGGATAACACATACTTGATATTTAAAAGTCGTTTTCTTGTTTAACCCGCTAATCGGACACTTATAACGCGATTTAATAACATCTAAATCACAAAACAGCATGCTGAGTCACTGTTTCAGCCGCCTTCAACAGGCTGTAAACGGACTTTAAAAACTCGAAAAAACGGAATTTCAAAAGCCTAAATCGTGTCATTTCGAAAAACGAAGAAAATGGCGCTGGAATCGTATTTTTCTGATGTCGGTTACTATTTTAAAAATCTGTTTTCGTGACAGCAGCTAAGGCTGTTTGTTACTGCAGTAAAATGGGTCTTACGTTTTCAGTCACAACTTAAAACCTGAACCGAACCAGCCCCTGAAACTTTTATCAAAGATGATCACGGATGTATTTGTGACCCTCGAACTGGATTTTCGATAAACGGACTTACGAGGAATTTTTGACGAATTATTCCGTAAACTGTGATCAGAATGTAACAAATCTGATCACAGTTCGGTAAACGATTTTCTATAAATTTTTGGTAATGAATTAGACCCCGAAATTTTTACACAATAATTTGTGGGTCGGTTATGACGTTCCACAAAAATTTGGGAATTTTTGGAATAAGTTAAGTAATTTATTTACACGTCCGAAAACAGTCCAGTTTTCACAAATTGAAACTGAAACGACAAGAGTAGTATTTTGCGTGTTAAAACGTAAGGGTTGATTGTTGATGATCTTGGTTTGATTTCGAAAAGAAAATGATGTGCGTATTAGCACGGATACTCCCGTTTTTAGGGGAAGTTCTGGCGAATTTTTCTAAAAATACCAAGACTTAGAAAAATTATTTTTTTCTAACAAGTATGTTTAACTTTATTTCTTGGAATTTAACCTCGCCTTGAGTTTTGACAAAAACCTTTAAAGTGTTGGTTATGAGACTTGAAAATGTATCTTGTCAATACTTAAAGTCACCACATACATAATACTTGTACGAATACCCCATCCTTGGGAATGAATCTATTTATACGTTAACCAAGAAATATAAACACGAAATAGTTGTCAAACTATTTCCCCAAGAACATTAAAACTCTAAACTAAGGCACGGCCGTTCGTCTAATAGACATTAGCACGTTGTAGGTTGTCATGCTGCAGACTGAGTTGATTTGCTGTTATTCGAGGACGCATTACAGTGAGTTCATGTCCCCCTTTTCTCTTGACTGTTTTCAGTTTTCTAAACTGCGGGGGTGAAATACATGTTACTATGATTACGAGTACTTTTACACATGGTATGTTTAGCGTAAGGAGGGTTACTACTTAGATCATGTGAGTGGGTAGGCGCAACTTGGGATCATTAATCCTCATTGTAGGACCGAGGGACAGGAGCGGTAGATCTATCTGGGTGTAGCGAGCCCAGCCCCAGGCCAAACAGAACGGACCTTGGGGTGACTTTGTGCCCGACGCATAAATTCGCTAGGTTTGAGTCTTCCTACTTGCACTTCACACATATCAATGGCCTTGCAAACCATTGGTGATCTCTTTTTCCTTATCTGCTACATACCAGGGTTTTTTATACTTACAAAGGTTTTACTTACTCACTTACACATGAACTCGCTCAACATTTTGTTGATTTTTCCAACTTACATGTATTTCAGGGAACTAAGGATCTGGCCCGGTATGCTACGTCTTCCCGCTGTGTTAGAATTACAGGATCATCCACGTTTAGGAATTGCGACTTTTACCTGGACGAGTCGCAAGTCTTAAACAAGTGTTTATGTTATATTTGGGGTTGTGTTTTAAGAACAAAGTTTTTCTGTTGTTAACTTGTAATTTCCGTTGCATGTGTCAACGTATTAGGACAATGTTGTGGTATTTTACTTAAATCAATGGATGATCTGCATGATATTATTTTCATATAGCTTTGTTGTGATTAAGCTATGGTATTAAGAAGTCACACCAAATAAACCCACGCTTCCGCAAAGCCAGGGTGTGACAGGTACCATGCCCGAGGTGCCTGTCTGAGGCCATATAAAGATTTCTTTAGAAGACAAACATGGTCCGGATAGTCAGTACTACGAAACCCCAATGGTTGATACATGTAAACTGTCTCGCTCAACGTTCCATGAAGAAACGCATTAGTGACATCGAGTTGATTAATAGTCCAGGATTGAGCCAATGCCAAAGATAAGACCAAGCGAATGGTAGCCGGTTTGACAACCGGACTAAATGTCTCCCCGCAGTCTATACCAGTGTCACACCCCCAAATTCCACATGCGGAGTACCACCGCTTGGAGGCGTGACTGACCAGGATCCAGCCACCAATTACACCGAACATTAGTAATTAATGTAAGTGATCACCAACATACTAGTTAGCAATACATCATAGTTTTAAAGTTCAAAAGATTAGCTTTAAGTAGCAGTTTAAGTAAGTCGCGGAAGCATAGGCAAAACAGTTTAAACAAAGTTCGTAGTTTAAGATTTATTTAGAACCCAACACACGGGTTTAGACGACCACTACACTTCCCCAAGCTGCAAGCTTCTGAGTTACTGGGTACCTGCAAAGCATGCAGTAGGATGTCAACAATAATGTTGGCGAGTTCACGAGGGGTCCAGTTTTAGCTTTTCGAAAACGTAGGTTGTTTAGGTAAAGCATTTATAATCACGACATGGGGAGCTACCCCATATGAAAGCTACTAAACTGATGTTACCGAAACTGTTGACGAGAAGATTTTTGTGCCCCAGGTCAATGTCTATCGTCATTGACCGAGATGCAAGGTCTACTAGTTCATGCCCGATCTCCCCCGGTCACGGTGTGAGGTTGTCAAACCTAATAGCGCTATCAACTAATAACCCGTTCGCCCCCGGCGATTAATCGGTACTGTAAGCAGGGACTTAAGGTGATAGAGATTCGTTTAGTTTTGCTAGTTGTGATTTATAAATAATACCCAAAGGTATTTTCCCCCGGAAATAGTAGATTAAAAGTTGTTCATGATTTTTGTTCGTGTCCCTCCCTGGGACGCATGCTTTTAGTGTGTAAACTCACCTTGGGTTGCTCGGCAGATTAGCTTACTTGGTCAAGCTTGCTGGTCACCACGTCCTAACATGGTTACCAGTATAGGTCAGGTTTGGGGGTACAAGTAATCACGTATATCCTACATGAATCTAACACATCGAATGCATACAGTGGCTTGTCATTTACCATTTAATTTATTGGGTCTGCCCTTATAATTATACGGTTAAACGGTAACAGTTAACACATTAGTCCAGTAACACATAGTCCAACCATAACACATTGTGGCCCAATAACCAAAGTAGGCAGCCCAGTCGAGACGAAGTGGTCTCGACTCGAGAACACACGGTCTCGAGTCGCAACCAAAAGATCTCGAGTTATCACGTTTTGGTCTCGAGTGATGCTGGTATGGGTCGTAACCTCATGGGTCTCGAGTCCAGTCTCGAGTCGTAATCGGAAGTTCTCGAGTCGAGACCTTGATGGTCTCGAGTCCCTGAAATCTGTTTTGAGTCACTTGGACATGGTCTCGAGTCGAGACTAGGGGTCTCGAGTTGTAACACGATGGTCTCGAGTCGAGACCGAAGGTTTCGACTCCAACATTGTTGTTTCTAGAATGCCAGCCAAGACATGTACTAGCCAATAGGATTTCATGTGCATGATTTTATGTACTATCCAATAGAATCCCATAAACATGTTTTATTGTCTAAACTATATACAAAACAGATCAAACATGGCATTTCAAATATTTTCACTAACCTTCATGTTGTTCTTCACATATTCAAATATTCCTATTACACTTATATCATATTCAATCAACATGTTCATTCGAACCAATCCAAACTTCTAAACAAATTGCATGATTCGGACATTACCCACGGCTATCTTTGGTTTCTTTCTCTAGCATATAATCACTTGGTTCCATAACATCATACATGTATTTGTTACATCATTTTAGGGTTTTCATGATTATTCAAACAACCCTATCCTAGTATATATTCAAATCAGCCTCATCGACTCCTGGATCTAATCATACATTCCTCGGATCACAAACATACACATACACACCCTTATTGTCCTAACAATCTTGCATGTTATCTAACAATTTCTTATCAAAGCATGAACATGTCTTGCATATCATCCTATTATCACTATAACACAAAGATCTATCGATAACTTAGTCATCTTAACTCATCTATCCTCACAGCACATGTGTATTATCCAACAAGCATATATCTTTGTTAATTTAAGATATCATCCATAATATATTCTATCATCTAACCAAGATATGGTACTAACCGGAACTTGTTTTGATTGTGAGTGTGTGAGATGATGAAGGAAGTGTCCAAGCGATGATCACGAGCTAATCCGGATATCTTGATGCTTCCGGTTTGAGTCCGAGAGAGGAGATGTGATTTTGTGAGGGTTTTCTAGAGAGAGAGGGAGTGAGGATGAAGTGAGAGAGTGTAAAGGAGAGTGTGTGAGGGTTCTTGGCTTATATTTAGAGGGTGGTGCACCTTGAGTGGGTTTCCGAGTAGGCTAAGGGAGGTGCGGCCCAAGCGGCCCAATTGTTCACTTATTTACTCGAGACCGGGTGGTCTCGAGTCGTGGTTTCGGTTCACGAGTATCTTTATATACACATATATATTACATACACGTTATCGACACATAGCACAAGAAGAATCACAACTTTCATTTAATGACATATATATATACGCACAAAGTATATACGCCCGTTTACGTAGTAAGCACCATCTTCTTTTTGCTCTAGCCGTTTCCTTGATCCTCGCAGGGACTCAGCCCTGACGTTCTCGGCTTTCAATACTTCGACCTGAGCATTTCGGATTTGCTTAGGGAGGTTCGAGTGGATGGTGAGCTGTAGGGCACGAACACGCTTAGGCTTGGTTTCCTTCCTGCTGAGGGCATCGGCTACCACATTAGCCTTGCCCGGATGGTATTTAATTGCGCACTCGTAGTCGTTTAGAAGCTCGACCCATCGGCGTTGCCACATATTCAACTCTTTTTGTTCCATTATGTGTTGGAGACTCTTGTGATCAGTGTAAATCGTGCACTTGGTACCGTATAAATAATGTCTCCAAATCTTGAGCGCAAAAATCACAGCTCCAAATTCTAAGTCGTGCGTCGTGTAGTTCCTTTCGTGGATCTTGAGTTGTCACGAAGCATAAGCAATAACCTTCTCGCGTTGCATCAACACGCAACCAAGCCCTTGAATAGAAGCGTCGCAGTAAACAACAAAGTCGTCGGTACCTTCAGGTAAGGAAAGAATAGGAGCACTACAAAGGTTCTTCTTTAGTTCCTGGAAGGCAGATTCCTGAGCATCACTCCATTTGTAAGCAACACCCTTCTGAGTGAGGGTCGTAAGTGGTTGAGCGATCTTAGAAAATCCCTTGATAAATCTTCGATAGTATCCTGCCAATCCCAAGAATTGGCGAACTTCAGTCGGAGTCTTAGGTATGGGCCAATTCTTAATGGACTCGATCTTAGCGGGGTCGACATGAATCCCATCCCGATTGACTATGTGCCCAAGGAAATGGACTTCTCTAAGCCAGAAATCACATTTCGAGAACTTGGCGTACAGTTGCTCATTGCGAAGGAGTTCGAGAATAAGACGTAGGTGTTGTTCATGCTCCTCTTGACTCTTCGAGTAGATTAAGATGTCGTCGATAAACACAATTACGAACTTGTCGAGATAGGGTTTGTACACTCGGTTCATGAGATCCATGAAGATTGCAGGTGCGTTGGTCATTCCGAAAGGCATGACAAGGAATTCGTAGTGACCATAGCGGGTTCTGAAAGCAGTCTTAGAGACGTCCTCATCGCGGACTCTCAGCTGGTGATAGCCCGATCGTAGATCGATCTTGGAATAATAGCTCGACCCTTGCAGCTGGTCGAACAGATCATCGATACGGGGAAGTGGACAACGATTCTTGATGGTAACCTTGTTCAGTTCGCGGTAATCAATGCACATTCGGAATGTGCCATCTTTCTTTTTGACAAAGAGCACTGGGGCTCCCCAGGGTGACGAGCTAGGACGGATAAAAACTTTGTCCAGAAGTTCTTGTAGTTGAGTAGAAAGTTCCTTGAGTTCTGCGGGGGCTAGACGATAAGGTGCACGAGCTATAGGCGCTGCTCCGGGGGTTAGCTCGATTCGAAATTCGACCTGATGGTGAGGAGGGAGTTCAGGAAACACCTCAGGATAGTCGCGTACAACAGGAAAATCTTCAATCCTGCTTTCCTTTTTCTGTGTGTCGGCTACAAGTGCTAAGATAGCGGTGTGCCCCTTTCGTAAACACTTCTGGGCTTTTAAGAACGAAATGATGCCTGCGACTTCTTCGCTTTTGTCGCCTTGAACTATAAGGGGCTTGCCAGGAGGACGGGGAATACGAATAGCTTTCTCTTGGCAGAGGATTTCGGCTCGATGCTTGGATAACCAATCCATACCAATAACGACGTCGAAGCTTCCGAGAATGATGGGGAAGAGATCGATACAGAAGGTCTGACCAGACAACTCTAATTTGCAGTTACGAATTATGTGTGAAGCCTCGAGGTTTCTACCATTAGCTATTTCAACGATGTGCTTAGAGCTTAAAGGCGTAAGGGTGGACTTAAGTTTCTTGCTAATACGTAGGGATACATAACTAGCATCTGCTCCAGAATCAAATAGTATGGAAACATAACGATCATTAAGTAGGAACTTACCCGCTACAACGTTGGGGTCATTCCTTGCTTCTCCAGCTCCAATCACAAAAGCCCTTCCTCTTGCACCATTCCCAGCATTGTTGGTGTTGTTGTTGTTATTTCCCGCACCCTGGTTGTGGTTGTTCTGGTTTAACTGGGGACAATTCTTCTTAATGTGCCCCTCGGCTCCGCACTGGAAACAACCCTTGATGTTCCCATGATGCTGCTGCTGCTGTGGCTGATTCTGCCTTGCGGGATGAGGGCTCCTACAATCCTTGGCCTCATGTCCCATCTTGTTGCACCGCTGACACTTATTCTTCGCACAGGGCCCATTGTGATGTCGATTGCACTTGTTACATTTGGGGAGATGGCCCTGATAGCCACCCTGCTGCTGAGGGCCCTTGTTGCTTTCAGTTTTCCTTTGCTGGGCTGGGGCCTGAGTAGAGTTAGCATCCTTACTCTGATTTCCATCCCACTTTCGTTTGTTGTCACTAGAGGTTCCAGCAGTAGCACCGATCCTCTTGGGCAACTTGCCCTCCTCCACAACCTGATTGGTGAGTTTATGAACAAGACGTACCACGGGCTGTATGGTATTGAGGTTGGCTGAGGTCACAAGGCTTCGGATTTCTGGGACCAAGCCTTTGATGTACAATTCGATCCTTCGATACATAGGTCGGGACATGTTTGGGAAAAGTGCAGCATAGTCGTTGGACTGCTTGGTGTAGGTCTCAATCTCTGGCCCAACCATCTTGAGCTCATAGTACTCGTTCTCGAGTTTGTGGATGTCATCCCTGTGACAGTACTCCTCTTTGATCATGTCCTTGAAATCTTCCCACGCAGTAGCATTAGCAGCTTCGAGACCAAGCATCTGAATCTGTGCTTTCCACCATGAAAGCGCGTTTCCTTCAAGCGTACCAGTCGCGAACTTTACCCAGTTAGCAGGGGGACACTCGCAGACAGCAAAGACAGCTTCGGCCTTCTCAATCCAGTGCAGAAGGCCTATGGCACCCTCAGTGCCGTTGAAAGGGAGAGGCTTGCCATCCATGAAGGTTTTTAAAGTACAAACACGTGGCTGTGCAGGCGCAGGCTGACCTCCAGGGTGAGCTGCGAAAGCTGCAGCCACCGTGTTGAGCAAGTTGGTGAACTGAGCATGAGTCATGCTAACGTTTCCTCTTCCGCGTCCACTCATTGCCTTCATAACCAGAAAACACAATATGAGTGTGATGTCGTAATGTGGCGAGAATGAGATAGAAGAGAGATGTGTATCTATCTAATTAGGCACACTAGTATGTATAGTAGGGCAGTCAATCATAAGATAAACAAGCAAGTAAACACAAGTTCGAGCTATGAGGTCTAATATGCTGAGTCTTGCCCCTGGAGTGTAGTGTCGTCACGAGTCACGGGTTATAGTCTGGTTTTCTCAAAAAGACTCTTCTTTTTAAAACCAAGTTTACTATAACCAATGGCTCTGATACCAATCTGTCACACCCCCAAATTCCACATGCGAAGTACCACCGCTTGGAGGTGTGACTGACCAGGATCCAGCCACCAATTACACCGAACATTAGTAATTAATGTAAGTGATCACCAACATACTAGTTAGCAATACATCATAGTTTTTAAGTTCAAAAGATTAGCTTTAAGTAGCAGTTTAAGTAAGTCGCGGAAGCATAGGCAAAACAGTTTAAACAAAGTTCGTAGTTTAAGATTTATTTAGAACCCAACACACGGGTTTAGACGACCACTACACTTCCCCAAGCTGCAAGCTCCTGAGTTACTGGGTACCTGCAAAGCATGCAGTAGGATGTCAACAATAATGTTGGCGAGTTCACGAGGGGTCCAGTTTTAGCTTTTCGAAAACGTAGGTTGTTTAGGTAAAGCATTTATAATCACGACATGGGGAGCTACCCCATATGAAAGCTACTAAACTGATGTTACCGAAACTGTTGACGAGAAGATTTTTGTGCCCCAGGTCAATGTCTATCGTCATTGACCGAGATGCAAGGTCTACTAGTTCACGCCCGATCTCCCCCGGTCACGGTGTGAGGTTGTCAAACCTAATAGCGCTATCAACTAATAACCCGTTCGCCCCCGGCGATTAATCGGTACTGTAAGCAGGGACTTAAGGTGATAGAGATTCGTTTAGTTTTGCTAGTTGTGATTTATAAATAATAGCCAAACGTATTTTCCCCCCGGAAATAGTAGATTAAAAGTTGTTCATGATTTTTGTTCGTGTCCCTCCTTGGGACGCATGCTTTTAGTGTGTGAACTCACCTTGGGTTGCTCGGCAGATTAGCTTACTTGGTCAAGCTTGCTGGTCACCACGTCCTAACATGGTTACCAGTATAGGTCAGGTTTGGGGGAACAAGTAATCACGTATATCCTACATGAATCTAACACATCGAATGCATACAGTGGCTTGTCATTTACCATTTAAGTTATTGGGCCTGCCCTTATAATTATACGGTTAAACGGTAACAGTTAACACATTAGTCCAGTAACACATAGTCCAACCATAACACATTGTGGCCCAATAACCAAAGTAGGCAGCCCAGTCGAGACGAAGTGGTCTCGACTCGAGAACACACGGTCTCGAGTCGCAACCAAGAGATCTCGAGTTATCACGTTTTGGTCTCGAGTGATGCTGGTATGGGTCGTAACCTCAGGGGTCTCGAGTCTTGTGTCGAGTCGCAATCAGAAGTTCTCGAGTCGAGACCTTGATGGTCTCGAGTCCCTGAAATCTGTTTTGAGTCACTTGGACATGGTCTCGAGTCGAGACTAGGGGTCTCGAGTTGTAACACGATGGTCTCAAGTCGAGACCGAAGGTTTCGACTCCAACATTGTTGTTTCTAGAATGCCAGCCAAGACATGTACTAGCCAATAGGATTTCATGTGCATGATTTTATGTATTATCCAATAGAATCCCATAAACATGTTTTATTGTCTAAACTATATACAAAACAGATCAAACATGGCATTTCAAATATTTTCACTAACCTTCATGTTGTTCTTCACATATTCAAATATTCCTATTACACTTATATCATATTCAATCAACATGTTCATTCGAACCAATCCAAACTTCTAAACAAATTGCATGATTCGGACATTACCCACGGCTATCTTTGGTTTCTTTCTCTAGCATATAATCACTTGGTTCCATAACATCATACATGTATTTGTTACATCATTTTAGGGTTTTCATGATTATTCAAACAACCCTATCCTAGTATATATTCAAATCAGCATCATCGACTCCTGGATCTAATCATACATTCCTCGGATCACAAACATACACATACACACCCTTATTGTCCTAACAATCTTGCATGTTATCTAAAAATTTCTTATCAAAGCATGAACATGTCTTGCATATCATCCTATTATCACTATAACACAAAGATCTATCGATAACTTAGTCATCTTAACTCATCTATCCTCACAGCACATGTGTATTATCCAACAAGCATACATCTTTGTTAATTTAAGACATCATCCATAATATATTCTATCATCTAACCGAGATATGGTACTAACCAGAACTTGTTTTGATTGTGAGTGTGTGAGATGATGAAGGAAATGTCCAAGCGATGATCACGAGCTAATCCGGATATCTTGATGCTTCCGGTTTGAGTCCGAGAGAGGAGAGGTGATTTTGTGAGGGTTTTCTAGAGAGAGAGGGAGTGAGGATGAAGTGAGAGAGTGTAAAGGAGAGTGTGTGAGGGTTCTTGGCTTATATTTAGAGGGTGGTGCACCTTGAGTGGGTTTCCGAGTAGGCTAAGGGAGGTGCGGCCCAATCGTTCACTTATTTACTCGAGACCGGGTGGTCTCGAGTCGTGGTTTCGGTTCACGAGTATCTTTATATACATATATATATTACATACACGTTATCGACACATAGCACAAGAAGAATCACAACTTTCATTTAATGACATATATATATACGCACAAAGTAATTACAAGGTGTTTGCTCGGGAAAACCTAGAGTGTCACAACCAGGTTGTTGACGGCGACCATCGCACACGAGACGAGCCTTGTAACGTGCCAAACTGCCATCTTAATTGAACTTGTGTTTAAACAGCCACATGCTACGTATAATATTCATATTCGGTTCCCGAGGCACTAACTCCCAGGTCTTGTTTTTAAGAAGTGCACTAAACTCATCGGTCATGGCACGGTTCCATTCGGGAATGGACAAGGCAACCTGTGGATTTTGGGGTATTGGTGCAATAGTGGTGGTATGGAGAGAAAATATTTGTTTAGGTTTAATGATCCCGCTCATGGAGCGAGTTCGAATGGTCCGAGTGGGGGGTGCGGGGTTGGGCTGTGATTAAGGGTGGTCGGTAAGTGGGTTAAAGGAGCGGCTGGGTTTGGGCTTGAATGAGGGGATGGGTTTGGGCCGGAAGGAGAGTTCGGGTGTGGGCCGGAAGGAGAGCTCGGGTAAGGAGGGGCAGTAGAGTTGACTGGGCTGTTGGTATTTGGGCTGGGAAGGGGAGTGTTGGCAGCGGAATTATAAGGGCGGGTTTGTTGGGATGGGCCGGGCATTTGGGTGGTGCTGGTCGTTTGGGTTGGGCTAGACGAGTGTGGTGGTGAGGGATGAGAAGTGGAGGGAGAGGTGGTGTGGGCTGGGCTAGACGATGGTGAATGATGGGAAGTGGATGGAGAGGTGGTGTGGGCCGGGGTAGGTTGGGCCGAAGGAGGTGTAGAAGGAGATGAGGTGGGGTCGACGATATGGGGTGGGTGAACAGGAAAGAGAGGAGAGGCAAGAAAGTTATAGGATTGAGGTGTGGAGGGGGATTGAAATTTGAATGGAAAAATCGTTTCTTCGAAGTGAACATGACGAGAGGTGAAAATTTGGTGAGTTTGGAGGTCGAGACATTTGTAGCCACGGTGGTTACGAGGGTAGCCAAGGAACACACACGGTTGAGATCGATTGGCAAGTTTATTGATTGTAGTGGCGGGTAGGATGGGGTAACACAAGCACCCGAAGACACGGAGATGTTCATAGTCGAGTTGGCATTTATATAAGAGAGTAGTAGGGGACAAAAAATCACGGGTTTTATTTGGTAGGATATTAAGGAGGTATGTGGCAGTCTCGAGGGCATGGTGCCAAAAATTCGGTGGTAAATTAGCTTGGGCTAGGAGTGTGCGAAGCATATTGTTGATGGTGCGGATTTTGCGCTCCGCTTTACCATTCTGAGACGAAGTGTAAGGACAAGAGAAACGGAAATGCATACCGTGATTATTGCAAAAGTGCAAGAAATTGTTATTAGCATATTCCTTACCGTTGTCACATTGGAACTGTTTAATTTTTCGTTCAAACTGGGTAGTAATATGATTATAGTATTTTGTGAATGTAGCAAACACCTGGGACTTAGTCGAGAGAGGAAAAGTCCATAAAAAATTAGAGTAATCATCAAGAAACATGACATAATATCGATGCCCTCCCGTGCTTAAAACAGGGGAGGTCCACAAGTCGCTATTAACAATATCAAAAGGTAAAAAAGTGCAATTAACAGAATCATGAAATTGTAATTTGACACTTTTTCCAAACACGCAAGGTTCACATAATTTATTGTTTTGTTTGCCAAAAGAAATACTAGAAGAAAATTTTAAAGAATGCACTAGATTGTCGCCCGGGTGGCCGAGACGTTGGTGCCAGCGATCTTGAGTAACAGCAGCAAAGACGGAAGGTTGAGAGATGGTGGAAAGTGGTTGTGTGAGAGGGTAAAGATCGCCGGTGCTATTGCATCTAAGGATAGGCGCCCGAGTTTTGAGATCCTTCACAAGAAAACCAAAATGGTCAAACTCGATTGAAACAAGATTATCAGTAGTAAGTCGGTGAACCGAAATTAAATTTTTAATGAGTTGGGGGGCAAAAAGGACATTGTTTAATTTTAAAGGTGGAAAAAGGGGGGGGGGGGGTAAGGTTTGGTTGCCTTGTGCCAAAACCGGAATGGCCATGCCATTACCAACAATGATATTTTTGTCAGTGCACTTGTTAAAATTAGACGAGGAGTAAATACCTTGTTCGTTTGCGGAGTGGGAAGTTGCACCAGTGTCCATGAAGCCGTGTTCCGGTTGATTTAAAGCCATGGTGTACAAAGCTTGTTTGATATCCGTAGGAGTGTAGGTGGTTTGATCGGGCCGAGGGCCGAGAATGCCTTGTGAGTTCTGGTTATTGTTATTCGGCTTGGAGGGATAGGGGCATGGAGGTGTGATTTGAGCCGAAGATGAGTGACCAGTAGAGGAGGAACCTTGCAAAAGTGAGGCCCATTAGTTCGCCGTCCAGTTGCTCGGAAAAACAATGTACAGGTGATTCGGTGTGTTCGGTTGAGAGCCCCGATTGTTGTAGTTTCTGTTGTTGTTATAGTTGCGGCCACGACCATGACCGCGTCCGCGTGAGCGGCCACGACCACGATCAGTCGAGTTTGCCGGGGACAAGGCTGACACCGAAGCAGTTAGAGCGGTGGCGGACTATTGAGCTGCGCGGGCAGTTTGGCGCTTCTTTTTATCTTCTTCCATAATCAGGCGCGAACGCACCTCAGTAAAATCGGGTAAGGGGTCGCGATTTTGTAAGACAGTGGAAATATTGTCATATTGTTCCGTTAGTCCTGTTAATATTTTAATCACCAACATACTGTCATCAACTGGAGAACCAACGGATTTCAATTGGTCGGCGAGATGTTTCGCCCGCTGACAATATTCCGACATGGAGGAGAAACCATTGAGACAAAGGTGAGCAAATTCCTGACCGAGAAAGACTTCCCGGGTAGTTTTGTTGTCGTTGAACTGGTTCTTCAAGGCTGTCCAGGCTTCGTAAGCCGTTTGTCCAGGGGAGAGGATGATGTGAAGAAGGTCGGGTGAGATGGTCGCATAGATCGATTGAAGTACGACAGCATCGATACGCTGCCAAAGGGCTGCGTCGGCCGGTTCAGCGTCCTTTTTCGCTAAATCCGTAGATGAGGAAGAAGTGGATTCCGGGTGAGGGCTGAGGTGATCAAGAACATCGAATACTTAACATTGGACCTTGAAGAGGGCAGCCCATGTCGTGTAGTGAGCCGAATCGTTCTCGAGTGTGACCGGAACGTGAGTCTTGATATTCGAGACCGCAAGTGCCTGGTGGGATTTAGTATCCATGAGGGAAGGAGAAGCAGAGGTGCGAATTAGGGAAGAAGCAGGAGGGTAAGGGGGTGTTCCGAAGGCGGCGAACATAAGAGAAGAGTGTTCGGCGGCGGCGATCAGAGGGGAATAGGGTTGCAGGGTCGTATGGCGTGTGATACCATGAAAGAATTGATAACTCGTTGATTTTCTCATTGATACAAAACCCTATATAAATTACAAACTGAATCTCCTATTGAGAGGGAGATATTCTGTATTAGTTATTTACAATAACTTCCTAAATTATAAACATTCTATTATTTACATTAGAAATCTAAGTCAAATATTTTATATCTTATATATATATATATAGGGGAAAGTTCATTGGGGAACACTAAAAAAGTGGGGAACAACGGGGAACCGACTCAAATGAACTCCGATTTGACTCATTCCAGCAGCGTTGGAACCGGCTCGTTGAACCCTAACTAAGATCTCTTAACCCTAAACCCTAAATCCTAAACTCTAAACCCTAAAGCTAAAAAATAAGGCTAAAACCTAAGCTAAACCGTAAAATCTAAACTATAAACCCTAAAAGCTAAACCCTAAAGGCTAAACCTAAAGGCTAAACCTAAAGCTAAACCCTAAAGCTGAACCCTAAAGCTAAACCCTAAACCCTGAAGCTAAACCCTAAAGCTAAACCCTAAGGCTAAACCCTAAAGCTAAACCCTAAAAGCCAAACCCTAATATATATAGGGTTTAGGGGTTATGAGTTAGTGTTTAGGGTTAAGAGATCCTAGTTATGATTCGACGAGCCGGTTCCAACGCCGCTGGAATGAGTCCAATCGGAGTTCGTTTGAGTCGGTTCCCCACTGTTCCCCACTTTTTTAGTGTTCCCCAATGAACCTCACACTATATATATATATATAGTAATGATAAAAATTATATTCACTTTATTAGTATAATATGTATAAGACACACCAAAATAAGGCAAAGTGTCGCACTGATAGATATTAAGAAAATAGCATAATTGATAAGTTAAAGGTTTAGAATCCAACTTTCCAAGAGTTGTATAGTGCAAGTTTTTAAATCTTAACAGTAAATATTATGCGTGTATTGTTCTTCTGATTTTTCAAAAATCTTATTTGCATTAATTTCTTTTAATATGGATTTTTATAAGCTAACGGGTACACACAGGAGTATCTAACATTATCATCAAGGTCTTCTTTCAACGACGATGTCTTTGTTCTCATGTCTCAGTTTTGTTAAATCTGGGTACAATATCAGAGTGATAATACAAACGAGATTCACAAGCTTCTTCTATTAATTTTTGTGAATGGATAAAATTACTAGACTTAAGAAATATAAACACCGAAAACAATTTAATCCTACTAGGATTCCTATTCTTACTAACACTTATCTTAAACAATTAGAAATCAATTAAATCTAATACTAAGATAATTCAAATAATAATTAAATACATTTAATTATTATTTTACTCATTTAGTCCTTCGATAGACCGTACCTTGAGATCGTCCGTACCTCCCTAGTTGATGTTATAATTTTATCAAGTTTTAAAAATCTACCGACAAAACTTTGGAATTTCCTGTAAGAACTAAAGAAAACCTTAGGGATTTTTCAAGGCCCAAACTATCTACACACTTGGTGTGTAGATAATCACCCCAAAAAGGTGTTTTTTGTTCTTATGTGCACACCCTGTAGTGTCGAACTTTGGCCAAAACGCGACATTTTGGTCCGGTTAACCAGACAAAGACTGACGGGTCTGTTGACCGGACCAAAACGCCGAGCTTTGGCCGCATTTTGGTCCTGTCAACCAGACCGGGTGTCAGTCTTTTGTCTGGTTGACAGGACCAAAACGCGGCCAAAGCTCGGCGTTTTGGTCCGGTCAACAGACCCATCAGAAACCCGTCAGTCTTTGTTAGGTTAACCGGACCAAAACGACGCGTTTTGGCCACAGTTCGACACTGCATGGTGTGCATATAAGGACAAAAAACATATTTTAAGGTGTGTGGATAGGCAAATTGGTGTGCCAACAGGTACACCCTTTTTCAATAAGCCAAAATTTTATGTCCTAATTGTCCCCTTGAAGCCGACATATAACCAGCAGATTTATCTAAAATATAGGCATGAATTGTCCAATGTCCTTGCATAATAAAAAAAAGTCCTAAAAGTTGGTTTATAAAATCTTGTTTGAAACCGACAACTCGATTGTTTCACTGTTCGCATGACGACATATGTTGTGTTTTATGTTAACTAGTGGTATCAAACCCGGTGCGTTGCACCGGGATTCCCCTGCTCTACGCTTTGGGTATTTGGTCGGTATCAGTCCGTTTCGTTACAATACTGACGTAAGAGGAAAAATAAATAAAAAATCGAGATATGACCAAATTAAGGAATATCAAAACGTGCTTTACATCGAACGAAAACTATTGTTCTGATAGAAAAATACTCGTTTACTTGGGACACCACGCCGCGTGTTGCAATACGTTAAACATCATAGGCTAAACATCATGAGCTAAACGACATTGAAACTGATAAAGTAATAAACTTTGTAGGCTAGATTAGCTTTAAAACTTTTATCAAGTAAAAGAAAAAAGAGAAACTAAATCATTTAAAAATCAAAATTTTCCAATGGATGTCCTACACGAAAACATGATAGAATTATGGTGATCGAATTAGAGCCTTGCTTTGTTATAATTTGGTAAACGAACCCAAATAAAAGCAGATCACGTCTTTTATTTGGCTTTCTTTACAATTTTCATATTGTTTTTTAAAGATTCAAAATTTTAAAATAAGAATTATTTTACTTTTAAAGTCCTAAGTCCCAACGTCACATAAATATTATACAATCAGAAGCTTGATCAAAATTAGGTGTGAGCTCATGTAGTGTTTTCCATAACAAAAATGCTTAAAGCTAGAGCAATGTACACACTAATGCATAAGGTACATGTAGCTACAACATAACTATCACAACTGTCAATTATATCAATAAATCTAATCTTTGTAAAAAAAAAATCATCCTAGAGCTTAAAGAATGCAGATTCAAAAGATTTAAAAAATGGATACAAAGTAAAATAAAGAGTAACAGACGAAATCTTATTTGTTCATCAACTAAATTACAAATACCTAAAAAAAGCTCAATGATAACAGAAAACCCTTAAAACAATAGAGCTTTTTCTCTCTCAAACCAGAAGGTTTACTCTCCATTAAAAACCAACAATCACATGTGGAGAGAGATGTGTTGAAAATATCAAGAAGGCTAGGTGATTTCCTGCCCGTCGACGACAGCGGAAACCATCACATCACCGACGCCGTCTCAGTTTCAGAAACCGTTTGAAGCTCAGATCTGAACTCGTTCAGATCATCACCGTCTCTGTCAGGCCGACCCAACTGTCGCACCACCACCACAAAACTGCCTGGCCGCCTCTTTACATCTCTCTCTCCGTTTCCGTCGACGGTGGCTACAATGGTTGCCACCGCCGGATGTCAGATGTCTGCGTCGCTGCCGGTTTTACTTTCTGGTCCTACAAATCCATCATTTGCTTGTTTTCAAACAACCACCACTATATGTGGCAGTCGTCAGCCGGTGTGATGCGGAAGTCCCATTGTGGAATGTTGTTGGCGTTGTCATCGCCGGCCGAGAGCTCGCCGGAAGGGATTCGACGTCCCCTCTCTTTCTCACTCTCCCTTTCTTTCTCTCTCTTTCTTTCTCAAATCTGTCTCTGTTTTCTTTTTAAAGGAGTTATATTTGAACCTTGATGTGTAAATATCATATAAAACGTGGCAATATATTTGACAGCTGTTTGAAGACCAAGAATTCATAAAGTTGGTCCAATGACCAAGCTCCACCAAACACCCATAGATATTATTAATAGCAGATTATAATGGATGGCTGTGATTAATAGCAGACAATAATGGATGGCTATGATTTACAAAATGACTATTCATTTCCATTAGCTATTAATAGATTTAGATTAGATTCATTTACTGTAATTGAGATAGTATATAAAATGTTGGATATTTAATTATGAGATGTTCATATCCTGTTTTTTTTTTTTGAAGGTGACTTTCTATGTACTGGACCTATTGGTCACCGGGTTCATGTCGAAGACAATCCCCTGTCAGCCCCGCACTCTCGGACGCGATGTTCGATTGGGCCCCGGCCGCCGCGCAAGCTGACTTCCGCCCGGAAACCATACTGCCCCCACACGAGAGACTTGCTGGGGTAACAGCTGGGTAAAACCGGGTTGCCCTCAAGACCGCACCATGCCTCGGTAGGATACGATCTATCATTGGGACCCCCCCCCCCCCATATTGCCACAACTGGGGATCGAACCGGAGACCGGCCCAACCAAACCCCATGGATTACCCAGCTGGGCTGGGAGGAGGTATTGTTCATATCCTGTTATTAGTACATCTTCTTGTATTATAACTAGAAGGAATACCCGCGCTACGCTGCGGGGTTTCGGTCGATATCTATTTTGGTTCAGTATACCAATCGAAAGAAATATGCTCAAAAGAATATCGACACATGTTTTACATCGACCAAAAACCATAAAAATAAATTTCAATTGGACAGCAGGACGAATTGATTTTAAATTAATTGTAAATGGAAACGTAAATGTAATCTTAAATATAGCTTTAATGAAAACAAACCTAAAACTAAAACACTAAACATAAGAAAACTAAAAAATAAAAATAATAAAGTCCAGAAAAAAATCAAGAAAGAAACAAAAAAGTTAATAGGATAAAAGCACTATCCACATAATTTGCTAATTGGAATTTGCGTTAAAGTGTAGACCAATTGAAAACATACATAAAAATAAGCATGAAAACGAATTATATTTGACACATATTTCTGAAGAAAATTTACGTCGAATCATAAACCAACTTAAATTTATACCGACGTGTGCATAAAAATAAACACGTAAGAAAATAGTTACGGCATGTTGTGGCGTGTCGAAACGTAGAGTGACTCGAATTTATAGCATTTAATGAAAACGTATTATATTTTACTCGATGTGTTTCCGAACAAAATTTACGTCAAAACGTAGACCATTTGAACACGTACATAAAAATAAGCATGAAAACATATTATATTTTAACCGGCTCATTTATAGAAAAAAATTACATCAAAAAATAAACAAACAGAAAATGTACATAATAATAAGCATAAGGAATATATTATATTTGACCCAACTTATTAACGGGAAAAATATACGTCTAAACGTAATTCAATTTAAATTTATAGAAACGTGTACATAAAAATAAATACGTAAAACTTGATTACAAAATTTTTAGAAAGTTAAGAGGTTGAAATTGTTAACATTGAAAGTTAAGGGGTAAAAGTTTAAAGAGAAATAATAAAGACAAAAAAGAAAAAGTCAAAAAAAAAAAAAAAAAAAAAAACTAAAACTAATACTACTGTACATCCACTTTGAATTTGTAAGGTTATAGAATAAAAGTACATTATTTATAAGAATAAAAGAGGTGAAAACAAAGAAAATGACATTATAGCAAATGTAAGATATCTTTGCAGAAGTGGAAATTATTAGATGTGCACCTATTCTACAGCAAATCATCTTTGCAACTTTAAACAAAAATCCCTGATCAATAATGGGACGTTTTTAAAAAAAAAAAATAAAAAAAAAACGCCAAAAAACGCCCCTTGCCCATTACATACGGGCGTTTTTGAGCATTATTTTTGAAAAATAATTAGATGCGCGTTTTCTAAACAACGCTCAAAATTGCATGAGACCATGTTGACTGACCAATGGGAGTGGTCCAACTAGTAGTTTTTTTTTTTTTTTTAACCTCCTCTCTATAAAAAAAATAATTGTTTAATAATTGGAAGGGGCGTTATTGGGCATTATTCCCACTACGCCACTTTTACAATAACACCCAATAATGCCCCATGCTGACTGGACTGTCACGTGTCGCAAAACGCCCCATGGTAGGGGCATTATTGAGCTAAACCACTACACATGGTCTAACTAAGAAAAAGAAGATACAGATGTATTTTATGTTTGCAAGTGATAAATCTTATCGTTATAGTTCACTATTAAAATCCCCTCGCGTTGCGGAGGGATTTCGATCGATTTGGGTTTGATTCATTACGGTATCGATATGGTGCATCGAGTGTAAAGCATAAAAATGAATATTAGTAATGATTCTGATGCTCAGTCAAAATCACCGTGGCACGTATATTGTTCGGATGATAACAATCCGGTATGTTAAATCATCTCAAATCGGAGATTGCCTTGGTCCGTTTACACTTTTTTACAAATAAATAATTTAACCTTAATGTAAAAATGTTTATGTATGATATAAGTTGGAAAGAACATAAGTTTTTTGAATGGTGAATGAAAATATGATTTAATAGCTGATTTAGTAATGTTTTATTTATTTATTTATTTTTGTAAAATGCTTAATGAATGCTCTTATGAGACGTACTATGTGTTTGGGTTTGAAAAAAGTAGTAATAATCTAAATACATAATTAAAGAATTTTTTTATTTACAAGTAGAGTAACATTTATAATAATATAGAGTGCGGCTTCTGTACAAAAATTGAATCTTGTACGAAGCATATGTGAGGTTTTGACCATTGGTTTTTCAAGATCAATGACTCAAAATTAGACAATGGTATTTTTGTAAATTTTAGGTCACAATTGAAGAAACAAATAGATAAAAGGTATTCTGGTCCTTTTTCACTTGAAACAAATAGACAAACTCGAAAGATTAGGGAGCAAACTGGCGACAAACTCGAAAGATCAGGGAGGAAAATGGTTACTTTTAAAAGTGTGGGGTAAAACCGTTAAAGTGACCAAACCACAAGGAGCAAAACGTAAATTTACTCTATTTTATAACTAGTGCCTAGTGGGAAGTCCTACACGTGGAGTGGACATTCGATAAGTATTTGTTCAATATATACGTTAAACTAGCCTAAGACCCCGCGAGTTTCGCGGGTGGCTTAACACACAAATATATAACTTAAAATTGTTGAAATAATCCTTTGAAAGAAATAAACGTTCAAGTAAGGAAATCCATCTCTCTACTCGCGAGTACGTAATGTATCAAACGAAGTTAGATTCAATCTAACTTTAAAAAATTAAACTAAAATTAAGGTAAGGCATCTAAAGTTTGTTGAGTTTCGAATCAAACCATATACCAAGTAAGATGACAGATGTTGAAATAAGCGATTACAGGTTCTATAGCCCAAGGTTCAAACTATTTCATTAAATAAAATAAAATAAAAAGACATGTTTTCAAAAGGCAAAAATCCATTAACGATTTTCGATTATTATAAATATATTAAAGATTTATCTATTGACAAAATAAGTAACTGATCTACACAAACGGATATCAAAAGAATTAATTAAGTGTGGATTATCTGTTTTGTTCTCCAATTCCCCAGCTACCCTTCACCTTATTTCACATTTTGATCCGCCCTTGCAATACCTGTCACAACAAAAAGTACGACATTTACAACATATCTTCTCAAAATATTAACAATTGCTTTGGACCTGGAACAAACGCCAATTGTGATGAAAATGATTGCAGTCATCTATCCAATTATATAGGTGAGGGAGAAATTAACATGCATAAACAAACCTGGCCATCTCTATTAATTTATAGCAAAAAAAAAAAAAAAAAAACAGATTTATCCTTCAAAAACTTTAAGTCTAGATGTATGCTCTGGAAGTTGGAACTTAGAAAGCAAACAAAACATTTTTTTGAATAAAATTATAGCCACTATAATAGTAATTTGTTAAACTGACCAACTCGCTGAACACCTTGTAGCAAGAGAAAAATGTTCATTAGTCGAGTTTACAACCTACACGGTCTACAAATACATACAAAGACAAATTTATTGATTATATGGAGTGTACCATGAATAATAGATGATACAACTTGTAAATTATAGCGTTTGTATTTAGAACAGGTTTCTAGTCTCTTTGATCCATGATCATCGAGACAATCCTTGAGAATAGTCTCTTTGATCCATGATGAAGTTGGGTTCACTTGTGCATTTAAAGTGACAATTAACCAAAATAGTTTCACCATTAGATGTTAAAATGACACAATCTGAGATGTAGTCTAAGTTAACAGATTGATCTAAAATGATCTCAACATTAACTGGATGAACTATGAAGAAGACTCAAATAAACACCAAATCTATGGAAAACGAACCTGTTTGCAATCGATTGGAAGAACGATCAGCTCTCTAAAGGACCTGTTGTCAACAAAGACATCACAATTTTAAGGATTCAAATAGAGAATGATGGATGAAATATTGCCTAAGCGTAAACAATGATCTGTATTATAACCTTTCTAGTATGCCAAATCATCACTCCCAATTCTAGTCTTGTTCAAATTACCTTTGCTAATTGAGACATATGCCTGTATAAACGAAAAAAAGATACATGTAGAATAAACTTTTAGAACATAATTCATTCCAAATTGCATAAACTGTATTTTAAGCATTGCCTTTCAAATAAAATCACCTATATACAAAGAACTATTAAGATTTTATGTTAAACTCACATGTCGAATGTACGACCCAACTCCTTTTGTGGAAGAATAACTTATAATGAATGTGATTCATTGGCATGTGGAATGGGATGACTCATAATGCAAATCCTCTAGCCATCTCGCCCACCATCCTAACTTGTCTCGAACAACCTGTGTGATGTAATGCTTACATGTGCTAAGCTGGAAAGCATTATTAGGCATATGAAAGTCAGTTGCTAGATATGCTGAAAGAACTGACTTTCATCGGAGTAGCAATGAGAAGGTGGGCCTCAGGTGAATCATTGACTGCAAATTTCTCATACATAAAACGGCTATCAATGATTGAATTGTCTGTTGGGACTATCTTGTAGCATTAGCAACTCTTCACGCCAACTTGATTTCAGTAGCATTCATGGGACCCATCCTTCTTCACCTGCTAAAACATTATAATTAGAAGCAATAAAAAGCCAAGTATTTGAGCACAAACTGATCGGTGCAGCCATCGATTCCGGGTTTGGTGTGTTTTCAAAACATTGTTTTTTTACATAAAAACCAAACGCCTATAGTATGAGCAATAAATATCATGGTTAATTACTATTATAAAATCAAATATCAATGTTAATACACACACACACACATGATTAGAAATAATTATACATGGTAAAATAATTTATTTACCTTACGAAGAGCTTCAGATACATGCCCTCATTTGCATATTAATCTAGTGGGTCATGTGATGGCAATCAAGAATATCACAACATGGAACATCCAAGTAAAATCTCCAAATAGAGTGCATATAATATCATAAATACACCTTGGCCAACTCTTGACTGAGACTACTTTCATCTAAAGTTGTTGTTTATCAAATATCAAAAGCTTTAAATATTTTTCATTTAATGCCAAGATTATAACAACCCAGCTCCTTTAATAATTATTTCTCCGATATCAGATCATGATGCAAAGATGTCTCTACTATTCTGTTTAGGTAGGTAGCTAAACTGTAAGTGAATTTAGGATTTTTAACATGAATACGCTTAAAAAATATGAAAATTGATAATTTTACAGTAAGGTTAGGAAAATTATCATCTGAATGAATTACCTCAGTGCTTTGAAACGGTTCGAGAGCTTGTACGGGTCCATTGCAATCAATTCATCTGTTTCACAACGCCACAAAGCAATAACCATGGGTTAATTGTAAGGTGGTATGATTTCACAACATTCACGACGTGGTGAACTCATCTGCACGAAATAAATATCATGCTATTTAGACCATTTATATTAGTAAATCAGGTGACCTTCAATCAAAATCAAAGAACTCACCTAGATCGGGTAAATCGATATTTAGCATTTCAATGCTTCTCCGGATTCGTTTTAGCCTAAATCGTCATGCATCGCCTTCACCAGCCACCTCTAATGCCTCTTGTCTATTTGGTTATTGAACATGAACTACCACCACTATTTTGGCAGCCCCCTTATCCTTTCTTAACCGCCCCAAACAATACAATTCGTAAAGATGTTGATCGCCACTATTTTTTCTCTGGTAAACTCTTTATCTCTCTAGTTGATTGACCATCACAAGCCACCGCTATATATCATCTTGCAATCCTTGATAGAACACCAAGCTTCACTTACAGACCCACGTTTCATACACTTCAATTCAGCCCCGAAACACTCATTGTTATCTTTCCGTTCATGATCTGTTTTGGCAGCCCTTACCGACACTTACCGTGGTTGTTTATACAGAGTTCTCAGCCCTAAAACACCTCTCAAACAAATGCAAAAAATCCCAACTCGCTGCTGCATCGTACCACATGATTTGGTCTCAAACAAATGTCAAATTTTGTTAATAAACACACAAATCAAATTTCTATTCAAATATCTGTACAAAAAGCTAAAATGTTTGTCTAAATACACTAATAATACCTGGTCTGATCTTAGCTTTGATCTGCTGTTTTGTAGTCTGCATCTCTCCATCTCATACAGTCGCGCGCACAACACTTTTAGTGCTTTAGCTTTGTTCTAACAAACCAAAGGGAAACAAAAATCAGTATGCATGTTGTATGTTGCAGTTCGTTTTTATTAAAATGATTTACCATATGTTGTGAGCGTTCATCTTGTATAGAAACTGTGAGGCCTGATGGAATATGTGTAATCCTAACGGTACTATTAGTAGTATTTGCATGCTGACCACCAGATCCTCCAGACCTGTATGTGTCGATTCTTAAGTCCTCATTTCTTAGTTGAACATCTACCTGCAAAATGCCACTTTGTTATGACTTATGTGAGTGATCACACATTTAAAAAGTGTGTGCCTCGTATATTTAACAAATTAAAAGAATATAAAATGGCAACTATTTTAGGAAGTCACCAATCACCTCATCTGCTTGGGGAAGGATAGCAACAGACACAACGCTTGTATGAACAGGTCCTGATAGTTATGAGACTTGATTTAAACAAAAGGTAGAATTATGTATGAGATATATGAGAATTAAGGACCATTCACTTGAAAGGGTCGTGACTTCGTACCTTCCTCTAAATCTTCCCCTTCCACCACATCCTTTAACCCTTATAGTTATGATCCACAAAGTTATAACCAATATAAAATTTTGAGCAGTTCAACAAAAAAATGAAGTATACACACAAAAAGAATCATCTTTCAATCAAGGAGTCAAAAAACCATTTGCGAGCAAGAGCATCACTAAAAACATGTTACTTTGTATTACACAGGTTGAACATGCAACTTTTTTTAGTATTCAATATTCAACATAACAGGACATATTTAAATTTTTTTTTTTTACTAAAACAATCTCATGAAGAGTTTTCAAACTTTAAAATGAGTTTTTTTAACGTCGTATGTTATAATAACTCTACTCCTAAATTACACCAAATTATATTTATTTTATCCCATGACAGTAATTGAACCCTAATCCCCCCCCCCCCCCCCCAAATAGGCAAGAGCCTCTACCACTCAACCAAAGTATTCAACACATAAGTGAATTAGATATTGACAAATCCCAACTTACTTGCAGCATAGTGCAAAACTTAACACCAAAATAAACTCGATGAGACCTTTAAGATGAGGTACTATGTTGAATATGGTTATAGAACTTTTTATTACACATTAATCATTGCTATTAATAAAGTTAATTAGATAGTAACAAATCCCAACGTACTTGCAACATACTGCAAAACTTCACACTACTTATTTAATTCTTTAATATTTACTTAGATAACCTTCATGGGATAAAGTAAATAAGTTTATA
Source organism: Helianthus tuberosus (assembly GCA_030545235.1). Lineage (NCBI taxonomy): Eukaryota > Viridiplantae > Streptophyta > Magnoliopsida > Asterales > Asteraceae > Helianthus > Helianthus tuberosus. The sequence goes on along the minus strand of CM060427.1, from coordinate 50,797,079 downwards.
TTCGAAATCATGTTTAAACGCATCAAAAATCAACCAAGCTTAATTGGTTATCAGATGGATGAATAAGAGGTGGCTGACAAAAAAATACAATGTCAGTGAGAGGAGAAAGGGAATAACTTTAATAAATAGATCTGAAGAACCACTCGCAATAGCACCCAAACAATAAAGTCACCATCGTTTAACATATGAGTACTCAACAACCAACATTACTTTCAAAATTTACATCTACATCAGACAACCACTATTTTACATATTTAGCTACGTGCACAGTGGGTTTCGTTTTACGAATATACTGATTAAACATGAAATAGTACAACACAAATCTAAAAATAATAGACGAAATAAGTGAAATAGAAGCAAACCTCGAAAGAAGACAAAGTTTCAACAACTTTTACTGCTTGCACGAAGACAACGTCGGCGACGAACACCACTGGCACTGACGACCAACCCTACCAACGACAGGGATTCACTCGTTGGGGCCGAAATCGGCTACTTGGAACCTCGCTGGAACCTTAGTTCTAGTAGTCGTCACCACCAATCTCCCCTGTACCGCCACCCAAAGGTGTGGCTATTAACCACCGCGAACCACCTTCACAATTGTCGCTATGTCACCAAAACAACAAACCTGTTTTAACAAACAAAAACATAAGATACACAAATAATAACAACATAAAAATCCAAACATACGAAGCATAATCCAGGTTAAGAAGATCATCAATTGAGCAGCCATTAATGAAGAAGAGCACCAGCAAACCTAATCGAAAAAACAAAAACTTAAGATAAAAAAAACAAACATTACGAAAGAAATCAAATCAAGAATTCCAGCTCAAAGGAATACGGACCAGAAAAGAAACACATATGTAATCGAATTTCTACGAACAAATGCTTATAAGAAGGGACAATTACACATCACTATACATGCGGCACGCTCTGGACATGAAGCATTGCAGTAGTGGCTGACGGTGCCACCAGTACGACAGTGGAGCGGTGATAAAATTAACATTGTTTATTAAATATTAAAATATAATAACGATAAGATACAAAGAAAACAAACAACACACTTCCATTATATTCCATTATATAAGAGGGTAAAATATTTGCACCTTGTTTTACTGTATGTGAAGACATCACCAATCCACCAAAGGATCAATTCGCCAACGCAAATGTATATTTATGTCATACCTATACTCCTTGTAGTCATCAATTCAATAGGCCATATCACAACTCAAAACCACACCACATTTATAAGCGATAAAGAGTGGGATGGGTTCTCGACGTATCTTTTAACAACTACAAAAAAATCTTGATCAGACTGTATCTTCTAACACAAACACAAAGGCTGGACAAAGGGCAAAATATGCATACCAAAATGGCATCAACAAACAGTTCTTCATAATCATTTGAACTTTCCTGCATAAGAAACTGTGGATCAGATAGCATATTGTGTTTGTATGTAATTATGAGATATTGTAACAAAGAAATTGAATTTCATCTCTTTGTTTGTCATCAACATCGAAGCCTCAAATCCTATATATATGTGTTTAAGAAAGAACTCGAGAGAGGAAATGCATACCTTATCTCTTCCAAGATATCGAACAATGTTTTCATGTTGGGACTCACTTAATAAAGATATTTCCTGAAAATTTAAAAGGAAGAACAAAATAAAAGCCAAGTATGCAGACACTCGGGATCTGATAGATATTAAACCTAGAAACATATAAACGAATAAATGATGAAGATATATAGATCACCTGTTCAAGTTGAATAACGCTCGGTGTTCCTTGGCCACCTTGATCAGCAAATCAACCTCCTTCACAGCAAAAAAAAGATCCCAAATCTGCAAACAAATTCAAAGGTCACACCATGCCATTTAGAAGTAATACAAAATGCTTATTAGATCATAACAAAGCAAGACACGTAATTAATAAAGATCCAACATCAGGGTTTGTAATCTTGATTTCAATTTAAAGGTTCAACAGACAATCTAAGAATGACAACTAAAATAGTGAGATATGGCCAAGATCATAAGCATGCTACACAACTTAGACATTTAAACAAACACTTGGGGTGCGATAATCTGCTGACTGTACAAAACATTAAAAACATATACAAAATGATCAAAATGATGCTTGTGTGCATGTTAGTGATAATTAAACGTTACTTACTCATTAACACATTCAATGTTAATCACATATTCACATCAAAATTCTTCATACAAAAAACTATCTAAACCCTAATTATAACCATAACCCTAATTCAATTCAGATCAATACGTCAAAATTCACCGGTTTAAAGCAAAAATTTCGCAAATAGAATCCAAAATTCAATCCTAATCTGAACACAAACTGGAAATTCTACTTTGATTTCTCAAATTTGACGAAATAACATACGAATTTGATAACCCAAAATGCAAATTTGGAGAGGGAAGAAGTGGGTTTTTATGCTACTGTTTGAAAATTAGGAATTATGAGATGAAGAAGAAGACAACGATGAAGATTAATGGATGAATGTTGGCCCAAAAATCTATCGAGAAATAATTGAATGGGAAAATAAGGAATTGTAGATGAAATCATCAGCATCTATAGAAATTTTGGATTGAAAAAACAATTGAACAATTCAGATAAACATACCAGGATCAAGATAAGACCGATGTAAATAAAATCGTCTGACGAAATCGCCAACGTTGAAAACGCCAATGTCTATTATGGCTGAGAAATAGGGTTGGTGATTGTAAGGAATCGAGTGACAGAAACCTACATACGAACGAACAAAATCAAATATAAAAATAATCAAAATCAAACATACGAACGATGATCTAACCTTGATTTGAAGATTATTTTGAAGATAAGCACCGTCGGCGGAGAAGAAAGTATTCGTAAAAAACCCTAATTCGATGTTCAAAAGCGACGGGATGAGATTTAGGTTTTCTGAAAAATCGCCATAGAGTAGATGACTATTAGGGTTTGAAGCGGAGGGGATGAAAGAATAGCGTGTGAGGGAAAAGATTGTAGAAGAATTGCCGCTCAAAATCAATCGAGCAGGAATATCACATTGCCACGTGGCAATGAGTGGCTTAAGTTAGTGACATGTGGCTTAAGATTATTTTGCTTTATTAGAAGTAATAGATTATTGGTATAACACTGACACTTCACATAATAATCGAAAGAGATATGCAAAAGAAATTACCAACATCTGCTTTACATCGAAAACCATAAAAAAGGAATATAGACACTGATTCGAATAATACCAATACTGACACTCAGTGGCGAAGTTTGAGATTTCCAACCAGGGGGCGGAAATCATCGGACCTAAAAATTTGTATAAAACCGGAGGGTCGAAAACGTCTATACACAAAAATTTCTATACGAAAACTACATACTCTCCACTACTGAGCGAAAAGTTTGGGGGGTCGGCCGCCCCCTCCCGCCCCTTAAAAGCTTCGTCCATGCTGACACTGATGTTATTCAGTCGGAATTGGTTTGGTTTGGTTTGGTTTGTCACATCACTGGTAGGAACGTCAAAAACCATAAAAACGATAATGAGTACCAATATCGATGTTGTTAGGACGGTATCCGTTTGATGTGTCCCAATAAAAAACAAAAAATTATATTTGACTCATTCGGTTTTGAACACCACTTTTATCCACATGCATATAAAAGTAAGTATTTCGCAACGATATATTCGGAATTTGATAACACATCACATTATATTATTAGAATTATATATACACACACTAGGTTAAGAACCCGTGTATTACAGGCTAGGTCAACAAAATATTAAATAGTTATTAACAAACGAAAAAATAAAGAACATTATTGAGAAGTAATATATAAAACAAATGAAATATTCATGAAGTAAATATTAAAAAAGAAAATAATAAAAAATTGAGAACAATAAGCGGAAAGAATTTCATTTTCTTTAAGTTATTATTTGTTAGGTATAGCTTGGGTTCACAGAAACATAACCCTGGAAATCTTCAAATGGTTACAAGAATCTTGGCCACACAAAAATGTGACACGTAGTGAAGTTAGTTACTTTTTATTAGAGTAAATTACCTTTTTAGTTCCAGTGTTTTAGTGGTTATAACCATCTGAGACCAAAATGAAAAATTTTAACGCCCTGAGTACTTGGTTCGTAAATCTATAATCGTTTGAGTTCAATTTTTTAACTATGTTAATTCTTGTCAAATGACCAAAATACCCCTATTATATAAAAAACCTACTTTAATCATCCACCCTTCATCTCCTTCCCTAAATCAAACTCAAATTACTTTCTCTCTCTCTCCCTCTCTCAACCACACGACCACCACCACCACAATAAACAAAAAATCTGCTCTCTCTCATCTCTCTAAACCACCTCCATCCCATCACCACTATAGCCATCGTCATGTCCTCTCTCTTCTCCATCACTAACCACCAACACCAACCACCTCACCACTGACCTTTTCACCACCACCCAAAATCATCACTGTTAGCCTTTGAAAACGTGCCACCACCCACACATACACTTCACCACCACTCTACCACCGCACCTTCACCACCACCGCACCATTACTCACCTGCCACCACCCACCTGCCATAGCTGGACAACCACCGCACATTCACCTTCACCTGCCACCACACTACCACGCAGCCACCCACAACTCCACCATCACCTGCCACCATTCCACCTCCACAAAATGAGAGTTTAATTACTAAATATGCAATACAACTGGGGAAAAATAACGAAAAATGCTTACATATTTGTTTTCTAGGGTTTTGGACTTATGTAAGGCGGTGATGGCAGCTTGCAGAGTCATCTCTACGTGTTTAAAACTGAGTTAGTGGGAGGGTGTTGAGTAACCCTAGAAAAAGAATTCAGCCATTCAAGTGGAACAAAGCGGAAAGAGAGTGTGGAATTTTCAAATATAGGGCAACAGAAGATTAGGGGTGGCCCGGCTAAAAGTGGTCGGCAGCTAAAAAAGGGAAGAGGGTGTTGGTAGGGGATGTGTGACGGTGGTGATGGTGGTTAGGGGTGCAAACGAGCCGAGCTCCTCGCGAGCTACTCGAGCTCGGCTCGAAAAAAAGCTCGAACGAGCCAAGCTTAAACGAGCTCGAGCCCGAGCCCAAGCTTCGCTTATCAAGCTCGAGCCAGCTCGCGAGCCTTAACGAGCTTTCTTTTGATATATTTTTTATTAATATATTAAACATGTATTTAAATAAAAATATTTACCATTTATATAAATATAAAAAAATAACTAAATAATATCTATAACAATAATTATAATTAATAAAAATCAATTAATAAATACTAAACGAGTCGAGCCCGAGCCGAGCTCGAGCTTGAAAAATAACATTCGAGCCGAGCTCGAGCTTTAGAAATAAAGCTCGAATTGAGCCGAGCTCGAGCTCGAGCTTTCATATGTTAAACGAGCTCGAGCTCGAGCCTGGTCGAGCTCGGACTCGGCTCGGCTCGTTTGCACCCCTAATGGTGGTGGTGGTGGTGCGGCAATGATGGTGGTGTGGTTGAGAGAGAAATATAAGGAATAGAGAGAGTATGTAATCTGATTCTTGTTTTGTTGTAACCCCTCGTAAAATCATGTCCAATTATATAAGGACACGTGTCCTAAACCCTAAACGTGTAACGAATTTATTCCGAAGGACCAAACTTAACAATCGTTGAAAATACGTATGCGGAGGGACCAAAAGTGTCAACATGCTAATTTATGCCTCTGAGTGACCTTTTATCAAACCCGAAGTTTTATAATGCTATTTCGTGCTCTCGGGAATGATTAAAAATGAATATAATAGTTGAAGGACTAAAGGTGTAAAATTTCAAATTTTGGTTCTCTGATCAATCTCTTACGGACCGCAAGGTCACAGGCATATGGTCCGTAAGGACTGTACCTGGGCGATAAAATTCAATATCAGTTACAGACTGTAAAGGGTCAGGCTTAGGGTCCGTAAAGCCTGTGTCTGGGCAGAATGCAACTGCCAACTGCCTTCTTCTTCGCCTTGGCCACCACACAAACCTCCTACTCGTTCCTATGGACTTGTTACTGGTTTTAAATTACTGCCATGCCACCTGGGATGATCTGAGATCATTCTTGACACTTGGATTGATCAAAAACCCACTCTAAACACTATAAATAGAGCACTTGGTTGCCACTTCACACTTGCACCTCACAAAAATCTCTTCTCCTCTCTATCTCGGGGATTCCTGATCAAAAGGAAGCTCATTCTAGTTCAACATTCGTGCTAGGTCCTTATGTAAGTGTCCATAGCCACTCTAGTTCAGTTTTTATGCATATAAAGACCGAAAGTCTAAGTTGCCGCAAATTGGCTTTGACCTTCGGTTTAGACCTAAATGGTCCAGCCATTGTTCGAGGAGAATATGGCTATATGATCATAATTAGGTAGGTGTTAATCCCTCAAAAGGGCACCTCCTAATTATCACGTTTACTTAGTTAATTGTCAGGTCAAAGTAATTAAATAAAAAGTCAAACTAGTCAGATTTTTAAATAAAAACATAATCTGATAATGTACAGGATATAAATCACGTTTTGTCACTTAAATAACTTGGTAATTCTTATTATAACATGTTTAAACATGTTCAACCCGACAATTCTGAGTTTAGGCTCGGTTCGCAACCGAAAGTCGCAAAAGCTTGACTTTTGCTTTGACTTTCAGTTCTGACCCGATTAAGCTTAATTCTTCTATGTTTTAAGCTTCCATTGTGACCATATAATATTGTAGTATAACTCTCTTAGGTTATATTACATGGTCAATTGGAAATTTTGAATTCTATGCATGTTTCCGTTATTATGCTTAATATTGACTAATATGCCCTTATGGTCTAAAAAATAAGATTTTTGAATATATGAACATACAAACAAGTTAGGTACTGATTTATAAACATGTCTAAATTATTTTGACACTACATTCTGGTCTCAAATTGATGTTATGCAAATTATCGTAAATTTAGCTTTTTATAAAGACTAAATTACCCCTTTATGCATAAATCATGTTTAAACATAAATTTTGACACGAAACTCTTAACCTACTTTTATGATATCATTTTTAGGAATTTTTGGAATGATGGGTCAGATTAGATACTGACCTTAACATTGAGTTCTCGTATAAATTTTATATTTGACGATAATGCCCTTTTTGCAAATAAAATGTGTTCTATATATGATTAACATGCAAGACCTTTTCCTACTGATCTAATATGATAAATAAAATATTTTGACCATCCAAGGCTGGTTAAAATCTCAGAAACACATAAACTTTGCAAATATCGTCAATTATCGACTTTTACGCTAATTTGGTGCATAGTATGGTTTAAAACCATATTTAGCACCCAAGACTTGTTATCTACTTAAATTATAAATAAATTTTAATATTTTTACATTAGGTATACGTCATGAACTCAGACTTTCAATTATGTCCTTAAAAACATATGTGAAATGACCAAAATGCCCTTTCGGGGAATAGTTTGGCCATAAATGGTATACCACACATATGTATGATATCCTACTGTTATGACATCATAAAATAAATATTTTTACAGAATGTTTTTATCCAGAACCTCAGTTTACCTTTAAACCTCTTTTATAAATCTTAAAATGACCAAAATGCCCTTATGGGACTTAATTCAGTTTTAAATTCTTTTTGGGCATATATGTTGACATCCTACTGTTGTCTTAACATATTTTAAGCATAATAATATATGGGACTTGTATATGGTTCATTCGGTTACCCGTTATGCTTATATGCGTTCGGTTTGGTTTATGTAACTAGTTTGCATAAATTAGCCGAAACAGGTTTAACCTTATCATTTAAATCTCAAAATCCAGAATATGTTTAGTTTACCCATATTATACAAGTATTCAAACTTGTCGGGTCTAAATCACATTCCATTCCGGTCTCCGCTTAATCTAGCGTTTCGTATCGTAAAACATCTTTAAAACTAACCGGTCTAAGTCTTTGACTTAAATAAGACCTGTTAGCATCCTAATAGGGTAATAAAACCTTCCTTACAGATTAAGTAGCTTCGGTAGAAGATATTTTCATAAAGTCTTAGGAAACATACGGCTGAGTAACATCCTTGCATAACTAGCTCAGGTAAATACTTTTAACTTATTTTCCCTATACGGGCTTGGGATACGGTAAATTATTACCGCTTGGTCGGGTATAGGATTATTGAGTCGGATTGTGATTTAAATAAATCCGCATAACCCGTTTTAATCTATTTTGTTTGATAACATAAACATTGGGGGTTAACGACCGTGTCTTGGATATCCTCAGCTCATTTAAGTTATTAATGGCCACGACCTATGCACGGGGTGTAGGCATACACCTGACAGATGCAAATGCTAAATATTAAATTACCCACAAGTTGGGGATAACTCCTTTGTGGGTTTTATAAGTTGCGAGTCAGTTAATCATGTCCGGCTTCTAAACCGGCCCCAAATGTATGACAAACATGTTAATCTGTATACAAGATTTTAATAAGAATTATCCCAAGTTATAAATGATTTGTGCCTTGTGCGCCTAAATCAATTATCTTAAAATATTTTCAAAAGAGTCAGTTAATTGTATTTACTAGTGAAAACTGACGTATTTTCCAAAGACTAAGTGACAGGTACCTCTCGAAATTAGGCTGGAGCTACTTGGTGTCAATTAAGAGGATCTTGCAAACCCTTAGATCCCCGAAGTCTGTTAAACTCAGTTTTATGTATTTGATTTTATGGTCCGCCTGTGGATCTCTATTACAAGCAGTCTGTATATTCTTTTATTTTGAACTTTCGGACACTATGAATTGTAATAGTAATTAAACTTCCAAGCCTTCCGCTGTGCTATAATTGTGTTAATTGACAATGATGATATCAACTACGTCACGATACTCCCCACCGGGCCCACCGAAAATACGTGGAATTAAACACTAGCCTTTTGTGTTTAATCTTAATGACACAATAGCACATTCCTTAGACTTCCGAGTCTAGGCAATGACCTAGGATTACTCTTAACTTTTGTTTTATTTATATATGTTGTTTTTCTTGCTTTTGACAGGTTTAAATAATGTCGCCAAGAGTAAGGGGAAAAGGAAAAGGTCCCATGAGGGGGGGGGGACCATCTAGTCACGCCGGACCCTCACACCGACGCACGCCTTCAGCGTCATTCAATAGCTCCAATTCAAATGATGATTGGAGACATTCTTTAGAACTAGCGAGACGCTCCGTTTCGCTTAGCACTTCACCTTCATACCACCATTCGTTTGGGCCTGACGAGCCCCAACACTCACATCATTCATAGCATTCACTGCATTCACATTCATTCCATCACTCTTCTCATCATTCATCTCATCACTCTCACTCCCACCATTCTTACTCACAGGGTTACTTTAACCCTGATGACTATATTAATGTACCAGCGGGATATAACCCGTTAGGCCCTGAGGACCATTTTTCATAGGACATGGATATAGACGACGATCCAGATCCACAAATGCCACCATCTGGGATGCCTACGCATTCCATTGATATTTCGAGCGGTTCGTCTTTTGCGGGGTCTCCCTATCGAGGTCCTGATTCTTTTAAAGAATGGTTCGGGCAGTGGGATTTTGTTAACACCCCTTCTTATCACAACACCCCACCACAGCAGCCACATGAGGAGCCACACATTGAAGGAGTGACTCCCCCACCTTTGCCAGCTGAGGAACCACCTCAGCTACCTCCTGAGCCACCTAGAGGGAGGAGGAACGCACGAATATCCTTACGAGGGGGACCAAGGTTTAGTTCCCCTCAAACTTCTAGTAACTACCCTCCGATTCTCGAAGATCCACAAATGGGTGGACCTTCACACGCGGTGCCGGAAATTGATACCACACCGGCCACCTTTGCACCACCGCCACCTCCAATGGGTTATGAAAACCCAATACCTACCTACCCTGATTCGACTGGGTATAACCCGTTTTAGCCTCAGGATCCTGCCGGTTACAACTATCCACCTCCTGCTTACGACCCATATGTCGAAGCAGTTAACTACAATGCTCTCTATCCCTCACCGTTTCCACCAGCATACCCAACTGGGTATCCCGTTCAAGGGTATCAATACCCTCCATATCAGCAACAACCTTAACCTCCACCTCAACAATCATAAACACAAGAAATCTTACAAAGGTTGGAAGAGGAACGTGAAAGAAAGACCCATAATTTCCTTAAGGGTCTTGCAAACTTCATCAAGGGAAAGAAGAAGTAGGAGACTTTATTTTATTTATTTTATGTTGTAGTTTTAATTAAGTCCCTACGTGGACATTTCTTTTATTTTAGTCCCTGCGAGGACTTGTTTCTTTTCTTAGTCCCTGCGTGGACAATTTGTTTATTTTCAAAGACCCGTTTAGGGCAGCTTATGTAATCCTTAGTACTATTAATGGAGTTTCCTTTTTAAATTCATATATATGTATTTAATTATATCAACATGCAAATAATCATTTCAATTTAAATTCATTTGCTTTGATATTTCAAAAGATGTTCTTAAAGGTACAACCTAGCCAAAATATTAATGGCTATGATGGTATAACCCTCTTAAGACAAAAATTCCTTGTTAACATCTAAAAACATGTTAACACTTCTGGCAGTGTGGCTTGAGAAACCACGCCAGCCTTCAAAGAATTAGACTCTTCCAATCCCTTTCATAGCCTAAATGATCAATGCGAATCATGGCTAAAAGCATCAATATGATGTCTATACCAAAAACATCCATATGAGGTGTTCTGCCTACGGGCCAATGTATATTCATGACAAAGATAATTATATTCAATAACTTATTGTCAAAAGGCGATGAACTATGTTCGACCCTTAAAATCTTTGATCTAAAAAGATCAAGATCATAACTTTAAATTGTCCTAGTGACAAGGCCTTTTGTGCCATCTAAATGTCCTTTGAAACAAGCCTTGTGCTATATGAAAAATGTCTATATGACATCGACAGTTGTGACTATGTCTGTTAGTGCAGTAATGTCTATCGCCTCCGTCAATCCAGTTCGTAGCTGTTTTAGAAGAATACAAGATATTATATTGTAATATTTAGGGAAAAGGCAAGGTGGCATTTATGTAATTAATGAGAAATCTCATTAAGCCCCTTGGCCTATAAATAGAAGTGTTAGGTGATATGTTTAGAACTTTTGCACATTTGGAGTTTAGAGAGCTTTAAAGCTAGAGAGAGAAAGTAGAGAGAGAAAGTGCAAAAGGTAATTCACGGTTCATTTGTACGTTTTCGCATCTTTAATCGAATCACAGATTATATACAGTTCTTGTGTTTGATCCACGCACGTGTACGGATTTCGCACGTCACACGTGTTGATACGCAATCGTTACGGAGTCGAAAACCGGTCCTTACAAGTGGTATCAGAGCAGGAGCTCGATTGCACGGATCTTGAACACAAAATCGATCAAGATTTCATCAGATTCAGATCAACAATTCATCCAGATTTGTCAAAATTCTACATTTTTCTATCTTCTTCTCTTTTAGACTGAAAATCACAAAATTAACATGGCTTTTACGGATAAAATTGGCTGATTTTTGGATATTATGTGCGAAAATCATTGATCTATAATCCTACAAAATTTCAGATCAAAATTCCAAGTATTTTGAGAGAAATCAAGATTTTTCAGTCCGATTCGTCAAACATGTTCGTTGTTGTTCTTAGTGATGATCACCGATCGGATGGCAATCCGATCGGATGACCATCCGATCGGATGACCATCCGATCCTTAGCACATTCGTTTGTTTAGTACATAGTGTCAAGTGTCGGACTGCAATCCGAACGGATCACTATCCGATCCATTGCAAAGTTATTAAAAGTTGACTTTATTGACCCTGAGTCGATCGGATTGACATCCGATACTCTGCACATTGTTCATTCAGGTTTTAAGGTTCAAGTGTCGAGTGTCAATCCGAACGGATTGCCATCCGATCCTAATCATTCTATTTGTTTGTCTCACAGGTTCAAGTGTTGGTGTCAATCGTCGGATCACCATCCGATACTTTGTTGGTGTCATTCGATCGGATCACCATCCGATCATTAACTTAAATTGGTCAAGTGTCGGATCATCACTCGATCGGATCACCATCCGATCCTCAAACACAAATTGGTCAAGTGTCGGATCATCACTCGATCGGATCACCATCCGACACCTAGCAGTCAATTGATTTGAGGACCAATCATCGGATAGCCAATCGATCGGATCACCATCCGATCCAAAACATATTGGTTCAATCGTCGGATCACCAATCGATCGGATCATCATCCGATCCGTTTTCATCTGATCATTGTTATTCCGTTGACCTTAGTTGACCACACTCGATCGGATACTCATCCGATCCAGCTGTTTGATAAGTTTTTAAACTGATCAGTTTGTTTGTGATTTTATAGGTGATTCGAGTTGATAAACGAGGAACATCATGGCTGAAGAATTCTACAACACGTTTTACAAGGCTTTTACATCAGAAACTTCAACCGTTACACCAAAAACCATAACAAAAGCAATCAATGATAATGTTAAACATGATAAATTCTATGGGAATTATTTGAAACCACCTAAACTCGAAAGTATTGAAGATTACACATGGTGGAAAGAACGATTTATCAACTGGGCCAAAGCTTATGAACATGAAAGCTGGTTTTGCATGAAGTTTGGATATGATAGACCTGTCAATGACAAAGGCGAAGAAATCCCACTCAAGAGTTTATCCACAGATGATAAAAAGAATTTTTCATACGAACAAAGAATGGTTGCTCTAATTCAACAGTCAATTAGAGATGATATTTTTGCTTTACTTGAACATGATGGTTCTTCTAAATCTATTTGGGAAGCTTTACGAATTAAAGCTGAGGGGGGTAAACAAATCAAAAAGAACAAAATTGCTTTACTTAAAAAAGAGTTTGATTTGTTTGATAGTTTAAAAGGTGAATCTGTTCGACAAATGATTGAAAGATTTTGTCACCTTAAAGTCGAACTTGATAGGTTTGGAATTGTTAAAACACGAGAGGAAATTATTGATAAAATCATAGAAGCGTTACCACGAGCTGATCAGTGGCAAACGTTCATGTTTATCTTGAGAAATGATGTTTTATATGACTCAATTACTCTTGATGTTTTGATAGAAAAAATTGAAAGTCATGAGCTTGAGCTGCAAAAGCAAAGCAAGATGAGTAGTTCTTCGTATCAACAAAATGTCGGTCTTTACTACAAAGGTAACATACCTCCGGTGACTGTTGGTGAATCACCAAAGACGGCATACAGTGTTGAGAGGTCAAAGGAACCTCAGAAAAGCTCATCAAGTTATAATCCGGGATATCATTCATCTTCTACAAAATCAAATCCTGAAGAATCAGAAGAAATTCTTTGCAACATCGCTCTGAAGTTGAAAAATTCTCCTGTAATGAGCATCAACTCTGCTAAGCAGCAAATGAGCTTCCTTGCATCTGTCCTGGAATCATATGAAGGTCTGGTAGCTGGTAAAATCGGAAATTCTGAATTAACCAAGGAAGACTATGACCAGATCGATCCGGAAGAGATGGAACTCATTGACATACGTTGGTGTTTGGCAAGCTGTATTAGAAGAGCTAAAAGGTACATGGAGATTACTGGCAAACAGTCAATCGGTGGTCCGTCAACGAAGCTGGGATTTGATAAATCCAAAGTGACCTGCTTCAAGTGTAAGCAAAAATGTCATTTCAAAAGAGAATGCAACAATTCTGAAGTTGATGGAAAAGAAAATCCGTTCAATGATGATTATTATCGGAAAGCAATATACCACCGCAGTAAAGAAGAGCCGTCAAACTTGAAACAGATTGAAAACAATACGAAAGAGAACTCAAGAGCACGTGTAGTCATCCAAGATGACGAAGGGTTTGATTGGGGAGAGTTTCTTCCAGAAGATGATCTTAATGATGATCGATTCAGAGTAAGAACCAAGAAGGATGCTTATAAACATCGTGCTTTGGTTGCTGAAATAAAGGAGAAAACTCGAGAAGAGATTATAAAGGAAAAGACATACAGAGAAAGATGTATTGTTGGTTATCGGATTGAAGATATGGAGAAAGAATATGAAGAGGCAAAGAACTACGGTAGATATGACAAGAAAAGAGATTGTTATGTCAACAGGAACGGGGAACCAGTTGTTCACAAGAAGGAAATAGTCTATGAAGATGTTCTTGCAGTAATCCCTCTATCTGGAGAGTTTTATTCAAATGTTGAAAAAGACAAACATTATGAGAAAAACTGAATAAACTAATCAGAGACATCATGACAGTGAGTCTACGACGAAGAGATGAAGAGAGGTTGAAGAAGAATGTTGAGAATCTGGTGGATGAACTGAAGAAAGTTGCTGAAGAAACAAAGTTTGAAGAAAAAGAGGAAGAGAAGGAAAGTGTTGAAGAAAAAGAAATTGTTACTGAAGAACAGCAGGTTGGTGATGATGAAGTGGAGATGGAAAGTTCGATTGAAGTGGATGATGGTGTTGGAGTTGGTGTTGGTGTTGGTGTTGTTGAGGAATATCAGAAGAGAGAAGCTGATCAGACACAGACGGAAGTGAAAGCCGAAGTGCCAATCACAGAGGTAAAAATTGATACTGAAATCTTAAATGAGACTGTTGAACAGTGCAAGAAATGCACGGAAACGTGCAGTGCTTGTACTGAAAAGGATGAAAAATTCAGAACAAGAGACTTAGAATTCACTAAAATCGAAGAAGTTTTCAAAAATAAATGTAAAGAAATGTTAGAAAACGAAAAGGTTTTGAAAGATAATGAAGAAAAGATAACACAAAAATGCAAGCTTTTAGAAAAAGAAAATGAAAGTTTGAAAGAAAAGGTTTCAAAAATGATAGAAGACTGTTTACAAAAAGAAAATGCTTTCCAAGAAATGAAAAAGGAATACGATTCAATAAAATTGGCCTATCACATTACAAAAGAGTCACATGAAGATGTGAAGAGTCAAATGAAACTTGTTCAATCCAGATTGAAATATTGTTCTGAAATAACTGATACGCTTAAGCGACAGTATTCAATTAAGCAACAAGTTGTAAATTCTTATATTGAGGCTGTTGCTAAGCTAAAGCGTCAAATAGCTGATTTAGAACAAGTTAACAACAAGTTACATAGCTATCACGGTTCATCGTATGTGCTTGAACATATTTTCAATCTAAAACCGGATGGTAAAGATTCCGAGCAAAACAAGAAAGGTATTGGCTCTGAGTTTCATCAAGTTCCACCACCGGAAAAGTTCGCATTTTATGATAATGAGAAGGTTGAAAAAGCATTCAACATGGTTGATCAATTTCCAGATAACATTGACGTAACTTATTCCAAATCTGATGATTCTAGTGATTCAGAGGTGGTAGGTAAGGTCGTTAAAAGTGTCTTGAAAGAAGACGAGTCGGTCGAAACAGGTAAATCTGAATCACAGGATGAAAATGAAGGTAGTTTTCATGAAGGATATCTGAAAAACTCAAAATCTAAGAAAAATGCGAATGATGATTCAAAAGGACTGGTTTATACCATGATTGGATCAGACAAATTATTCTCAGATCTTGAAGTCCCGATTCAGAATGTGATTTCAGAAAAGATTGAAAAAGTGTTCAAAATGGTTGAAATTGAAAAATCTGAGATTTCAAAATTCGCTGGAAAAGGTCATAAAACTTTTTATAACAAACCTGGTTACAAGAAGAAAAACATGAAGGCTGGGTTGGGTTATAAAAGGAAACAAAATTGGAAGAGAAATGAAACGCCAAATTATCAGACAAAGATGAATTTTGTTCACGTAACAAGTTCCGAGGAAGAGAAGGAACTCAAATTTAGACGACAGTCTAATGAAGAGTTCTATGCTCAAAAGAAAAAGCAACAACAACAGGTGAAAGATGTTTCAAACAGAACATGTTTCAAATGTGATCAAACAGGACATCTTGCTCCCAAGTGTCCAAATCTAAAACCTGTTGGTGTTGAAACGAAAAAGAAGTTTGATGTTGTGAATCAAAAGTCAACCAAGTTTGATTCAAAGCAAACTTGGAAGCCGAAAATGTCAAAGGCTGACTCACAACAATCATGGAAACCAGTGACACCCTGACTTAGAACAACACAAAGTTGTAAAACAACTGTTGATGCAACAAAACCAAACCAGTTTTGGAAACCAAAAGTTGTTGTTCAAAAACAAAATGTTCAAAATGAATCACATTTTTACAAAAATAAGTGCTTTGAAAGGACAAACTTAGGTTGAAAAGAAACAAAAGGTTTCTGTGAGTGATAATCGGAATGAAAATACATTTGTGAAAAATGATAAAGATTTTCCGAAGCTGAATGAATCATATTGTGTTGAAATGCCTAAGGTCAAACAGACCTGGGCTAACTTGTTCAAGTGATTGAATTAAGTTGAATGTGCAGGTGCTCAAGAAAACTGAATGTTATCAAGAGGAGTGTCGGAGAAGCCTGGCACGAGAAGAGAAGGCTCCTGGTCCCTGCGACTGTTGAACAAGGAGTTTGTTTGATTTCTGTACATAAATAAACAATATTTCTAAAAACCCTAAAAACTGAAAAATTTAAAAAATCCAAAAATATGTTGATTGAATATGCCGAAACCCTCACGGCTGAACAAACATGATTAATTTCACAAGATTGAAAAATGGTTTTCAAACTGTAAAATATCAATGTGTTGTAAATCATGGGGGTACGTTATATTTTCTGCAAAACAGAGCATGATAAGCAGAAAATGGATGGCGAGACAAAGCTGTCTACATCGGTCTATCAAATTTTATTTAAATGTTTTGAATTTTAGAGGGAGTAAAAATTTCAGAAAATACAAAAACATTAGAAAATTTGAAAAAGCAAAAAACATGATAAAATTCAAAAATTGAGTTTTGTGTAAAAAGAGGAAATGATAGTACATCAGTTGACAATCAAAGTACGCTAAAGAAATGCAAAGTAAAAATGTGATAAACGGTCTCACTGATGATGTGCCAGTAGATTTTTACACGCTTAGTAAATTGTTTTCGAGATATAAACCTAAATATCAATACTTACTTATCTCGTGGGGAACATTTCTCGGATATATGGGTAACCCCCGAAATCTTGTTTGAGAGATTGCCTGATTCTGAGATACTAGGTCTTTAAACTGTTTGATATCTGGGGTATTATACCTGGTCTTCTGATATTGCGGAAGCAATGGCCTAGACCTCGTATAATACTTTACAAGCTTTTAAAGCTTACCCTCTGCATAAAAATTGAAAAATATCGAAAGATATGAATCAATTGCAGTTGAAGAAAAGATTCTCTAAAGGGAACACACCTAAAGTCGAGCCTTCATCTCTTTGACTGAACGGAAGTTCACACCTGAGCTCTCAAGGTCTCGCACTAACCCTGAATACAGATATCAAATTGGTATACTCACCTGTAAGACTGAATCTAGGGAATTTTGATACCGGAGTATATTCTGAGGTGGGACACGCGAATAAGTTTAAGTCCTTAAAACATTAATCTCGTATCTCGAATCAGTTGAACTTTGTGTGAAGATTTAAATGGATCAATATACTGCCAATCTAAGTGAATCGTTTAGAACTTTAAGTGTTTTAAAGCTCAACGGTACTAGTGATTTGTCAAAAACTGATATGATCCTCTAACGCGAACTCAAACAAAAATATTGTCTGTAAATATGTTTGTAAATATTTCTTTACTGCTTTATGTTTCAGAAAAATACATTTTTTTTTATTTCACTTTATTTTCGACAATTGATGTCTGAGAGTTGAGTTTCAAAATCTAAGTATGCTGATCATGTTTCTGAAAATAAAACAAGTTCATTAATTTGAAACTTGAATTTTTATTCAAAAATAAAAAATAGTTTGTGAAATCTCCAAGGTAATTAATTTGGACTTGGATGATAAATCGTGAAGGTTTTGGATGCTTAAATTGTAAAAATCTGTTGTAAAGAGCTAGGGTTCGGACTAGGTTGCTTAAACTGCTAAAACTATAAAGCATTTTGATAGGGGGAGAGAATAAAGTATTCCTGGATATATTCATATTATTATATTTTTGAGCCAGGATATTGATTAAAAGTTTTTAAGAGCCAGGTCACGATTCCTGGACAATAAAAAAAGCTTTCACTGTCGTATATTTGAAATATTTCAGCTTATGCTAAGGGAGCCAGGTTTTTCATTCCTAGATGTTCAAAATATTTTCACTTATAAATGTTTGAGAATTACAGATGTTGTGCCAGATTTCGATCCCGATAGCCGAGTCTAAGGGGGAGTCTGAAGACGAGCTCAACGCAAGGGGGAGCGTGTAACCGGAAAGCCAGGTGTCGATCCCTATAGAACGAAAGCTTGACGAAAGAGGGAGCTTGAAGAAAAGAGTTTACTGAAAGGGGGAGCTGAAGATGAAGATAGATCCAAGGGGATTCTGTTCGAGAAAGAGGGAGTCTGTGTTACTGAAGATGATCAAACCTTCAAGAAGACTCAAGAGAGAGAGAGAAAGACAAGACGCTACGAGATTGACTGCAGCAATATCCAAGGGGGAGTATGTTAGTTCAGTAATGTCTATCGCCTCCGTCAATCCAGTTCGTAGCTGTTTTAGAGGAATACAAGATATTATATTGTAATATTTAGGGAAAAGGCAAGGTGGCATTTAAGTAATTAATGAGAAATCTCATTAAGCCCATTGGACTATAAATAGAAGTGTTAGGTGATATGTTTAGAACTTTTGCACATTTGGAGTTTGGAGAGCTTTGAAGCTAGAGAGAGAAAGTGAAAAAGGTGATTCACGGTTTGTTTGTACGTTTTCACATCTTTAATCGAACCACATATTATATACGGTTCTTGTGTTCGATCCACGCACGTGTACGGATTTCGCACGTCACACGTGTCGATACGCAATCGTTATGGAGTCGAAAACCGGTCCTTACAATGTCCCCTATCTAATAAATATAAAGGATTATATCCTGTTTAAATGCCAATAATGGTTCATTTGTAACCTAGGCAAATTAAAAATCAAATGTATTCAAACATATTTCTTTATTAGCCTATATGGTTTATTTATACCATGGCTATCTAATCATCAAATACGATGATTCGTTATATAATAACTAAACAAATTATTGTTGCTTGATTATAGCATTCAAGTCATGGCTGGCTCCGATGAAGTTAATAGTCATCCAGCTAATGGGGATGACACTGCAAGAATAAACCTCACTAATGCTGAGTTACAAGCTATTATAAACACAACCGTTACTAAAGCTGTGAATGAGGTACTTAAAGAGCCAAGCAATGTTCATTCAAAAACTCATTCAAAGTCCCTCTCAAAACCGCATATGTCAAAAAGGGATGAATCTCAACAGTCATCCAATCAGAAGAATGAATCCTTGAAAAAGATTGTTTTTGATTAGGCTCCTCGGTACAAAAAGGGTTGTACTTACAAATATTTTGTCTCTTGTAAACCAAGAGATTTCACCGGAGAAAAGGGGGCTATTGATTGTATGAAGTGGTTGGACGAGATGGAAACAGTTGTTGATATCAGTGGGTGTGCCAAAGAGGACATTGTTAAGTTTGTATCACAGTCCTTTAAAGGCGATGCTTTGACATGATGGAAAGCATTAGTGCAATCCATAGGGAAAATCCCTCTGTATAACCTTTCATGGGTTAAGTTTGTTGAGTTGGTGAAAGATACTTACTGCCTACAGCATGAGGTGGAGAAAGTGGAGACTGACTTCCTCACATTGGTGATGAAAGATTTGGATTGTAGATCCTATGTCACCAGTTTTAACTCAATGTCCAGACTCGTCCCATATCTGGTCACTCTAGAGCCAAAACGCATTGCGTGTTTCATCGGTGGGTTAGCCCCAGAGATCAAGGGGAATGCCAAGGCTTCTAAGCCTACCTCTTATAGATCTGTTGTAGATCTGTCACTGTCACTTACCCTAGATGTTATAAGGAGCAAGTCCAAGAGGGCTACAGAGGATGGGAAAAGAAAGAGAGAGGATGATCAGTCCCACCAGTCAAACAAGAAGAATAAGGGAAACTATGGGTTTAAGAAAGGTCAGTTTGGTGACAAGCCCAAATGCAAGAACTGTGACAGGAGGCATTTTGGGAAATGTAATCTGGATCCACAAGCCAAGCCTTGTGGAATCTGTAAGAAGAAAGGGCACAAAACCTTAGAGTGCCGAAACTTAAAGGATGCAACCTGCTATGGTTGTAATGAAAAGGGGCACATTAAAACTAACTGCCCAAAGAACACCAAGAAGCCTGAGGAGGCAAAGAAAACCAATGCAAGGGTGTTTCAGATGAACGCCAGGGAGGCGGTGAATGATGATAAAGTTATAACAGGTACCTTCCTCATTAATGATATTTACGCTAGAGTTTTATTTGATTCAGGTGCTGATAAGTTGTTTGTAGATCATAAGTTTAGTAAATTACTGAATCTGCCTATTAAAACTCTAGACATTAAATATGAGGTAGAACTCGCTAATGGTACCTTAGAAACTGCTTCAACTCTTCTTGATGGATGCTTTATATCCGTTAAGAATCATTCTATTCCGTTATCTCTTTTGCCAATGAAATTGGCTGGGTTTGATGTAGTTTTAGGCATGGATTGGTTGTCACATAACCAAGCCCTGATTGCCTGCGATAAGAAACTAGTTAACATCAAAACCCCATCCTGTGAGTTAGTCACCATTCAGGGAGATACACACTACGGGTTGCATGACAATGTGTCCATACTTAAGGCATCCAAGTGCCTGAAGAATGGATGTGTCATTTACATGGCACAGGTGACAGTTGATGATCCGAAGCCCAAAATAGAAGATATTCCAATTATTTCTGAGTACCCTGATGTCTTCCCTGACGAACTACCTGGATTACCTCCTGAAGTAGAGTTCAGGATTGACATGCTGCCGGGAACAGCACCGATTGCACGGCTCCCTACCGTCTGGCTCCGACAGAGATGAAGGAATTGAGAACCCAACTGGATGACTTACTGGAAAAGGGTTTTATACAACCCAGCTCATCACCTTAAGGAGCACCTATACTGTTTGTAAAGAAGAAGGATGGTTTAATGCGTCTGTGCATTGATTACCGCGAGCTGAACAAAGTAACAATCAAGAACCGATATCCATTGCCCAGGATCGACGATTTGTTTGATCAACTTCAAGGGGCAAGCTTCTTCTCAAAGATTGATATAAGATCAGGGTATCATCAGCTTAAAGTTAGAACTGAAGATGTACCCAAAACAGCGTTCAGGACAAGGTATGGTCACTACGAATTCTTAGTGATGCCTTTCGGGCTCACTAACGCAACTACAACATTCATGGACCTCATGAATCGAGTCTGCAAACCATACTTAGATAAGTTTGTTATTGTCTTCATAGACGACATTATATACTCTCGTAATCAAGCCGCTCATGAGAAACACCTTCGGTGCATTCTAGGGCTACTACAACAGGAGAAGCTTTATGCTAAATTCTCCAAGTGCGAATTCTGGCTTCGCGAAGTCTAATTTCTTGGGCACGTTGTAAGCGAGCGTGGTATCCAAGTGGATCCCACTAAGATAGAAGCAATAATGAACTGGGAAGCACCAAAGACACCTACTGAAATCCACAGCTTTCTAGGATTAGCAGGTTACTACAGGAGGTTCATCGAAAACTTCTCGAGAATAGCTGCATCATTAACTATTCTAACCCGCAAGAATGTGAAGTTTGATTGGGGTCCCAAACAATAGGAGTCCTTCGAGATCATCAAACAGAAATTGAGCAATACTCCTGTGTTGACATTGCCTGAAGGAGTAGAAGACTTCGTTGTTTATTGTGATGCTTCACACACTGGCATGGGCTGTGTGCTCATGCAGAGAGGTAAAGTAATCGCCTATGCATTGCATGAAAAGAATTACACCACCCACGATCTAGAGTTGGGTGCCGTTGTATTTGCACTTAAGTTGTGGAGACATTACTTGTATGGAACCAAATGTGTGATATATTCAGATCACAAAAGTCTCTAACATTTGTTTAATAAAAAAGATCTCAATACGAGGCAACGCCGTTGGATGGAAACCTTAAACGACTACTACTGTGAGATTCGCTACCATCTTGGTAAAGCGAATGTAGTCGCAGATGCATTAAGTAGAAAAGAAAGGATTAAACCCATTTGGATAAATGCCAAAAGTATCGAACTAAAAAACAGTTTGAATGAGAAACTGTTAGCTGCTCAAAAGGAAGATGTATGACATGCGCCCAGATTAAAGCTGAACATCAAAAGCCGCCAGGTTTGCTACAACAGTTAGAACTTCCCACATGGAAATGGGAGATGGTAACCATGGATTTCATTATCAAGTTACCAAAGACAAGGCATGGAAACGATACAATATGGGTCAGAGTTGACAGACTGACTAAGTCAGCTCATTTCTTACCCATCAAGGAGACTTATAGCTCAGATAAGTTAGCTCAGTTATATGTGGATGAGATTGTATCTCTCCACGGAGTGCCAATATCTATTGTATCCGATAGAGATACCTGATATACTTCTCATTTCTGGAAAAGTTTCAACAATCATTAGGCACTCGTTTGAATTTCAGTACTGCTTACCATCCTCAAACGGATGGACAAAGTGAGCGTACAATTCAAACATTGGAAGACATGCTTCATGCATGTGTCATTGATTTAGGTGGTAGCTGGGATGACCACCTTCCTTTAATTGAGTTCTCCTATAATAATAGTTACCATACCAGCATTCAAGCTGTGCCTTTCGAGGCTTTATATGGAAGAAAATGTAGAACGCCCGTTTGTTGGGCGGAGGTTGGAGAAGCTCAGTTATCAGGACCTGAGATAGTCCTTGAAACAACGGACAAGATTGTCCAAATTCGTGATCGCCTAAAGGCTGCCAGAGATAGGCAGAAAAGCTATGCGGATAAGACGCGAAAACCTCTAAAGTTTGAGGTTGGAGACAAAGTCTTACTAAAAGTATCACCTTGGAAAGGTGTGATATGTTTTGGTAAGAAAGGAAAACTAAGCCCAAGGTACATGGACCATTCGAGATCATCGAATGTGTCGGGAGTGTAGCTTATAAGCTAAACTTGCGTGAAGAGCTTAGTGGAATTCACAATGTGTTCCACGTCTGTAACTTAAAGAAGTGTCTAGCTGATGAATCGCTAACAATGTCTCATAAAGACGTACAGATAGAAGAAAGTCTGAGGTTTGTTGAAAGACCTTTATCGATCGAGGATCGACAGGTTAAAAAGCTCCAAAGGAAGCATGTACCGATTGTAAAAGTTAAATGGGATGCCCGTCGAGGCCCTGAATATACGTGGGAGGTAGAGTCCACTATGCGATAAAAGTACCCTCATTTGTTTCAGTAAATCTGGGGGTCGAGATTTCTTTTAAGTTGGTGAGGATGTAACACCTCGTAAAATTGTGTCCAATTATATTAGGACATGTGTCCTAAACCCTAAACGTGTAACGGATTTATTCCGAAGGACCAAACTTGACAATCGTTGAAAATACGTATGCGGACGGACCAAAAGTGTCAACATGGTAATTTATGCCTCTGAGTGACCTTTTATCAAACCCGAACTTTTATAATGCTATTTCGTGCTCTCGGGAATGATTAAAATTGAATATAATAGTTGAAGGACTAAAGGTGTAAAATTTCAAATTTTGGTTCTCTGATAAATCTCTTACGGACCGCAAGGTCACAGGCTTATGGTCCGTAAGGACTGTACCTGGGTGATACAATTCAATATCGGTTACGGATCGTAAAGGGTCAGGCTTACGGTCCGTAAAGCCTTTATCTAGGCAGAGCCAGCTGCCTTCTTCTTCCCCTTGGCCACCACACAAACATCCTACTCATTCCTTTGGACTTGTTGCGGGTTTTAAATTACTGCCATGCCACCTGGGATGATCAGAGATCATTCTTGACACTTGGATTGTTCAAAACCCCACTCTAAACACTATAAATAGAGCAATTGGTTGCCACTTTACACTTGCACCTCACAAAAAATCTCTTCTCCTCTCTATCTCTGGGATTCCTGATCAAAAGGAAGCTCATTCTAGTTCAACATTCGTGCTAGGACCTTATGCAAGTGTCCATAGCCACTCTAGTTCAGTTTTTATGCATATAAAGACCGAAAGTCAAAGTTGCCGCAAATCGGCTTTGACCTTCGGTTTAGACCTAAATGGTCCAGCCATTGTTCGAGGCGAATATGGCTACATGATCATAATTAGGTAGGTGTTAATCCCTCAAAAGGGTACCTCCTAATTATCACGTTTACTTAGTTAATTGTCGGGTCAAAGTAATTAAATAAAAAGTCAAACTAGTCAGATTTTTAAATAAAAACATAATCTGATAATGTAGAGGATATAAATCACGTTTTGTCACTTAAATAACTTGGTAATTATTATTAGAACATGTTTAAACATGTTCAACCCGACAATTCTGAGTTTAGGCTCGGTTCGCAACCGAAAGTCGCAAAATCTTGACTTTTGCTTTGACTTTCAGTTCTGACCCGATTAAGCTTAATTCTTCTATGTTTTAAGCTTCCATTGTGACCATATAATATTGTTGTATAACTCTCTGAGGTTATATTACATGGTCATTTGCAAATTCTGAATTCTATGCATGTTTCCGTTTTTATGCTTAATATTGACCAATATGCCCTTATGGTCTAAAAAATAAGATTTTTGAATATATGAACATACAAATAAGTTAGGTACTGATTTATAAACATGTCTAAATTATTTTGACACTACATTCTGGTCTCAAATTGATGTTATGCAAATTATCGTAAATTTAGCTTTTTATAAAGACTAAATTACCCTTTTATGCATAAATCATGTTTAAACATAACTTTTATCACAAAACTCTTAACCTACTATTATAATATCATTTTTAGGAATTTTTGGAATGATGGGTCAGATTAGATACTGACCTTAACATTGAGTTCTCGTATAAATTTTTTAATTGACGATAATGCCCTTTTTGCAAATAAAATGTGTTCTATATATGATTAACATGCAAGACCTTTTCCTACTGATCTAATATGATAAATAAAATATTTTGACCATCCATGGCTGGTCAAAATCTCAGAAACACATAAACTTTGCAAATATCGTCAATTATCGACTTTTACGCTCCTTTGGTGCATAGTATGGTTTAAAACCATATTTAGCACCCAAGACTTGTTATCTATTGAAATTATAAATAAATTTTAATATTTTTACAGTAGGTATAGGTCATGAACTCAGACTTCCAATTATGTCCTTAAAAACATATGTGAAATGACCAAAATGCCCTTTCGGGGCATAGTTTGGCCATAAATGGTATACCACACATATGTATGATATCCTACTATTATGACATCATAAAATAAATATTTTTACAGAATGTTTTTGACCAGAACCTCAGTTTAACTTTAAACCTCTTTTATAAATCTTAAAATGACCAAAATGCCCTTACGGGACTTAATTCAGTTTTAAATTCTTTTTGGGCATATATGTTGACATCCTACTGATGTCTTAACGTAATTTAAGAATAATAATATATGGGACTTGTATATGGTTCATTCGGTTACCCTTATGCTTATATGCGTTCGGTTCGGTTTATGTAACTAGTTTGCATGAATTAGCCGAAACGGGTTTAACCTTATCATCTAATCTCAAAATCCAGAATGTGTTTAGTTTACCCATATTATACAAGTATTCAAACTTGTCGGGTCTAAATCACATTCCATTCTAGTCTCCACTTATTCTAGCGTTTCGTACCGTAAAACATCTTTAAAACTAACCGGTCTAAGTCTTTGACTTAAATAAGACCCGTTAGTATCCTAATAGGGTAATAAAACCTTCCTTATAGATTAAGTAGCTTCGATAGAAGATATTTGCATAAAGTCTTAGGAAACATACGACTGAGTAACATCCTTGCATAACTAGCTCAGGTAAATACTTTTAACTTATTTTCCCTATACGGGCTTGGGATACGGTACATTATTACCGCTTGGTCAGGTATGGGATTATTGAGTCGGATTGTGATTTAAATAAATCCACATAACCCGTTTTTGTAACAACCCGCGTTTTGAAAGTCAAAGTACAAGTCAAATTCAAAGTCAAAGGAAGAAAAGATTGCTAATTGCGATCTGTCACTCCTTGCTTAATTACTGATTGTACTTCTCGACTTGTAATCGATGCTCTAATTTTAATTGCATTAGTTGTATTATGTGGAGTACATGTTGTAATCGATGCTCTAATTTTAATTGCTCTAATTTTAAAGTGTGGATTATGGGGATGAGATCACATCTAGGTTCATGCTTGGTCTAAAAATAGAAACGCGGAAACATGATTCAATCCCGATTAGTCAAGTCCTCCCATGTTTGTCGTTAAGGTTTGTGCGGCAAATTCATGTTTCAAAAAGAAACTTTATTATAACGCGCGCATATGATCAGCTTGAATATGAGATTTGCACCAAACACTAATGTGGTGCGGTGGTTTTCTTGTTGCTTGTTAGCCCGTGTAGACCTAGGTTCGAATCCCGCAGTTTACCGATTTCTTTTCTTTGTTTTATTTATTTAAAAGGATACCAAAATTTCAAATAGCTCATAAAGGTCCCTTGACTTTTGTAAACATTTAATTTTGTTAAGTAAAGGTTGTATTTTCTTTGTTGTTTATTTTTAACCTAAATATCTAACTAACTCCGTTTTATCGCTTAACATTTCAAGACTTCGTTATTCATAATAGGGTGTGTATATATATATATATATATATATATATATAGGATGAGAGTTGGTTACAAAGTCCATTTTTCCTACAAAGTGTAAAAAGTCATAAAACACTGTAATGTCAACCATAAAACACACTCAAAACCCACAAATAACAAAGTAAAGATGACTAAAACGCAATATTTGTGGGTTTTGTGTTATGTTTTGGATGATAAGGCTTTGATTATCAAATGACTAACATTAGTGTGTTTTATTTTGATTATCAAGTTGTATTTTATATTATTTGTTCTACGATGGTGTGTTTGAAGTTTTTATGGACTGTTCGGGTTTATATATTATGTTTGAGTGATCTTCACTCTTTTATTTGTGGGTTTTGAGTGTGTTTTATGGCTGTAATTGTGGTGTTTTATAACTTTGTACACTTTGTAGGAAAAATGGATTTTGTAGCCGAACACCACCCTATATATATATATATATATATATATATATAGAGAAACGGGATCAGGAGAAAACGGTTGGAAGTGTGAAACGGTGAGAACGGATCCTGGTCGAACACGTGGCAGGGGGCGCTAAATCATATGCAGGTGTACGATTGTCATTGTGCACGTTTGTGAGTGCCGTATGTCCATTGCTTGCGTCAATTACAGAACGTAGCAGAAACAAATGATACAAGACTGTTGCTAAATTAAAGAAATCAAGATTTGAAGCAAAGGCAGCTTCGTACGAAGCCACCAGCTTCGTACGAAGCCAGCCAAACATCCCTTGTTCGAACCCACACATCTATAAATAGATGTCTTTGTCATTTGTATCTTTGGGATAACTTTGAGGCGAAGCTCTGCCCATTTGTTTTAACGGTGTAAACGTTGTTAAATCAGTAAAGAAAACAGTTATATTTATATCTTTGTGTTATGTCCACGTACGTGATTGGATTCCGCACATTTCACGTGCCGGTACGCATACAACTGAGAGGAATTCATCTTGATCCTGAATTCACAAGTGGTATCAGAGCGGGTGCTTGATTGCTAGGACTGAAGACATAAAGATTTATACTTCTACATCAGATTCAGAGTTGATTCAACTTCTTCATCATACTTTTTCTTTTACTCATCTTCATCTCATTTTCTTTGAACTTTAAACTCAGATCTATAGAGTTTTCACGGTTAAAATCGACTGGATTTTTTATATAACGTGTGAAAAATAGTTTTAAGCAATCCTACCAAGTTTTAGATCAAAATTCAAACAAAATCAGATCCAAATCAGTTAAAAACATGAAAAATATGAATGTGTTCTTCACAGCGTAGCCTCGTACGAAGGCAGTCTAGTACGAAGCCAAGAAGAAAGTTGAGTTTGTGTTGAAAATTGTTTTACGAAGCCATTATTACAGCTTCGAACGGAGACACATTTCAATAGCCTCGTACGAACTCAGCTTCGTACGAATGCACAAAGGCTATTTTGTTTTTGCAGCTTCGAACGAAGGCAATATTCAGCTTCGTACGAACACGCAGGTTGTGCTTAAATTTCAGATTTGATCAAGTTTTACTTGTTTGCAGGTTGTTCAAAGAGCAGGAATTATGGCTGAAGAGTTTTATAACACGTTCTATAATGCATTCACTTGCGAGACATCAGAGCCAACAAGTGTTACACCGAAAAGCATTTAAAAACCATAACTAATAACATAAATCATGATAATGTTTACGGAAATCACCAAAGACCACCTAAACCAATGAATATCGAAGATTATCATTGGTGGAGTTCGAGATTTGAAATTTGGGTGAAGGCTTTTGCCTATGAAAGTTGGGTTTCGATGATTTACGGTTAGGAAAAACCTGTAACTGAACAAAATGTGTTACTCCCAGTTCCAGAATATTCAAAAACATAGAGAGAAAAACATTCTGAAGAGTTAAGAATGGTAACATTATTAAAACAGTCTGTAAGAGAGGATATTCTTTCTCTGCTTCAGCATGGTGAAACATCAAAGTCAATATGGGAAGCTTTAAAAATAAAAGCTGAAGGGGAAAGACATCAAGAAAAACAAAATCTTGTTACTAAAAAAGGAATTTGATTTGTTTGATTGTATGAAAGGAGAGACCGTAGACAAATGATAGAGAGATTTTATCATCTAAAAATTGAGTTAGAGCGATTTGGAATTTACAAAGAAAGAGACGAGATGGTTGATAAACTCATCGAGGCATTACCACATGAAGAAGATTGGAAAACTTATGTAATTGTTTTGAAAAATGATGCAAAATTTGATGATATGACGTTAGATAGTTTGATTGAAAAACTAGAGGGACATGATTTACTGTTACAGAAACAAAACAAAATGTCCAGTTCTAGTTATCAACAGAATGTTGATCTGTATTACAGTAGAGGTATGCCGCAGAGCAATGAATCGACAAAGATCAGAACGACATTCAGTGCAGATAAATCTGGTGATTCGTTAAACAATAAATCTGCAAGCTATGATCCAGGATATCATTCTTTGTCTGCATCATCTAAGTCTGGTCCAAGTCAAGATTGGAAAGATTTTCCTCATTTAAACACTGAGTTTGCTAGGGAGCACATGAGTTTCTTAGCTTCTATTCTGGTATCTTATGAAGGTTTAATTGCAGGAAAGATCGGTAATCCAAACATGACGAAGGAGGATTACGATCAGGTTGATCCAGAAGAAATGGAGCTCATGGACATTCGCTGGTGCATGGCAAGTGTCAACAGGAGAGCTCAAAGGTTCATGGAAATCACCGGCAGGAAGTGCTTGGAAGGCCCATACATGAAGATATGTTTTGATAAGAACAAAGTCACTTGCTTCAAGTGTAAACAAAGGGGCACTTCAAAAGAGAATGCACAAACAACAAAGTTGATGATAGTGTGAATCCGTTTCATGATGATTATTACAAAAAGGCTATCTATCATCATAACAATGAGCAACCGACAAGAAAGCAACTTGATGAAGGATCGTCTAAAGAAAAGAAACATGTTGTGTTGACGATTCATGATCGTAGTGAATCCAGTATTCTTCAAGATGATAGCAAATGGAGGATTCAAGACGATGAAGGGTTCAATTGGAATGATCATCTTAAAGAAGATGGAGAACTCAAAGCAATGTTTGTTAAGATCAAAAGAAGCCGAGAGGAAATAGAGGCACAAGGTTATTTGGATAGTGCTTACGATGCTTACAAAGAAGCAAGGTGGGAAAACAGATGGGATACTGAGAGAGATTGTTATGTTGATCCGAAAGGTAATCCGGCAGTTGATCCAAATGAGGTAGATTTTGATGCCCTAGTTGCTGCAATTCCAACTGAAGATGTTTGGTGTCGAGGGATTAGAGAGATTTGAGGTTATAGAGAAAAGGTTGAAGAAGAAATCAACAAAGTGATCTATGCGAGCTTGGAGAAGAAGAAGAAAACAGTTGAGGAGATTGTGACTGAAAGTCAGAAAATGGTGAAGGAAGTAAAGAAAACAACTGATGAAAAGGCAGAGGAAGCTGTTGCTGAAAACAGCAAAAGGATGAGAAAGATCAGAAGGCAGAAAAAGCCACGATGTCTAATGCTGAGGTAAGAACTCAATCTGAATCTTCTAAAATGTTAGATAAATCTGATAATAAAACTGATAAATCGTGCAAGAAATGCATGGAAACGTGTAGAGCTTGTACTGAAAAGGATAACAATCTAAGATCTAGAGATATTGAATTGACAAAAATATAAAAGATTTTCAAAGAAAAATGTAACGAAATGTTAGAAAATGAAAAGTTTTTGAAACAGGAAAATGAAAACCTAACATAAAAATGTGATGATTTTGAAAAAGGAAACAAAATTTTGAAACAACAATGTTCAGCAGAATGCAACGAATGTATTCCAAAAGATAAAACTATTCAAGAGTTGCAAAAAGAATATGATGGAATGAAATTGTCATATCACACGGTAAAAGAAGCTTATGAAATCTTAAAAAGTAAAGTCACAAGTCTGGATAATAGATTGTCATCATGCCAGGAATCAAATGCATTTCTTGAAGCAAGATTTGTAGGAAAACAAAAGGTTTTAAATGACTATGTTGATGAAAATGCTAAACTTAAACAAGAACTAGCAGAAAAAGAAAAATTGGTTAATAAACTTCAAAGTTATCATGCTTCGTCATATATTCTTGAACGAATTTTCAACACCACACCGGATGGTAAAGAGTCTGGAAAGAACAAAAAAGGGTATTGGGTTAGAATACCATCAGGTTCCACCACCGTTGGAGGATAATTATACATTCTATGATGGTGAAAAGGTGGAAAAAGCTATTAACATGGTTGACCAATTACCCGACAACATCGATATGACTTACACCAAATCTGATGACATCAGTAATTCAGAGGTGGTAGGTAAAGTTGTTGAAAGCGTTTTGTCAGAGGAATCTATCAGTACAGATAAGTCTGAGTCTAAGGATAAAAATGAGGGAAGTTTTCATGAAAGGTATATTAAAAATTCAAAATCTAAGAAAGATGCGAATGATGATTCAACAGGATTGGTGTATACCATGATTGGATCAGACAAATTATTCACAGATGTTGAATTCCCGATTCAGAATGTGATTTCAGATAAAGTTGACAAAGTGTTAAAACTGGTAGAAATTCAAAAGTCTGAAGTTTCAAAATTTGCTGGAAAGAGCAAGAAGAGTTCTTATAACAAACCTAACTATAAGAAGAAAAACATGAAGGTTGGGTTGGGTTATAAGAAGAAACATAATTAGAAACGTTTTGGAAAGACAAATCTTCATAAACAAACGAACTTTGTCCATGGAACAAGTTCTGAGGAAGAAAAAGAACTCCAATTTAGGCGACAGTCTAATGAAGAGTTCTATGCTTAAAAGAAGAAACAACAACAACAACAGGTTAAAGATGTGTTCAAGAGAACATGCTTTAAGTGTGATCAAATTGGACATCTTAGTCACAAGTGTCAAAATCTGAAACCTATTGATGTTGACAAGAAAAGGAAAGTTGAAGTTAAGACACAAAAGTCAACCAAGTTTGAATCAAAACAAACTTGGAAACCAAACTTGATGACACCCAAAGTTGTGCCACAACAGATTTGGAAAGAAAAAGTAAATGTTTCAGAAACAAAACTGGAAACCTAAAATTGATTTGTCAAAACAAAACATTCAAAATGATTCAAGATTTTATTGAAGGAATGTTTTAAAAGGACAAGTTTGGGTGGCAAAGAAACAAACAACTCTGTGAGTAATAATCAAATTGAAGATGTTTTTGAGAAAAATGAATGAAACTATCCAGTTCTACCTGGAAAGATTTACGTTCAGCTACCTGAGTCCAAACAGGCTTGAGTTGGATTGTTCAAATGATCGAGTTATTTGAATGTGCAGGTGCTCTCGAACACAACTGATTGTCAACAAGAAGAGTATCGGAGCATCCTAGCACAAGAGGAGGCTGCTGATCCCTGCATCTGAAACAGGGAGTTTTTTCGTTTCTGTATATAAATAAACCATATTAAAAGCCCTAAAAATAGAAAAATTTAAAAAAACAAAAAATATGTTTTTTATTCTGTCAAAAATTGAAAAAAAAAATATGTTAGTTTTTAAATTTTGTCAAAAATAAAAAATTTCAAAAATATGTTGATTGATTATGCCGAAACCCTCATGGCTGAACAAACATGATTATTTCACAATTCAAAATGGTTTTAACATTGTTAAAAATCAATGTGTTGTAAATCATGGGGATATTTTCTGCAAAACAGAGCATGTGAAGCAGAAAATGGATGGCGAAATGAAGCTATCTACATCGGTTTATAAAATTTTCTTTAAATGTTTTGAATTTTAGAGGAAGAATTTTTTTTTTCAGAAAATACAAAAACATTTGAAAATTTGAAAAAGCCAAAAACAATAGAAAATTCAAAAGAGTTTTGTGTAAAAAGAGGAAATGATAGTACATCAGTAGACAATCACAGTACGCTAAAGAAATGGAAAGTCAAATGTGATAAACGGTCTCACTGATGATGTGCCAGTAGGTTTTTACACATTTAGTAGATTCATTTCGAGATATAAACCTAAATATCAATTCTTGCTTATCTCGTGGGGAACATCTCTCGGATATATGGGTAACCCCCGAAATCTTGTTTGAGAGATTTCCAGATTCTGAGATACTAGGTTTTTATACTCTTTGATATCTGGGGTGTTATACCTGGTCTTCTGATATTGTAGGATCGGGATTCGATCAAACGAGTCGTTCGGAAGAGCTCTCGATCAATACGAAAGGCGGAATCAGACGTATTGATGTTATAACAGCTAGATTCACACGTAGAATCACTTTAACTGTCGATTGTATTGATTTGAAACTGATTACAGATCGTTCGACACTTCGGCAGCACTTCGTCTACGGAATCACAAAAGTTTCAAATGAAGACTCAAGACCACATATATATAGGAGAGCCAGACCCCATGAACCAGACCACACGAGCTGGCTCAGGTTGCACGAACTGGTCACCTCGTGCGAGGTGGCCTAGCCACTTCGTAAGGGGTGGCTAGTTCAGGTATGTTTCCCGTTTCTCTCGTACAACGTGTCCTGGTCTATCTATTCTAGTTACATGACTCGATACAAGACGAAGTCAACATACATATGCACTAACAAACTCCCCCTTGGATGATGACGAGTCTTCAGTGTATTGTGTCTTCAGTCTTGATCGGTCTTCTCGCTCTTTCCAAAGTATCTTTCTCTGTAAGCATCTTTTAATCTTTATCTTTCAATCTCTCTTAATCAGATCTCTCTATTCTTTAAACGTCTGGCTCTCTTGTGACAACTGGCACCCAACCGGTAATTTCCGTACACTTTAATTATTACCTAATGACTGCAATTATGTGCTTAAACGTCAACATTGATTGATTACATTATATACAAGTGAATTCATGCATGTTTTATACTACAAAATATTGCTTTATGCATTAACGAGAGCGTTGCGTCAGAAATACTAGTAAACTCACCGGTAAGACACATTGTGTCAACAAAACTGCAGAAAGCAGTCAGACATTAGAATTAGGGCCTAGGTGTAGGTCCAACGACAAGAATACATTAAAACCCAAGAATACATACAAGGGTTAACATATAGACTTTCCGGAGACTAAAATACGCACTAAAAAGCACCCGAAACGCACCTTAAGTACATAATTTTATTAAATTCAGCTATAATCAGCCATAATTCAGCATTTTAACCTTAATATATTATGCAGAATTCATGGTTTATCATCCAGAATATTTCCCTAAGTGTCGGGAATTAAAAGGGTTACAAAAGGGGACATAAAGAACGCTAAATGATACAATTTAGCACTTTAATGAACTGGTATTTAACCGAACAACCGGACATTACCCGGAACATAAAAATATTGCTAGAAACATTGTTTCACTTTTTCTGAGCTAGTTATGATTCCCGAGCACACTAATATATATTACATAAAGCATGTACATACTAAACACTAGCTTTTGCACTTAACACCCCACTAATCACCTACTATACCAAACAATTTACACTTAACCCACCCCCCCCCCCCCATGTTCTAGTAATCGGCCCCTACCGGTGGCCCCACCACAAGATCACTTGAATCTCTAGTAAATCTTACCATAATCTTCCATAATATAGATAGATATGATTTGGATTTGTTGTAAGGATATGTCTTGTACTTCATAGATACTAAACACAATGGGTAATAGCATAGCATGGTTATAAGATGGATGAACTCCCACACTCCACCTTCACCATTTTTCTTCTTCTTCTCCCCCATACCTACGGCCTCCATCCATCACCACACCACCTCCATTTTCGGTCATCATACAAGCAATCCAAGGTCTTCACAAGGTGTTACAAGGTGTCTAACGAAGCTCGGTGCTCACGGAACTTGAAGGACCTCATTCGTTTGCCATTATCCACCACATTTGCAACCTTGTTCTTCCCTAGCTTTAAGCTAGTTGTAAGATTCATATAAACCCTTGTTTACTTCTATTTTTAGTGGTTAAAAGATATGTTATGATGAAATTATAAGAACACTAAAAGACTTGAACATAAATCTTGAATCATAAGATGAATTATGATGATACATGATGACATCTTGCTAGAATAATGTTGTCTTGTTAATGTGTGAATGATTACTTGTGATTCTTGGCAATGTAATGATAATCACCATATTAAGCTTGTTAGACCATGATTAGAAACATGATTTAACAAGTTAGGAGATGATCATGTGTTTTCATGTGATGATCATCTTCATGACTAAACATGAACTTGAAGACTTAAAATGATTTCTTGAAAAATAATCGTTAAAGTGAGCTAGTAAACTTATAGCTTCAAGACTTGTGAATGATTTTTCCAAAAGAACCAAGTCTAAAATATGATTTTTAGAAGATCTTGGTTTTTACTTAAACTTACACTATTTTTGGTGATAAAATAAGTGTAAAGATACTAGAGAAACAAGAAGATGTCACAAATAAACATTTTTGTAAAATGTGATTACAAGTTGTAAAGGACCAAATCTTTTAATAACGTGATTTACAAACAAACAACCATGTTTTTAAGGGTAACTAAACCTACTAAATCACGTGGTAAGTTACTACAAGTTTTTACAAAACTTCAAGTTCATAATGTAGTGTGATTTACTTGATTTTGGCACTTGATAAGTGTAGAATAAGTTGTTGATGTTTGATGATGATTTAAAAGAAAATAAACACATGTTTTGAAAACATGGGAAACCTCCATTTTTAGGGGAAACTCTGTCAAAATTTCTATAAATTTTGACATTTAGAAAAATATAAGTTTTTGTGAAACTTATTCCCTAAAAATGTACCTAAAAATATTTACCAAGGTTTCCCAATTTTTATGAAAACTTCAAGATAAGAAATGATGATTTCTTAAAGATAAAAATGGATATTAAGTATGTATATTTTTGAGGAAAATATATGTATTTATTGATCTCTAAATTTTGTGCTAAGTGTATGTAGTATGTATTAAACGTGATAGTGTATTAGGATTTGAAAATACACTAAGTACTCCCAAGGAGTAGAAAATACAAAAATACACATATAATATGCTTAGGCAAATACAAGAAAATATATTTACGAAAATATATTACTTGATAGAATAAATAACTTGGACAAGTTATGAACATGAAATGAAGTTTGTGGACAAAATACATAATTCGGGTGAAAAATACAAGATACTTATATTCATTTTTGAGAAAATGATATAAGTAAGACACATAGTTAAAAATATAAATTATTTTTAACACAAGAACATATACAAAAGACAGTGACTTGTACTTGTGCGATACAAGTCTAGTGACTAACGTTA
Organism: Helianthus tuberosus; assembly: GCA_030545235.1. NCBI lineage: Eukaryota > Viridiplantae > Streptophyta > Magnoliopsida > Asterales > Asteraceae > Helianthus > Helianthus tuberosus. Next base: position 50,761,039 of record CM060427.1, on the reverse strand, counting down.
ATAAAAGACGTTTAGGTCACGACACTAGATAAGCAAATCCGGTGAAGTTTACAACGCAGGAACACAAAGTTGTGAGTTCATGCCCCCCTTTTTCTTTTAACTGTTTTCAGTTTTATAACTTCGGGGGTGAAATACATGTTACAAATGTTACAATGTTTACAAATGGTATGATACAAAAACAAGAAGCACTCTTGGTGAGAACGAGTACCAAGTATGATGCGTTTTAAGGAATGATACGAGAAATGATACAAGAAGTGATATGAGAAATGATACGAGAAATCGTGTCACGAATAGGGTACCATAAGCACCATTAATCAACAATATACCTAGACCGCAGAACAAAAGGTTAGATCTAACGGGTTTCGGGCAGCCACACTCTTGGTGAGAACGAGTACCAAGTAGTGCTTTTGTGTCTCAGAATCGACAACTAGAAAAATGCCTATGGTTTGGTTGCTTCCTATGTCGTGTCACATGTTAATGGCCTTGCAACCCATTAACAACCTTGATACATACAGAAATACGTGATTTATACAAGAATACTTGATTCATACAAGAATACTTGATTTATACAAGAATACTTGATTTATACAAGAGTACGTGATTTATACAAGAATACTTGATTTATACAAGAGTACGTGATTTATACGAGAATACTTGATTTATACAAGAGTACGTGATTTATACAAGAATACGTGATTTATACTAGAATACTTGGTTTATACAAGATACATACCATGTTTTTGATACAAAGTATATAAACGTTCAATACAAGACTGCATGAATTCACACCAACATTATCTTGACGTTTTTCCCAAAACTCACATGTATTTCAGGTAACTAAAGTGGATGTGCGCGCGGTCATACTCTTGCTCTGGATGTTGTTTATGTTATCTTTGAATAAAGTTGTAAACTTTCAGACAATATGCTGTTTTGTGTAAAACTATGATTTCAGTTATGTAATGTTTGACACTTGAAGTTATTTTATGAGCATGTAGTATGTTTACCAATCGTATGCAATGAAAACCTTTCATGATCACACCTCGTGCTTCAGCCTAAGAAAGGGGTGTGACATCTCTAACATTCAGACTCCTTCTTTACTTTGAAATCTTCCAATTAACAGACTCCCCTTTGCTAACAGACTCCCCTTTAACTTGTTCCGGGATCGCAATCTGACATAGCACTCGTTCTAAAATCGTGTCCTGGCTCAAACTCTGCTCAGGCTTAGACACGGGGATCTGGCTCTACCGCTTTCACAGGTTCAAGAACGTCTCCTGGCTCTCCGTAGCAACAGGATCAGGAACCTGGTAACCTGCACAATTCTCTACCCAAAAGTAAATTTCACAATTGTTAAAATTTAACAAATTTAGAAACCACTTGTAGATATTATTCAACATCAACAATAGTTATATCAAGTTCAAATTAATGACCTTGATTAACTAACAGTAAAATCAGCCTCAAAACATCACTTGTAAGATTATCTTAAAACATTTCTTAAATCATCACAAACTTTAAATTCATTTTTCATTTCAAACACACTCTCCCAACCCACTGTCGTTTATCATGTTTAGCACTCGGAATTTTGAAAATCAGCTTTTCAACACCAGTTGTCGAAAATAAGATGAAATAAAATCTTTTTGATTTTTCAAAATTTTATGCTAAAACACACTGAAAATCTTTTTGGATTTTGGGAAATAAACTATATACATACATATTTTTGTGAGTTTGTGAAAGAGGATCATATCAGTTTATGACAAATCACTAGCACCGTTGACCTTTTTAGACTTTAAGTTCTAAACGATTCACTTAGATTGTCAGTATACTGATCCATTTAAATTTTCACACAAAGTTCAATTTTTTCGAGATACGAGAATTAGTGTTTTAAGCACTTAACTTATTCGCGTGTCCCACCTCAGAATATACTCCCGTATCCAGACTCCTATATTCAGTCTTACAGGTGAATGTACACTAATGATATCTGTAAATGGGTAATGCGAGGCCATGAGAGCTCAGGTTAGAACTTCCGTTCAGACAAAGAGATGATGGCTCGACTTTTAGGTGTGTCCCGTTTGGGGATCTTTTCTTCAACAGCACATGATTAGCATTTTTTCAATGTTTCATCATTTTTTATGCTGAGGGTGGGCTTTATGATTAAAGCAGTGCAGAGTATTATACGAGGACTAGGCTATTACTCCCGCAAAATCAGAAGTTCCGGTATAATACCCCAGATATCATCACGCACAAAGACCTAGTATGTCAGAAATAGAAAGCCCTTCAAACAAGATTTCAGGGGTTACCTATATATCCGAGAGATGTTCCCCACGTGATAAGTAAGTATTTGATATTTAGGTTTATATCTCGAAAACAATCTACTAAGCGTGTAAAAACCTACTGGCATATCATCAGTGAGACCGTTTATCACATTTTAACTTTCCAATTTTTTAGTGTACTGTGATTGTCTACTGATGTACTATCATTCCCTCTTTTTCACAACAAAACTCATTTTGATTTTTCGATGTTTTTGGATTTTTGATTATATCATGTTTTTGGATTTTCAAATTTTCAAAATTTTAATTTTTTACTCCCCCTAAAATAAAAAATATGTTTAAATTTTTGATTTTTCGGGAAAATTTGAAAGTAAAAGCAATAAATTGTACAAATAAAATGGCAAACTGATGTGAATTGCTTCAATTCTCCATTCTCTTGGCTTAAACAATCAGAACTCCCCCTGACAACAAACTATTTTCCCATTATGATTTCAAAACACTTAAGTTTGTTTTAATCAAAATGGTTTTTTCGGAAAATTAGTTTTGTTGATTTCACACATCATGGGGATTCATTCATCACTTTGTTCTTTCAACCACTTGTAAAAACTATCACTTGTAGGTTTTTCATAGAAACATTTTTTCAAGAATGATGCCGATTCATGCTCCACGATTACCAACTTGAGAGCTCCGGCAAGTCAGAATTTTACTTTTTAAAGAATCTCACCCATGCCTGATCAATCATGGGTGAACCATCATCATTTGGTTTAACAACTTTCGATTCATAAAATTCTTTCACTCCCTTTACCTTCCCATCAACCATCTTACCAAAAGTATGTAGCACTTTACCATTAAATGCTTTTTCAGCATCAAATTCTTTCTTATCAGAGAAGAATTGATCTAAAATCTCAATCTTACCAATTTTTGATTTCAAGTTTCCACTTGACAATGGTGGAAAATTTTCATCATCCATTGTCGGAACGAAATTCTCATCATTTAGCACAACAGGTGGCTCCTCTGACTTTGACGAATCAGATTCATTGCCAGAAACAACTTCTGATTTCTTAACAACCCATTTATGTTTGTTTAAATTGGCTCTTCGTTTGTAAAAATGTTTTGAACTTTCACCAACTTCGAAAGTCGAATTTTTGAACTCCTTAAAATTTTCTATTGGTTGTTCTTTTTTATCAACACATTTCTCTTTCAATTTAGAGTTAGAAGAAACTCCCTGTTTTGTGTTGGTGAGCTTTGGGCAATTCCAAGCAATATGTCCAACCTCTTGGCATCTGAAACAGGTTCTTCTTTCAACTCTCGGTTCAGATTCCTTCAACACATTCTTTTGCTTTTCGGCGAGAAACTCCTTGTTTGACTGTTTACAGAAAGGTTTCTCCTTCTCCTCTTCAGAACTTGCTCCTGAAACAAATTTAGTTTTTGGTTTAACTTCTTTATAATTTTTATGATTTTCTGGTGGAATAAAACCTAATCCTTTCTTTTTGAAATTACTGTTATGGTTTGGTTTCTTTCGATAACCCGAACCAGAATTGTAACCCTTTTTCTTGTTCAATCTCTGTTGAACTCTTGAAGTGTAATTTTTAGGTTTTTCAGTAAGATTTACATCTTTTATTTCAGAAATATTAATTTCTGTTAATTTGAAAACCTTGTTAATCATTTTAGTTTTAACACCTCTTATTGGAAATTCTTCATCAGAATATAATTTGTCGGAATCATTCAAAGTATATGCTACTTTGACTGTTTCGTCATTCAAATTATTTTGTGACATCAGAAAATCTTTATTGTAAACCCTTTTGACCGGTGAACTCGAACTTCTGTCTGATGAACTCGAATTTTCAGATTTAGACTCTGACTTTGACTCTTCATCTTTATCCAACACCTGATCGACCACTTTCTTAATTAACTCGGACTCATGATCAGTGTCTGACGCTGTGAAGGTGACATCAATATCATCTGGTAATCCATCGATAGACTCGGATTTCAGATTCAGATTGAGTGCTTCAGCCACATTGGATTTGGTACTCTGTTATAATTCAAACCAGTTTTCTTACCAGAATTTTCTTCATCTTTTGCATACTTATGAGCTGCAATGGTAGGATAGATGCGATCAATAACATACTCTGAACTTTGATAACTTCGAAGTAAAGTATTCACTCTTTCTGTTTCAATCATCATCGCTGCCAATTCTTGTTTCAGCCCTGCAATAATCTCAATGTATTTGTTGATTGCAGTTTGCTTTTGAAGAACCGTTGCTTTAAGAAGATTCTTCATCTGGATATCCTCATCACTAGCTCCTTTGTACAAGTTCACTTTGCTGCTTAGGAGATCACATGATTCCTTTATGCTTCTCACATTGTGTAGCAAATTTTCTTTGAGCTTCTCTAATTCAGCATATTTTGTAACTTTTTCAGCACAATTTTTGCAAGGTACTAAACACTTTGCATAAGGTTTTTCAACCTCTACAATCTTTTCAACTTCAACAATTTTTTCAACATCAACTATTTTTTCAATCACAATCGATTCTTTCTCAACTTCTATCTTCACTTCATTCTCTTCAACCTCGACCTTCTCTGTCGGTTTTTCTTCAACTTTTGTCTTTTCTGCTTCTATCTTAACTTCAGTCTTTTCTTCAGCAACCCTTCTTGCTTCCATTTCTCTCTTCAGTCTAGCAGCCCTTTTCTTTTTCAATATCTCGATTTTATCTGCAAAAAACAAATCAAAACTATAAGGATCCAATTGTTTTCTAGCTTTATTAATATACTCTTCCTCATCATCAGTGTCTTCATCACTTCCTGAAGACTTAAAAATCGGTTGTCTTCTAGGACTGTTCTTAGATTTGATTGATTCTTCTTCCGAGGTTGAATCTTCAAAGATTCGAGCAACAAATGCTTTAGTAACTGAAGGTCTAGAAGGATCATAATCATCCCAATTGAAATCTTTTGGAATCCTTTCATCTTCTTGGTCTACAGACCAAAACAAGCTTTACCCTTTGATTATTCAATCGGAATAGTACGTGAGTGTGAAGATTGTTGTTGATTTGGTTGTTGAGCAACCTGATGATAAATTGCTTTTGTATGATAATCGTTGTTTCCGAAAGGATCTCGTCTTCCGGTTGCTTCTCTGTTTATACACTCTCATTTAAAATGTCCTTTTTCTCGGCAACGAAAACAAGTAACCTTCGATTTGTCAAAACCTAGCTGAGATGTTGTAGCTTCACGAAGATCATCTCTTCCGGTGATCTGTTTGAACTTTTCTGCTCTTCTCAAAACGCTAGCTAAACACCACTTGATGTCCATCAACTCAAGTTCTTTAGAATCACTCTGATCATAATCCTCTTTAGTAAGCATCGGATTTCCGATTCGTCCAGCAACTAAGCTTTCATATGACTCTAACACAGTGACAAGAGATGCCATGTGTTGCTTCGCAATATCTGGAGAAATTTTTTGACCATTTTGAATATGTAATGCAACATTGCATTGCAATACTTGACCGGTAAAATTTGTTGAACTTTGTTGTTGAGAACTCAGTGTTGAGAAATTTGGTTCAAAACTTGAATAAGACGAAGAATATCCACTGCTCTGATTTGTATTGCTTGCATTTGTTCCGGAAGAATTTTCAGCACTGAACGCAGTTTGAGTCTTCGGACTAGGAGTAGTCTCAATCTTGTTTTCTCTGTAGTACAGACTAACATCCCGTTGAGCACCCGGACTTCTCATTGTAGCAGTTTTTCGAATTGATAGCTCATGTTCTTCCAACTTCTGGATAAACATACTCAAATTCATATCTTCAAATTGTCGGTTATGCTTTAAAATCAACAGATATGTTCCCCATTCATTCTGTGGTAGCGCATCGGCTAATTTATCAACCCATTCATCATCTTCTTTCTTGATGTCCAATCTTTTCATCTCCATGACTAGATGACAATATCTCTCGATAATCTTCCTAGTCGTCTCACCTTCAAAAGCTGTAAACATATCAAATGATTTCTTTAGTAATGCTCGTTTATTTTTGATCATATCGGCACTACCCTTAAACTTTTTAATCAACGCTCTACAAATTGATCTAGCAGTTCCCTCATGTTGAAGCAAAACAAAAATATCTTCTTTTACTGCTTGTTGGAGAATGCTAATCATCATTTTTTCACTTGTGTATTTTAATTTTTCATCCGGTAAAAATTGAGTTAATTGTTTTTCATTTCCAAGTTCATCTTTCGGTAAAGTATAATCTTTCTCTAAAGAAACCCATGCATCAAACTTGTTTGCTTGTACCCAGTTTTCAAAACGGTCTTGCCACCCTTTAAAATCCTCAATGTACATAAGCTTTGGTGGCTTTTGGAAAGTTCCCGTTTCATTCTCGATACCGACAGTTTCGGCAACGGTAACAGGAGTAACCGGGGCAGTAGCAAATGCATTATAAAATTCGTTGTCCATGTTGTGGTACGAAAAATTTCACAAACTATCGATTTCAAACAGTCTGGAATGTCACGCGAGCTGGAAATCCTCAAACCGTACGAACTGAAATCACTCCAAATGAGCTGGATACTTTCAAGCGATCGGGTAAAAGTTCAAACGACCTGGAGTTCAACCCGTGCGAGCTGAGTATAACTTCAAACGACCTGATCACTTCAAACGACCTAGATCAAACTTCAAACGACTTGGACATAATTTTCAAGCGACCTGAATATTTTTCGAACGATCTGAGATATTTTTACACGATCTGAATGTTTTTTCGAACGGTTTGGACAGAAATCAAACAATTTGGTTCAAAATTTAAACGGTTTGGATGAATATCCACCTCGTTTGAGAATTCTAAGTCCAAAAGCTCATGATTTTGTCAATTTTTATCAAGTTTTAGGTTGAATTTGGTTCTGATTTGTTCACGGATTGTTCAAAACGATGTTTTACGAGTTATATCACGAAATCAGGTCATTTTAACCGTGGAATCTCGGTAAATTTAAATAAAAAGTGTAGAAAATGAGTAGAAAGCAGTTTTTATTCGTGAAAACAAGCTGAAATGGTAAGAACTCTTCCTCCTGGGCTCTGATACCACTTGTAGGATCGGGATTCGATCAAACGAGTCGTTCAGAAGAGCTCTCGATCAATACGAAAGGCGGAATCTGACGTATTGATGTTATAACAGCTAGATTCACACGTAGAATCGCTTTAACTGTCGATTGTATTGATTTGAAACTGATTACAGATCGTTCGACACTTCGGCAGCACTCCGTCTCCGAAATCACAAAAGTTTCAAATGAAGACCCAAGACCACATATATATAGGAGAGCCAGACCCCATGAACCAGACCACACGAGCTGGCTCAGGTCGCACGAACTGGTCACCTCGTGCGAGGTGGCCTAGCCACTTCGTGAGGGGTGGCTAGTTCAGGTCTATTTCCCGTTTCTCTCGTACAACGTGTCCTAGTCTATCTATTCTAGTTACATGACTCGATACAAGACGAAGTCAACAGACATATGCACTAACAGATATTGTGGAAGCAATGGCCTAGACTTCGTATAATACTTTACACACTTAAAGCTTACCCTCTGCATAAAAAAATGAAAAATATCAAAAGATATGAATCAGGTGCAGTTGTTAAGAAGATCTCTAAGTGGGACACACCTCAAAGTCGAGCCTTCATCTCTTTGACTGAACGGTAGTTCATACCTGAGCTCTCAAGGCATCGCATTACCCATAGTACATATATCATTATAGTATATTCACATATAAGAATGAATCTAGGGAATCTTGATACGGGAGTATATTCTGAGGTGGGACACGCGACTAAGTTAAGTTCTTAAAACACTAAATCTCGTATCGCGAATCAATTGAAATTGGTGTGAAAATTTAAGTGGATCAGTATACTGACAATCTAAGTGAATCATTTAGAACTTAAAGTGTTTATAGCTCAACGGTGCTAGTGATTTGTCATAAACTGATATGAACCTCTAATGCAAACTCAAACAAAAATATTGTCTGTAAATATTTCTTTATTGCTTTATATTTTAGAAAAATACAAAAAGATTTTGTTTCCATTTTATTTTCGACAACCGATGTCTGAGAGTTGAGTTTCAAAATCTTAGTATGCTGAACATGTTTATGAAAATAAACTAGTTTCCCAGAGAGGTGTTTAGATTCTAAAATTGTTATATCTATTACATAGAGTCAGGTTACGATCTTGAACTAAAATTGTTAAGTTCTAGTGTGATTAAAGGCCAGGTCATCGATTTTTGAAAATAAAAAATTCAGATTTCTATGAACAAACGATGTCCTGTGTAGTCACATATTTGAAATGCTCTAGCTTATTCATGTTATATGTTTTTAGCAAGATTTTCGATTTTGAAATTGTCAAATATCTTATAAATGTTTAAGATTTTGTAGAAGATTTGCCGGACTACGATCCAGATAGCTGAGCTTAAGGGGGAGTCTGAAGACGAGCTTGAAATAAAAAAGCCAGATGACTATCCTGGAAGAACTGGAGAATCTTGTAGGCAGGTGTCGGTCTTAGAAGCTAAAAGCATGGAAGCTTAAAGCAAGGGGAAGCCTGAAGATAGAGTTAACCGAAAGCGGGAGCAACTGAAGCTGAAAACAGATCTACGGGGATTCTGTTAGAGATCAGGGAGTCTGTGTTGCTAACAATGTCAATATTTCTAAAAGACTCGGAGTAAGTCAGAAAGCTACGAGATTGACTGCAGCAATATCCAATGGGGAGTTTGTGAGTGCATTATGTCTATCGCTTGCGTCAATCACAGAACGTAGTAGAAACGAATGATACAAGACTGGTGCTACATTGAAGAAATCAAGATTTGAAGCAAAGGCAGCTTTGTACGAAGCCACCAGCTTCGTACGAAGCCAACCAAACGTCCCTTGTTCGAACCCACACATCTATAATTAGATGTCTTGTCTTTGTCATTTGTATCTTTGGGATAACTTTGAGGTGAAGCTCTGCTCGTTTGTCTTCACGGTGTAAACGTTTTCAAATAAGTAAAGAAAACATTTATATTTACATCTTTGTGTTTTGTCCACATACGTGATTGGATTCTGCACATTTCACGTGTTGGTACGCATTCAACGGAGAGGAATTCATCCAGATCCTGAATTCACAACGTTCCCCTCCATAAATCGCGTTATAATTCTGTTTCAAATAAAACTCTAAAAATTTCCTATTAGCATTTACCTCCTTTCCAAGATTTCGAGATCTATGGCATCTAACGTGGATTCCATTCTACAAAGTAATAATTGATGACATTTTCATATTTGTTCCAGCAAATCATGAAACACATATACAACAGATATGACGTTTTATTCTTTATGCTTGTTTCAGTGTCATTTTTTATCAATGTAATATTTGACAATGCGTTTATGTTTCAATGACGTTTTTCATGTATCCAATATTTGGCGTTCTAATTAGTTGTTAACAAATAGTAAGAACTGATAATTGGCGTTTTCATTATTAATGTTAATTGTCGTTTGGGATCTAATATATGCTTATTGTTTACGATCAATTGCATTTTACACCTGATTAGTTTTGAATGTTTTTAAGTAATATTTGTAAACATCAGTTCTTACTATTTTGTTTGTTTGTAAACATCAGTTTTGTTAATTATGGCGTTTTCATTATCACGTTATATTTGTTAATTATTCATATTTTTTATTATTGTTAGTTATTCAACTTATGGCGTTTTCATTAACACGTTTTATTTAATATTGTTAATTCATCATATTATTAATTAACCAACTAATGGTGTTTTCATTATGACGTTTTTATTATGGCGTTTTCAATTATATGTTTAGCAGGTCTTGTTTATTATTTAATTAATGGCGTTTTCATCGATAATGTTATTAGGAGACAATTTCTATTTTAATGGCGTTTTTCTTAAATTGTTTTTCACTGTGTTTTCTCGGACGAAGGTGTTTCCTCGAATGAAAGGTTTTGCCCCGAAACTGGTTTACCATTTATCATTCCTGACGTTAATGAAGAGATAAAACCCAAAATGGACATGATATTCCCAAGCCTCGATGATTGTTATTCAATGTATGTTAGGTATGCTACGAGTTGTGGTTTTTCTGTCAGGAAAGGGATTGAAAAGATAAACGCCAAAGGAGAAAAACATATTAAGTATTACATGTGTATGAGATCTGGGGTATATAAGGACAAGAAGGTTGATACGTTGGACCCGAATCAAAAGGAACGGATTGTGCGATCCAACTTTTCAAAGAGGACTGAACGTGGAGCACTTTTATGTGTAATATTTGAGGTTGGATATTGTAACATCCCTATTTTTATATAAGAATTATAGGTTTGGATAAATTTATTAACCACTAGTAACTAGTAACTAGTTTATTTTTAATATAAATATTCAACCCAAATAGTTTTAAAACACTATTTTATATAGTTGGTTGAAATATTATATTAATTGGCCTGTATATTGGTGACCTTTCTAATAAAATAAAAGTCTATAAAAACTTATATTATTAGACAGGTATATTACGGGTAAGTTGAATGTTAGAAATATAAAGTAACTAGACGGGCCTAGGAACCGTATAATAATTAAATTATAAAAATACATTGTATTTTGAACCTATTCTGTTTTCAATAAAACTTGGTTCAAAATATAGACAAAAATATACTCGTTCTAAAGACATATTTATTATTTTCTAGAACTTCATATTTTAGAAGTTATACACGCCAAATGAATAAAGTAGTTAAATTAATATATATATTTTCTAGAAATAAAGCCATGCCCTATTTTAATTATTTTAACTACTGATCACAGCTACTCTTTCCGATTGATCTGAGCCTCATAACGTATGTCAGGGCTCTGCCCGACTAAGTTATTAGGATTCGGTCTCGGGACACCGGGACAAGGTTGAATTAGTGATACCATACTTAACACAAGTGCATTATAAATAGCTCAAAATATTATACCTAAAAATTTATAACAGGAGACTTTCTAGTTGAACCCTAAAGTTACAAAGTGGGTCCATTTTCTTTTCTCACCGTTTTATTCCCTTTTGTCCCAAATCATAACAACTCTCATCAAAAGTTCTATTTATTATTTTTATTTGTCCAATAGGAAACCCTAATTGAGACACCCAAGTAATCCTGCACAAACCCTACAAATTTTAAGAATAATCAGAATCAGGATAAGGGCCCCTAAAACTCAGGGGGGGTATTCCCTACTCGACGATTATCTATATATATTGCTGTCTAATTCGAAATTTCTCGTACGGTCGACTCAGCTAGGCTAGAAACACACGTGGCAAGCATATAACCTCTTCGTGTCCCTTACGGACCGTAAGGGATGAGGCTTACGGTCCGTAAGCGATGTCAATTTTGTGTATAAATAGCAGAGTCTGGGACTTGATTTCTGGCACTAAAACGACGAAGAAATTCGTTATACACGCTGAGATATTGTAGAAACAGTCTCCAAATCACTAATTAGTATAGCGGGGTGCCGCTACGATGCCGGGTATTAACTCGATCGCTGCTACGATTCAATGTCCGATCGATTGAAACTATCCAATGGATGTTTTAGTACTCTCCTTTGTCATTAGTCGTGATTCCGACATGATGTTTGAGTACCACCTGAATTCGGGGAATACTCTGTCATTCGTTGTGAATCTGATGGATGTTTAAGTGATTGTACTTTGTCATTCGTTGTGAATCCGATGGATGTTTAAGTGATTACACTTTGTCATTCGTTGTGAGGGTTTTAATCTCGTGAGTTATCGTAAATGCTGTATTAGTTACTTACCTAGTTCGTGTGCACTAGGTTACAAGACTAATCAATAGGCTAAGCTCTGCCTGTATTTGCAATATATCAAGGCTTATCTATAGACTAAACTTTGCCGTATGAATCTGCATGTTTATAATGTGAGTCATTCTCTTTTTATCAAATTTATTTACAAAAGCATGTTATTTTCAAAGATTATAATTACAGTGATTAAGTTTATGTAATCACCAAGTTACAGCCGGTATGTGGGGTTTTGTATACATTACTTGATAATCTTCACCATTGGGGCAGCCAAGGGGTGATATGACCATAGTCACAGACACCATTGGACGAATGGGCCAATGGGTCGAGTGACAAAATACCGTGGGTAGTTGGTTTGATATCTGAAACATTGTAATCTCTCTTAATATTGTAATTTATAACACTGTTTTCTAGTTATACTTTGCAGTGATTAAGTCTTTGCCAATCTTAAAGAAGCAAATGTAAAAATTCTTAATGCTGTGAATTATAACAAATATGTTTTAGTAAAAATGAATGAACTCACTCAATATTTTCCGCTGACAAAACCTTTTTAAAACGCGTTTCAGGTAATTACAGTAGATGGGAGTAAGAGATGGAAACGGCACTGAAAGGCTTCAAGAAGTGGCTTATTTTATTAATTGAAATCAAATTAAGAAATATGGTTTATGTAATCAAATTTATCTTAATTAAAGCTACCATTGTAAAACATGGGTTTTTCCCATCTATTTAATAAAAAATCCGGTGTTTTCTAAACTCTGATATTTTTCCTAACTCACGGTCCTGATGAAATTTCCGCTGCAATATTTTTCAAATTAAATCACCGGTACCACTGGGCTGTTCGCGGCTTCCGATTCCGTCCAGGGTGGGTCGGGGGTCGTGACAGAAGGTGGTATCAGAGCCACTGATTTAAGCCTCTAGGTGTTGTGATAATAATACCTAAGTTTGTATAAAAGAGTTAGGAGATTCCTATTAACTGGTAGCACACATGATAGCATTTAGACTTGAACTTAAGAAAAGATGCCTTAGTATCAGATTCGAAATAAGCTAAGTACTTGTGTAAATAAAGTATGATGGATTTTGCTATGTCGTAAGAATGACGATTAGAACATTGCAGGCAATAGCACTTAATTGTTAATTCTTGCTTATTGATATTACTTGGTCTGGAATAAGATATATTACGGGAATACAAATTTCCTTAATTTTGGATAAAAGCCTAATAAAAGAGGCACTTTTAAAAATACTATTTATGGGAAATTTTCTCCGGCAAGACTGGGTATGGTGTAGCAGACTCTCCAGTTTGTCCGGATATACCGAGGTTACCTCTCCGGCGCGAACCGGGTAAGACGGGGTATATAATATGTCAAACAAGTGACAAGATTTCCCTAAATAGTATCATGACCAGATATTTGACTGGTTCTTGGAAATATAATTTTTTTTAAATACATTGACCTTATGAATGGTATGTATATTACAGCGTGTGAAATATGTGATTATATAGATATGTATATCTATAAGAAATTCCAAAAGTCAATTTGGAATAAAACACAAGCATATGTGTCTAGATTTCTTTATTAAGAATCTCTTTTCCGATATCAAACATTATTTCGTTTGATCATATATCTCGTAACTCGTGCAATGAAAACCCATTAAGTTGAGACACCATCAAAAGAATAAGAATTTCCAATACGTTACCATAAAATATTAACGCAAGTAAGAAGCATGTAAAGTTATGCTAATGCACAAGAAAACACATGAAAATTTAATTATACGTCCACAGACGTCAAAATATAGCACACACGACTTTCAAGGCAAGACCTTTGGAAAATATAAATTTGGCACAATGACACCAATGCTAATTCCGTCAGTAGAAGAACTACTAATAAAAAAGAAGCACTTTGCCAAATGATCCTATAAACAACATGAATATCGCTAAGGTACGTTGGAACAATATTTCACAACCATCGGTGCACAGTCCAATCAGAGTCATAATTATTATCACTGCAAAAGGAGTTACATACCTTTGCAAATTCTCTATTTCATTTTATTCATATTCCCTGGTACTGTCACTTAACAACGGTTATCACACGAAATTTTAGATAAAGTTCTTATATTTCTTTCGTTGAAATTCTGACTTCTGCATATAATAAGTTGACTTTCGTATTTCTACTTCCCCTAATGGTCATCATACCATGAGAATTTCTTTCATAGTAGTGAATATTGATTTATTTCATTTCCTGGTAAATTCACACATTACACATGCACTGTTTGTTACGCATGTGGTTCATTTGATTTATGAAGACCACTGGAGGGCTTCATTCCGATTTGTTATTTTATCCAAACTCAAATATCATTCCGCTTTTTGCACTATGAAACGCATTATTGCAAAATGATGACTCTTTGATATCAAGTCAATCAATTTTGTTAAACCATTGAGATAAAGAATTTATATTTTATATATATATAAATTATATTGAGATATACTCTCATTTAAGTTTATGTTTAAGTTATTTATTATTAATAATTTTATTATTAGTAATAAATTAATAACAGTAGTGTTAGTATTATTTGCAGGTACTAGGATTATTGTCAAGGGCAGGTATTGAATAGCCTAGCCTTAGTTAGGCATGGACTGATCACCTATGCTTAAACAAGGCAGCACTAACCCATATCCACCCATGATAATGACAAGTTAATATATATATAAATTAAGTCATCATACTTATTTAGTAAATTTTAATTATATATGAAAATATATATACTTTGTACTGTAAGGAGAAGACATATTTTCATAAAATAATATAAGAATTAGATGGACGAATAAAACTATATAAATAATAGTCTATCACATGTTTTGTTGTAACTATGTACAGTAACGCTCTGGCAAGAAAATGACCACATAAGAATAATATGGTAGTCATCAACTACATTGGGTTAGGAAAACATAGTAATATATAAGAATAGTCCCCGTTTTCACTTATTTACAACATTTATAAATACATTCACAACGTTATATGATTTCAAAATGAAAATAAGTAATCACATAGAATCAATCCATTAAGTGTTATATATTTACAAAATATTTTACAAATACTTTTGTACAATAAATATTTTTACATTTTTATTTACAACTTTCATTTAACGTTATAAAAAAAGTGATTTCTTTTACAAAATAATAATACTAAAATATTTTGTAATGTAATAACTTCATTGCGGTGTTTTGTAATATATAGTAAATATAAGTTATTTTACATAGTATAGTAAAATACTAAAATAACATTTATTTAAAAGTGGTGACCATTTACATATAGTAAAAATGCGTAACAAATAATATATATTACATTTGCTATACAAATATAATATAATGGTTAGTCATGCCAAAACAACTTGTTCTTATTATATTCCGATCTCTAGGACATAGTATGAAAAATATGGTCACTAATAGTGTACTATCACATTGTTTCACAATTAAAACAACTTGGAACTATAAACAATAAATACACTAACTCTATTATCTTTACAATTCACTCATGTCAGCACATTGATTTTCTCATATCATAATTTAATATTTGACAAATCATTTTCATGCTTTTATTTCATTTTGAACCCGTTGATTCTAAATCTTCCTCAGTTGCCAATCAAAGTAAGCTTTCTTTTGACAAAGAATTTTTATTAATTCTAAAAAAATCCTTCACATTCATTTTAAAATATCTATTGATCATATATCTTTTGGCTTGAACCTAGTCACCTTGGAAATTATATCATTTCATTCGTTTGTTATTGATTTCTTAAACTAATTCAGTTGAACCATTGAATCCTACTTATGGTACAATTCGTATTCACAAAATTTAATATTTTAATTCTGTGTCATTTACCTTAATATTGTTTTTAAGTAATTAAAATATAACATAAGTCTAAAAAGAAATATCGTAATCCAAATCTCGAGGACAAGATTTAAAACAAGGTGGGGAGAATGTAACAT
This sequence comes from Helianthus tuberosus, assembly GCA_030545235.1. Classification (NCBI taxonomy): domain Eukaryota; kingdom Viridiplantae; phylum Streptophyta; class Magnoliopsida; order Asterales; family Asteraceae; genus Helianthus; species Helianthus tuberosus. Next base: position 50,745,033 of record CM060427.1, on the reverse strand, counting down.
CCCTATTTTTATATAAGAATTATAGGTTTGGTTAAATTTATTAACCACTAGTAACTAGTTTATTTTTAATATAAATATTCAACCCAAATAGTTTTAAAACACTATTTTATATAGTTGGTTGAAATATTATATTAATTGGACTGTATATTGGTGACCTTTCTAATAAAATAAAAGTCTATAAAAACTTATATTATTAGACAGGTATATTACGGGTAAGTTGAATGTTAGAAATATAAAGTAACTAGACGGGCCTAGGAACCGTATAATAATTAAATTATAAAAATACATTGTATTTTGAACCTATTCTGTTTTCAATAAAACTTGGTTCAAAATATAGACAAAAATATACTCGTTCTAAAGACATATTTATTATTTTCTAGAACTTCATATTTTAGAAGTTATACACGCCAAATGAATAAAGTAGTTAAATTAATATATATATATTTTCTAGCAATAAAGCCATGCCCTATTTTAATTATTTTAACTCCCGATCACAGCTACTCTTTCCGATTGATCTGAGCCTCATAACGTATGTCAGGGCTCTGCCCGACTAAGTTATTAGGATTCGGTCTCGGGACACCGGGACAAGGTTGAATTAGGGATACCATACTTAACACAAGTGCATTATAAATAGCTCAAAAGATTATACCTAAAAATTTATAACAGGAGACTTTCTAGTTGAACCCTAAAGTTACAAAGTGGGTCCATTTTCTTTTCTCACCGTTTTATTCCCTTTTGTCCCAAATCATAACAACTCACATCAAAAGTTCTATTTATTATTTTTATTTGTCCAATAGGAAACCCTAATTGAGACACCCAAGTAATCCTGCACAAACCCTACAAATTTCAGAATAATCAGAATCAGCATCAGGGCCCCTAAAACTCAGGGGGGGGGGGTATTCCCTACTCGACGATTATCTATATATATTGCTGTCTAATTCTAAATTTCTCGTAAGGTCAACTCAGCTAGGCTAGAAACACACGTGGCAAGCCTATAACCTCTTCGTGTCCCTTACGGACCGTAAGGGATGAGGCTTACGGTCCGTAAGCGATGTCAATTTTGTGTATAAATAGCAGAGTCTGGGACTTGATTTCTGGCACTAAAATGACGAAGAAATTCGTTATACACGCTGAGATATTGTAGAAACAGTCTCCAAATCACTAATTAGTATATCGGGGTGCTGCTACGATCCCGGGTATTAACTCGATCGCTGCTACGATTCAATGTCCGATCGATTGAAACTATCCAATGGATGTTTTAGTACTATCCTTTGTCATTAGTCGTGATTCCGACAGGATGTTTGAGTACCACCTGAATTCGGGGAATACTCTGTCATTCGTTGTGAATCCGATGGATGTTTAAGTGATTGTACTTTGTCATTCGTTGTGAATCCGATGGATGTTTAAGTGATTACACTTTGTCATTCGTTGTGAGGGTTTTAATCTCGTGAGTTATCGTAAATGCTGTATTAGTTACTTACCTAGTTCGTGTGGACTAGGTTACAAGACTAATCAATAGGCTAAGCTCTGCCTGTATTTGCAATATATCAAGGCTTATCTATAGACTAAACTTTGCCGTATGAATCTGCATGTTTATAATGTGAGTCATTCTCTTTTTATCAAATTTATTTACAAAAGCATGTTATTTTCAAAGATTATAATTACAGTGATGAAGTTTATGTAATCACCAAGTTACAGCCGGTATGTGGGGTTTTGTATACATTACTTGATAATCTTCACCATTGGGGCAGCCAAGGGGTGATATGACCATAGTCATAGACACCATTGGACGAATGGGCCAATGGGTCGAGTGACAAAATACCGTGGGTAGTTGGTTTGATATCTGAAACATTGTAATCTCTCTTAATACTGTAATTTATAACACTGTTTTCTAGTTATACTTTGCAGTGATTAAGTCTTTGCCAATCTTAAAGAAGTAAATGTAAAAACTCTTAATGCTGTGAATTATAACAAATATGTTTTAGTAAAAATGAATGAACTCACTCAGTATTTTCCGCTGACAAAACCTTTTTAAAACGCGTTTCAGGTAATTACAGTAGATGGGAGTAAGAGATGGATACGGCACTGAAAGGCTTCAAGAAGTGGTTTATTTTATTAATTGAAATCAAATTAAGAAATATGGTTTATGTAATCAAATTTATCTTAAATAAAGCTACCATTGTAAAACATGGGTTTATACCATCTATTTAATAAAAAATCCGGTGTTTTCTAAACTCTGATATTTTTCCTAACTCACGGTCCTGATGAAATTTCCGCTGCAATATTTTTCAAATTAAATCACCGGTACCACTGGGCTGTTCGCGGCTTCCGATTCCGTCCAGGGTGGGTCGGGGGTCGTGACAGATATGGAAGGTCTATAAGTTTGTTGAGGAGCACAACCATGATTTTGTTGAACATCCTAATAAGCATTTTCTTCCAACTGAATGACACCTCACTCAGCTCCGGAAGCATGTTATACATAGCATGTCTAAGTTGAATTTGGGTCCGGCTAAGGCGTTTAATGTTATGGAGACTTGTTTTGGCGGTTTTGAATACGTGGGTGCAAGTAAAGTTGACTTTAAGAACTACAAGAGTCAAATTAACTTGTTTGTAGGGGAAGATGACGCTGAGATGGTTGTGAGACATTTGGATGAAAAAAAACAATCCCAGCGTAATCTCTCGTATGATTATTTCACAGACGAAGATAATCGTTTGAAGGGACTTTTTTGGTATGATGATCAAGCCAAACGTAATTACCACGTGATTGGTGATGTGATTTCGTTTGATGACACATATCGTTCCAACAAGTAATATTTATAATTCTATTTTTTCTATTCTTTTGGCGTTTACATGCATTGGCGTTTTGTTCTCGTTTCATTTTCTCAATGGCGTTTTCATATGCAGATTCTCTATGGTGTTTATACTGTTCAATGGTATAGATAATCACCACTGCAATGTTACATTTTGAGCTGTATTATTGGCGTCTGAAAGTGCTGATACGTGTATATGGTTTTTGAGAGTTTTTCTAAAAGCTGTTGGTTCTCAACAAAAAGTTGTTGTCACTAACCAAGATCCAGCAATGAATAAGGCTATTTCTATTGTATTTGTTGAAACGAGGCATCGGTTATGCATGTGGCACGTGATGCATAAACTTTCTCTGAAGGTTGATTTTCTTATTTTTATGTTTGGCGTTTTAAGATATATGGAATTTTGTCCTTCATAATTGTTTTTCATGTTAGTTTGTTGTTTCTAATGTATATGTTTACATGGCGTTTTCGTGTTATCTATAGGTTGGTGTTAGGCGATGCAATTCCACCAATTTCAAAGAACGTATTTGTGGTGTTGTGTGGATGGATATTCTAACACCCCAAGAGTTTGAATCAGGATGAGAAGAGGTTATTGGAGAGTTCAATTTAGATGATAATAACTGGTTTTCTGATATTTTGCACTTAGGGAATCTGGGATCCATGTATACTATAGAATGGAGGAACTGTCGGGCCTTAAGCGTACAACATCGAGGTCGGTGAGTGAGAACCATTTTTTGGTCAAGTGTGCACTTCAAAATCTACCATTGTTGAGTTCATGACTCATTACGAAACTACAATAGAAGCACAGCGTTACACATACCGGAAAAATGATCATGAATCTCGATACAAGCACCCCCAGTTGAAAAGTAATTATAAAGTGTTGGAGGGCCAAGCTGCTGACATATACACAAAAAATATTTTTTTGTGACGTTCAATCTGAGCTAATCGGTATTGGGGATTGCTTAAATCAACGTTACGAAGATCAACCCGATGGGTTTGTTAACTTCTACATAAATGATTTCCAGTAGCCTTGTACATCCTTATTTGAGGTAAACAATGGCGCTTTTTGGTTATTTTTATTTTGGCATTTTTTGAATATGGCGTTTATTATATTTTTAAACATTTTTTTGTATGAAGTTTTTGTATTTGTTGTTTGATGGTCTTTTATACAAACATTTCCTACATGATGTTTTATACAGACATTGTTTTTGGCGTTTTTCAGGTAATGTACCGTAAGTCTGATTGCACCAGCACTTTCTCATGCAGGCGTTTTAAACACTTTGGTTTGCTATGTAGACATATATTTTATGTTTTGAGAAGTTTGGATATTAGGGAATTTCCAAAACAGTACATTTTGAATAGATGGAATAAAGAGGCTTCGCCAAATTGCTCTTCCGATTACTCAATGAGTCATGAATTTATGACCGAGCTTGATCCCGATGTGCAAAGTATGATGCGAGAAATTATTTTTGCAACTGAGTATACTTTGAACCGTTTATCTGGTAATAAGGAGGAGCTATCCTTATACAAGGATCATGTTCAATCTTATATGAAGAAGGTTCAAGATATGTAGATTGTTGCTCCTCCTCCTCCTCCTAGTACTAGGGATAGATTTGCGGAGATATCATGTCAATATCAAAACGACAAGAATCCGATAAGAGTCCATGTTGGGTATAAGTCGAAAGGTTCTTGATCTCGCAAGCGTTTGAAATCCAAACAGGAGGAAGCAATCGAAAAACAAAAACAAAAGGGAATCCCGGGGCGAAAGAAAGACAATGTAAGAATTGTAAAGCTTACAGACACTACACATTGACATGCTAGAAGCCCGTAATTAAAAGAAAATCGACACGGTCTTCGAGAGCAAGTGAAGAGTAGTTTGGCGTTCTTTGTATTTTTTTTTTCAGAACACATAAATATTGTCATTTGGCGTTTTATATTTTTTATATACCATTTTTTATTTTTTCCCACATTTTTCCCCTTTTTGTGCATAACATGTGATTTGGAAGTTACATAACAAACAATATAAGATCAGACACACACATAAACGCCAAAAAAAGAATACATTTCTGTAAATAAAAATACATTAAACCTCTAATTTGGTGATGATTAACTAAATAATATTTTGCTGAATGAGATAATCCTCACTTAAGAATGTTGTACAACAATGTTGTCCACCCCATTTAGTGAAACTTTAATGAGAACAAAACTGAATCTCCAAGAAACGACGTTTGCAATATGTGGTTTTTGAACATTTTGGCATTTATAAATTGAATGGTATTTAGTAAAATATGACGTTTGCTTTTGTTGTGTTCAATGGAAGGTCTAAGGCGTTGTTTATATTAGATGTTTTTGGCGCGTATTTTAGGCATGAATTTATTATAATAAATGTTAGTAATGAAGCTTCCTTCGTTTCGGTTACTGTTTGTACAGCTTTATCGGTTAAACACAGAGTTTGGCGTTTTATATTAATGACGTTTAGATGAAGATATGTATGGCTTTGTAGTTTATGGCGGGAATTTTAATGGCGTTTTACTCATGAGTTTGGCGTTTTGTATAGAGCAGTATAAAGACCCTTTTACCCTTAATAAAGAGCATCCACATAATAAAATTGATGTTATTTATGAAAACGCCACTGCACCAATCTAATCCATAGATTGTTTTGATCCAACGGATAAGGGGCATTCTCACCGTTTTCACACTTTTAGGCGTTTCCCCTAAATCCGGCCCATATATATATGTGGGTATATGATAACAATAAAAGTTTCAATAGAATAAAAATTCCATCCGCGTTATTTATTGCAAGTTCAATTACAAACGTTACGGGTTTTAGGAACCGTTTTTTGACGGATGTTACAATATCCCCTACTTTTGAAAATTTCGTCCCAAAATTTAGGTGGTAGAAGCATTCTTTCGAAAGAGATGATGGTATTTTTCTCTCATCGAATCTTCATGCTCCCATGTAAATTTAGGTCCATGTTTTGACTCCCAGCGAACCCTGACTATGGGGATTCGACTCCGCCTTAGACGCTTTTCACCGAAGTCCATGATTTCAACTGGTCATTCTACGAAGTGCATTAACGCATCAGCCTGTATATCTTCCAATGGTATATGGAGATTCTCGTCAGCAAGGCATTTATCTAGATTAGAGACATGGAAAGTTGGATGGATTCTGCTAAGTTCTTCGGGTAACTCAAGCTTGTAAGCTACAGGACAAATTCTTTCAAGAATTTTGAAAGGGAAAACATAGCGCGATGCTAGCTTGCCTTCTTGTCCGAATCTAATAACATCTTTCCATGGCGATACCTTCAAAAGAAATTGATCGCCAACACAGAATTCAAACGGCTTTCGTTGTTTATAGGGGTGCAAACGAGCCGAGCCGAGCCTGAGCTCGACCAGGCTCGAGCTTGAGCTCGGCTCGATTCGAGCTTTATTTCTGAAGCTCGAGCTCGGCTCGAAGGTAATTTTTCAAGCTCGAGCTCGACTCGTTTAGTATTTATTAATTAATTTATATTAATTATAATTATTATTAAACATATAATTTAGTTATTTTTTTATATTTATATAAATGGTAATTATTATTATTATATAAATATATGTTTAATATATTAATAAAAAAATATATAAACAGAAAGCTCGATTAGGATCGCGAGCCGACTCGAGCTCGATAAGCGAAGCTCGGGCTCGTTTACTAAACGAGCTTGTTTTTAGGCTCGGGCTCGAGCTCGTTTAAGCTCGGCTCATTCGATCTTTTTTCGAGCCGAGCTCGAGTAGCTCGCGAGTAGCTCGGCTCGTTTGCACCTTTAGTTGTTTATCAACATAACTCTTTTGACGACTCTGGGTAGCTAGAAGATTATTGCGAATTTGGAGGATGTTGTCAGTTGTCACTTGAATAAGCTCAGGTCCTGTGATTTGAGCTTCACCGATCTCATGCTAACATACTGCTGATCGACACTTACGACCATATAGAGCTTCAAATGGGGCTATACCGATGCTGGAGTGGTAACTGTTATTGTAAGAGAACTAGATTAGCGGTAGATGAGCATCCCAGCTTCCTTTGAAATCGATGACGCATGATTGCAACATGTCTTCAAGTGTCTGTATGGTGCGCTCAGACTGACCATGAGTCTAAGGATGAAACACAGTACTGAGATCTAGTCGAGTGCGTAATGCTGACTGTACTGCTTGCCATGTGTGTGAGGTAAAACGTCCATCTCGGATAGAAATAATGCTCAAAGGCACACCGTGTCAACTTACAATTTTATCGATATAAATACGAGCCAACTTCTCATTCTTGTAATCTTCGCGAATCGGAATGAAATGAGCAGATTTAGTAAGGCGATCGATAATAACCCAAATCATGACGTGCCCACTAGAAGTGCTTGGTAACCCAGTAATAAAATCCATGGTTATATTTTCCCACTTCCAGATAGGGATTTTGGGTTGAACGAGAAAGCCTAAGGGTCTTTGATGTTCTTCTTTAACCTTCGAACATGTGAGATACTTGGAAACAAAAATGGCAATATCTTTTTTCATTCCAGGCCACCAATAAGAGTATCGAAGATCCTGATACATCTTATTAGCTCCTGGGTGTATTGAATATCCCATTTTGTGTGCCTCGTTCATGAGAAAGATGCGAAGATTGTGACGGTTAGGTACCCAAATGCGATTTAGATAGTGAAGGATCCCGTTGGATTTGATTCTAGCTTGGTCTCCGCTCCGCATGATAATTTTTCATGTAAATCGTTTTCCATTATAGAAGTATGTTGGGCTTCACGAATGCGTGGCTTTGAATGTCGCTTAAAACTTGAGAACACATGAGATAGATTGAGTTTGCATACTCTTTTCGACTAAGAGCATCTTCTATGACATTGGCTTTGCTTGGGTGGTAACGGATCTCGCAGTCGTAATCGTTCAATAGTTCGACCCATTGTCATTGCCTCATGTTTAGCTCTTTTGATTGAAGATGTGCTGGAGACTCTTATGGCTAGTGTAGGTCTCACACTTGGTTCCATATAGGTAGTGTCTCCATATCTTCAGAGCGAACACGACTGCCCTGAGTTCAAGGTCGTGAGTTATGTAATTTGTTTCGTGGACTTTGAGTTGCCTTGAGGCATAGGCTATCACCTTGCCTCGTTGCATTAAGACACACCCTAAACCTTTCCCTGACGCGTCACAATAAACTATAAAGTCCTCATAACCATCTGGGAGGGTCGGGATTGGTGCATCACAAAGTTTCTGCTTCAAAGTTTGGAAATCCTCTTCCTATTTGGGCCCCCAATCGTAGGGTTTACCCTTATGAGTCAAGGCTGTAAGTGGTAAAGCAATTCGGGATAAGTTGGCGATAAAATGCTGATAGTAGCCTGCTAGACCGAGAAAAGATCTGACTTCAGCAGGGGTGCGTGGAGCCTCCTAATCTTGCACTATTTTGATTTTTGCTGGGTTGACATGAATTCCCTTTTCGTTGATAACATGACCAAGGAATTGGACATCCTTTGACCAAAATTCACATTAGGAAAACTCAGCGTAAGGTTTTTCAGTATTCAAGAGTGTCAAAATAAGTCAAAGATGTCGCTCGTGATCCGACTTGGTCTTGGAATATATAAGGATGTCTTCAATAAAGAAAATAACAAAACGATCGAGATCGGGCTTGCACACCCTATCCATTAGGTCCATGAAGACGGCTGGAACATTGGTCAAACCAAAGGGCATGACCATGAACTCATAGTGGTCATGACGAGTTCGGAATGCGGTATTTGGGATGTCTTCTTCACGTACTCTAAGCTGATGGAGTCCAGATCGAAGATCAATATTTGAGAAACATGTCACCCCTTGGAGTTGATCCAATAGATCGTCGATACGAGGTAAAGGGTAATGATTCTTAATGGTTAGCTTGTTGAGCTCCCGATAGTCTATGTACATTCGGAACGTTCCATCATTCTTTTTAACAAAAAGGACAGGTGCACCCAAGGTGGTGAACTAGGGTGAATAAACCCTTTGTCTGTCAGTTCCTGCAATTCACTGGCCAATTCTTGCATTTCTGATGGGGCCAATCGATATGGTGACTTTGCAACTGGGGTGGCACCGGGTATAAGATCAATTCGAAACTCGACTTCTTGCATGGGAGGAAGTCCTGATACATTATCTGGGAAGACTTGTGGAAAATCTATAACAATAGGAATATCTTCAAGCTTCTTCTCCTTGCCTCCCTTCTTGACAATATGAGCTAAGAAGGTCACGTAATCCTTGTGGAGGTACTTTCAGGCTTGTAGGCATGACATCAACTTAAGCCCTTTGGATGGAGTTTCACCGAAGATTTGAAGGATTTGGCCATTGATGAGTGGAATTCGAATATAGTTTTCATAACATACTACCACCGCATGGTGCTGACTGAGCCAGACCATGCCGATGATGATTTCAAAACTTCCCAATTTCATAGGGATGAGGTCAATCGAGAAATCGTGCGGATTGAGAGTAAGAGTGCAGCCACGAATAACAGAATCAAGGTAATGGGTTCTCCATCCGCTACTTCTACGATGAAAGATTTGGCTAAACCAACACGGGGTAAACCAAGAATTGACTCGAACTCTGGGGTCATAAAACTCTTATCCGTACCCGTGTCAACTAAAATAGATGCATACCTACTATTTTTGAGAAACATACCGTTAACCACATTGTTATCTGCTCTAGCCAGATTGGCGTTGATGTTGAAAGCTTTGCCCCTAGCTGGCTGGTGGGTTGGCTTGGTTTGCTTGATTCACAGGGTTAACTTGGGCCTGAGCGTTGATTATCTTCACCAATCGAGGGCACATGTTGCGGAAATGAGTTGGGTCTCCGCAATTATAGCAAGCCCTCATTTGAGGCATCATAGGGTAGTTAGGCTGATAAAAAGGTTGGACTACAACGTGGGCAGGTGGTGGCATGAGTGGAGGTGGCTGGTAGGGGGCTTAGCCCACAATTTGGTTATTGGGTTGGGCTTGGTTCTGGTTTCGGGCTTGCCTTTGGAGAGTACGACAAGTTTGAACTGTAGGCCTCCCCGACCACGCCCGGTACAGTGTGGGCATAGGTTTTCAGCTGGATGGTGGTACAAGCATCGGTTACATCTTGGGTATGATCCAGAATATGGCTTCCTAAGTGGTGCGGTAGGAGGAGCAACTTGGGTAATTGGGGCTGCTTGGATGGGTTGACTAGGTGAGTTTGGCTGGTTGGTTTGGGTGACAGCATAGTTTTTCCCATTCCGGTTCCTCTTAGCGTTGGAACAAGAGGAACATCCAGTCTAGGTTGGTTTGGAGGATTTAGCAGATGTTTTGTTGGTAGAACTCTTCTTTTTCTCTTCGTCAAAGTCTCCATTCCGGATATGGTTTTTGGTGTGTGTAAGGTGTGATATGTTTTTATTGGTATTTTAAGCCCATTTTACACATTAATCAAGTTTTAAATTTATAAAACACGATATTCTATTAACACTAAACACACACTTGGGCAAGTGCACCCATCGTGAGCGTAGTATAGCGTTGGTAAGATACCGAGGTCATCCAAGGACATAAGAGCTTTTAGTACTGGTTTATCCGCAACGTCTAATCAATCTAAAATTTTTGAGAAAAGGTTTTAAATATGAAAATAAAAACTAAAAATGCAGAAATAAAAATAAAATAAAAACAGATAGACAAGATGAATCACTTGGATCTGACTCGCCTTTAATGTATCCTTTGATGATTTTTGCACTTTCGGGCTTTTTAAGAGATTATCTTAGTTATAGTAGTAGGCCCCTCTTTTTGAAGGTGACGTTACCCTCAACCCAGTGGTTTGAGTCAGCAAGGATACAATCCCAAAGGGTCGTAATATTGAAAGATAATTAATTAAGTTATTAATGCGAAAAGTGGTAGGCCCCTCTTTTGAAGGTTACGTTACCCTCCATCCAATACCAGTGGGTATTGAAGGAGATCCTAGTAAGCTTGACCCAGGTCTTTGCAGGATCTATACACTGAACAAGGCAAGAACCTTACTAAACCATTCCCTTAACCCCCAACCAGGTAGCCAACATGCCTCTATATAGACCGTAGAGACATGAATAGTGTAAATCTTTTACTTATATAGACAGTAAAGTAACGCCAAGACACCACGGACAAATGATAAAGAAAATTCACCTTCAACATAAGAAACTAGTTATTAAAGTCATTAATATAAAACCAAATAAAAAGTGCCGAAAGATTAAAAATCAAAAGTAATACATAAAAGACTTATCTTCACCAAGTGATGTAAGAGGCTTAACCAAACATGGCCTTTGATTGGCAAGAAAACTTACTATCAATCTTAGATCCCGAGACTACTACACATTCTAAAGATGAATGATGGATGATGGTGGTGGATATGATTGTTGTAGTGGTGGTGGGGTGGTGGCAAAGCAGGAAAGTAGTGGTTTGCCAAGGGATGCCTTTGAAGTGAGCCAAGCACCCCTATTTATAGCCTGCACAGAGCTCTGGCCATGGCCCCGTGTCCAGCGAGCACTCCCCCGTGGCCAGCCTTTTCTCTTCCTTCATTAAATGCATGTGTCTGCAGAGGGCTCCACACGGCCCGTGTCTAGTGGGCATGACCCCGTGGTCAGAATCGTATCTGTACTATCAAGATTTTGCAAGATTCTGCGTATCTTAGCGTTGACCACGCCCCATGTTGAGCTGGGCACGCCCCCGTGGTGGGCGTAGAAGTTTCCACAACTTTGTCTTTTCTGCAGGCACCTGACCACGCGCACGTGTCCAGTGGGCACGGCCCCGTGGTCAGTCTTCTGTTTTCTTTATTTTTGCTATGGGGATGCTGTCGAGGGGTCGTGCATGTCACGTTTATTCCGTTTCTTTGTATTTATGTTGGTTTTGGTTGTATATTTGTTCCTTTTGCTCGTTTAAGCTCATTTGGTCCTGTAAATTCAAAAGGAAGATAATAACACACTTTTTCCAACATTAGTACTAAAAAGGTTAGTTTTATGCCTCATTTGATGTAATTTATATGTTACATTTTGCACACATCAAATACCCCCACACTTGAATCTTTGCTTGTGCTCAAGCAAACTCTTTAATATGTGTCTTTACATACCCAAATGGAATAGGTAGAGGAGAAGTTTTGGGCTTGTCTTGAGTGTCGGGAATCCAAGATCTTTATTGGGTTTTATTTTTATTTTATTTACAATCCTATTCGTCATGATTTATCTAGAACAATTTATAAGAAAAATTACTTATTTGGGCATAACATGCCTCTTTAAAATTCCATTTATATACAAGTTCACATAACTCACGGGAGATCACTCAACACTCGGCCGAAAGATGTATTTTTGTGAAACACTCGAGACCGGCATGGAACTTACTTCTACCATATGCTTGCCAAGCAATCAAACCTCCTCCTTTTAACTATAAACCCTCGTAAATATCAAGAGGACTTTGGGAAAGGGTTAGGCTTGGGCTAAGGGTAGGTGGTTTGGTTAGTGGTTAGTAAAAAATGGCTAAAAGCGTAGAAAACGTCGGTCGTCGTAAAACTTTTTGTTTTTGTGACTTTTATTCAAACTAAGCATATTCAAACAAAGTTTCTTTGAGGAACTTGTTTGTTTATTGCAAGACTTTCATTTTTTTTTGAGACGTCACAAGATAACCGAGCTTTTTACTAAACCATGGGGGTTGAAAAGAAAAAGGTTTTGGTGGGTAAAGGGTGTTTGTTTTGTGGGTTTTGAAACGGAAAGGTTTAGGCTCCAAGGGGTTAACTAGGGGGATTTTGGGTTGGTGATAAAAAAATTGAAAAATAATGGTGTTGAAAGAAAAATGGGTTAGTCCTAATGCCTCCATTATTTACTTACTTGGGTTTAAGTTGGTAAGGACCGGAAATGTATCGTTGTGGCAAGTTCTAGAGTCGTAAGAACCAAGCGGCTATTCACACAAGAAACGAAAAATGAGCATTTAGTTTAAAGATATATGCTTGTATGCTCAATAAAGGCTCAAAACTCACTTGTTGTGGGAATGGGTTTATAATGTGATCAAGTATATATAATCAAATTTTAATTAGATTTGTTATGCCTTTTCATAATTTTCTTATTTGGCTCTTTTTATCACGACGCTATTGGTTTTAAATTTGTAAAAATATAACATTTTTAGAACTTGTTATTCCCAAATTAAACCAAGACAAGTAAAAAAATGAAAATTTTTGAAAAAAAAGGGGTGATTAGCGGTTCAAATAGAGTTTTGTGTAAGGCTTGTTATTAGGACTTGCAAGATTCAAGGTTTTAGCATCCCCCCCCACACATAAATTACACATTGTCCTCAATGTGTCCCAAAAATAAGTTTTTAGGTTGATTGAATGTGTAAAAAGGTGTTGAAAAACAAAATTTTAAGTTACTGGGCGTTTAGCCACGGCCTCGTGTTGGTCCGGGCACGGCCCCGTGGTCAGATCGCCAGTAACAAAATTTAATAGAAGGCGGGACACGGGGCGTGTTCAGTGAGCACGGCCCCGTGTCCAGTTACCTGAACTGGGCAAATTTCTGCAGAGCCTGGGCACGGGGCGTGTTGGGCCGTGCTGAACTTGCTGTTGATACGTGGTCAAAAACCGGCATTCGTAAATGTTTAAGTTAATGTTTTTACATGAATTTTAATCTCGAATAGCCTACTTTTAAATAAATTTGTGTTTTGCAGGTTTAACGGAGTTTAAGGAGCTTTTCGGGAGCTTTACGGGTCACCGGGATGAAAAACGAACCATCGGGACGCGAAACGGGTCAACCGGGAGCAAGAATTGAGAAAAACAACCCTAGGCCGTCGGCGACGCGTTTGGGAAAAGGGCATCGGCACAAAACCCCGTAAACAACTGTTTAACGCGTCGGTGGAATTCACAAAATCCGGAGGGCGTCGGCGACGGCCCTTAGTTTTTCTGTCGCGAATTTTGGGTGATTTGAGTTGTGGAAACAAATTAAAAGAGATTTGACCATACAATTTTAGTGGTTACACTTCCCTTGAGTTTGAATCTTCATCTTTGGAGCCTATTCTCAACTACTTACCACTTCCAATCCATCTCTAACACGGAGCTTCAACCAAATCATCAAGAATCATCTTCATCATTCACAGTCATCAATCCACAAACCCTAATCATCTATACATCATTCCTTTTACCATCATCTCTCACAAAAACCCTAACCATTAACCATTCTTCCATTCTCCAAGCTTCAAGATGATCCAAATTAAGTTCCAAGCATTCGGTGATCGAGTTCCTTCAATCATGAGCGGCTAATCACCTTGGTTTCACCCCGGTGTAGGTAGTTGTATTACTTAGTGTTTTGAATTGTGTTTAGTTTTGACTTGTGTGACAAATTGTGTTTTGATTTTGAACACCATTGATAATTGCCATGTATTTGAATTGAATTTACAAATTGTCGAACGATGATAAAGTTATGACTTTGTGAAATGAATTTGTGCATTTATGCGTTATCTTGGTTAGGATTTACTTGTGTTGATTACGAAGTGCATTCTTGTCCATTCTTATGAATGTTGATAGTTATTGGCACCTAAGTCACGGTACACTAAATCCGTTAATCACTTATCCAATTAAGTCAATTCTAAAACTTGTAGAAACCTAGGTTTGCAATTACCGAAACCGGGTGTGAACCCTTTTTCTCATTATTGTTTAACAATCATTTACTTTCTTGCAAATTCTTAATCATTAGTAATTTACTCAACTCCATTAGTTTAATTCACATCTTTTTAATCAAACAAAAATACAAAAATACTCTAGCAAGCTTCATAAATTGTGACACTCCTTTTAATTCAATCGAATTCATTCGCAAATCGCATACTCTTTGTGGTTCGACCCCTAACCACCACTAGCTATTTGTTAAGGGTAATTAGGGTTATAAATATTATCTTTGACCGGATCGCGACATTCCGATCAAATTTTGGCGTCGTTGCCGGGGAGTGCGTGCGCTTTGTGTTTTGTGACAACTGTCACTTTTCCGTACATTCCGTACACTAATTAAACAGTAATATGTGCTTTAATAACTGTGCATGATCTAGTTTACAAGACAAATGAATTTTTGATTACTGTTGTATACATACAATGGCATTTCATGTTGCAAGACTTTTATCATTACTACATGCAACACGATATAGTTCTAATAATGCACAGAACAGAATTGGCACCATTATCAGACAAACTAAAAGCACTGACGGGAGTTCAATACATAGACAGACAATGTTTTGTGGCCCAGTATGAGCCAGAGACCAAGTGATACACTAGTATAGTGTGTAGGAAAGTAAGGATTAGAAAACTGCCTTCCTAGTGGTGACATAGGTGCCGGAAAGTGCCAGGAACACACTAAAAGTGCAGAATTCTGCAGAAAATAACCAAAATTCAGCTATTTTCAGCATTTAAACTCCAAAATATAAAGCAGAATTATGGTTTATTGGTCCTGAATGCTTTCCTAAGTGTCGGGAAATAAAAGTATTACAAAAGGGTACTTAAAGATCACTAAACGGAATAGTTTGACACTTTAACAAACCGGTGTCTAACCGAACAACCGGACACTACCCGAAACACCAAAATTATACTAGAAGCATTGTTTTAATGTTTCTGAGCTAGTTATGATCCCCGAACACCCTAACACACTATATAACACACATTATGCATAACACCTAACTAATACACTTAACTCCTAACTATAAGATAACTAATTGGTTGAAACTTACACTTAGACCCCCCCCTCCCATATATGTGGACGGTCACAAAGTGTGGCCCCAGCCCAAGATTTCCTTGATCTTAATTAATCTTGCATAATCTTCCTATGATTTGCTAAAGATTTGGTCTTGTACTTAGTAGACACAATAACCATTGGATAAAGGCCTAAGCATGTGTATAAGTTAAGCATGAAGGATCATAATCACCCACACTTAACACACCACTCCACCTCCTTCCCTTCTCTCCCTCTCGGCCGTGACTACCAACCAACACCACCACCATCTTCAACTCACTTCCATACTTTCCAAGTTCCTCCTAAGGTGCAAGAAGGTGTTTAAGCAAGCTTGGTGGTCTTGGATCTTGAAGGACCTCTCCCATTAGCTTTTATCCTCCACATTTGTCATCCACAACATCTTGTGTTCATCCCTAGCCTTTGTGCTAGTAGTAAGGCCCTCATAACCCTTTGTTACTTCATATGTTGATGGTTAAAAGATGATGAACATTGTTTAACATAAAGAACACTAAAGAACATATTCATGAAACTCTAACATAAGCTTATAAACATATGAATACTTGTTGTTTAGTGATGATTTGCTTCTTGATGATTGATGATTTATGTTAGTGATGTTAGACACCATAAGAAACCTACTAGATTGTGACTAAACACATGATCTTGTAAGATTAAGATGATGATCTTGTGAAAGACCAAGATCATCATGCCTTATGTTTACATGAACTTGAGTAATAAAAGTTGTTTTCATGTGATGATGATTTAAACAAAATACAAGTCTTGTTAGTGGATGATTTCTAAAATAGTTTTCCAAAGAAACCAAGTTAAATAACAAGATTTACATAAACATTGTTTTTAAAGAAACTAATCCTGTTTCTAGTGTTGAAACAAGTATAAGAATACATTGTTTGCAAGAAAAATACAAAAGAATGATTTTTGGAAAAAAAAAATCATCTAGTAAGTTGTAAACACCTAAATCTTTGAAGAATGAGATTTTTAAAGAAATAAACACACTTTAAAGGGTAACTAAACCCACTACCAAGTTACTACAAGTTTTTATGAAAGTTCAAGTTCATGATTATTATGTAGATAGTTTTGTTTTAGCACTTGGTAAGTGTAGATTGATTGTTGATTGTTTGTGACAATTTTGAAAAGAAAATGATATGCTTTGATAGCATGGACACCTCCATTTTTAGGGGAAACTATGGCAAAATTTTCTAAAAATATAAACACTTAGAAAAATATTTCCTAAACAAATATTTACAAGTGTGTTTTAACCATGGTTTTCAATATAAACTTTGCCATAGAATTTGCTACAAAAATACAAGTATTGGAGGTTGACTCTTATAAATAAAAATGGATAAATATATATTTAGAATATATATTTACATTAAAGACATGATGTGTGAATATTTGTATACTTTGTGTGACAGTTATATTATTTTAGGGTTTGAAATAATGTAACTTAACAAATACCAAGAAATTTACAATCCAAAATATTACCAAAAATCACAAGGAATAAATATATAAGTTGCACACATAATATTGCGAAACCGAATGAAAGAACGTAACTTACAAGATATTCCGGAAACTACATTTTAAGCATATTTTTGGTATTTTGGATACAAAAGAAATGAAAGTATGATTTTTATTATTATTACAAAGTATATCATATTTTCGACAAGGAGAAAATATATTATTTTCGGAATTTAAAATATATTTTCTTGAAATATTTAGAAGATATATGATTTTTGAGAAAAATATATATTTTCTTGAAATATATTATTTTGGAAACTACAAATACAAGAATAGGAAAATACATGTATGAGACCCCATCCTTGGGAAGGAAATACGAAAATAAATACTTGAGAAGTATTGTTACAAAAATATGGTTTAATCAATTATTCGAAAATTTGAAAAAAAATGTAACTTAAGTTAAAATATTTATTACTTTAACAAATAATATTAATACTTGGAATAATACCAAAGGCACAATAAACGTAATTCAAAAACACTAACTAATACAAAGTCAAGGCATGACCCGTTCGTCTAATAGACCCTAGTACATTGTAGGGAGTCGTGTTTGCTAAGGAGATTTGAGTTACGAGTACCGAAGACGCAAAACAGTGAGTTCATGCTCCACCTTTTCTCTTAACTGTTTTTGGTTTTATAACTCTCGGGGGTGGAATACATGTTACGAATACTTAAACGATATGAATTGCCTATGAAATGAACTACTAGATCATGTGAGCATAGACTAAATATTGAAATGCCATTAATTCATAATTAGGGACGAAGGTTAGATCTAACGGGTACGGCCGAGCCCCACTCATGGTCCTCATGTGATCACTTGAGTGCTTCGGTGTCCCAGTCGAGGGAAATCGACATAGTCAAGGGAAATCGACATAGTCAAGGTAAATTGACATAGTCGAAGGGAAATTCGACATAGTCGAGGGAAATTGACATAGTAGAGGGAAAATCGACAAGGGTATAAGCCTACTCATTTCGAGTGCTCCCTATGTCCTCACATGCCTTAATGTCCTTGTAAAACATTTATTTGGTATGTTCATACACGCTTTTTATACCTGTTTTCAAAGGAGTCTCTCAAAGGTTTACAAGTTTACCAGTACTCACACAAAACGCAAGAACTCACTCAACTTTTGTTGATGTTTTCTAAAATTACATGTATTTCTGGTGACAGGTTGGATCTTGGGCGCGGGTGTTGTTTCTAGAAGTAGACTTCAAGTTTAGATGTCATCCATTTTTGTTGATTTATAACCTAGTCGAAGGTTGTGTTTTAAAACTTAAATAACCGATGTTTGTAATACTCAAATTTTATGAATGGATGAACATCGTTTTGATCATGTAGTTGTGTATTATGATTGAATGCAATGATATTAAACCAGTCACACATCATACGCTTCCGCAAAAGTCAGGGTGTGACAGTTTGGTATCAGAGCTTCGATTGTAGTGAACTAGGATTCATTCTCGAGTCTAGACTACAATCACTAGAATTCTCTCACGAAAACATTTTACAAAAAGGATTTCATTGCATTCACGTAAGCGTCAAGATCCATGAGTCAAACATTTTTTTTTTCAAAGAAAGGACAAGGCAAGGACATTAGTAGAGGAAATACCCCAAACTAAGGTGCCAATTAAGGCATAGTCAATATAGACTTGCCAATGACAAAATGACCCCCCCCCCCAAAGGATAAACGAGAGTTATATGTGATATGATGCATCGAATTGCCTGTTTATGCTAAGTAACATATTTGTTTATTGATATATACATACAAATAAGTGTACGGAATGATTATTGACGTGAATAATATACCTTCGACTCCGAATCCCATTATTGCTCTTACTCGCACGATGAAGCTATCGGTCTCGCGTTCATTGCAAAGCTCATGGCTGGAGTGATTACCAAACGAGATTCTGAGCTTGCTTCCGTAGGAGATGGCTGCTCTTCCCTCTCGATCGTGAAGGTGCCTGACTACGGTAGTGACGGCGAGGCAGAGGCGGCATCCTTGGATAACTTCTTAATCAGCGGGACAAGGTCCCTGCGGCTTTTGTGAAGCAAGATTGACGACACTTGACCAGACAAAGAAAATGAAGTATTCATCTTAAAGGTACCCCTCCAACTACTAGGAGTTCTCCTTATTCCTATTTTGTGTAATCATCGTGCCTATTCACGCGTAACGATAACGAGTGTTAGTGCATGGACTACCACAATGGTCCTTTCCATGTCAGAGGTATAGGTACAGTAGTGTCCCCTCCTTGGTTGATCATCTGCTTCGACGAGGGAAAGTTGGGGTAAATGTGCAAGACAATTTATTATTACGGGGGCCCACGTGATAACAACTTGTAGTGTATGGAAATCCTGGTGGACTCTGCGGGTCAGGTTAATGATCACCATCCCTCCAAAAATAATCTATAGGTGTTCACACCCTCATCTGGTAGAACAATACATAGACCATTGCTTTAGCACCTTATAAAGTAGGAAACCTATCTTTGCCTACTTCGTGTCTGACAGTTCTACCCGTGTACGAGACGTTTGAGAACCGATATTTAAGCAAGTGAAGATGGATAACATTTGGAAAGATTCAGTGACGTTACACTCTTTATCACCCCTTCATGGACAACCCCCATCTCAAGGGAAGTATACCCGTCTTGTAAATCTATGAAGAAGGAAAACAACTACCACTTCATGAAACTTGTATGACCAAGGCGATGAAGCCTCGAGTTCATTTTATTTTTCCCATTACAAACAATAAGCCAAGTTGCCAAGCCTATATGAAGGCTCAGTAATTGTTTCCTCGCTCATACATTGTTGAGTATATATGCATATGATATTGGGTGATCACATGTTTGCTTGTGGTAATATGTACCCCGTAGACAATTATGGAATGGGTCTAACCTACTCCCTACCATTTTGACAGACGAAAATTCCGCCCAGACGTGACACGGACACCATTACGTTGACTTAGGCCGAACTCAATGAGCGCATTTCCCAAGCCATAGAGCAGCATGAAGCCCTCCGCTCTGAACGCAGCGGTGGCACTTCTGGGAATAACCCTCCAACTGGCTGCACTTATAAACAGTTCCTGGACTGCAAGCCATTAAACCTTGACGGCAAAGGAGGTGTTGTTGCATTTGTTCGTTGGGCAGAAAAGACTGACTCCGTTCTAAGAATGAGTAACTATTCACCCCGGCAGAATGTTACCTTTATCTCAGGGTTGTTTTTGGATGGCGCACTCTCCTGGTGGAACCTTCAGGTTCAGAACCTTGGTGCAAATGCTGCTTATACACTGAGCTGGGACGAGCTCAAGGAAATGATGGAGAAGAAATACTGTTCTAGGGGTGAAATCCAGAAGCTTGAGGTGGAGTTCTGGAATTTGAAAATGGATGGGCCAGAGATTTCTGAGTACGTGCAGCGATTTCACGACTTGTCTAGGGTCGTTCCCTACTTAGTCAAGCCGGAATTCAATAGGATTGAGCGATTCATTTGGGGACTTGCACCTCAAATTAGGAGCATGGTTACTACCTCAAAGCCCCCAACCATCGCAGAGGCTATCGATTTGAGTGTCACTCTTACTGAAGAGGCTCTACACATGGGAAATTTTTTGGAATCTGAGGATAACAAGAAAGAGACTCATGTGGGGTCATCAGGAAACAAGAAAAGGAAGTCTGCGAACCTAAAGATAGGCACCCAAGTCAGCTATGGAAGCTCTAAAGCAAACAAGAGAAAGGAAGTGAACCCGCCGCATGCCAGGAAAGCTTATGGAGCCACTAATAAGGCTGGTGGTAAGGTTTACTTGGGGACTAAGCCGAGGTGCGAGGAATGCAATTTTTACCATGAAGGTCGATGTCTGAGGCCTAAGTGCGGAAAGTGTGGAAAGGAAGGGCACAGCAAGGATGCTTGTTGGGCGAAGGATCCAGACGGAAGAGATAATAGGAAAATTCCAGGCTGCTACAGGTGTGGTGAAGTAGGGAACCTTAGGAAAGATTTCCCTAGGAAGAACCAAGCAAGGAAGGGTCTTCACGATCGGAGCTCATGAAGCACGCCAGGATCCAGATGCGGTTATGGGTACGTTCCCTATTAACCAACCTTATGCATCTATTTTTGATTAATACTGGCACCAACTTTAACCTTGCATGCGTAGAACTTAAGAAACTGCTTGGCCTAGCTTTGAGTAGAATAGACGTCCCGTATTCTTTAGGAATGGGCATACAGAAGGCTAGTTTAGGCAGACGAAGCGATTAAGAATTATATTTTGGGGACTCAGAAGGCCGGAACCTTCTGTTACCATTGACTTGGGAAGTCATGATATGATAGTCAGCAGGGATTGGATATCCAAGTATAAAGCTGAACTCGTTCGATATAAGGAAAATTAGTTGCATCCCTCTTGCGAATGATGAAACACTTATAGTACACAACCTTCTTGCAATAGGTGCAAGGGTACTAGACCGTGGGCCTGCGACATCTCTCATTGGTCGAAGAGACACATAAGCGCCTCCGAGTAGACTGCATAGCCTTCCTAACTCATGTTGCCGATAAGGAGACCTAGGAGCTAGAGCTAGAAGACAACCCCGTGGTGGAGGAATTCCCAGAAGACCTTCCTGAAGACTTGCCAGGAATACCTCCACAGCAACAAGAGGAGTTTAGGATGAACCTAGTGCTAGGGGCGGCACCAGTGCCGAATGACGCCTTACCGACTAGCTTCGTCCAAGAGGCATGAGCCTCCGATATAACTACAAGAGCTGCTAGACAGAGGGAATTAGGGACATGACACCCTTAGTTAAGGACACAAGGAGAAAGTTGACAGTTTCCACTTTGCATAAATTCCAGAGAATTGGATATCAAGGATTGGTATCCTTTGCCAAGGATTGATGACATGAACAGACCAATCGTCAGGTTATAGTTACCACCCAAAGATCGACTTGAGGACAGGATGTCCTCAACTGTGAATACAAGAAGGAAATATCCCTAAAATGACCATTAGGACTCGGTTCGAGCGTTACGAGTTCCTTGTCGTACCATTTGGCCTAACACATGCATCGACAATATTCATGGACCTCATGAATCGAATGTGTAAGCCATACTTGGATAGATCATGATTATATTTATTGACTACATTCTTATATGCCCAACGACCAAGGAAGGTCGTGAGCAACATCTGCAATTTACCTTGCGACTCTTAGAGAAAGAACAGTTATGTGCTAAGATGTCGAAGGGTGGATTTCGAATTCGCGAGGTAAGAACTATAGGATACATGGTGGATAAGAATGAGATTCATGCCAACCCTGCAATCAAGGGCTAAGGAGTTAGAGTTGCAATTATGTGACGCTTCTCGATAAAGTCTCGATTGCGCGTCGATGCAACGAGACCACAGCATTGCAAACGCGTCACATTGTTTAAGGGATCATGAGAAGAAACCTTGATCTAGATACAGTAATTGCGCGCCGCAAACTTGACGTCATTACCTGTAAGAAAACGCTGCACGACCTTTACTGATCATAAGGGTTGCAGCACACTGTTGATCGTAAGAACTTAAATATTAACGAAGATAAACCAAGCTACTGAATGATGCAGACTGTATGGACATGTTACGTGCTTGTGTGATAAACTTTGATGAAAAGTTGGAACACTCACTTGCCCTTAGTGGAGTTTTCCTACAACTGTATTTATCACACCGCTGTTTAAACCGCTTCGTGTGAAGCTTTAGATGGAACATAATAAGTCGATCCCCGTTGTGTTGAACGAAGACCGGAGATAACAATCTACTGACCCGAGTTGTTTCAGGAAAAATTAGAGGCAAGATCATTCAGATATGTGATCATATCAAGACAGCCCTGCCTTGGGAAGGCGTGGTGCGATTTGGAAAACGTGGAAGGTTGGACCCCCGGTATATTAGACTTTCGAGATCCTGGTAGGGATCGAGACCATTGCTCACAAGCTGAAACTACCAGAAAAGATCAGTAGTGATCGCGACACATTCCACGTGTCTAGTCTCTAGAGGAGTCTGACTCAAGGAACAGTCGTTGTTCCCACAAACAAGATTCACGTCAACGACAAACTCCAATTTATAATAGAACCTGTTAAGGTTGCGGAATGAGAGTCCACAAAACACGGAGAAGACGTAATTGATTTACTTGAGTACGTTAGAATTCATATCATGGCCCAGAGTTACATGGGAACATGAAGACCAATTTTAAACCTAAGTGACCACATTTGATTCACAACTCCCCTGCGACCGATGGCATCGCTTGAAATTCGGGACGAAATTCTTTTAACGGGGGGAGTCTGTGACAACTGTCACTTTTCCGTACATTCCGTACACTAATTAAACAGTAATCTGTGCTTTAATAACTGTGCATGATCTAGTTTACAAGACAAATGAATTTTTTATTACTGTTGTATACATATAATGGCATTTCATATTGCAAGACTTTTATCATTACTACATGCAACACGATATAGTTCTAATAATGCACAGAACAGAATTGGCACCATTATCAGACAAACTAAAAGCACTGACGGGAGTTCAATACATAGACAGACAATGTTTTGAGGCCCAGTATGAGCCAGAGACCAAGTGATACACTATTATAGTGTGTAGGAAACTAAGGATTACAAAACTGCCTTCCTAGTGGTGACATAGGTGCTGGAAAGTGCCAAGAACACACTAAAAGTGCAGAATTCTGCAGAAAATAACCAAAATTCAGCTATTTTCAGCATTTAAGCTCCAAAATATAAAGCAGAATTATGGTTTATTGGTCCTGAATGCTTTCCTAAGTGTCGGGAATTAAAAGTATTACAAAAGGGTACTTAAAGATCACTAAACGGAATAGTTTGACACTTTAACAAACCGGTATCTAACCGAACAACCGGACACTACCGGAAACACCAAAATTATACTAGAAGCATTGTTTTAATGTTTCTGAGCTAGTTATGATCCCCGAACACCCTAACACACTATATAACACACATTATGCATAACACCTAACTAATACAATTAACTCCTAACTATAAGATAACTAATTGGTTGAAACTTACACTTAGACCCCCCCCCCATATATGTGGACGGTCACAAAGTGTGACCCCACCCCAAGATTTCCTTGATCTCAATTGATCTTGCATAATCTTCCTATGATTTGCTAAAGATTTGGTCTTGTACTTAGTAGACACAATAACCATTGGATAAAGGCCTAAGCATGTGTATAAGTTAATCATGAAGGATCATAATCACCCACACTTAACACACCACTTCCCTTCTCTCCCACTCGGCTGTGACTATCCACCAGCACCACCACCATCTTCAACTCACTTCCATACTTTCCAAGTTCCTCCTAAGGTGCAAGAAGGTGTTTAAGCAAGCTTGGTGGTCTTGGATCTTGAAGGACCTCTCCCATTAGCTTTTATCCTCCACATTTGTCATCCACAACATCTTGTGTTCATCCCTAGCCTTTGTGCTAGTAGTAAGGCCCTCATAACCCTTTGTTACTTCACATGTTGATGGTTAAAAGACGATGAACATTGTTAAACATAAAGAACACTAAAGAACATATTCATGAAACTCTAACATAAGCTTATAAACATATGAATACTTGTTGTTTAGTGATGATTTGCTTCTTGATGATTGATGATTTATGTTAGTGATGTTAGACACCATAAGAAACCTACTAGATTGTGACTAAACACATGATCTTGTAAGATTAAGATGATGATCTTGTGAAAGACGAAGATCATCATGCCTTATGTTTACATGAACTTGAGTAATGAAAGTTGTTTTCATGTGATGATGATTTAAACAAAATACAAGTCTTGTTAGTGGATGATTTCTAAAATAGTTTTCCAAAGAAACCAAGTTAAATAACAAGATTTACATAAACATTGTTTTTAAATAAACTAATCATGTTTCTAGTGTTGAAACAAGTATAAGAATACATTGTTTGCAAGAAAAATACAAAAGAATGATTTTTTGAAAAAAAATCATCTAGTAAGTTGTAAACACCTAAATCTTTCAAGAATGAGATTTTTAAAGAAATAAACACACTTTAAAGGGTAACTAAACCCACTACCAAGTTACTACAAGTTTTTATGAAAGTTCAAGTTCATGATTATTATGTAGATAGCTTTGTTTTAGCACTTGGTAAGTGTAGATTGATTGTTGATTGTTTGTGACGATTTTGAAAAGAAAATGATATGCTTTGATAGCATGGACACCTCCATTTTTAGGGGAAACTATGGCAAAATTTTCTAAAAATATAAACACTTAGAAAAATGTTTTCTAAACAAATATTTACAAGTGTGTTTTAACCATGGTTTTCAATATAAACTTTGCTATAGAATTTGCTACAAAAATACAAGTATTGGAGGTTGACTCTTATAAATAAAAATGGATAAATATATATTTAGAATATATATTTACATTAAAGACATGATGTGTGAATATTTGTATACTTTGTGTGACAGTTATATTATTTTAGGGTTTTAAATAATGTAACTTAACAAATACCAAGAAATTTACAATCCAAAATATTACCAAAAATCACAAGGAATAAATATATAAGTTGCACACATAATATTGCGAAACCGAACGAAAGAACGTAACTTACAAGATATTCCGGAAACTACATTTTAAGCATATTTTTGGTATTTTGGATACAAAAGAAATGAAAGTATGATTTTTATTATTATTACAAAGTATATCATATTTTCGACAAGGAGAAAATATATTATTTTCGGAAGTTAAAATATATTTTCTTGAAATATTTAGAAGATATATGATTTTTGAGAAAAATATATATTTTCTTGAAATATATTATTTTGGAAACTACAAATACAAGAATACGAAAATACATGTATGAGATACTCCCATCCTTGGGAAAGAAATACGAAAATAAATACTTGAGAAGTATTGTTACAAAAATATGGTTTAATCAATTATTCCAAAATTTGATAAATGTAACTTCAGTTAAAATATTTATTACTTTAACAAATAATATTATGACTTGGAATAATACCCAAGGCACAATAAACGTAACTCAAAAACACTAACTAATACAAAGTCAAGGCACAAATCCCGTTCGTCTAATAAACCCTAGTACATTGTAGGGAGTCGTGTTTGCTAAGGAGATTTGAGTTACGAGTACCGAAGACGCAAAACAGTGAGTTCATGCTCCCCCTTTTCTCTTAACTTTTTTGGTTTTATAACTCTCGGGGGTGGAATACATGTTACGAATACTTAAACGATATGAATTGCCTATGAAATGAACTACTAGATCATGTGAGCATAGACTAAATATTGAAATGCCATTAATTCATAATTAGGGACGAAGGTTAGATCTAACGGGTACGGCCGAGCCCCACTCATGGTCCTCTTGTGATCATTTGAGTGCTTCGGTGTCCCAGTCGAGGGAAATCAACATAGTCGAGGGAAATCGACATAGTCGAGGGAAATCGACATAGTCAATGGAAATCGACATAGTCAATGGAAATCGACATAGTCAATGGAAATTGACATAGTCAAGGTAAATTGACATAGTCGAAGGGAAATTCGACATAGTCGAGGGAAATCGACATAGTCGAGGGAAAATCGACAAGGGTATAAGCCTACTCATTTCGAGTGCTCCCTATGTCCTCACATGCCTTAATGTCCTTGTAAAACATTTATTTGGTATGTTCATACACGCTTTTCATACCTGTTTTCAAAGGAGTCTCTCAAAGGTTTACAAGTTTAACAGTACTCACACAAAACGCATGAACTCGCTCAACTTTTGTTGATGTTTTCCAAAATCACATGTATTTCAGGTGACATGTTGGATCTTGGGTGTGGGTATTGTTTCTAGAAGTAGACTTCAAGTTTAGATGTCATCCATTTTTGTTGATTTATAACCTAGTCGAAGGTTGTGTTTTAAAACTTAAATAACCAATGTTTGTAATACTCAAATTTTATGCATGGATGAACATCGTTTTGATCATGTAGTTGTTTATTATGATTGAATGCAATGATATTAAACTAGTCACACATCATACGCTTCCGCAAAAGTCAGGGTGTGACATGTTTGGATATTGTTTGAATTTGTGTGATTAACTTTTTAATTCGCATAGTTTCTTTTCTTTTCTTTTCTTGTACTTTGTCTTTTTCTTTGTTACGCGGGGTGTGTTACTTGTGTAGGTTACAGGTAGTTCATGCATACGCGGAACTCCGGGAGGACTTCACCGTTAGTCTACGAACCGGAAATCGAAAGAGTTGCAAGAAGGAATTTAGCAAGCCGGTTGGAAGCCACACTTGTTTCTAACCAAGTCACCCAAACACCACAATTTACACCATCCATTGAAACCGATTCAATGGCAAACCAAAATTCCAACCAAAACCTCAATTACCCAAACCTCAATCAAAACCAATTCCAAACTCGAGGAAACTTCAATCCCGCCCAAAATGTCCAACCTATACCTCAAGAGCAACCAGGTGGTAATAACAACTCTAGACCACCCACACCACCTTTCCGAAACCAAAACACCAACAATACCCAAAGAACACCCCAACAACAAAATCTTCACCGACATAACTCCTTACCCAACAACCTTCATGACCGGAATGTTAATTCCGACCGTAGAGGCAATCGAGATCGTGGTAATCCCGTGAACGAAGACCCGTTCTTTAATATTGATGACTTGAGAAATGCTATCCCCGATGATGAGCCGTTTAGTGTTCCTGGATACCAATCGCCGGAGCATGTGAGTATTCACTCGGAATACTCGGATGACGGGGTTAATTATAACGAACGGGTAGATGATGACGAATGGGGTTATGTGAATCGGGGCAACATCTACAATGATAGAGATTTTGAAGATGATGAGTTTGGCTACCAAAATGCCAATTTTGTGGGGAACGATAACTATGGGTACGGGAATGTGAGAAATGACGGTTACGGAAACAACCGTCAACCACGAAACAACAATCAAAGGAACCGGAATGAAGGGTTCTACAACAACAATAACAACAACAATGTCAACCCTACCTGGATTCCTCGTTTTGTGGGAGGAGGTAATCAAAGAGGTAATCAAGGTGGAAACCGAGGAGGTAATAGAGGAGGTGATCAAAGGGATAATCGAAGACCGGTTGATCAAGAAGTTAATGGTCCACCTCATCGTCAACAACCTCCACGGGGAGTAAATGACCGTTTAAGGCTGGTGGTCACCGACAATGACTCTCCGATAGTTTGTGAAAGAAGGATCTTCGATTGCAAGCCCCACTATATCAATATTCTTCCCCATTTCAATGGGAGGTCTAACGATGAACCATACACTCATTTGGCGGAGTTTTCGTCCATATGTAGCACTATTGGGGGGCATGATTTTGCATTGGAAGGGGTCAAGCTTTGACTATTTCAGTTTTCGCTAAAAGATAAGGCGAAACAATGGTTTCTTAAACTTCCGGCAAATAGTATTCGGACATGGGGTGAGATGCAACAAGTCTTCCTTGACGAGTATTACTCGATGGCAAAGACCGATGATGATAGAGATGAAATTAGGTCTTTCCACCAACTCTCAAGTGAACCATTGCATGAAGCTTTCACAAGGTATAAGGAATTGATTCGAAAGTGCCCACATCATCAAATCGAAAAGTGGGAGTTGGTTAAATGCTTTGTGAGAGGATTGGATGACGAGACATGGAATCGCCTTGAGTCAACGAGTAATAGAACTTTATTAAGTAATAATGAAGATGATGATTGGGAATTTCTTGAGAGGATGAGTAAGCAGTCCAAGGCAAAAGAGTCAGCCGATAGAGCTAAAAAACATCCCGTATCCCGGTCACTTCCCGAGCTTGACTCTAAGGATCGGATTTCTACTTTAGAATGGGAGATAGCTCGCATGAAGAAGGTGGTAAATGCGGTACAGTTTTCGGTGTGTGAAGATTGTGGGGAGATTGGTCATTGGACCGATCAATGTCAAACGGTACCGGGTGACTACACGGAAGAGGTAAATCAATTGTTCGGGGATAGAAAGAATAATGATATGAATTCGAACACTTATCATCCCAGATTGATAAATCATCCCAACTTCCGATATAGAAATGCCGCGAATCAAATGAACCCGAATTTTCAACCGGGTAACCAAAGCGGATCATCATATCAAAATCGCCAAGGTTGTAATCAAGGAGGTTACCAACGTAATTACAATCAAGGGTACCAAGGTCGGGACAATAAATACCAAGGTGGTACCAAAGGAATTACAATAATCAAGGCGGTAATGGAAGCGGGTCGAATAATCAAACCGGTGGTGATGATTTGAGTGCCAAAATGGACGCTTTGTTGAATGTGGTTAAGGAATCTAACAGTGATATTAAGGAGATGAAGAAGACAAATGAGATTGGGGACAAAGCACATGAGGCATTAGCAAAGCAAGTGGGCCAACTTGCGGAGGAGATGGCACAAATGAGAGGGAGCATGGGAAAGCTACCAAGTGACACCATGTTGAATCCTAAGCATCAAGGGTCAAGCTCGAAGAACACACGTGAGGTACCAATTAATAAAATAACTTTACGTAGTGGTCGAGTCGTAGATAACGCTGTCAAAACACCATCACCCCAGTTTGTTGAGGGGTAGTGGAAGATGCTAGTGATGAAGAATGTGAGGATGGTCAAATGGGTCAAAACAAAAATAATTTAACAATTAAAAATGACACCCCCGTTGTGACCATCCCCGTCCCTAAGGCTAAGGAAACGGGTGTGGAGGTTAATACCGCCCCGTATCCCGAAGCATTGAAGGGACCTGTGAAGAAGGTTGTAAACAAAAGAAGTCCACAACAAGAAGAGTTGTGGGAAGTTTTCAAACAAGTACAAATTAATTTACCTCTTTTGGATGCTATAAAGCAAGTACCGTCTTATGCTAAGTACCTGAAAGAATTGTGTACCCAAAAACGAACTCATAAATTTCCAAAAAAAATAGATTTAACCGAAAATGTGAGTTCGATTCTTTCGGGCGTGCTTCCACCCAAGCTCCAAGATCCGGGTGCACCTATCATTTCAATTCAAGTAGGTGACTTTAAAATCAACCGGGCACTTTTAGATCTTGGTGCTAGTGTGAGCATTCTACCGGGTAGTTTATATGACCAATACGAGTTTGGTCCACTTCGATCGTCAAACACTACTGTTGTGTTAGCCGATTTGACACCTAAACTACCCCGTGGAATTATCTCGGATGTGATAGTAAAAATTCAGGATTTTTACTATCCGGTGGACTTTTTGGTACTTTATTATGTGGCCAAGGACCCAACCAAGCAACCTACGGTGATTTTGGGTCGACCGTTCCTAGCAACCGCAAATTCTCAAATTGATTGCAAAACAGGAACGGTAGACATGACATTTGGGAACCGAAGGTTGAGGTTGCATGTTTTTTCAGGATTGACGACTCCTTCAGTCGACGATGAATGCTATATGGCGGACATTGTTGACACGTGTACACCTCTTTGCGACACAGTCGTGGATGAGGAAAACACAATGGAGGATTGTTTTATGTTTGACAGGTCACAGGTGGAGATGAATCGTAGCATAGACGAAGAGGTGAAGAGCTTGGAGGTGCTTGCGGTTAAAGAGGGAAAACCGATATGGACGCACCAAGTGGAGAGTTTACCCGAGAACATTAACACCAAATTGAAGCCGTCATTGGTTGAGCCTTCGGAGGTCGAATTGAAGGTGTTGCCTAAGCATCTTAAATATGCGTATGTTGGTGAAGGCAACACACTCCCGGTTATCATTGCATCAAACTTAACCGAGGAGCAAGAGGAGAAGTTGATGGGTGTTTTGGTCACCAATCGGGTGGCGATTGAATGGACCATTACTGATTTGAAGGGAATTAGTCCCTCAGTGGTGATGCATAAAATCATCATGGAAGAAAGTGTGACTCCCATTCGAGATGCACAACGGAGATTTAATCCGAATATGCGGGAGGTGGTGAAGAAAGAAGTGCTGAAATGGCTTGATGCGGGTATTATTTATCCGATCTCGGATAGCCAATGGGTGAGCCCAACGCAGATGGTTCCGAAGAAAGCGGGTATACAAGTCGTCAAAAATGACGCAGGTGAAGAGGTAGCCACTCGGCCGGTAACCAGGTGGCGAATTTGTATTGATTATAGGAAGGTGAATACCGCAACTTCCAAAGATCATTTTCCTTTACCGTTTATCGATCAAATTGTTGAGAAATTATCTGGGCAATAATTTTATTGCTTTTTAGATGGCTATTCTGGTTATAATCAAATTTCCATCCATCTGGAAGATCAAGCAAAGACAACGTTTACTTGTCCCTACGGCACATTCGCATTTAGGTGAATGCCGTTCGGACTATGTAACGCCACTGCCACCTTCCAAAGGTGCATGATGAGTATCTTCTCAGATATGGTGGGGAAGTCTTCGGAAATCTTCATGGATGATTTCTCAATTTTTGGGTCGTCATTCGAGACTTGTTTGGACCAATTAGAAAAAGTACTAAAAAGATGTGTAGAAACCAGTTTGGTCTTAAGTTGGGAAAAGAGCCAATTTGTGGTTCAAGAGGGAATCGTGTTGGGTCACGTGGTGTCGAGTCGTGGGATAGAGGTCGATCATGCAAAGGTACAAGTTATATCCACTTTGCCCTATCCCACGAGCGTTAAAGGAGTTAGGTCATTTTTAGGTCATGCGGGTTTTTATCGACGGTTTATTAAGGGTTTTAGTGACATAACCAAGCCTTTATGTAACTTGCTGTTAAAAGATCAACCGTTTGATTTCAATGAAAATTGCCAAAATGCGTTTAACAATTTAAAAGAAAAATTAGACGAGGCCCCAATCTTGCAATCGCCAAATTGGTCTTTACCATTTGAAATTATGTGCGATGCAAGTGATTATGCGGTGGGGGCCGTGTTGGGACAACGGCTTGACAAGAAACCTGTTGCCATATACTATGTGAGTAAGACTCTTTCGGATGCACAATTGAATTACACCGCCACCGAAAAAGAGCTACTCGCGGTGGTATATGCATTGGATAAGTTTCGGTCATGTATATGGGGTAGTAAAGTGATTATTTATTCTGATCACACTGCTGTTAGGTACCTCATGGAGAAAAAGGATGCCAAACCGAGATTGATCTGATGGGTGTTATTGCTCCAAGAGTTTGATTTGGAGATATGGGACAAAAAGGGTACCAAGAATGTGGTAGCGGACCATTTGTCCCGGTTGATAGTTGAGGAAGATCCTAAAGCTTTAGAGATCAATGAGTCGTTTCCTGATGAGCACATTATGAAATTAGATAAGGTACCGTGGTATGCTAACATTGTGAATTACCTTGTTACAGGTGACTTAGGGAATCGTGTTGGGTCACGTGGTGTCGAGTCGTGGGATAGAGGTCGATCATGCAAAGGTACAAGTTATATCCACTTTGCCCTATCCCACGAGCGTTAAAGGAGTTAGGTCATTTTTAGGTCATGCGGGTTTTTATCGACGGTTTATTAAGGGTTTTAGTGACATAACCAAGCCTTTATGTAACTTGCTGTTAAAAGATCAACCGTTTGATTTCAATGAAAATTGCCAAAATGCGTTTAACAATTTAAAAGAAAAATTAGACGAGGCCCCAATCTTGCAATCGCCAAATTGGTCTTTACCATTTGAAATTATGTGCGATGCAAGTGATTATGCGGTGGGGGCCGTGTTGGGACAACGGCTTGACAAGAAACCTGTTGCCATATACTATGTGAGTAAGACTCTTTCGGATGCACAATTGAATTACACCGCCACCGAAAAAGAGCTACTCGCGGTGGTATATGCATTGGATAAGTTTCGGTCATGTATATGGGGTAGTAAAGTGATTATTTATTCTGATCACACTGCTGTTAGGTACCTCATGGAGAAAAAGGATGCCAAACCGAGATTGATCTGATGGGTGTTATTGCTCCAAGAGTTTGATTTGGAGATATGGGACAAAAAGGGTACCAAGAATGTGGTAGCGGACCATTTGTCCCGGTTGATAGTTGAGGAAGATCCTAAAGCTTTAGAGATCAATGAGTCGTTTCCTGATGAGCACATTATGAAATTAGATAAGGTACCGTGGTATGCTAACATTGTGAATTACCTTGTTACAGGTGACTTACTGCCACGTTGGGATAGACGGAGGAGGCAACATTTCATGTCTCAGATTAAGTATTACCGGTTGGAGGAACCGCATTTGTGGAAAGAGTGTGCGGACCAAGTGATTCGGAGATGCATTGACGAGGAGGAGATTCCAAGCGTGTTGAAGCATCTACATTCGTTTGCATGTGGTGGCAATTTTAGTGGTCACAAAACAGGCCACAAAGTGTTGAATAGTGGTCTTTATTGGCCAACTATTTTTAAAGACGCATTTGAGTTTTCTAAAAATTGTGTAGAGTGCCAGAAGTTAGGGGGTATTTCAAAAATGGATGAGATGCCCATGCAACCAATCCTCGTCGTTGACATTTTCGATGTGTGGGGTGTTGATTTCATGGGCTCATTCCCCAATTCTTATGGTAATTTGTATATCTTGGTGGCCGTTGATTGTGTGTCAAAGTGGGTCGAAGCAATAGCCACCAAGACAAACAATCATTCCGTAGTTTGTAATTTTGTTTAAACCAATATTTTTTCAAGGTTTGGGATTCCTTGTGTCATCATAAGTGACGGAGGATCTCATTTTAAAAATTTTCGGTTTGGAAAACTCTTAAAACAGTACGGTGTTAACCATAGAATTGCTACCCCCTATCACCCGCAAACGAGCGGGCAAGTAGAGGTGTCAAACCGGCAAATCAAGGAGATTTTGAAAAAGACCGTACGGGCGAACCCTAAGGATTGGTCAATCAAGTTGAACGATGCTTTATGGGCCAACCGTACGGCACATAAGACACCTATTGGTACTACACCTTACCGGTTGGTTTATGGTAAAAATTGTCATTTACCGGTTGAACTTGTGCATAAATCATTATGGGCGATTAAAGAGGTCAATGTTAAATATGATGATGCAGGTAAGGAACGGAAACTCAATCTATGCGAGTTGGAGGAGCTAAGGGAAATGGCATATGAATGCGCATCCAAGTACAAGGATGGGATGAAGAGGGCGCAGATGCCAAGTTGAGGAAGAAAGAGTTCGAAATTGGGCAAAAGGTATGGCTCTACAACTCGAAGCTCAAGTTTTTCCCTGGAAAGCTCCGAAGCAAATGGATGGGACCCTATGTGATCACCCGGGTCGGAAAATTGGGGGATGTTACTATCGAGGACCTGAAGGATGGGTCACGGCAAACGGTCAATGGCCATCGACTAAAACCATTTCTTGATGGTAACAAAAGAGTGGACGAAAACAAGGAATCAGTGAGCTTTGTGGCAAGCATCCCGATTTATGAGGTCGACTAAAAAGGACCAGTAACATTTTGTGTAAAGTTATGTATAACTTATTTAATTGTTTGAGTAATTTGGGTATAATCGTTTTCGTTTCATACTAACTCCTTTAATTGTGTGAAGTCCGGATATTCCGAACGGGTCATGAAGACGCAAGGTATGTTGTTAGACTTTGTTATGTGCATTGAGGATAATACACGACTTTCGGGGGGGGGGGGGTGGTAGGACCGTTAAACGGTTTTGTGTTTTTAAATTTTAACTTATAAAAATTTACAAAAACATTTTTAATAATTTTTAGGATTTTTGTTTGTATATAGTTCCTTTACAAAAAGTTCATATTTTTCTCTTTATTGTTCATAATTTTTTTTTTTTTGAAAAATAAAAAAATTAGTGAAGGAGACCCCGTCGGCGACGGGGTATACCCATCCGGGACGGGCTCGAGATATGCCCGTCGTGTGCTAAACCCCGTAACCAGACAAATAGGGCGTCGCCCAAACATGAACATTTGGCAACCCGTCGGCGACGGGCAGACATGCGTCGGCGACGGGCTTCGGAAAGCCGTCCGGCGCTGCTTCGTTCCTTTGTGCCAAGATCGAACTCAAACTCATTTAAACCCCACGAAACCTCATCCAAATGCATTTTTAACCACAAGTTTCACCAAAACTCAC
Source organism: Helianthus tuberosus (assembly GCA_030545235.1). Classification (NCBI taxonomy): domain Eukaryota; kingdom Viridiplantae; phylum Streptophyta; class Magnoliopsida; order Asterales; family Asteraceae; genus Helianthus; species Helianthus tuberosus. The sequence goes on along the minus strand of CM060427.1, from coordinate 50,709,980 downwards.
TTTTATTGGAACCAATTCACACAAGAGCCATAAAAATCCCTGATCTCTCTCTCTCTAAACCTCACCTTTTCACTTCATCTTCTTCATAAAACCTTCAAGAACCCTAGAATTTCAAGCTTCCATAACTTCTTCAAATCTCCACCAAATCGAGTGATTCTTGAGTCCATTTTGTGTAATTTTTCAAGAGGAACAAAACCCCTCTCACGGTTTTCATTAATTCTTGCTCGTTTGCAAGATTTCTGGGCGTGAATTTTCGGGTTTTTGAAGGGTGTTCATCAAGTTTCTTGCTTTGCATCTTTTCTTAGTTTTTCTTGTTCATCTACATCAAAGGTGTGAATTTCACTTAAATTTACGCATGATTATCATATGTTTAGTTGTTTTTCCTCTGAAATTTTAAACTTGTTAGTTTAAGAGTAGGTTGTTTAAACAATGTATGTTGTTCTAGCATGAGTTTAAGTATGATTGGGTGTTTTGGATAGGATTTGAACATGTGATAACCATCATGAAGTGATTACACTCGTTATTTACATAATTGAACATGAGCATGATGTTGAAACTTTGTTGAACTCATAAGAAATTGTGAATAAACAAGTAAAATTGATAGGTAGATGATAAAATAGGCGACTTTGGAAGTTTAAAAAGGCGATTTTTCATTTACTTGTTAATTGAAAAGTTCAATATCATACATCATGTTCAAAGTTTGAGAGTATGTAAAGGTTTTGGGTTTATAATGATGATTCTTTTGTTTTGTGATTGTAGTTATGGCCGGAGGTAGGAAAAAGGCGAAAACTACGGGGCAAGGCTCATCATCTGGAGTGGGATCTTCTTCCGGATTGATACCGAAGAAGTGGGAGCAATTACGCTCAATAGAAAAGGGTGATGCAAGGCTATACAGGCAGGATTGGGCATGGACGAAATACAAAGATAGTCGAAGCGCTAGGGTCTGGGAAGAAGACAAAAATAAAGCTCTCTCGGCATTTCAAGATAGGAAGTTGGAAGCTAAATTGTGGAAGTGGAAAATGGTGAATAATGTGACTACCACGGTGCCGGATAGAGTTGTGTGTGAAAGGGTGGTCAATGTGGAGGAGTTTAGACAAATTGGGATTATTCAAATGTTTGAGCGTCAAGGCTGGGAGAGAGTTCATGATTGGTGCGAAGACAACACTTCCCATGTTTATTTAATGGAGGTGTGCGAGTGGTTAGCGTCGTTGAGGTTTAAGAATAGGAATGATACCACGGATCAATGGAGATTGGTTGGTACTACGAGCCGAGGGGAGATGACAATGTCATTTGAAACCATCAACTGCATTGCACGATTTGATTCATTGGGGGTGCAAGCATATGATTATCCAGCCATTGAACATTTCTTGGATAATCATGCAAACATTTTTGATCCGGATGGTATGACGGCGGCTATATTACCATATAACGACGGGGGAGCGGCCGCAAGGAGCCACATGACGGTGGAAGGGAAGATTCTTCAAGGAATTTCCCTAGAAAATGTTTTGGTGAGATTTGGTAATAGGGGAGGAATGAGAGCAAGTGATTGTAGAGTTGTTCATTCCTTGTTGTACGGGACACCGACTTTGTCATGGAGGCACATTATCATGATGAACACATGGTTCACCCGGGAGTCGTTTCACAGGCGTATGATTCCATATGTGCGCCTCATTAGTGCCATGATCCTCCAGCAGAACTGTCTTCCCCCAGAATCGCTTTGGGTATCTAAGCCTTTGAAAGAATTCAGTTTAACAACGATAAAGAAAAATTGGAAGATACATGTGAGACTTTCGGGAAGCAAGTAAGTGGTGACCGACGCATTGGGTCATAAGTATGAGTTTGTTGACCCAGATGAACAACAAGGGGATGAGGAAGATGTGGAAATGGTTGATGAAGAAGACGAAACTGAGCCTACTAGTCCAAGGGGACCAAAGCAGAGGTATATGAGGCCACATCGGGAGTTGAATGAAGAGGTGGCGAGCTTTGTGAACTTCAGGCGGGTGCCCTCATACAAGGATTTTAACCAGGGTCAACAGGAGGTGTTTGATAACGTCTCTGCGGGTATAGGCGAGGGCAGAGAGTATGATAGGAGGAGACAGAACTGGGAGGAAACACATGGATCCCAGATGCAGGAACAGTGGGCCCTCCAGGCGGCCTATCATGAGAGGATGGAAAAACACATGGAAGAGCAGCAGATGCAACAAGCACTCCAAAGATCTCAAATGGAGCGATTGATATAAATGCAGGAGGAAAAGACGGCCCGAAGACGGGCATGGGAGGAAGATGAGGAAAGGCGTCAAAACGAGCAAAATGAATTGGAACAATGCCGATGGAGTGCTTTATATATCTCCAATGAAACAGCTATTAACAACGCCAAGGTCCTTCACGATTAGGAGCGACACCAGAGGGACTATGAAGCAGGTCTTCCTTATGTAGAACACGCGGGGTGGACCGACTACTCCAACCTCCGTGTTCCACGAGGCCCATTTGATCTATCCCCTCATTAGCCCGAGGCAGCTGGGTCCAGTTTCATCCCGATACCATACCAGCCGCCACCCCAAGGAGAGCCAGGTCCCCTCGATAACTACAGGGAGATGTTCAAGGCCCTCACTGGTTATACATACCAGCCAAACCCGCCAGTTGACCCGAACTTGAGATATCAGCGGTGAGGGCAAGGTATGTTTTTTGTTGTTGTTGTATATTTTGGTTTCTTTATTTTTATTTCATTAGTATTTATTTTTCCTAGATAAATGAACGTTGTGGGTGTGTTCTCTATATAACCCTCACGAGACCTACTCGTCTTCCCAAGCTATTGGGGGGTTTAAAAGGGCTTGTTGCATAAGCTAAATGCAACCGTGATTCCTACGAAAGTGAGTTAGGACTGGTATTGTTGTAAATTATTTTTCCACAAAAATCAAGGTAAATTAACGCATGATTTGGTAACACTTTCATAAAAATGGTAGAACTAAGTACCTAACACATTTCATTGGTTGTGAGAAGCATGCTTCTACACAAGGGTTAAGTTTTGTAGGTACACCATGTTCGCGGGACGACCGTTTTTGTGAAGAGAAGAAGAAGACAGGAGCATCTAGCGAGAAAAATTAGGTGCATGCGTTTCCTTTTTACCTTGATTCTTAGATTAGTAATAAGTGGATTGTAATTGTATGTTATTTTCCGGGGTGGAATTTTTGGGAAGTTAACCGTGGCACATCCCTTGTGCGTTTTAAAACTCTAGTTCTTACTCATTGAGGACAATGTTTACCTCAAGTGTGGGGATGGGGGAGTAGTAATTTTTTTTATTTTGACCCGTTCATTTAAACACTACACATTGAGGACAATGTTTACCTCAAGTGTGGGGATAGGGGGAAATTTCAAAAAAATTTCAAAAAAAAAATGTCGTGTTTTGAAAGCGATCTTAAAGCACAAGTAACTAAGTCAACGAGGGAAGGCACAACCCATGTGGTCTTTTGCCATGGTCAAGTTCAAATTAATAGCATGACGGGTATTTAGCGGGTGGTTATTTGGGAATAATCCGCCTAAGAAACTAACATTTTATGCATGTCACATACCATACCCTTAGATATGTGAGGTTTTGAGCCATTTTTACATCATAGAATTACATACTTATGTTTCTTTGTTTGAGTGGACCATTACTCATGTATTGTAGAACTTGCAACTTTTGATACGTTTGAGTCCATAGACCGAATACAAGCACGAGAATGATTAAGGCATTAGGTAAACCTTTTCCGTTTTACACCATTTATATATCCTTAGCCAAAAATTTATCCCTTAGTCGCCAATTTTTAGCCTAATCCTTTCGTTTGACCACCCTATAGCCCATAACCTTAAACCTTTTTCTTTTAAACCCGTGTGATGAAAATTCGATTATAGGAGTGAAGTTTGTATAGTTGTGTTTGTTTGTAAAAAAAAATGTTACGAAAAAGAATAGAAAATTGTTGAGAAAGAACAAAAAAATATATGTTCTTAGTTTGAGAAATAAAAGGCGAACATCACCTTAGCCACTTTAAAATAAAAATCGAATTTTCATCACCTCGAAGTTGACGTATAGTTTAGTTTTGTTTAGAATAGTTGTTTTGTAATAAAAATCGATTTTTCATCACCTCGAAGTTGACGTATAGTTTAGTTTTGTTTAGAATAGTTGTTTTGTAATAAAAATCGAATTTTCATCACCTTAGCCACTTTAAAATATCCTATTTCCTACCTTTAGCCTAGCCCCGTTACAACCTTTACAAAGACATTATGACTTGTGCTTAGTATTTGTGATCGGTGGTGGAGAATGATTGAGTTGCAAGCCTATGCGGGTGCATGCTCTAATCGGTTTGAGTGATTAGTTCAAAAGTGCTAATGCATCAACTATTAGCCAATTTTAAACCGAGTGGAGAGAACATTGTGAGGGATATGCATGATTTGTTGATTTCACGGGCGGGTTAGTCTTGGATAACCATTGATTATACGTGATTATTCACTTGACCGTTAAATATGTTGGAAATTGTAAAGAGTTTGAACTTTTGTATGACAATAAACCTTAACCTTCGTCTCAGGAATGGGGAGTGTATTCTTTGTTCGACTCACGTGAAAGTGAAAAACAGATTTGCTTGAGGGCAAGCAAAAGACAAGTGTGGGGATGTGATACGTGGTCGAAAAATGGCATTCGTAAATGTTTAAGTTAATGTTTTTACATGACTTTTAATCTCGAATAGCCTACTTTTAATTAAATTTGTGTTTTGCAGGTTTAACGGAGTTAAAGGAGCTTTTCGGGAGCTTTACGGGTCACCGGGATGAAAACGAACCATCGGGACGTGAAACGGGTCAACCGGGAGCAAGAATTGTGAAAAACAAAGATTAGGAGATGGAAGGCTCGTCGCCGACGCCCCCTAGGCCGTCGGCGACGCGTTTGGGAAAAGGGCGTCGACACAAAACCCCGTAAACAGCAGTTTAACGCGTCGGAGGAATTCACAAAATACGGAAGGCGTCGCCGACGGGACACCAGGCCGTCGGCGATGGCCCTTAGTTTTTCTGTCGTGAATTTTGGGTGATTTGAGTTGTGGAAACGAATTAAAAGAGATTTGACCATTTAATTTCGGTGGTTACACTTCCCTTGAGTTTGAATCTTCATCTTTGGAGCCTATTCTCAACTACTTACCACTTCCAATCCATCGCTAACACGGAGCTTCAACCGAATCATCAAGAATCATCATCATCATCATTCACAATCATCAATCCACAAACCCTAATCATCTATACATCATTCCTTTTACCATCATCTCTCACAAAAACCCTAACCATCAACCATTCTTCAATTCTCCAAGCTTCAAGATGATCCAAATCAAGTTCCAAGCATCTGGTGATTGAGTTCCTTCAATCATGAGCGGCTAATCACCTTGGTTTCACCCCGGTGTAGGTAGTTGTATTACTTAGTGTTTCGAATTGTGTTTAGTTTTGACTTGTGTGACAAATTGTGTTTTGATTTTGAACACCTTTGATAATTGCCGTGTATTTGAATTGAATTTACAAATTGTCGAACGATGATAAAGTTATGACTTTGTGAAATGAATTTGTGCATTTATGCGTTATCTTGGTTAGGATTTACTTGTGTTGATTACGAAGTGCATTCTTGTCCATTCTTATGAATGTTGATAGCTATTGGCACCTAAGTCACGGTACACTAAATCCGTTAATCACTTATCCAATTAAGTCAATTCTAAAACTTGTAGAAACCTAGGTTTGCAATTACCGAAACCGGGTGTGAACCCTTTTTCTCATTATTGTTTATTTATCAATTACTTTCTTGCAAATTGTTAATCATTAGTAATTTACTCAACTCCATTAGTTTAATTCACATCTTTTTAATCAAACAAAAATACAAAAATACTCTAGCAAGCTTCATAAATTGTGACATTCCTTTTAATTCAATCGAATCCATTCGCAAACCACATACTCTTCGTGGTTCGACCCCTTACCACCACTAGCTATTTGTTAAGGGTAATTAGGGTTATAAATATTATCTTTGACCGGAGCGTGACATTCCGATCAGCTGTAATGCTGGGAAATTGTCTGGAGGCTCTGTTTTTGTGCGTGGGGTGTGGGTTTAATGTTCCCTTGGTAACCACCACCTTTTTGAGTGTGTTTTATTCCTGAAAAGTAAAGCTTAACTAGAAAATATAAAAGTTACACTAAACTAAAAACTACGGATAGTTCCGCGGAATGCCTCCGTGGTGCGCCACGTTTATAAGGGTCCTTGGCTAGACCCTAAGTCAGTCATATGTTACCCGAGCGGGATGTCTCGCATCCCGTGTTTCACCATCGGAGAGCATCATCCAAGCTTAAGTCTATGACATCCATGTAGTTGACCGAGTCGTCCTCTATTCTTTTCCCAACCCCGAATTTCATCTCTTTGTATCCGACCCTCAATGTTAATTTCCCATCACTCATATCCACCATTGCGTGAGCGGTGGCAAGGAATGGTCTTCCTAGAATGAGTGGTACCTCGGTGTCTTCCTCCATGTCGAGTATGACAAAGTCTGCTGGGAAGACCAAGTCTCCGACTTTTACCAATAAATTTTCGATGACACCTTGCGGGTATTTAATAGACCTATCGGCAAGTTGTATGCTCATCTTTATGGGGCTCGTCTTACCTAGTCCGAGTCGGTCAAACATTGACACGGGCATGAGACTGATGCTAGCCCCAAGGTCGGCTAGTGCATTGCGTACAGGCGATCCCCCAATGGAACAAGGGATGGTGAAGCTTCCGCTGTCGATTTTCTTTTGTGGGAGTTTCTTGAGTAGTACTGCGGAGCATTTTTCACTTAAATTGACCAATTGCAATGTTTCAATCTTCCTTTTGTGAGTGAGGACGTCTCTCATAAATTTTGAATATTTTGGCATTTGAGTGAGGACTTCCACAACTGGAAGATTGATATGCAATTGTTTTAGTAAGTTTATGAATTTTGTGAATTGCTCGTCGGTCTTTTGGCGAAGTAACCGACCGGGGTAGGGCACCGAGGGGTTCTTAGTAGGTTCGGGATTTGGTGGAGGAGTTGTTTCCTTATGGGTTGCTGGTGAGGTCGTGGTTTAAATGGGTGGATTTTTGTCGGATGGGGGTAGTGGGGCTCCTCGAGACCTACGGTCTAGTTTCTTAGTGTTATGAGATGTACTTGTGCCTCTGGGTCGGTTTCGGTATTGCTAGGTAGTGCGCCTTGTAGTCTCTCGGAGAAATTTTGGGCCAGTTGATTTAGTTGTTTTTCAATGTTTAAAATACTAGCTTGTTGATTTCTAAAGTTCGATTCCACTTGTAGGAATCGATCCGAGTTTCTTTTTTCGGTTTCGGAGATGAGGTGTGAAGCAGTGTCTTCAAGCCTCTCCCGTCCCCCTTGTTGTCGTTGAGAGAAATTTTGTGACTCATTTCTTGGTTGTTGTTGAAAGTTTGTTCGTTGGTTTTGGTTTTGTTGGCTACTACTATTGTCGGGTTCCCTCCAACCAAGGTTAGGGGGTTACGCCATCCTTGGTTGTAGGTGCCCGTTGGGGGACCCGACGGCCTAGGTCTATTATCAATGTAGTTCACCATTTCCGTTTGATTATCCATTTCTTTCATACAACTCCAATTTTCATGTGGTCCACCACACCCTTTGGAAGCCATAACCGAGCCCATTTTTGCCATTTCTAACTTTTTGATTTTTGAAGATAGGGCCTCGATTTGGGCTTGTAAAGAGGTGTTTTCATCCAATTTATAGGCGTCCGGGGCGATAGATTTTGAGCCTCGGGGGGTGTGCCCTTGAAAATTGTTTTGAGCAATTTCCACAATTTGATTATAAAATTTCATTTGGGCGATGATTACCTAGGAGTCCCCCGGAGCTAGAGTCGAGTGTTTGTCTTGTGTGTGGCAACAACCCCTTATAGAAAGTGGATACTTGTTGCCACACTGCGAGACCATGATGAGGGCATTTTCTTAATAGCTCCTTGAATCTTTCCCAAGTTTCATATAAGGATTCCCCGTCCTCTTGTGAATATGTATTAATTTCAGTCATTAATTTAGCGGTTTTAGAGGGTGGGAAATACTTATATAGAAACTTTTGGGCAAGTTCATCCCAGGTGTTCACCGAACCACTTGGGAGGGTGTTAAGCCAAGCCTTAGCTCGGTATTTTAGTGAAAACGGGAACATTCGGAGGCGGATGGCGTCGTTTGATGCTCCGTTGATTCGGAAAGTATCACATATTTCCAAAAAGTTGGTAATATGTAAATGGGGATCTCCATCAGCTAGGCATGGAAGGTTGCAGAATTTTGGAGCATTTGAATCAAATGCGGCCGAAGTTCGAAGTGTTGGCATCGACATTCGGTGCATTGATGGCGGCTCCGAGATTTCCTACCGTGGGTCGTAGGTAATCCATCAGGGTACGCTGATCCGCCATTGGAAGTTGGTCCCCCGAAGCTTTCTGTTGATTTTTAGCGTTTAGTCTCTTTCTTAGAAAGCGTTCGGGTTCGTCTAGAGGCTCTTTTATGTCTTTATATGCACTGCGCAGGTGCTGTGACTGGGTTCCAAGTCCTGCGATAAAAACAAAAAGAAAGTTGGTTAGAAGTCTCAACACAGCCCCGTGGTCGTGGTTACAGTGATTGTTTTCTGGATCCCAGTTACTGGGGAGTTCAGCATGGCCCGGTGGTGCACCGCCACGGCCCCGTGGTCACTCTTCTGTAACTCAAAAAACAAAGACTGCCAGTAAGTTTGCTGGGCACGGCCCCTTGTCTGACCAGGCACGACCCATGCTGAAGTCTACAGAAACTGAAAAATTAAGAAAAAAATCCTAAAAAAATAGAAAAATAATAAAAATAATTAGGCCGTCGATTCCAAACTTTCTTAAAATCCTTGTGTCCTCGACAACGGTGCCAAAAACTTGGTGTATGTAAGGTGTGATATGTTTTTATTGGTATTTTAAGCCCATTTTACACATTAATCAAGTTTTAAATTTATAAAACACGATATTCTACTAACACTAAACGCACACTTGGGCAAGTGCACGTGAGCGTAGTATAGTGTTGGTAAGATACCGTGGTCGTCTAAGGACAAGAGCTTTTAGTACCGGTTTATCCTCAACGTCTAATCAATCTAAAATTTTTGAGAAAAGGTTTTAAACATGAAAATAAAAATTAAAAATGTAGAAATAAAAATAAAATAAAAACAGATAGACAAGATGAATCATTTGGATCTGACTCGTCTTTAATGTATCCTTTGATGATTTTTGCACTTTCAAACTTTTTAAGAGATTATCTTAGTTATAGTAGTTGGCCCCTCTTTTGAAGGTGACGTTACCCTCAACCCAGTGGTTTGAGTCAGCAAGGATACAATTCCGAAGGGTCGGAATATTGAAAGATAATTAATTAAGTTATTAATGCGAAAAGTGGTACGCCCCTCTTTTGAAGGTGACGTTACCCTCGGCTAAGTGGTTTGAGTCAGCAGGGATACAATCCCAAGTAGCTGGTTTAATGTATTAATAGTAGTTTACATATGAGGGGATCAAGCCATTCGCACCCCCGCCATCCAATACCAATGTGTATTGAAGGAGGTTCTAGTAAGCTTGACCAAGGTCCTTGCAGGATCTATACACTGAACAAGGCAAGAACCTTACTAAACCATTCCCTTAACCCCCGACCAGGTAGCCAACATGCCTCTATATAGACCGTAAAGACATGAATGGTGTAAATCTTTTACTTTATATGGACAGTAAAGTAACGCCAAGACACCTCGGACAAATGATAAAGAAAATTCACCTTCAACATATGAAACTAGTTATTAAAGTCATTAATACAAAACCAAATAAAAAGTGCCGAAAGATTAAAAATCAAAAGTAATACATAAAATACTTGTCTTCACCAAGTGATGTAAGAGGCTTAACCAAACATGGCTTTTGATTGGCAAGAACTCTTACTATCAATCTTGGATCCCAAGACTACTACACACTCTAAAGATGGATAATGGATAATGGTGGTGGTGGTGGTGGATGTGGGTGTTGTAGTGGTGGTGAAGTGGTAGCAAAGTGGGAGAGTAGTGGTTTGCCAAGGGATGCCTTTGAAGTGAGCCCAACATGCCTTGGATCCCAACATGCCTATTCATTGCCTGCACAGAGCTCTGGCCACGGCCCCGTGTCCAGCGGGCACGCCTCCGTGGCCAGCCTTTTCTCTTCCTCCATTAAATGCATGTGTCTGGAGAGGGCTCCACACGTCCCGTGTCCAGTGGGCACGACCCCGTGGCCAGAACCGTATCTGTACTATCAAGATTTTGCAAGATTCTGTGTATCTTAGCGTTGACCACGCCCCGTGTTGAGTTGGGCACGCCCCCGTGGTGGACGTAGAAGTTTCCACAACTTTGTCTTTTCTGCAGGCACCCGACCACGCCCCCGTGTCCAGTGGGCACGGCCCCGTGGTCAGTCTTCGGTTTTCTTTGTTTTTGCTTTGGGGATGCTGCCGAGGGGTCGTCATGTCACGTTTATTCCTTTTCTTTGTATTTATGTTGGTTTTGGTTGTATATTTGTTCCTTTTGCTCATTTAAGCTCATTTGGTCCTATAAATTCAAAAGGAAGACAAAAACACATTTTTCCAACATTAGTACTAAAAAGGGTTAGTTTTATGCCTCATTTGATGTAATTTATATGTTACATTTAGCACACATCAGTTTTCCATGAGTTCGATGGCCAATTCCATTGTAGCTTCCAAGGTTGCAGGTATAGTGCTCATCACGGAATCCTGGATACCAGAAGGAAGACCCCTGATGTAATGTTCAATGAGACGATGAAGATTAGTGAACAAATACGGGACTGATGTGCACAAAATGCAACATATAAATTTCATCAATTGTGGCATAAAACTAACCCTTTTTTAGTACTAATGTTGGAAAAAGTGTGTTTTTGTCTTCCTTTTGTATTTTCAGGATTAAATGAGCTCAAATTAACAAAAGAAGCAAAAAGGCAGCTAAATCTAGCATAAATACAAGAAAAGGAACAAACGTGGCATGCCCAAACCCCTGACAGCATCTTCCCAAGCAAAATCAAGAAAACAGAAGGCTGAACACGCCCCGTGCTCAGTGAACACGGGGGCGTGCCCAAGTGCCAGCAGAAAAGACAAAGTTGTAGAAGATTCTATCGCCCACCACGGGGCCGTGCTCAGCGGATACGGGGTCGTGGTCAACTCTAAGATTCGCAGGATCTGGGGAAATCTTGATAGTACAGATTTGCTTCTGCACACGGGGGCGTGTCCAGTGGACACGGGGGCGTGGTCAACTAATGCAGACAAGAGCAATTAATGAAGACAGAGAAGGATGATGGACACGGGGTCGTGCCCAATGGACACGGGGCCGTTCCCGAGCTTCTGTTCAGCCTATAAATACGGGTGCTTGGCTCAATTACAAACCATCCCTTGGCACACCACCTCTCTCACACTTCACCCACCACCCACCACCACCATAACACCATCATCCACCACCATCATCCATTGTCCATCATAGAGTGTGTGAGTCGTCTCGGGATCCAAGATTGATCGTAAGAGTTCTTGACAATCAAAGGCCATGATTGCCTAAGTCTCTTACATCACTTGGTGAAGACAAGTGTCTAGTGTAATACTTTTTATTTTTAATCTTTTAGCACTTTTTACTTGGTTATGTATTAATGACTTTAATAACTAGTTTCTTATGTTGAAGGTGATTCTTCCTTATCGTTTGTCCGTGGTGTCTTGGCATTATTTTACTGTCTATATAAAATAAAAGATTTTCACCATTCATATCTCCACGGTCTATATGGAGGTATGTTGGCTACCTGGTCGGGGGTTAAGGGAACGGTTTGGTAAGAGTCTTGCCTTGTTCAGTGTATAGATCCTGCAAGGACCTGGGTCAAATTTAGTAGGACCTCCTTAAATACTTACTGGTATTGGATGGCGGGGGTCCAAACTCTTTGATCCCCTCATATGTAAGCTACTATTAATACTTTAACCCGGCTACTTAGGACTGTATCCCTGCTGACTCAGACTACTTAGCCGAGGGTAACGTCACCTTCAAAAGAGGGGCCTACCATAATATGCATTAATAAGTTAATTAATTATCTTTCAATAATCCGACCCTTTAGGATTGTATCCTTGCTGACTCAAACTACTGGGTTGAGGGTAACGTCACGTTCAAAAGAGGGGCCTACTACAATAACTAAGATAATCTTTTAAAAAGTGCAAAAGTGCGGAAATAATCAAAGGTTACACTAAACACGAGTCGGAGCCAAGTGATTCATCTTGTCTATCTGTTTTTACTTTTATTTTATTTTCAGCATTTTAGTTAGTTTTTATTTTTCTAGTTTAAAACCTTTTTCTAAACTTTTGATTTGATTAGACGTTCAGGATAAACCGGTACTAAAAGCTCTTGTGTCCTTGGACGACCTCGGTATCTTACCAACACTATACTACGCTTACGATGGGTGCACTTGCCCATATGTGTGTTTAGTGTTAGTAAATATCGTGCTTTATAAATTTAAAACTTGGCTAAAAAGTGTAAAAGGGCTTAAAATATACTTAAACTTATATATACACTTCACACGCATCAGGACCATCTGGTTCAGCTCGAGAAATCGCTTGTTATAGGTCATATGGTCCCCATCATTTTGCTTTAAAAAATAGAATTCATCCTCCAACTTCTTGATCTCGCTCCTTGGGCAGAACCGCTTAGTCATAAGTTCCTTGAGTTGTTCCCAAGTTAGGGCCACAACAACTTCTGCCCCTCTTCTGCTTTTTTCAGCGTTCCACCAGGTTAAAGCTTCCCTAATGAGACGGTCGGTAGCATAACGAACCTTGCGGTCGTCAGGGCAGTCACAATTTAGGAAGGTGCTTTCCATTTCCTCGAACCATCGAAGCAGTGCGGTGACCCCTTCGGTTCCCTCATATTTTGGAGGGTCACAAGACTTGAAGTGCTTATAGGAGCACCTTGGATGGATTTGTAGGAGCATTAACAACATTTAGTTCGACTTGGTTGACTTGGTTAACTTGGTTAGCAGCGAGGGCTTGTTGAACTTGGATAACAATGTTAGGAATCACGACAGCCATTTGCTTGGTAATTTGGGCAGCCATGCATTTACCAGAGTTTCCGGTTCTTTTTCCTCCATGAAGGTGCCTAGAAGACATCTACAGGAATCAATGCAAACAAGTTTGTGAGTTTGATGGGTAGGAATAATGGAGTTTTGTATATAATTGGGATTCAGTATAAAAATATCCACAAACTAAAATAAAAAAAAATATAAATGTACACTGCATCATTATGATGCCTTAGGCTTTACTCATGTTTGGGCTTCATATGTCCCCCATACTTCACCTATGTAATCATGTGGGCCCCCATGATTACTGGGCTTTCATAAGGGTTACATTAGTTCGGCCTGTTAACATACGCAAAAACCCGAATGAAAATCGAGAAACATAGTTGCGATTGTGACAACCCTCAAATTTACATGTAACCGTACAATCTATTATTGCTAATTAAAGTACTTGATGACTGTGTTGAATCATTTAACTGCTCTCTGATTTCTGTGTTATGCTTACATGTATTTGTTAACACACTAGTAGTATACAGAAAAGTTACTAAATAGTCCGGAATGCCTTCCTGAGTGTTGAAAATTAATAACGTTACAAAAATATATAAATAGGACGCTTTACGGATTAATTAAGCACTTAAACGGAACAGTGTGAAACCGAACAACCGGACTTTACCCGGAACACAAAAATATTATCAGAAACATTGTTCCTATTTTTCTGAGCTAGTTATGGTCCCTGAACACCATAACACATTATATAAGGCATAATACACAAAGTCACTAACAAACACCCTTTAAACTACCACTAACTAATCTAGTTACCATCCAACTACAAGTTAACCCCCCCCCCCCCCTCACCATAACCGTCCCATAGGGGACCCACCACAAGATTTCTCTAATCTTGTTAAATCTTCCATAAAATCCCTTTAGAGATTATGATGAGATGTTGTTTGTACTTTTGAAGGCACATAATCCATTGGACATAAGGACTTAGAGACTTTATAAACCATCTTCATCTTCACAAAACTCACACCAACACTCTCATCCTCCCTCTCTTGTTCTCGACCTCGACCGAGAGCCCCACCCACACACCACCCATTTTCTTGCAACTTCAATCCAATCCAAGGTGATAGCAAGGTGCTAGGAGGTGAAGTAGGAAACCCGGTGTGCTTGGAACTCGAAGGACCTCTCTCGTGTGCTATTATCATCCACATTTCTGACTTGTTACTTCCCTAGCCTTGAGCTAGTGGTAAGAACTTAGATCCCTTCATTCTTTATGTCATTTAAGTGGTTAATAGGTGATTTAATGATTAAAATTATGAAACACTAAAGCACTTGCACTAAAGTCTTGAACATATGGAATAAAAAATGGATAAAGAGAAGTTATGTGTGTAAATCATGTAGATCTTGTATTGTTATGATTCTTGATTGATTTCTTGATGATTTACTGGTTAATATTAATGTTTGATGTTGTTTTGATCACTAAACATGCTAATGGAATCAATCGAACACGAACTAGAAAGTTAAAAAATGAAAACAGAATCTGTCCAAATTTTACAGCCAACTTCAGTTGGCTGTAAACAGGTCATAACTCAACGAAAAACTGATATTTCGAGTCTATAACGTGTTATTATGAAATACGGTTCTAATGGCACCGGAATCATAATTTTTGGACTTCGTTTACTATTTTTAAAGTGTCATTTTGTAACAGCAGCTAGAGCTGCATTTTTCTGCTGAAGATATGCGTTTTGTTTTCGGTCATAACTTGAGTTCTGTGTAGAGTTAGATCATGAAACTTGTACTGTAGATGACCACCGATGTATTTGTAATTACCCAACTGGAATTTCATAAATCGGACTCTCGATGAATTTTAAATAAATTATTCCGTGGACTGTGGTCAGAAAAAGATAAATCTAAAGTTCAGTCCGGAAAAAGGAATTTTTATAAAATATTAGTAATGAACTGGACCCCGATATTTTTACACAATAAAATTTGGAACGTTTAAGACATTCTGTAAAAATTTGGGAATTTTTGAAATAAGTTAACTATTTTATTAAAATATCCGAAAACAGCCGGTTTTGAATATTAATGCTGAAATGACATAAGTTGCAATTTGCGTGTCTAAATGTCGAGTATGCTATCTGTGAATGATCTTACATGTTATATGTGTTACGTGCATTATCGTATGTTTGCTTATGAGTGGGGAATGGATGGGAAGTATATATGGGCATAAACAGTTAAAGTAATGCATGCTATGTGATAGATACGTGTAGGAACTTTGTGCTCTATTTGTAAATCACTAAATGACTAACTGGTAATCATATTAGGACGTGATTGACCGACCTTGACTGTTAGCTATATTTGAGAATCTAACCGAGCAAACCGAGGTGAGTTCACACTTTCTACAAGGCATGTGATTCCCGGTGGTTTGGGAATGGGTTAAAGAATTTAAAACTAAATCTACATATCCCCTTGGGAGGATATGTACGGCCATCCTCCATAGGTAGGATGCCATTATTAATCCTACGAATTCTCCTGGTGCAGAAGACGTACGTTCGTCCTCCTGGTGTAGGACAACAACCTTAAAAACTAGCTAGACAAAACTTTATCAATAAGTCCCTCTTCATTATATCGACTTAATCACCGAGGCCAATGGCGAGCGGGTCATTAGTTAATAGCGCTATTAGGTTTAACAAACCTCACACCGTGTCGGTCGGACGGGCGTGTACTAATGGACTATGGCAGATTATCAGTGATGATAGACGCTGATATAGGGCACAACTTATTTGCGTAATAGTCGATATCATACCGTCTAGTAGTTCACACGGGGAAAGCCCCCACTGATTATGGTTATGGTTTGGGTAATGAAAAAGGAACTGGTTAAACATACTTTCAACTACGGGGTAACCCCCACGGCAATTAAGCCAACGAAAGTCAAACCACGTTTTTCAGAAACAACTTAAAACTAAACAACCAAACGTGAACTCACTCAACTTTGTTGTTGACTCGTTGTTACATGCCTTACAGGTCGCTAAACGCTTGGAGCTTGCACGAGGAAGGAGTCGTTGTGGTGTACGGACTGTTATGTTCCGTGCTTATTATTTAAATCCTTATGAACTTATTAAACTTGCGTTTTGAACTTTAACTTATAAACTATGGACTTATGCTTTTGAACTTACGTTTTATGCTTCCGCTATTAACCTAAAATCGGTTTACTTCCTTTTGGTCACCAATCGTATTATGTTTGGTTTTATTTACTTAATTGTGTTGTTCAATATGATTGGTGGCTCGATCCTGGTCATGTCACGCCTCCAAACGGTGATACCCCGCATGGTGGATTTTGGGGGTGTGACAGATTGGTATCAGAGCCATTGGTTATAGTGAACTTGGTTTTAAAAAGGGAAAAGCTTTTTGATAAAACCAGACTATAACCTGTATAGTGCTCAACGATCCACAACGACGCTTCGCTCCATGTGCAAGACTCGACACCATAAGTGGTATGATTTATGTTATATTGTCGGTTAGATAGTTCTCACTGTGCATTAGATAATGTGATAATTGCTATTTGAACCATGTGTGCTTACTCTCTATTGTCGTCCCACACTTACGCACTTTCGCGACACCCTTCTCACTTACGTTGCTTCATTATGAAGATCATCAGCAGACGCGGAGGACGTATCAACCTCACTCAAGCCCAATTGACGGCTTTGATCAACGAACGAGTCGCTGAGGCACTCGCAGCTAACCCTGCAGGAGGTATAACCTGCTATATCAACCCACCTTAGGACGTTTAGATCCTACTTTCGCAAACCAACCCTCATGCTTAACCTTGTCTGTTATTCTCACACAACAGGTCAGCATGCTCAAACTCCTGTGTGCACATTCAAAACGTTCATGGACTGCCGACCTACTACTTGCAGTGGCACCGAAGGAGCAGTGGGCCTTCTTCACTGGTTTGAAAAGCTTGAGTCAGTTTTCGAGATGTGCGAATGCCCCGAAGACCGTAGGGTGAAATATGCTACCGGAACACTTGAAGGAGCTGCGTTAACCTGGTGGAAGGCACAGGTTCAACTACTAGGACTGGCAGTTGCTAATGCCACACCCTGGAATGGATTCATGGAACTGATCAAAGAAGAATACTGTAGTCGGGATGACATCCACAAGCTAGAGGTGAAATTTTTCAATCTGAAGATGACGGGGTCTGAGATTGAGGCGTATACGAAAAGGTCAAATGAGCTGGCCATCTTGTGCCCTACCATGGTGGACCCTCCCATCAAACGAATTGAGCTGTATCTCAAGGGCCTTGTACCAGAGATTCAAAGTCACGTGACTTCAGCCAACCTGGGTACCATACAACAAATCATCAAGTTGGCCCATCGACTCACTGACCAGGCAGTGGAGTAAAACAGGCTGCCCAAACGAACCAGTGCCACAGCTACTTCTGATGCACCTACCGACAACAAGCGAAAATGGGATGGGAACTCCAGTAAGGGTTCTGCTTCGGTTCAGTCTCAGTAGCGAAAGACTGATGACTACCAGAGTCCTGGTCAGCAATCTTCCGGTAATCCAGGACAGGGTGGATGCCGAGGAAACCCCCAAGTGCAACCGGTGCAACAAACATCACAGCGGGCAGTGCAACAAAGGTCGATGTCAGAGATGTCACAAGCTGGGCCATGAAGCTAGGGATTGCAGGAGCCCACGTCCTGCAAATCAGAATCGCCAACAACAACAAGCTCCACAGAACCACCAGCAGCAGCAACAGCAGGGCAATAAAGGATGCTTTCAGTGTGGCGCTGAAGGCCACCTTAAGAGGAACTGCCCCCAACTGAACCAGAATCAGAACAACAACAACCAAGGAAACGGGAACTACAATGGGAACAACAATGGAGGGAACAATGGAGGCAACAACGGGGGTAACAATAATGGCAACGGTGCCAGAGGACGTGTTTTCGTGCTAGGTCAGGGTGATGCAAGGAACGATCCCAACGTTGTGATGGGTAAGTTTCTTCTGGACGACTTCTTTGTTACTGTTTTATTTGATTCGGGTGCCGATACCAGTTATGTGTCTCTAAAAGTTAGCCAAATCCTTAAGCGCACTCCAACACTCCTGAACACCAAACACACGGTAGAACTAGCTAACGGTAAAAGTCTTGAAGCCACACACGTAGTTAAAGGTTGTAACCTCGTCTTAGCTGGTCAGACTTTCTCTATCGATCTTATTCCTATCACACTTGGTAGTTTTGACGTCGTTATTGGGATGGATTGGCTATCTTATCATCAAGCGGAGATTGTTTGCAAGGAGAAAATCGTCCGCATTCCTCGTTCTGGTGAAGAACCACTCATGATTCATGGCGACAAGAGTGGTGCTGTCGAAGGCATCATCTCTTTCCTTAAGGCCCAGAAGTGTTTGCGAAAGGGCCACACTGCCATTCTAGCACTCGTTACTGACACATCAACGGAAGAGAAGAGAATTGAAGACATCCCTATTGTATGTGACTTTCCCGCGGTATTTCCTGAGGAATTACCTGGTCTTCCGCCTCATCGTCAAGTTGAATTTCAAATCGAGCTAGCTCCTGGAGCAGCACCAGTAGCTCGAGCGCCATATCGTCTAGCTCCATCAGAACTTGAAGAACTGTCCACGCAATTACAAGAACTCTTGGAAAAGGGTTTCATACGTCCTAGCTCTTCGCCCTGGGGAGCTCCAGTCTTGTTTGTGAAAAAGAAAGATGGTACTTTCAGAATGTGTATTGACTACCGCGAACTCAACAAGGTGACTGTGAAGAATCGTTATCCTCTTCCACGTATTGACGACTTGTTCGACCAGTTGCAAGGGTCGAGCTATTACTCCAAGATTGATTTGAGATCGGGATACCATCAGCTGAGGGTCCGAGATGAGGACGTCTCCAAAACAACATTCAGAACTCGTTAAGGCCATTACAAGTTTCTGGTTATGCCATTCGGGCTGACGAATGCACCAGCGGTCTTCATGGATCTCATGAACCGAGTATGCAAACCTTACCTGGATAAGTTCATTATTGTGTTCATCGACGATATCCTGGTCTATTCTAAGAGTCAGGAGGAACACGAGCAGCATCTACGACTTATGCTGGAACATCTTCGAAAAGAGCAGTTGTATGCCAAGTTTTCGAAATGTGACTTCTGGCTTCGCGAAGTCCACTTTCTAGGCCATGTAGTAAACGAGGATGGGATTCATGTTGATCCATCCAAGGTTGACTCGATCAAGAACTGGCCTGCACCCCGCACACCAACAGAAATCCGCCAATTCTTGGGTTTGGCAGGATATTACAGAAGGTTTATCAAGGATTTCTCAAAGATTGCCCAACCTCTCACTTCACTGACTCAGAAGGGTGTCACCTATCGTTGGGGTGATGCACAGGAGTCCGCATTTCAACACTTGAAAGATAGACTTTGTAGCACGCCTATCCTCTCATTGCCTGAAGGCACAGATGATTTTGTGGTTTACTGCGACGCTTCCATCCAAGGACTTGGTTGCGTATTGATGCAACGTGACAAGGTCATTGCCTACGCATCGCGCCAACTTAAAGTTCATGAAAGGAACTACACTACGCATGACTTGGAGCTGGGAGCAGTTGTTTTCACACTTAAGATATGGAGACATTACCTGTACGGTACCAAGTGCACCATTTACACCGATCACAGGAGTCTCGAGCATATCTTCAAGCAAAAGGAGTTAAACATGCGTCAACGCCGATGGGTTGAGCTCTTGAACGATTACGAATGCGCTATCAAATACCATCCGGGCAAGGCCAATGTTGTGGCCGACGCCCTCAATCGAAAGGATACCATACCTAAGTGTGTACGTGCTTTACAGCTTACCATCCAATCCAACCTTCCCGCTCAGATTCGCGATGCTCAGGTTGAAGCATTGAAAGCAGAGAACATCAGGGTCGAGTCCTTGCGAGGATCAAGGCAGCGACTAGAGCAAAAGGAAGACGGTGCTTACTATGTAACAGGGCGCATCTGGATTCCACTTTATGGAGACCTACGCGAGCTTGTGATGGATGAAGCACACAAGTCTCGTTATTCAGTACATCCTGGTTTGGATAAAATGTACCACGACCTCAAGACTACGTATTGGTGGCCTGGCATGAAAGCCCACATAGCAACCTACGTCAGTAAGTGCTTGACTTGTGCGAGAGTCAAGACTGAATATCAGAAACCATCAGGCCTACTTCAACAACCGGAGATCCCGAAATGGAAATGGGAGCAGATTTCCATGGATTTTGTTACCGGCCTGCCCAGATCTCAACGCGGAAACGATACCATTTGGGTGATCGTAGATCGACTGACCAAGTCTGCACATTTTCTGGCCATCAAAGAAACGGATAAGTTTTCTACTCTTGCAGACATTTACCTAAAGGAAGTGGTATCAAGGCACGGAGTGCCAACCTCCATCATTTCTGATCGTGACGCGCGTTTTACTTCTGAACTGTGGCAAGCAATGCACAAGTCCTTTGGCTCACGTTTAGATATGAGCACCGCTTATCACCCACAGACGGATGGGCAATCTGAACGCACCATCCAAACCCTTGAAGACATGCTTAGGGCATGTGTAATCGATTTTGGTAATGGCTGGGAAAAGCACCTCCCGCTAGTGGAGTTTTCGTACAACAACAGCTACCACACCAGGATCCAAGCCGCTCCGTTCGAGGCATTGTACGGACGCAAATACCGATCACCTCTCTGTTGGGTAGAAGTTGGTGACAGCCAAATCACTGGCCCAGAACTTTTGGTGGATACCACCGAGAGAATTGCTCAGATACGACAGCGAATGGCGGTAGCTCGTGACCGTCAGAAAAGCTATGCTGATAAAGGAAGAAAGCCACTCGAGTTCCAGGTTGGGGATCGAGTGCTACTCAAAGTCTTGCCTTGGAAAGGTGTAGTTCGTTTTGGTAAACGAGGCAAGCTCAATCCGCGATACGTTGGACCGTTCGAAGTCACCGAGAAAATTGGCAAAGTCGCCTACAGGTTGAATCTACCTGAAGAACTCAGCGGAGTTCACAATGTTTTCCATGTGTCGAATCTGAAGAAGTGTCTATCAGATGAGACCCTCATAGTTCCTCTCAAGGAACTCACAATCGACGACCAGCTGCGATTCGTCGAAGAACCAGTAGAGATTACGGATCGAGATGTTAAGATCCTCAAGCATACCAGGATACCTCTGGTCCGAGTCCGTTGGAATGCTCGTCGTGGCCCAGAGTATACCTGGGAATGAGAAGACCAAATGAAACTCAAGTATCCCCAACTGTTTAAGAAAAACGCAACCACTACTGAGGCTGAAGCTACTGCAGAATTTCGGGACGAAATTCCAAATCAACTGGGGGATGATGTGACACCCCAGGAAAATCAGGAAAACAACGTAACTTAACTAGCTTCCTCAGTAACCGCGCGCTAAATTTCGGGACGAAATTCTCTTAACAGGGGGAGAATGTGACAACCCTCAAATTTACATGTAACCGTACAATCTATTATTGCTAATTAAAGTACTTGATGACTGTGCTGAATCATTTAACTGCTCTCTGATTTCTGTGTTATGCTTACATGTATTTGTTAACCCACTAGTAGTATACAGAAAAGTTACTAAATAGTCCGGTATTCCTTCCTGAGTGTTGAAAATTAATAACGTTACAAAAATATATAAATAGGACGCTTTACGGATTAATTAAGCACTTAAACGGAACAGTGTGAAACCGAACAACCGGACTTTACCCGGAACACAAAAATATTATCAGAAACATTGTTCCTATTTTTCTGAGCTAGTTATGGTCCCTGAACACCATAACACATTATATAAGGCATAATACACAAAGTCACTAACAAACACCCTTTAAACTACCACTAACTAATCTAGTTACCATCCAACTACAAGTTAACCCCCCCCCCCCCCCTCACCATAACCGTCCCATAGGGGACCCACCACAAGATTTCTCTAATCTTGTTAAATCTTCCATAAAATCCCTTTAGCGATTATGATGAGATGTTGTTTGTACTTTTGAAGGCACATAATCCATTGGACATAAGGACTTAGAGACTTTATAAACCATCTTCATCTTCACAAAACTCACACCAACACTCTCATCCTCCCTCTCTTGTTCTTGACCTCGGCCGAGAGCCCCACCCACACACCACCCATTTTCTTATAACTTCAATCCAATCCAAGGTGATAGCAAGGTGCTAGGAGGTGAAGTAGGAAGACCGGTGGGCTTGGAACTCGAAGGACCTCTCTCGTGTGCTATTATCCTCCACATTTCTGACTTGTTACTTCCCTAGCCTTGAGCTAGTGGTAAGAACTTAGATCCGTTCATTCTTCATGTCATTTAAGTGGTTAATAGGTGATTTAATGATTAAAATTATGAAACACTAAAGCACTTGCACTAAAGTCTTGAACATATGGAATAAAAAATGGATAAAGAGAAGTTATGTGTGTAAATCATGTAGATCTTGTATTGTTATGATTCTTGATTGATTTCTTGATGATTTACTGGTTAATATTGATGTTTGATGTTGTTGTGATCACTAAACATGCTAACGGAATCAATCGAACACGAACTAGAAAGTTAAAGAATGAAAACAGAATCTGTCCAAATTTTATAGCCAACTTCAGTTAGCTGTAAACAGGTCATAACTCAACGAAAAACTGATATTTCGAGTCTATAACGTGTTATTATGAAATACGGTTCTAATGGCACTGGAATCATAATTTTTGGACTTCGTTTACTATTTTTAAAGTGTCATTTGTAACAGCAGCTAGAGCTGCATTTTTCTGCTGAAAATATGCGTTTTGTTTTCTGTCATAACTTGAGTTCTGTGTAGAGTTAGATCATGAAACTTGTATTGTAGATGACCACCGATGTATTTGTAATTACCCAACTAGGATTTCATAAATCGGACTCTCGGTGAATTTTAAATAAATTATTCCGTGGACTGTGGTCAGAAAAAGATAAATCTAAGTTCAGTCCGGAAAATGATTTTTTATAAAATATTAGTAATGAACTGGACCCCGATATTTTTACAAAATAAAAGTTGGAACGTTTAAGACATTCTGTAAAAATTTGGGAATTTTTGAAATAAGTTAACTATTTTATTAAAATGTCCGAAAACAGCCGGTTTTGAATACTAATGCTGAAATGACATAAGTTGTAATTTACGTGTCTAAATGTCGAGTATGCTATCTGTGAATGATCTAACATGTTATATGTGTTACGTGCATTATCGTATGTTTGCTTATGAGTGGGGAATGGATGGGAAGTATATATGGGCATAAACAGTTAAAGTAATGCATGCTATGTGATAGATACGTGTAGGAACTTTGTGCTCTATTTGTAAATCACTAAATGACTAACTGGTAATCATATTAGGACGTGATTGACCGACCTTGACTGTTAGCTATATTTGAGAATCTAACCGAGCAAACCGAGGTGAGTTCACACTTTCTACAAGGCATGGGATTCCCGGTGGTTTGGGAATGGGTTAAATAATTTAAAACTAAATCTACATATCCCCTTGGGAGGATATGTACGGCCATCTTCCATAGGTAGGATGCCATTATTAATCCTACGAATTCTCCTGGTGCAGAATACGTACGTTCGTCCTCCTGGTGTAGGACAACAACCTTAAAAACTAGCTAGACAAAACTCTATCAATAAGTCCCTCTTCATTATATCGACTTAATCGCCGAGGCCAATGGCAAGCGGGTCATTAGTTAATAGCGCTATTAGGTTTAACAAACCTCACACCGTGCCGGACGGACGGGCGGGCGTGTACTAATGGACTATGGCAGATTATCAGTGATGATAGACGCTGATATAGGGCACAACTTATTTGCGTAGTAGTCGATATCATACCGTCTAGTAGTTCACACGGGGAAAGCCCCCACTGATTATGGTTATGGTTTGGGTAATGAAAAAGGAACTGGTTAAACATACTTTCAACTACGGGGTAACCCCCACGGCAATTAAGCCAACGAAAGTCAAACCACGTTTTTCAGAAACAACTTAAAACTAAACAACCAAACGTGAACTCACTCAACTTTGTTGTTGACTCGTTGTTACATGCCTTACAGGTCGCTAAACGCTTGGAGCTTGCACGAGGAAGGAGTCGTTGTGGTGTACGGACTGTTATGTTCCATGCTTATTATTTAAATCCTTATGAACTTATTAAACTTGCGTTTTGAAATTTAACTTATAAACTATGGACTTATGCTTTTGAACTTACGTTTTATGCTTCCGCTGTTAACCTAAAATCGGTTTACTTCCTTTTGGTCACCAATCGTATTATGTTTGGTTTTATTTACTTAATTGTGTTATTCAATATGATTGGTGGCTCGATCCTGGTCATGTCACGCCTCCAAGCGGTGATACCCCGCATGGTGGATTTTGGGGGTGTGACAGCGATGTATAAAGTCGGAAGGTATCCTAGTGTGGACACGGTGACAACTCAAAGTGGGGTTAGTTCACACAACGTTTAGTGTGGCATGCTTTGGCCTAATTGGTCCTTTGTACTCTCATCGTTAGTCCCCAGGAAGGCAAACTGATCTGTTACTTTGGATTTATACGAATGTCAATCCTAGACAGGACGTTCCGACTACCGGTACTCGAACCCTTCCAGTTACTACATGCCCGTCATATGAACTCACTTTGATGAGATTTGAAAACAAAAACATCACAAAAGTTTGAATAACGTAAAAATAAGTATTGATAATGAAAGGAAATGTTTTGAAAATTTAGAGGAAATAAAGAACTTATAATAAGCATATCATAAGTTTTGTATAGTACATCTCAGGTGGAGTGATATATATATATATATGTAATGTATATGTAGGCTTTGTTAACATAATTATAGCACATTGAATGTATCACATAATCAAGTAACAAATAAAGTGCTTGCATGCAGTTGTGTGTGAGAAGAAATTATAACGTAAATAAATGAATGCCATAAGTTTGAACATAACCAGTTTAGCACGTAAGTACAAAAGTCCTAGTTGACTATAATTTAGGCTCTAAGGGGTCTAATAACCTATCCTTTATCCATATAGTCATTGGCTCTAATACCAATCTGTTACACCCCGACCCGCAGCGGACAAGGTGACCGGGGCATGATTGGTTGGTCCAAAGCTTATGATATGCTATTAAAAGTTTCAGTATTTATTTATTCAAAATTTAAATAATCCATGTAACAAATAATTTAAATCAACAAGTACAAAACCAAAATGTTCCAACTTAAATAACTTCATTTTTCTTCAAACGCCCAAGTCCTAAGTGATCCTTTCTTCATGCTTGTTCACCTGTATCATGTCTAAAAAGTAGTTTTGGGTCAACAAAGGTTGGTGAGTAACTCTCATTTGTTATTTGGAAAATTGTGTCTTAATTTGTTTGTAACAAAACGTGTATTAACTTGTAGTAAATAAACATGAGATATGGTATTACGACAAACCTCATAACAACCTCAAACAATTAAGCAACTCATAGTGTATAAAGGTGCACGGTATTATGGTGTGCGGTTTTGTGATGCAAGATCTAGGCTCAATCAAACGGAGCCGATCTCGTGTGTTGGCATCATCTTGTTTCACTCATAGGTAACGGGGAACGGATGGCCGAATAGATCCATATGCAATATGTAATGCCTTGTAAGTAATTAAACAACAATAATACACAATCACATAACATAACAAATAGTAATTGGCATGTAAAGTTTGGAAATGTGAATTTGTCAAGCGGTACACATGATACACCCCAAAACATGGTATAAAAAGGGATTAGTTGATTTACTCACAATTTTGCGTTGAAGGTTCCTTGAAGATAAGCGCGCAACGAAAAATAGGGAATTCCGAAAGAACGAAAGCGATTACCCGAAACAAAATCTGTTGGTTTCCTGTGAGTTCCGGTGACGCCTTCGTATTCCGGTAAGTTGCAGGTTTTTCCGACGTAAAAAAATAAAGTTTAGTGAGTAGAGAAGAGAAGAGGTGTGGTAAATGAGGTAGTGGGAATCCAAGAACCCGTTTATATAGGTGTGAGTGAGAGTGATGCTTTCTAGGGTTTCCGAAAGGTTATACCCGTCGGTGGTGTTTTGGTTGAACATGGAAAGGTTTTAAAGTGTGGATTATGGGGATGGGATCACATCTAGGTTCATACTTGGTCTAAAAACAGAAACGCAGAAACAGGACTCAATCCCGATTAGTCAGGTCCTCCCATGTTTGTCGTTAAGGTTTGGGCGGCAAATTCATGTTTCAAAAATAAACTTTATTATAACATGCATATATGATC
The DNA here is from genome assembly GCA_030545235.1 of Helianthus tuberosus. NCBI lineage: Eukaryota > Viridiplantae > Streptophyta > Magnoliopsida > Asterales > Asteraceae > Helianthus > Helianthus tuberosus. Next base: position 50,683,611 of record CM060427.1, on the reverse strand, counting down.
AGTTTGAATATGAGATTTGCACCAAACACTAATGTGGTTTGCTTGTTGCTTGTTAGGCCGTGTAGACCCGGGTTCGAATCCCGCGGTCTACCGATTTTTTTCCTTTTCTTTTCTTTGTTTTATTTAATTAAAAGGATCCCAAAATTTCAAATAGCTCACAAAGGTCCCTCTACTTTTGTAAACATTTAATTTAGTTAAGTAAGGTTGTTTTTTCTTTGTTGTTTATTTTTTTAACCTAAATATCTAACTAACTATGTTTTATCGCTTAACATTTCAAGACTTCTTTATTCATAATAGAGTTTAGACACACACACACATATAGGAAAAGTGTAAAATACAATACGGCTTAACGTACATCACGTACAACAACGTGCATAATTATGTATATAACGTGCGTGATTTTCAAATGAACGTGCGTAATTATCTGTCGTACGTGATGTACATTAAGCCGTATTGTACGTCAACTGGCCTCTATATATATATATATATATATATGGGTATATGATAAGAACAAAAGTTTAAATAGAATAAAATTCCATCCGCATTTACTTATTGAAAGTTCAATTACAAATGTTACAGGTTTTAGGACCCGTTTTTCGACGGATTTTACACCGCGCCAGCAGCAGGTGTCGCCTACGCGATAAGAGGTGTCACCTATGGCTAGCCGATGCCCCCATGTGCTGTCTACGCCCCGCCTACGCCAGTTAGGGCTTGAGTAGAGGTAATCAAGTGATGTATCTCCCCCTTGATATGGGTCCCCTATGATTACAATACTTTTCTTTTGAGAGGAAAAGTGAGGAGTTTGGATGGGTGGAGATCCACAAGTGAAAATCTGTTCATGTATCGTCCCTCCGCTTCTGATGTCGTCTAACAGTAGGTCTTATTGAATGGTGTATCTCCTTTTTATTCGTTTGGAGCATCCTCTGAACTTCATTGGCTGCTCCCGATTCTTCGTTTCTTGTCCGTTTTAGCTCGTTTTCGCTCCATTTTCACACCGGGACCTATAAATACACAAACTAATCAAATACAAGCCTAAAATAACCAAAAAACCAATGAAAATCTATCAAAATATTATACAAAATAAAAAGGAAAATGGTTTGTTTTGCAATACAACATGTCACACCCTGACCCGCAGCGCACATGGTACGGGGCATGATGATTGTCCATAGCTTATGACACTATTATAAATTCAAATATTTAAAGTTATCAAATTAAATTGTCACACATAATCATAAGAATGTTCACCAAAAAGTCATACAATATCCAAAAGAAAATTAGTCATGAACAAATATCCGTTTTATTACCAAGGCACATCCTAGGTGTCTTCAACTTCAAATCATCCTACTCATGTACCTGTATCATGTTAGAAAAATAGTTTTAGGTCAACAAAAGTTGGTGAGTAATCATATTTTTATAAAAAAAAATTACATAATATTTAAGAAAAAATTAACGTATTTTTCAAAGGTTAATACAAAGATCACAATATATCCACAACACAAACAACGAAACAAAATATACAAACGAGAATACACAAACAAGTGAATAAACGAAACATACGAAAATACCACTAAATGACTGTAGCATGTATGTGACTCAGGCCCCGAAGAGCGAATCAAATACTAGTTGCGATATTAGGCTATAACACATCGCTGTGGGTAACCTAGTCAACCGTGGATCCACAATGACATGATAGAATACAATAGACTGACATCCCATAACAACAAAAATAGAACACAAGTATACATCCATATAATAACACATTGAAGTTTGCATGCTAAAAGTAATATGAATACATCCATATAATAATAAAACGCAATTATTAATAACACGATACACCCCAAAAACATTGATTATAAACAGGGGGAAAAGGATAGAATTACTCACGGGTTGCGAAGAATTGTTCCACGAGAATTACCGCACGAAAAGGAAGTGATAACTCTAAAATAATAACAAACACCCTACATATAAATCAACAACGTCTAAACAAACGGAACGATAAAATTGGGACAAGTGATTCAGGTTCTTGATAGGGGTGTGCACCGTTCGGTTCGGTTCGGTTTAGGTTTTTGGTAAAATTAAAACCGAAATCGAAATGTCGGTTTTCGGTTTTTTAAAACCGCTCTGTTTCGGTTTCTTCAATTTCAGTTTTTTCGTTTTTTACGCCGGTTCGGTTCGGTTTTTCAGTTTTTGGAACAATTTATGTTAGATTCAAAAAACAAAATGTATAATTTAAAATATAAGAATCTTTCTTATATGTTTACATAAACTTAACCTTCTAATTTATTTTTTTATTTCTTCAAAGTTTAAATAAGACAATTTCTTTTATAATAATTTGAAGATCATTTAAATTTTATATTAAAGTTTGTTATTTCTTCTAGGAAATATATAAATCTTTTCAATTATAGATAAACATGTAATGTTTTTATTATAAACACTTAACATTCAAGAATAAAACTAATAATTTCTACTAGCATTGGGTTAAACACTTAAACATAAAGATATATGGATTGTAACTTAGCGGTTCGGTTCGGTTTTTTTTTCGGTTATTGAAAATGGTTATCCGAAAACCGAACCAAATTTTTCGCTTATTAAAAATCCAAAAACCGAACCGTCGGTTTTTGTTTCGGTTCGGTTTTGTCGGTTATTTTGGTTACGGTTCGGTTATTTCGGTTTTCTGCTCACCCCTAGTTCTTGATATGGGGACATTTTATACTATTATTTGGAAAAAAATATATTTAACTATTCCTAACCAGTCATATATATATATATAGGTGAGCTTAAATGAATATATATATTTATATAAAAGTGAATAGAACCTTGATTAGGATTTATTAGTTTCAAAGTATAACAATGTATGGTTAATTATATTTTAGAGTATTAAACCTTATGCTAAAACTCCCAACACATAAATGCATTTTCAATTTTCTATACCAATAATTTACTAATCATAACTCATTAATTTATATTAAATGATTATGTATATCAAAATATATAAATGTAATTTTAATTAGTATTATTAATTCTAGGTATAATAGCATTAATTACAATATCATATTTTTTGTAAGTTTTAAACTTTAGTGATAATGAATCTCCATCTATGCTACAAATTAAATATTCAACTCCTAACCATAAGTTGTATAAGTTCAAAACATAAATATGTATTTTGGTAGTAACATAAAAGTATATATAAAATTTGCTAACCCAAGAACATATTTAATCAAGAAACTCATATTTAATCACCAATGAAGTTATGGATATAATTAGTTAATTATTGTAGATGTATTTATTTGGCATTATGGAAAAAACTGAATTCCCCTCGTAAAACTGTCCATTACATCTCTTAATAACTTGAATTCACCATTTAAGTTTTTCAAGGACTTGAAAGGTTTTGATGAATTCATTCACCATAAAACTAAAAATCGGTTCCGTTAGAATTATCTAATCTTTTCCTATCATCCCCCATCCTCTAAATTCATTCATAAACATCACAACCCGTGAGTTCAAGTGAAGATCAAATCTAGGGCCCATATCTTGTTTCAACGATTTCTCCATCATTTCTCAACAAAATTAGGTAATTCTTGGGTCTATTCTCATTTATTTTTCAAGCTCTACAAAAGCCCTCTGATTTAGGATATGTGTATTTTACTAATAGGTTTCCTAAATTAATCAGGTGTCCTTAGATTTCTTTTAAAAATTGACTAGTTATATCCCAAACGTAGTGCTCTCTTGTATGGACCTGTTGGTATTCTACAGAAAAGATATACTGGTACTACAAATGAATCTGAAGAAACACTAGATAATTGACCGGAATTAATTATCTAGGGGGTTTGGATCTGCATAAAAGGTTGGTTTTCTCTCGTTCGATCTGATGGAGCAGTTCTTCTCCTCCGGTAAACTCTGCAAAACAAAGCACCGTTAGCCTCGTCAAGGGGAGAAGATGGGTTCTCTCCTTGACCCGACTCCGGCGTGAGAATAAGTAGGTGTTTATGAAGAAGAGGAAGTATGGACGAAGTGTGTGTAACTTGGCGTTCATACCTGAATTGTTCTCATATTTATAGCCGGGAGTCTTTGGGCGGGAAAACCCGTTAGTGAAAAGTTGACGGAAGATGCTAACTCCGTGAACGGTTACATTTCCTTCCGTTTATGCTTCTTGATCCGTCGTGAATGCACACGGATCGCTGTGTAGATCTATGGCTGGGGATATGCCACGTGGAACGTGATCAAGTGGAGATTACTCTCCAATTACATGCTATCGTTGTGAATTCAGGGACGTCTGAGGTGCTGACACGTGTCCGGACGGTTATAACTGTCTTAGTGGTGCACGATTGGGTCTTTCTAGAAGATTACTGTTGTAATCTGGTGTGACACTTTATTGTGTGGTTTCAGTTACGTAAATAATATCCAAGTCTGGATATTATTATGCGGGAATGCTTGTCTTAGGATTTTCATCCTTTATGAAAGCGCAAGGGTTTATGATTTCCTTTTGGCGCGGAAGTGTTGTCTGCTATTTGTCTTAAACCTTTCTTTTGTAAGACCAGTGCGCGGCTGCGCAAGGTAAAAAGGGCTAAAGACGAGGTCGTGGTATGGTCCTAAGCCCTTATTATGAGGTTTTTGGGACCTTACCCCTTCAAGTCCCCCCAGTCTAGTGTTGCTCTTATGCAAGTAAGTGGAGCACTGGACTTATAAGAGGGAAATGCTTTTTGGTGTGAAGATGGGGAATCTTCTTAGAGAAGATTTACTTTCTTAAAAACTTTTTTAGGGGAAATTGTGACTTTTTACCCTTTTGTAATCATGACCTGACGTGTGGTGACGTCAGTTTGTAATAAAAAATTGGTATTTGTACTAAAAATTTTCGAAGATCACTATCGTGATTGTTGTGAATGGTTGTTTATATTGCTCTTTATATATATTTTGATGCACTGTCGTGCATGTAAGCTTCATGTTGTGTTTGGATTACAATATGTTGCATATTTCTGATTGCTTTGAATAGATAGAGCGAATGAGGATGGTATTGTATTCATGTGTGAACCTTTGTCTAAGATGCGCAAGGTTGTGCCCTTTTTAGACTGTTCATGAAGCGTACAATGTTTACCATATTGTTTTCGCGTATATCCAAAGAATTATATGCAATTTGTAACAAGCAGTAACATGAGTAAAGATAGTGCTTGTATTAATAAGGGCGCAAGGCTAATAACACAAAGGGTAATAAAGAAATATATTGTCTGTATATTTCTGACTTGTTGAATAGCTTGGCTAGTTGCTGCGCGTTCCCGGTGTGAGGAATAGTTGTTGATCACGCTAGTTTAACTGTGAGTAGGGATGTAGAGATAGAGAATAGTACGTGATTGCTCATCGTGGGAATTGGTTGTGCAAACCTTAATGCTCGTTGATTGGTTGTACTAGCGTATTTCCATGGGTTGTCAGAGTTGCGTGTATGTAAAGGAGCTAGTGTATGTGTATTCGCTTGTAAGCAAAGGAGTATGCGCGTATGGCGACTTAAAGGAGTATGTGCGGATAGCGACTTACGTGCTCATGTGTCAAGGAGCAAGCGTGGATTGCCAACTTACGTGCTCAAATGCAAAGGAGCATGCGCGTATGGCGTCTTACGTGTTTGTGTGTCAAGAAGCAAGCGCGGCTGGCGACTTACGTGCTCAAATGTAAAGGAGCATGCGCGTATGGCGACCTACGTGCTTGTATGTAAAGGAGCAAGCGCGGCTGGCGACTTACGTGCTCAAATGTAAAGAAGCGTGCGCGTATGGCGACTTACGTGCTTGTATTTAAAGGAGCAAGCGCGGCTGGCGACTTACGTGCTTAATTGTAAAGAAGCATGCGCGTATGGCGACTTACGTGCTTGTATGTAAAGGAGCATGCGCGTATGGTGACTTACGTGCTTGTATGTAAAGAAGCATGCGCGTATGGGGACTTTACGTGCTTGTATGTAAAGAAGCATGCGCGTATGGCGACTTACGTGCTTGTATGTAAAGAAGCATGTGCGTATGGCGACTTACGTGCTTGTATGTAAAGGAGCAAGCGCGGCTGGCGACTTACGTGCTCAAATGTAAAGAAGCATGCGCGTATGGCGACTTACGTGTTTGTATTTAAAGGAGCATGCGTGTATGGTGACTTACGTGCTTGTATGTAAAGGAGGAAGCGCGGCTGGCGACTTACGTGCTCAAATGTAAAGAAGCGTGCGCGTATGGCGACTTACGTGCTTGTATGTAAAGGAGCAAGCGCGGCTGGCGACTTACGTGCTCAAATGTAAAGAAGCATGCGCGTATGGCGACTTACGTGCTTGTATGTAAAGGAGCATGCGCGTATGGCGACTTACGTGCTTGTATTTAAAGGAGCAAGCGCGGCTGGCGACTTACGTGCTCAAATGTAAAGAAGCGTGCGCGTATGGAGACTTACGTGCTTGTATGTAAAGGAGCAAGCACGGCTGGCGACTTACGTGCTCAAATGTAAAGAAGCATGCGTGTATGGCGACTTACGTGCTTGTATGTAAAGGAGCATGCGCGTATGGCCACTTACGTGCTTGTATGTAAAGAAGCATGCGCGTATGGCGACTTACGTGCTTGTATGTAAAGGAGCATGCGTGTATGGCGACTTACGTGCTTGTATGTAAAGAAGCATGCGCGGCTAGCGACTTACGTGCTCAAATGTAAAGAAGCGTGCGCGTATGGCGACTTACGTGCTTGTATGTAAAGGAGCGAGCGCGGCTGGTGACTTACGTGCTCAAATGTAAAGAAGCATGCGCGTATGGCGACTTACGTGCTTGTATGTAAAGGAGCATGCGCGTATGGCGACTTACGTGCTTGTATGTAAAGAAGCATGCGCGTATGGTGACTTACGTGCTTGTATGTAAAGAATCATGCGCGTATGGCGACTTACGTGCTTGTATGGAAAGAAGCATGCGCGTATGGCGACTTACGTGCTCTTATCCTTGAATAAGGAGTATAAGTTTTCCCGAAATTTTTGATGTGATTTTTCAATCGGCGGTATTATACCGCAACAATAGTGTTTATATTGTTCCCATCGTCTTAGAAAGATAACGGATTGCGTATGCCTTTTTTAATGATTTTTTTCATCCATCGAATTTTAAGTACCAGTTGTACAGATATAGACGTTCTAATTATGCTAGTCAATTATAAATGCTTGTGCATATATATCCGTTATAGCGCAGATAAATGTCAGATTGTAACACTTTCATGTTGAAAAGTCATGGCACTTGAATTAGTATAAGTGCCAGTTTAAATGTTTATAAGTGGTAGCACCAACTGTTTAGTGTATGCTAGAAGGTGCTCATGTTATGTAAAAGAATTCGGGAATTTGTTCTCTTTCCCTCATTTTGTATAAGGAAAAAATCGAAAAGATATTTCAGAGGAATTTGTAGTACCTAGGTTTTGACGAAAACCGTATTAGTCAAGGCTTATAGCCCCAAGAGGCAAAGCTCCGGAAGTTATGCTTTGTGCGACCTCAGATCTGCAGCTCGTTGATCCTCCAAATCTGGAGTGCTTGTGCAAAATTTGGTTCATGGCGATCTGGAGCCTGTTGAACCAGTACTCTGGAGTTGTTCTCCATGAATAGATCTGAACGGTTATGAACTCCTGTTTGCATTAGGGAAGTAATTTCTCCCGAATAACTGTTGTTGCTTTCTTGCCGAATATCAGATCTGATGTTTGGGGACTCAGGTCTGATAATTTGTGTGAAAATTTGGTTCGAAGCTATCTGGAATCTGCCAATCCAGTATTCTGGAGCTCTCTCTATGAGTTGATCTGAGGAGTCCTTTTCGTCTGAGTGATTGTTACTTGTATTGATTCCCATGATTCCGTTGATCTGAGTATTTGGGGTTGTAGAACCCTTGAATTCAAACCGAAGACCTGATGGGTGAGATGATGAATTCTCTGCCATGTGGGAACAGAGAAATGAGGGAAACTGAATCGAAACGAGACAAAACTGAAAAACAGATAAATCGGTGGGCGCCAATGAAGAAACACTAGATAATTGAGCGGAATTAATTATCTAGGGGGTTTGGATCTGCATAAAAGGTTGGTTTTCTCTCGTTCGATCTGATGGAGCAGTTCTTCTCCTCCGGTAAACTCTGCAAAACAAAGCACCGTTAGCCTCGTCAAGGGGAGAAGATGGGTTCTCTCCTTGACCCGACTCCAGCGTGAGAATAAGTAGGTGTTTATGAAGAAGAGGAAGTATGGACAAAGTGTGTGTAACTTGGCGTTCATACCTGAATTGTTCTCATATTTATAGCCGGGAGTCTTTGGGCGGGAAAACCCGTTAGTGAAAAGTTGACGGAAGATGCTAACTCCGTGAACGGTTACATTTCCTTCCGTTTATGCTTCTTGATCCGTCGTGAATGCACACGGATCGCTGTGTAGATCTATGGCTAGGGATATGCCACGTGGAAAGTGATCAAGTGGAGATTACTCTCCAATTACATGCTATCGTTGTGAATTCAGGGACGTCTGAGGTGCTGACACGTGTCCGGACGGTTATAACCGTCTTAGTGGTGCACGATTGGGTCTTTCTAGAAGATTACTGTTGTAATCTGGTGTGACATTTTATTGTGTGGTTTCAGTTACATAAATAATATCCAAGTCTGGATATTATTATGCGGGAATGCTTGTCTTAGGATTTTCATCCTTTATGAAAGCGCAAGGGTTTATGATTTCCTTTTGGCGCGCAAGTGTTGTCTGCTATTTGTCTTAAACCTTTCTTTTGTAAGACCAGTGCGCGGCTGCGCAAGGTAAAAGGGGCTAAAGACAAGGTCGTGGTATGGTCCTAAGCACTTATTATGAGGTTTTTGGGACCTTACCCCTTCAAAATCATCAAATCACAAATACAAGATACAAGACATACCAAGAAAAATTCCATACATACACATATGGGATATTGTAAATATAAGATAGTAAAGTGTGGCAACCATAACATACGTACATATAAAGTGTCTAACCCAATAGGTTGGGCATCAAATAAATACATCCAAAGAGAATAACATAATGTCTACAACGACCATACAAACAAGAAATAAAAAAAGTGTTTGAATGAAACAACATATAACCACAAACAAACTACTGAGGTAGTGGTGGCGGATGTGGATAAACCTGAGGCATATGCGCAAGCTTCACTGCGTCCTGGCAGCTATGTGCATCACCTACTCCAGCACCACCTAAATGAGCATCTCCTGCATGAACCTCCACCTCAACATCAGCATCACCACCAGCACCATGTGCATCTATGTGACAACTGTCCAAAATCCAGGTGTCCGTATAATTAATTAACCATGATTAGTCCTTAATTACTGTGCTGAATTTGCAATTGACTGCTTTCTGATTACTGCCATATACAAACATATGCATCACATATTGCTTGATGTCATATCATTATTACATAAAGGCTTTATTGACTCAAATGATGCACGAAACATAGTTAGCACAGTTATTTGATAAATCAGTAAAAAATGCTGACAAAACTCAGCACACAGACAGACAGTGCATTGAGACACAGAATGAGCTAGAAACCAAGTATTACACTAGTATAGTGTGTAGGAAAGTAAGGATCACAAAACTGCATTTCTAAGTGATAGTTTAAGTGCCGGAGAGTGCCTAAAACTCACCTAAAGTGCTGAATTCAGAAAAATTCAGCATTCTAACAATCTAATTTTATGCAGAAATATGGTAAAATGGTCTTGAATGCTTTCCTAAGTGTCGGGAATCAAAAGTGTCACAAAAAGGTACATAAAGATCACTAAACTACATAGTTTAGCACCTTAACGAACCAGTAACCAACCGAACAACCGGACACTACCCGAAACTTCAAATTTACACTAGAAACACAGTTTTAACATTACAAAGCTAGTTATGGTCCCCGATCATCATAACACCTCCTAAAAATATCTACTAACTAGAAATCCTAACTAATACTTGGATTTCAACTTGTAAGTAACTAATCTAGTTTAAGCCTAATCTAGAACCCCCCCCCCCCCCCACCTATTTACGACCAACATGGCCCCCGCCATGTTGATTTTATTTCAATTAAAAATTGGATTATGTTCCCTTGTTATTAGCATATTATACACAAGATAAAGAGTTAGGGTGGTTATAAGTATAACCATTTGTTCATAGCTTTCATAATCTCACACACACTAACACACACTTTCTCTCCTCTTCTCTTCCTTGTTCTCGGCAGACCCTAAGCACCACCATCACCACCATCATTCATCCATTCTCAACCATTCCAAGCTCATACAAAGGTGTTAGAGATCATATAAAGAAGCTAGGAGCTTACGGAAGTGCAAGGACCTTCTCTATTTGCTTTTATCCACTTGTTTTCTACACTTGATCATCCCTAGCCTTGTGCTACTGGTAAGAGTCTTGATCTTGCTAGATTACTTCTATTTTAAGTGGTTAAAAGAAGAATCATACTCATAACTTTGAAGAACACTAAGAATCACAATATGTAAACTTGAACATAAGCATGTTTAATGATGAAACTAAGTTGTTTATGTGTTGATTTACTTGATGATTGTTGTTTGTTCATAAATATGATGTAGATCATCATATGATCTTGCTAGATCATGATTAAAAACATAATCTAGCAAGATGAGAAAGTAGAAATATTGTAGGATGATTGATCATCCACACAAAGATCATGAAATTGAAAAGATACATTGATTTCTTGTAAAATAATGATCAAAGTGAGTAGTAACACTTGTAGATCTAAAGATTTATGGATGATTTCTAAAGAAACCAAGTTCAAAATATAAGTTTTGTTAAATCTTGGTTCTTACATAAACAAACTTTATTTTTTGGTGATTAAACAAGTGTAGAAACAATTGTGAAACAAGAAGAAATCATAAAAAACATTTTTAGAAATGATGATCATAAGTTGTAAAGATCAATCTTCTTCAAGAATGAAGTTTTTAAAGAACTAAACACACTTTAAAGGGTAACAAGACTTACTAAGAATACTAGTAAGTTACTACAAATTTTTACAAATATTCAAGCTCATGGAATAGTAGATTATGCATGATTTTAGCAAAATTGGTAAGTAAAGGTTGTTTATTGTTGATTGATTGAGATGATTTTTACAAAAGAAAATGATATGCTTGAAAGCATGGAAACCTCCATTTTTAGGGGAAACTATGGCAAAATTTTCTAAAAATCTAAACACTTAGAAAAATATTCATTAACATACACTTACAAGTGTATTTTAAACCATAAATTGTTACAAAAACTTTGCCATATATTTTGTTACAAAAATATAAATATTGGAGGTTGGTTTTTATAAATAAAAGTAACTAAATATGTATTTAGGAAATATATATTTAGAAGACACCATGTGTGTGATTATTTGTATATTTTGTGTATTAGTTATATTATTTTAGGACATGGAATAATATAACACATCAAAATACCAAGAATTTTAATCCAAAATATTACCAAAATTTCAAGGAATAAATATACAAGTTGTACACAAAATATCAGCGAAAACCAAACAAGGAATATAACTTACAAAAATATTCCGGAATTTAATTCACAAGTATATTTTGGTAAATAATATTTTGGACAACAAGGAAATGAAAATATGATTTTTACAATTACTACAAGAATATGTCATATTTTTTACAAAGGAAAAATATATTATTTTTGGCAAGAATGAATATATATTTTTCTTGAAATTTTTAGAAGATATATTATTTTTAATAAATATATATTTTCTTACACAAACACGAAATACAATTTTTTTGAGGTGAAAAATATATTCTCTCAAATAAATATGAAATATATCATTTTTGGAGAAAAAATGAGTTTATATATATATTTTCAAAGTTAGGCATGAAAATTTATTATCTTTGAAACTTACGAGAAAATATAAATATTTTTGCCAAAAGAAAAATTATAAATAATTTTTCTAAATAATATTCATTACAATATATATTTTGGAAATATATATTGGTGGACTTTTATTAAAGATAATATTCCGGAAAGATTAATACGAAATTAAGTATAAGAATACTTAATACAATAAAAATAAGTATTCTCATATGTATAAATACACACCGGAATACGACCCTTATACATAGCAAAAATATACAAGTATAAGAATGCAAATACAAATACGCCCATCCTTGGGAAGGATATACAAGTATAAATACTTGGGAAGTATTAAGTTACAATAATATTGTTTTAACAATTATTCCAAAATTTAATAGATGTAATTTAAGTTAAAATATTAATTATTTTAACAAATAATTATATGACTTGGAATAATATCGAAGATACAAAGAACGTAACTCAAAGACACTAACAAATACTAAATCAAGGCACGGCCCGTTCGTCTAATAGACATTAGTACGTTGTAGGTAGTCGTGTTTACCGAAGGAGCTTGAGTTACGTTGGTTGAAGACGCAAGACTGTGAGTTCATGTCCCCCTTTTCTTTAAACTGTTTTGTTTTATAACTTCGGGGGTGAAGTACATGTTACAAAATGATTACAAACATTTACAATTGGGATGGTTAGCTTTGGAAAGTACAGTAGATCATGTGAATGGGTAGGCACACTCCTAAGACCATTAATCCTCGTGTTAGGACCGAGGGGCATGAGTGATAGATCTATTTGGGTGTAACGAGCCCACACCCATGTGGACCAGGGTGGCCCATGAGGTGACTATGTCTTACAGCCGGAGGCCTGGTACAAATCTGCTAGGTTTGAGCCTTCCTACGCCGTTGCACGCATGTTAATGGCCTTGCAAACCATTAATCGATCTGTTTCCTTGTTTTGCTTTCATACCGGGATTTATAAAACATACATACGTACAATGTTTACAAGGTTTTATTCATACACACATGTGGACCAGGGTGGCCCATGAGGTGACTATGTCTTACAGCCGGAGGCCTGGTACAAATCTGCTAGGTTTGAGCCTTCCTACGCCGTTGCACGCATGTTAATGGCCTTGCAAACCATTAATCGATCTGTTTCCTTGTTTTGCTTTCATACCGGGATTTATAAAACATACATACGTACAATGTTTACAAGGTTTTATTCATACACACAAACAAACACATGAACTCGCTCAACTTTTGTTGATGTTTTTAAAACTACATGTATTTCAGGGAATTAGATGTGGATCTAGCAGGCGTTCAGAATTTCCAAGTGTGGTTTAAGAATAAAAGATTTCATCCATGGTCTTAGGGTTTGGTCAGTGTGTCTTATTCCTGGACGAGACACGTCTTCCAAATCCTGGTTTAATTTAATGTCATTTGTCGAGTCTTTGTTAACTCTTAAACAAGTTGCATGTTTGTACTCGAATTTGAATTTCTATGTTTTAAGACAATGTTGTTTTTATGTTTTTTAAACTTAATTAATGGATGACCATCTATGGTTTTTATCATATAGTTGTTGTTATGATTGAATGCAATGATATTAAGAAAGTCACACCATAATCACGCTTCCGCAAAAGTCAGGGTGTGACAGCTTGGTATCAGAGCTTCGATTGTAGCGAACTAGGATTCCTTCTCGAGTCTAGACTACAATCATTAGGGCTCTCATGAAAATGTTTTCACAACATGTTTTCATTGCATACGCGAAACACCCAGATCCAGGAAAACAAACAATTTTACAAACAAAAAGGACACGAAATACATTTCAAAGTTTATGTTTATGGTTAAGTCTGAGAGACTGGGTAGTACAGTCTGGGAGACTGGGAGGTCTAGTCTGGGAGATTGGGTGGTTTAGTCTGAGAGACTAGGTAGTTCAGTCTGGGAGACTGGGTTGTTTAGTTTGAGAGACTAGGTGGTACAGTCTGGAAGACTGGGAGGTTTAGTCTGGGAGACTGGGTGGTTTAGTCTGGCAGACTAGGAAGGATACATGATTACATGATTACCTTGTTATTGATTACATGCTTAGTGCTAGTAGTTGATATATGTGCATATGTTGTGATTGCCTTATTACAGACCCTATGTCATCATCGGATAGCGGATTATCCGACGACCATGACCCCATGGCAGTAGTCTCCGATGATGAGGTTATGCCAGAGCCAGAGATCTTCACATCCGATACCGAGAGTGACCCAGAGATGATGTCCGACGATGACGACGACTTTCAGCCCTTTGCGCTGCCCGACTTCGGAGATGATTTACCGATTGCTGATGGTATCCCAGACGAGGATCCGTTTGTTATTCCTATTCCTGTGCATGATCATCTTATCATCGGTCACCCCGATGGTGAGCATGTCGTGGCACCGATCCTCGCTCCCGTTCCTCTCATGGTCATTCCTCCTGAGGATTGGCCTTTTGACGATCTTTTTGACGATGATTTTGATTTGTTTGTTGATGGTCCCCCTGATGAGGCCCAGGGTGATGGAGTGATAGCGGAAGATGACATTGCTGCCCCACTTCTTGAGATCCCTGTTATCAAGATTTCTTCTGATTCTAGCTTACACTCTGTCTTAGACTCTTTTGCGTCTTTGACTTCTTTCGCCTTAGAGGCAGTTGGTTTGCGACGTTATGCCACAGATTCTTACGACGATACGGCCTTGTCAGCTGCACCGATTCCTCCACATGACATTGAGCCTGGACTTGAGCTTGATTTTATTCCTGTTGATCAGCCTGTCGATGCACCCGTTGATCCTGAGCCGATACCTGCACCTGAGCCTTTGCCTAATCATGACCCTATTCCATTTGGCATACCTGACATTGCACCTCTCATACCAGATCCAGTTCCTACACCCGCTGACCCTCCTGTTATAGAGCCAGTCACTCCTCCAGTTGCACCTACACCCGTTGATACTACTCCTTTTCACCCAGTTGGGTCAGATGTACACCGTTTCGACCTACCTATTGTTTTCTTGTAGGATATACCCGCCCCGTCCAGGGGAAGGCACTTCTAGCCAGCAGCCGACCCATATGTATCAGCAGCTTTCCCTCACATGCCTCAGTCTGCACCTTCTGCTCATTTTACTTCTTCACCACTTGACGAGCCACTTAGATGGTTCCCACCTTACACCATGCCGATTTCTGATCCCTACCATTCCTCACATTTTACTTGTTATACATGGGATGAGTTACTTCTATCATTGCAGCTTCAGTACGAGATCATGAGTCGCAGGATTTTAGAGCTTGAGATGACACCGCGACCTTTGCCATGTCCGTGTCAGCCTGCATTTGCTCCTCGTTCATCACCATCCCCATTTTCGCATCCTCCTGCACCGCTTACTCCATTTCCTGAGTTT
The DNA here is from genome assembly GCA_030545235.1 of Helianthus tuberosus. Taxonomy (NCBI): domain Eukaryota; kingdom Viridiplantae; phylum Streptophyta; class Magnoliopsida; order Asterales; family Asteraceae; genus Helianthus; species Helianthus tuberosus. Next base: position 50,668,371 of record CM060427.1, on the reverse strand, counting down.
GACGCTTGATTTCTCACTGTTGAGCAGCAGATCAGTTATCTGTTGCGCCACGTTTATGATCTTGAGGAGGAGCTAGCGCATGTGCGCAACTTGCTTTTTGTTCCCCCACCTCCTCCTCCACCACCATCAGCATAGACGGTTTTTGGTTTTATGTAGGCAGCTTGCTTTTGATGAGAGTACCGCTATTGAGCTGAGCTAGTGAAGCTTTTTGGAGACCACCTTTTGACTATATGACTTATGGTAGATTGATAGACATTTTGGACAAGGGTAGTGTGACCCTGTGTTCCCTTTAGATACGATACTTATGTAAAACATGTAACTGTATTTGTGGTCGATGATTAATGAATGCTCAATCGTAATGTTCTCATTAAACACGTTGTTAACTTACTTGTTTATGCTATGATTGCAAGCTTACTTGTTATGACAAACGCTATTATATACATACTACTTATTATATACATAAGACCTGACCTTTACAATCTTCTTTTAGAAGATGCCTCCTCGAAGGAACAACCAGTTGCCCACAACAGAGGCACAACTGCATGAACGGATTTCACAAGCAATCACACAACATGAGGCCTTACGCTCTAAACACAGCGGAGGTACCTCAGGAAATAACCCACCTCACGGTAATGTTTAAGTCATTTAAGACACATTACGATACGTTTGGACATTCCATCTGCGCTTGCTAATGCTTCCTGTGAATGATGTTGCTTGTACAGGTTGTACTTACAAGCACTTCCTAGACTGCAAGCCTTTGAACTTTGACGGCACTGGAGGTGCTGTAGCTTTCGTTAGATGGGCTGAGAAGACAGATTCTGTGCTGCGAATGAGCAAGTGTGCGCCACAGCACCAGGTCACCTACATTTCTGGACTTTTCCTAGATGGAGCTCTATCATGGTGGAACCTTCAGGTTCAGACTCTGGGAGAGGAGGCTGCGTATGCTATGACTTGGGATGGGATGAAAGAATTGATGCGCAAGAAGTACTGCTCGAGAGCTGAGATTCAGAAATTGGAAACTGAGTTCTGGAATCTCAAGATGGATGGACCTAAGATTGCTGAGTATGTGCAGAGATTTCATGACCTGTCTCGTGATGTCCCCTACATGGTAGAACCGGAATTCAAGCGAGTTGAACGCTTCATCTGGGGATTGGCACCCCAAATTATGAGCATGGTGACTACTTCAAAGCCTCCAACGATCACCGAGGCCATTGATTTGAGCGTAGCATTGATTGAAGAAGCAATTAGATTGAAAAAGTTTTCAATCTCTGAAGGAAAGAAGAAGGAGACTCATGTTGAGTCATCAGGAGAGAACAAAAGGAAGTTCTCTAATTTCAAGAAGGGTACCCAAGGAAACAACAGTGGTAACAAGAAGAGAGATGTGAATCCACCAGCCGAGGTTAAGACTGGTGTTGCTGCTTCTGGTGCTGAGGTTAGAGGAAAAGGATATATGGGCACCCTGCCCAAGTGTGATGTGTGTCAGTTTCATCACGCTGGACGATGCAGAGCTGGGAAGTGTGAAACGTGCGGAAAAGTTGGCCATGCCAAAGAGACATGCTGGTATGGTGCCGGTCGTGGGAATAATGGTCAGAGAGGAAATGGTAATGGCAATGGAAACCGTGGTGGCAACGGTTATGGGAACAGAAACCAAGGTGGAAACAACAACCAGGGAAGTAATGGTAATCGTGGTGGTTCTGGAAACCAAGCTGGTAATGGAAACCGCAACCAAAACAACAATCAGGGTGGTACTGGAAACAAGCAAGGATGCTTTAGTTGTAGAGATGTCAGGCATTTCAAGCGAGATTGCCCAATGAACAATCAAGCCCAACGAAGAGTTTTCAACATTGGAGCTAGGGAAGCTCGCCAGGATCCGAACGTAGTTACGGGTACGTTCCCTATCAACCAACACTTTGCATCTGTACTATTTGATACTAGTGCCGACTATAGCTTCGTATCCCTAGAATTTAAGAATATACTTGGGTTAGTTGCCAGTAAGTTAGAAATCCCGTACTCGATAGAACTAGCTAATGGAAATCTAGTAGAGGCAAACGAAGTAATTAGAGGTTGTGTAATAGAGCTCGGAGAGCATGATTTTACGCTTGATCTTCTACCAGTTGAGTTGGGAAGCTTTGACGTGGTAGTTGGAATGGATTGGTTATCAAGTAACCGAGCTGAAATCGTATGCCATGAGAAGGTTATCCGTATTCCACTGGTGAATGGAGAGACGATCGTAGTGCATGGAGAGAAGCATGATACGCCTCTAAGGATTATCAGTTGTTTGAAGGCCTGAAAGTTTTTATAGAAAGGATGTGTTGCCTTTTTGGCTTACATTGTTGATAAGGAAACTGAAGAGCCGAAGCTGGAAAATATCGTGGTGGTAAGGGAATATCCTGAAGTCTTCCCCGAAGACTTGCCAGGAATACCGCCCCAGCGACAAGTCGAATTCCACATTGATTTAGTTCCAGGCGCCGTGCCGGTAGCTAAGGCACCTTATCGACTTGCGCCATCAGAAATGCAAGAATTGTCGACGCAACTTCAAGAGCTTTTGGACAAGGGATTCATTAGACCAAGCTTCTCACCTTGGGTAGCTCCAGTTCTGTTTGTCAAGAAGAAGGACGGTAGTTTCCGTATGTGCATTGACTACCGAGAGCTGAACAAGTTGACCATCTAGAATCGGTACCCCTTGCCGAGGATTGATGACCTCTTCGATCAACTTCAAGGTTCGAGTTAATTCTCCAAGATCGATCTTCGATCAGGTTATCACCAGCTGCGGATTCAAGAAGAGAGTATACCAAAGACTGCCTTCAGGACTCGTTATGGACATTACGAGTTTCTAGTAATGCCGTTTGGGTTGACAAACGTGCCAGCAGTATTCATGGATCTGATGAACCGAGTCTGCAAGTCATATCTCGATAAATTCGTGATTGTATTTATCGATGATATGTTGATCTATTCGCGGACGAAGGAAGAGCATGAACAACACCTTAGAGCCATTTTAGAGCTGCTCAAGAAGGAGAAACTGTACGCAAAGTTCTCGAAGTGCGAGTTCTGGTTGCGTGAGGTACAATTCCTTGAACATATAGTGAATGAAGATGGAATCCACGTGGATCCCACCAAGATCGAGGCAATTAAGAATTGGGAAACTCCAAAGACGCCAACCGAGATCCGTCAGTTTTTAGGTTTGGCTGGGTATTATCACCGATTCATTGAGGATTTTTCAAAAATCGCTCAACCGCTGACCTACCTTACTCAAAAGGATAAGAAGTATGAATGGGGAGATAAACAAGAAGAAGCTTTTCAGTTGCTCAAGAACAAGCTTTGCGATGCACCTATTCTATCCCTACCCGAAGGCAACGATGACTTCGTGGTATACTGTGACGCCTCGCGTCAGGGATTGGGCTGTGGCTAATGCAGCGATAGAAGGTTATCGCTTATGCTTCACGCCAATTGAAAGTTCATGAGAAGAATTACACCACACATGACTTGGAGTTAGGCGCAGTGGTGTTTGCTTTGAAGATCTGGCGACATTATTTGTATGGCACCCGATGTACGATCTTTACCGATCACAAGAGCCTTCAGTACATATTCGATCAGAAAGAGCTTAATATGCGACAGCGACGATGGGTTGAGTTATTAAACGATTATGATTGCGAAATCAAATATCACCCAGGAAAGGCGAATGTGGTGGCGGACGCCTTAAGTCGGAAAGAGAGGATTAAGCCCATAAGGGTTAGGGCTTTGGAGATGATCATTCAAACTGACCTCTCGTTGCACATTCGTGCTGCACAGAGAGAAGCTCTCAAGAAGGAAAACTTGAAGGATGAATATCTCTGTGGGATGGAGAACCAGTTGGTACCCAATGAGGAAGGAACCTTGTGTTTCATGGGACGAATTTGGGTTCCCCTCTTTGGTGGTCTTAGAGATGTGATTTTTGATGAAGCTCATAAATCAAGGTACTCGATCCACCCAGGATCGGATAACATGTACCAAGATTGAAAGATTTCTACTGGTGGCCGAGATTGAAGGGTGATGTTGCAACTTATGTTGGAAAATGTTTGACTTACGCCAAGGTGAAGGCCGAGTATCAGAAGCCTTCAGGTCTTCTGCAGCAACCTGAGATACCCATGTGGAAGTGGGAGCAGATCTCGATGGACTTCATAACAAAGTTGCCAAAGACACCCAAAGGTCATGATACAATTTGGGTAATCGTAGACCGTCTGACAAAATCTGCGCACTTTCTGCCAATCAGAGAAAAGGATAACACAGGTAAGCTAGCTGAGCTGTACCTAAAGGAGAAAGTTGTACGTCAGGGAGTGCCTATCTCGATTGTATCTGGTAGAGATGGGATATTTGTGTCAAGGAATTGGAAATCCTTCCAAGAAGCGTTTGGTTCTCAGTTGAATTTGAGCACCGCATTTCATCCAGAGACAGATGGTCAAAGTGAGAGAACGATTCAGACACTTGAAGATATGTTACGAGCTTGGGTAATGGATTTGGGTGGCAGTTGGGACACTCACCTACCTTTGGTCGAGTTCTCTTATAATAACAGCTACCATACAAGCATTCAAGCTGCACAGTTTGAAGCTCTCTACGGACGGAAGTGTCGATCGCCGTTATGCTGGGCAGATGCAGGCGATAGACAGCTAGTTGGTCCCGAATTGGTCCAAGAGATGACAGATAAGATCATGCTGATCCAAGAACGCATTAAGGCGGCTCGTGATCGACAAAAGAGTTATGCGGACCAAAGAAGGAAACCTTTGGAATTCGAAGTGGGAGATATGGTTTTGTTAAAAGTCTCACCTTGGAAAGGTGTGGCACGCTTTGGGAAGCGTGGAAAGTAAAACCCGCGATTTATCGGACCATTCAAAATCCTGGAAGGGATTGGTCCTGTAGCATACAAGTTGGAGCTACCAGCAGAACTTAATGGTGTTCATGATACATTCCATGTATCTAATCTGAAGAAGATTCCAACTCAAGAAACAGTGATCATTCCTGCTGACGAAGTTCACATTGACGACACGCTCCACTTTACCGAAGAACCTTTTGAGGTTACAGATTGGAAAGTTAACAAGACTCGGAGAAGTAGTGTTAAGCTCGTTAAGGTTAGATGGAACGCACGTCACGGCCCAGAGCTTACTTGGGAGCGTGAGGACCGCATGAAAGCTAAATATCCGCATTTATTCCCCAACACCCCTGCAGCTAGTAGTAAAGCTAAAAATTTCGGGACGAAATTTTCTTAACAGGGGTAGAATGTGACAACTGTCAAAAATCCAGGTATCCGTACAATTAATTAACCATGATTAGCCCTTAATTACTGTGCTGAATTTGCAATTGACTGCTTTCTTATTACTGCCATATATAAACATGTGCATCACATATTGCTTGATGTCATATCATTATTGCATGAAGGCTTTAGTGACTCAAATGATGCACGAAACATAGTTAGCATAGTTATCTGATAAATCAGGAAAATGCTAACAAAACTCAGCACATAGACAGACAGTGCATTGAGACACAGAATGAGCTAGAAACCAAGTATTACACTAGTATAGTGTGTAGGAAAGTAAGGATCACAAAACTGCCTTTCTAAGTGATAGTTTAAGTGCCGGAGAGAGCCTAAAACTCACCTAAAGTGCTGAATTCAGAAAAAATCAGCATTCTAACAATCTAATTTTATGCAGAAATATGGTAAAATGGTCCGGAATGCTTTCCTAAGTGACAGGAATCAAAAGTGTCACAAAAAGGTAAATAAAGATCACTAAACTGCATAGTTTAGCACCTTAACGAACCAGTAACCAACCGAATAACCGGACACTACCCGAAACATCAAATTTACACTAGAAACACTGTTTTAACATTACAAAGCTAGTTATGGTCCCCGAACATCATAACACCTCCTAAAAATATCTACTAACTAGAAATCCTAACTAATACTTGGATTTCAACTTGTAAGTAACTAATCTAGTTTAAGCCTAATCTAGACCCCCCCCCCCCCACCTATTTACGGCCAACATGGCCCCCACCATGTTGATTTTATTTCAATTAAAAATTGGATTATGTTCCCTTGTTATTAGCACATTATACACAAGATAAAGAGTTAGGATGGTTATAAGTATAACCCTTTGTTCATAACTTTCATAGTCTCACACACACTAACACACACTTTCTCTCCTCTTCTCTTCCTTGTTCTCGGCAGACCCCAAGCACCACCATCACCACCATCATTCATCCATTCTCAACCATTCCAAGCTCATACAAAGGTGTTAGAGATCATATAAAGAAGCTAGGAGCTTACGGAAGTGCAAGGACCTTCTCTATTTGCTTTTATCCACTTGTTTTCTACACTTGATCATCCCTAGCCTTGTGCTACTGGTAAGAGTCTTGATCTTGCTAGATTACTTCTATTTTAAGTGGTTAAAAGAAGAATCATACTCATAACTTTGAAGAACACTAAGAATCACAATATGTAAACTTGAACATAAGCATGTTTAATGATGAAACTAAATTGTTTATGTGTTGATTTACTTGATGATTGTTGTTTGTTCATAAATTTGATGTAGATTATCATATGATCTTGCTAGATCATGATTAAAAACATAATCTAGCAATATGAGAAAGTAGAAATATTGTAGGAGGATAGATCATCCACACAAAGATCATGAACTTGAAAAGATACATTGATTTCTTGTAAAATAATGACCAAAGTGAGTAGTAACACTTGTAGATCTAAATATTTATGGATGATTTCTAAAGAAACCAAGTTAAAAATATTAGTTTTGTTAAATCTTGGTTCTTACATAAACAAACTTTATTTTTGGTGATTAAACAAGTGTAGAAACAATTGTGAAACAAGAAGAAATCATAAAGAAACATTTTTAGAAATGATGATCATAAGTTGTAAAGATCAATCTTCTTCAAGAATGAAGTTTTTAAAGAACTAAACACACTTTAAAGGGTAACAAGACTTACTAAGAATACTAGTAAGTTACTACAAATTTTTACAAATATTCAAGCTCATGGAATAGTAGATTATGCATGATTTTAGCAAAATTGGTAAGTAAAGGTTGTTTATTGTTGATTGTGGATTGATTGTGATGATTTTTACAAAAGAAAATGAAATGCTTGAAAGCATGGAAACCTCCATTTTTAGGGGGAAACTATGGCAAAATTTTCTAAAAATCTAAACACTTAGAAAAATATTCATTAACATACACTTACAAGTGTATTTTAAACCATAAATTGTTACAAAAACTTTGCCATAGATTTTCTTACAAAAATATAAATATTGGAGGTTGGTTTTTATAAATAAAAGTAACTAAATATGTATTTAGGAAATATATATTTAGAAGACACCATGTGTGTGATTATTTGTATATTTTGTGTATTAGTTATATTATTTTAGGACATGGAATAATATAACACATCAAAATACCAAGAATTTCAATCCAAAATATTACCAAAATTCCAAGCAATAAATATACAAGTTGTACACAAAATATCGGTAAAAACCAAACAATGAATATAACTTACAAAAATATTCCGGAATTTAATTCACAAGTATATTTTGATAAATAATAATTTGGACACCAAGGAAATGAAAATATGATTTTTACAATTACTACAAGAATATGTCATATTTTTGACAAAGGAAAAATATATTATTTTTGTCAAGAATGAATATATATTTTTCTTGAAATTTTTAGAAGATATATTATTTTTAAGAAATATATATTTTCTTACACAAACACGAAATACAATATTTTTGAGGTGAAAAATATATTCTCTCGAATAAATATGAAATATATCATTTTTAGAGAAAAATGAGTTTATATATATATTTTCAAAGTTAGGCATGAAAATATATTATCTTTGAAACTTGTGAGAAAATACAAATATTTTTTTGCCAAAAGAAAAATTATAAATAATTTTTCTAAATAATATTCATTACAATATATATTTTGGAAATATATATTGGTGGACTTTTATTAAAGATAATATTCCGGAAAGATTAATACGAAATTAAGTATAAGAATACTTAATACAATAAAAATACGTATTCTCATACGTATAAATACACACTGGAATACGACCCTAATACATAGAAAAAATATACAAGTATAAGAATGCAAATACAAATACACCCATCCTTGGGAAGGATATACAAGTATAAATACTTGGGAAGTATTAAGTTACAATAATATTGTTTTAACAATTATTCCAAAATTTAATAGATATAATTTAAGTTAAAATATTAATTATTTTAACAAATAATTATATGACTTGGAATAATATCGAAGATACAAAGAACGTAACTCAAAAACACTAACAAATACTAAATCAAGGCACGGCCCGTTCGTCTAATAGACATTAGTACGTTGTAGGTAGTCGTGTTTACCGAAGGAGCTTGAGTTACGTTGGTTGAAGACGCAAGACTGTGAGTTCATGTCCCCCTTTTCTTCAAACTGTTTTGTTTTATAACTTCGGGGGTGAAGTATATGTTACAAAATAATTACAAACATTTACAATTGGTATGGTTAGCTTTGGGTAGGCGCACTCCTAAGACCATTAATCCTCGTGTTAGGACCGAGGGGCATGAGTGATAGATCTGTTTGGGTGTAACGAGCCCACACCCATGTGGACCAGGGTGGCCCATGAGGTGACTATGTCTTATAGCCGGAGGCCCGGTACAAATCTGCTAGGTTTGAGCCTTCCTACGCCGTTGCACGCATGTTAATGGCCTTGTAAACCATTAATCTATATGTTTCCTTGTTTTGCTTTCATACTGGGATTTACAAAACATACATACATACAATGTTTACAAGGTTTTATTCATACACACAAACAAACACATGAACTCACTCAACTTTTGTTGATGTTTTTAAAACTACATGTATTTCAGGGAATTAGATGTGGATCTGGCAGGCGTTCGGAAGTTCCAAGTGTGGTTTAAGAATAAAAGATGTCATCAATGGTCTTAGGGTTTGGTCAGTGTGTCTTATTCCTGGACGAGACACGTCTTCCAAATCCTGGTTTAATTTAATGTCATTTGTCGAGTCTTTGTGAACTCTTAAACAAGTTGCATGTTTGTACTCGAATTTGAATTTCTATGTTTTAAGACAATGTTGTTATTATGTTTTTTAAACTTAATTAATGGATGACCATCTATGGTTTTTATCGTATAGTTGTTGTTATGATTGAATGCAATGATATTAAGAAAGTCACACCATAATCACGCTTCCGCAAAAGTCAGGGTGTGACAATCTATAAGTCCACCCCTAGGTCCCCTGACTCTACGATGTCTAAATGTATGCTTTGGATCATAACCTACAGGTCCAGGGGGTCAAACCCCTATCAATCTAGGACCCGCATCTGTATCCCGAAGGATTTCCATCTGTACAAGGGTAGATATGCTAATACACTCAGTGGGTTATCGATGTCAAATGCCATTACTCATTTGCCTCAACCAACTACAATCTATGCACAATCTTAGTTATCCAAATACCTCCTCCTATACTAGGCTAAACAGTACGCGACCTATGATAAGTGAAATATGAAGTGAGTGCATGAGCTAGCTGGACAGGTTGTCTCATCATCAAGCATCTCACATAGAATGAGTCTGTCAAGGTGCATCTCTCTCTAGTGTATCTCCTACAGGTGATAGAATGACAAATAATGTGGTGAATGAACTTGATAAATGAATCACGAAACCACTACACCCGACTATCCTTGTGGCAAGAATAATTTGCCCCAATAATCCACCACTCTTATAACTGCACCTGTGTGAAGTCTCTCCTCCTCAACTCCTCTATCAGCACTCTACCATCGTCACACACAGTCTACGTATACAAACCAGTCGCAAATGCCCACTCCTTCATGGTCAAGTTAACCTGACGGCCTCTTAACCTAAACATGATTGTTCCAGGCACATCTAGACCATCATATGCGCTCTAGAACGAAAAGGTAGTATAGAACTCTAAGCATAACTCCTTATAAGCCTGTCTCCTACAACCCAACAATAAAAACGACCTTAGTGTGAATGTATCAACAAGCCTCTGTTTAATCCCAAGCTGATTCACTAAACCCCAATGTATGGTCTTCACTGGAATGCATTCATAAGTAACCAACCTACGCAACAAGCTATATTATCTAGTGCCGGATAAGAACTGTAACCACCTATGAGGGTGTACCCATGCGTCAGGCTAACAAGGGTGTACTAGGGCTCCTAATGGAATAACTACCTTTAAAGGAACACCGTGTATATGATCAGCATGTACCTCAGGTGACGATGTCTGCACTATATATGAAGTATGGTCTGAAGTTGTGTTAGAATCTACATAATCGTGAAGTCTTTTGCAAAAAAGTGCAAGATGCCATATGATCAGCATGTACCCTACTGGAACCCGCGCCCGATGAAGATGCCATCTACAAAAAAGTGCACACAATTAGCTGAAAAAATAGACAAGACAGTACCACTCGTGCCCTAGTAACAGAGTATGACGTGTATAGTTCTAATATCACTATGTTTAATGGGGCTACAAGGAGCACGATTCGTATGCCTTCATAAGGGGTACGGGTCGTACTCATTCAATTTTTCAATTCAGTGCAAAACATGAAATGAGTTCACTGATTTGGTCCTAATAGGTTCTAAAAGTGCCGATAAGCTCAACAGAACAAGTTTCATACACCAATTTCAACTACAAAACTCATAATTTGAGTTCAAATAATTGGTTCTTTTAAAGCTCAAATTTTTCGAAGTGTGTACCTTGTTAGCAGAATCTGGACGTATAGAATCGTTCACAAACACTTATAGAGTGGAAATATCACTTCAAATCGAGTTCTTTTTTAGTTTGAGATTTTGAGTGTTAAGTGAGGGTGTGTGTGTGAGTGATAAGGTAGTGGTAGCTTATATAACTGCCACTTGCAGACGTGTACGACCCGTAACCTAATGGGCCGTACGACTCGTACCATAATGGGCTTTAGAATTAGGCTTTTCAGATGATGAATGAAATGGAACAGTTAAAAATAATTGGTAATATGGTTCGGGATGCATAAAGAATCTTTGCTGCCTCCTAGTAGTTCTTATTTTCAGTTAGTCTCCAGCTGGACTATTCCTCCTTAGATGGCTTTACCATGCTAAAGCATACGTATTTAACACGAAATCAGGTGGCTTCTCCTTCACGTTTCTCACCATTGTTTCTCTAAGAATGTTATACACGTTCCCATGCAAAACCAAGTTGAAGTATAAGGCTTCCTTAATACTCCAATTCGCACCCTGAAAAAACTTCCTTAAAAAGCTTCTTAGGTAATTTTTTCTGAAGCACAACTGAACATTCTTCACTCAGCAAAACGTTTTCCATTTCATCGAGTTTCTTTTTGTTTGCAAGAAACTTTTTCAGAAACTTTGCATAATTTGGCATTTTCACTATAGCTTCAATGAATGGTAAATTGATGTGAAGAGACTTGAATAGTTCAAGGAATTTAGAGTATTTCTCTTCCATATTCTTGTTTTTAAGAAGACCAGGATAATGAATTTTTGGTTGGTATTCAGGCACATTAGGTTTAACCCCCTTGGTAGGTGCCTCTTCTACCACATCCTCTATTACTGGTACAGGATTCAGGAGTAACAGGTTTCGAAACATGATCTTTAGTAGAAACACCAATTCGAGTAGTGATAGCTTTTACTTGGGGGTTTGGATTAACCTTATTGTTTTAAGGTAATCCGCCTAGTTTTCTTTTAGTCATACGTTGTACTAGCCTTCCCAAAGCTTTCTCAATGTTTTGTAATGAAGCTTTTTGTAGTTTCAACTCTTCTTTAGTGTTGCTCATCCGAACATTAGTAGCTTCAATGTATTTCTTCATTATCTCTTCTAGGTCAGGCTTCGTGTCCTCAGCTGCATCTCTTTGAGTAACTCCTGGTGGAGCGAAAGTTGAAGAATTTCTCCAGCTAAAGTTTGGATGGTTCCTCCAAGCATGATTATAAGTTCGACTATAGGGACTATTTTGAAATCTTCCTTGACTATTAATTCATGATGCTTCCTCAATAGCTTCAAATGGGCACACCACCACATTATGCTCCCCTCCTCATGTTGTACATTTCACCTCTACGTCTCCTTCTTTCTGAGCAAGAAACTTTCCCATCTTAACAGTTAAAGCTTTTACCCTTGCCTGCAAGACGACATCATCCTCCACCTGGTGTAGTCCTGCATTCTTCCCAGAGCTAGATACTCGTGAGGGTGCATAGTCATTTGCAGCTAACTTATCCATCAGTGCGAAAGCAACAATTAGCGTCAAGTCTGCAGAAATTCCCTTAGCAATTGTATCTAGGGTTTGCCAAAATTTCGAATACATACCCTCATAAAAGGTTTTGGCAGACAAACCACGACTCTAATCCATGATTAGGACATTTTCGTATGATCTCGTTGTATCGGTCCCATTCTTCAGTAAACGACTCCCCATCCAATTGATGAAAAGTAAGGATTTTATATCTCAACTTGTTAATCTTAGAAGCTGAAAAATGTTTCTTTAGAAATTTATCAACTATGATATCCCAGGTGGTTATGGAACCACCTTCTTGGGCAGAAATCCATTTCCAGGCTTTCCTAACAAGTAAAAACGGAAACAAACGTAGTTTGATTGCATAAGGTGAAACGCCATTGAATTTGAAGGTGTCACAGCTTTGTAAGAATATGTCAATGTGCGCGTTTGGGTCTTCATCCTCTAACCCAGAGAATTGAAAACTTATCAAATTGAGATTGATGAATTGGGGTGGAATTTGAAATGTCTCTGTATGAGTTGCAGGACGAGTAATGCTAGATGGAACAATAGTGGAAGGTCGAATATGGTGCAAAATCGATTGTTCAATATCTGACTCTCCCATGATAGCTACAACTTTAAGTTCCTCTATTTTGGCTTCTTCTGGTTTTGGCTCTTATTGAATTTCTACTGGCTCTATCTTATCCTTCTTCTTCTTCGGCTTCCTATGCAAGGATCGCTCGGGCTCAGAAAGCGGCTCTACTAATCTACCTGATCGTGTCTTACGCATAAACAAGTATTTTCCTAAGTGTACTAAGAAAACAAATAAAGCAAATAAATGATTGCACTGCTAAAACAAAGTCTTTCCTAGTAGTACCGTGTCCCCGGTAACGACGTCAAAAACTTATCGTGCTTAGAAAGTAACAAATGAATTGCACACAAACATAGACTAGTTTTAAGGTAAAAACACAAATACTATCTATACACTTTCTAGGCAAACACACCTGTCAGAATATAGTATAACTAAGGTAAGTACCCGAGTATCTATCCGTGGACACAAAATCTACTAGTAATGAACCTATTACATAATATGGAATCTAATGAATAACCGTGATTAAACTTAAGAACTACTAAACTTGAATTACTAGATATATGGAGTATGAAGTGCTAAAATAGACTAATACCACGTAAGGCTAATTTTATCAAACTAGGGTTAAGACTATAGACACACCTTTAGACCTACTTCAATTAAGCTAATGACAATATGGATTCTTATAACTTAAGATTTCTAGCCTGGTGCCAAGGTGAATAACGAACATTGCGGTTCACGAACTACCTAGGTAAGACATTTAGAAAACCCTAATTAGTTTCTAGATCCTTATAATCAGATCCTTCTCGTAAGCAGAACATATGTTTAACTAGTTAGGACGATTAGTTATCCATTACTGATTAAAGTATCAAGCCCTAGGCTAATGGATGTCAAAATACCCTAGAGATAACAAATACTGAATCTAACATGCATAACATCATAGAAAGATCATTATTGTCACACAACTAATACCATAACCAATACCAACATACACGCATATGCATCATAAGAACTGATCGTACTACACTACTAAAATACGAAATCCATCATCAATCATAAACAAATCAACGTATCGTCTCATCTAGACGGTTATACAAGAGTTTAGCCAGACATGACAAATAAATTCAAAACATAAGTTAAATTCATCATCATGATAGGAGTTTAAAGACTAGAAAACTATAAAGATTAACCCGTGGAATCAGTTATTGCTTCCCTGGGTGTTGATCTTCAAGTCCCGTCCTATTTTCTCTTCCAAATCGTCTTCTCCTCTTTCTACATCCCTTTTTCGTGTTTCTTTGAACTCTAGTTGTTGTTTAGAGTTCCATCGCATTCATTTTATATCACGGACGAACCCTAACTTTGACTTTCATACGAACCGTACGCCTTGGGTCAGCTTATGCTCGTAACTCTTATTGGACCCACTCTGGCCCAAATCCCAATTTGGATTATGTATTCTTTCAATTGACGTCGGTTACGATTCGTATCCATTGGGTCGGGTACGGGTCGTACCATCTCTAGTCTTCACATCTGTCCTCAGCCTTTTACCCGCTACTTCATTTTCACCTTTTCACTCCCAAATTACCCTCTTTTCAGTATTTCCATGCAAACCTAAAAAAAAACATCAATAACTATCAATTCTTTCTAGATTTGAGACAACTGCCCCTTAAAACGGGACTTTTAACACAAGAATATTACGCATCCTATGGCTACATTAGATAGAGTGTAGGAGGTTTTTTAAAATAAAAGATAAATCTTCAAAGGTATAATTTTTCATTTAAATTATAGGTTAAAAATGCTGAAGGGAATGTGAATGCATATCAGGTTCTCTATTTCATCCATATAACTAAATTATAGAGAATAAAATATAGTTTTTCATCTTTTGTCATCTGCATAAACATCTTTAAAATAGAGATAAGATTTAGAGAACTTGTACTAGTTCTCTAACTATTGAAATTCACTATTCATCTCTAAAGATAATTTTGTGAGTGTATAAAATCAAAAAAAAAAATTAATAATAATATAAGTGTTTGTGTATAATATACGAACATAGATAGAGCATTTGATGTGAATGGTTTTTTAGAAAAAACAAAATTTATGTTGGAAATTTTAGTGAAAATGAGTTTTTCACTAAATATTTTGGACATCAATAATATTTATATATGTGTTGTATAAATAATTATTTATGGTTTGTGTTCAAACTATGTCCAAATAGAGCTAAGATGAATGAGATATCGAAGCTTGAAGTTGTAGGTTTGGAACAAACAAAGATGAATAAAATGGATTAGTTTTGTCAACTTGTCCCACATAGGTGGGATGACAAAACTTAAAGTGGTTTATAAGGAGGAGCACTCCTTGTAATTGTTTCCTTAAAGGCAAACACGAGTGGGGACCAAAGGGTGTGTTGCACCCGCACATATGCGCACGAGTATGGATGGCGCATAACCAGGTGGCGTTCTGGTATGCGTAGTGGCATCCGTGTGGCGCGCAAGTATAGATGGCGCATGACCAGGTGGCGTCCTGGTATGCGCAATAGCATATGTGTGGCACGCGGCTCCATATGGCCTGGCGTAAGGTCCATGTAGTGTGTTGCATGGGTTTGCGGATCAGTTATGGCACGCGCGAAGGTTACAGTAGTAACTAGGAGCACTGGTCGGGACACCATACGCATGCGCGGGTTCCATACAATGTGGCGCACAGACTGAAGAGGCACTTCAGGCGCGCGTACATGTCTGCAACGGTAACAGAGCAACTGGCAGGACCTGGTCAAAGCTAGCTGTTACAACCCGTTTAATGCGTGTCATGATGTATATGACCATTTTTTACTAACCACTTAAGTCCATTTAATTAGAGATTAATGTCATATTCATTATCTTGTTTATTACAAGATTAATGTTATAATTATGACAAGATTAATGTCTATTTTATTACTAGTTTTACTTAGATTAAAACTATGGGTGTATAAATATGAACTTGGTGGTTCATACTAAAAACACAAGAAAATAGACATTCTCTTTAGTCTCGATGTTTCAATGAGAGGAGTACTCTCAATTTTACACAACTTCACATTGTTCCAATTTATATGAACACCAATTAATACCCGGTGTAATCTCGGGTGTCACACCCCGACCACGTAGAACATACAAAACGTGGCGGAAACATCGGGGAGTGTTGTAACAGAATTAATGTTTCACAACCATGGAAAATTTAAGTTTCGTTTTATTGATTAAAAGTGTTACAATGTCTTAATAAACAAGGAAATACAACATAATCAACTAGTCTTGCATCTTTTATTGTCACTAAGGCCCAAGTATGCCTATGTGTATCTTGATCATCTTATGCAACAGCTCCTGAAAAACACATGTGAAAATAGGTACGTCAGCATAAAAATGCCTGTGAGATACATAGGTTTTGTGAAAATAGGTTTCATGACTTATGTTTGAGAAAATGTTTAGTCATGAACCTTGTAATTTGCTTTGTTTTGTAAATCATTTGAGAAATAATAAGTTCAGATGATATGTATAAATAAGAGAAATAATGCATGGTTAAATGAATAACCATGTAAAAATGAGTTTGTATAAGTTAAGTTGTTTGTAAATCAATGTCTTGTGAAAAATATGTTATTTGTATAAAATGTTCTATGTCTCAAATTGAAATGATTCAAATAACGCTACAATATGTAATATCATACAAACACTTATATATAGGAAGTACCAACGGCGTATCCACCATGCTTGTATCATATTACACACGCCTCGTTACTTAAATCACTTACCCAAACAAACTACCAATGTAAATTGTCCATGTATAAATGAATTTGTCAAATGTATTGAATAATATGTCAAAATGCATGATCAATGTAAATCATGTAATGTGTAACCTAAATGATATGTATGGCTAGTGAAAACGCATCAACTAAACCATAGGTGAAATGCACAAAAACAAAGTATTGAAGTAAAACTTGGTTTAAATCAACGTTATGTTTTGTGTAAATGCATGATCAATGTAAATCATGTAATGTGTAAATGCATGATCAATGTAAATCATGTAATGTGTAACCAAACTGATCTGTATGGCTAGTGATAAATATCACTAAACCATATGCACAGGAACATAGTATTGAAGTAAAACTTGGTTTAAATCAACGTTATGTTTTGTGTAAATGCATGATCAATGTAAATCATGTAATGTGTAAATGCATGATCAATGTAAATCATGTAATGTGTAACCAAACTGATCTGTATGGCTAGTGATAAATATCACTAAACCATATGCACAAGAACATAGTATTGAAGTAAAACTTGGTTTAAATCAAAGCTATGTTTTGTGTAAATGCATGCTATACTGATACGAACATCTATACGGTATTGTTATAATGCATACATCCAAGCCTTGAGACTGAGGCGATAAACCCTTAAACCACTTAAAGGTCTATCTGTGCTTATGTATATCGAATTCGGTCATTCCTTTCATCCCCTTTCCCTGGGATGTGCGGAACGGGAGTTGTCAATTCCTATGGTACCACTTCCTACTAACGAACGGCGTAGCTAATGTTAATGAATGTATTGTTCCATTGTAAACAACCCAAATGTCATAACAAAATGTAAGCATGTGATGAAAACGATGTACTAAATATGCAATAAATGAACATACATAGCATGTGATGTGATGTGATGTGAAATGATGTACTAAGTATGAACTAAATGGACATACATAGCATAAAATGTAATGTAAAACGATGAAATCATGTACTATAAATGTACTAATAAACATAGCAATATATGATGTGAAAACATGGAAAGCATGAAAGTAACAAGTAGGCACATGTGTTCCACCCCAAAACAGTTTGGAAAACAGTAAAAGAGGGGTCTATGTACTCACTTGAGATTGCTCAGAAGTCCTAGGATAACCACCAAGCAAAGCTAGAGATCACGGAATCAAACGGCACCTACTATAGGTAACTACATTAATAAACCGGACCTAAATCGGAAGATCGGGTAGCATTAGGGTTTGTAAAACCAAACGAGTGTAGAGACTCGTGTCATTTGGTTTAACAAAGCCTACATACTAAATGAAACTTAACCTAAGTGTTTACGACCCATTACGACCCGTTTAGGTAGCTTATGCTACTTTAACGCGTCGTTCGCGTGAAACGCGTTCGGACCGCCTAACTAGTCCTATGACAAGTGTTATATGCCTAAACATATTACATAATCAGTTATGTGACAAAGGTTTAGGTTACATATGCTTAATTACCAATTATACATGAAAAGGGTATTCTGGTAATTTACCTAAGGCATATAAACTACCTATCATACAACTACTTAAACGATGTGACCATAGGGTATAACCTCGGAAGGTTATTCCCTACCTACTATGGTCACCTAATGTGTTTGGTCGGATCCTAATGATCGACCAAATGGGTCGGGTTCGAGGTATAAGCGATTTATCAGATCGCTTACCCTACGACCCTAGACAACGTGGTAATCAGTAGGCATAGTCCCAAGGGACTATAACCAACGTGATTACACTCACGTTGCGAAGTTCAAACGAACTTCGCATTGACCATAACTGGTCAATGTAGCAGACTCGAAAGACTCGAAAAGCAATAAAAGAACGAAAGAATACTTACGAAGGTTCCCCGAATGCTAATCCCGATCCAAGAACTCAGGTATGAAACAATGGTTTCAACTTAGAGCTCTCAAATCAGAATTCTTGTAAGAAATGAGGTTGGGGTGATGGGGTATTTATAGTTTTCGGGTAACCGTTAGGATCGTTTCATGGAAAATGTGCCATGATCCAAGGCGTACACTTGTCGGAAACTCATGGTGGCTAAAATTGATGCTTATCATCTGACTAAGCAATTTAGAACATGTGGTGGTGGATCAAACAGCAGCAAACTGATGTTAAATACACTTAATCTGGTCTGGTTAGGCAGTCGCGTAGCGCGACTGGTAAGCCTATAGGGCTCGCGCTACGCTAGCACCCCCCTGAATCAGAAAAGTTTCAGAATTGGCAGAAATGGTCCCTGCACGTGTTTAAGGCCTTTTTCGATGCGTTTGAACCCCGTTAACCTCATTTTAAGGCTCTAAAATGAAGTTAAAGTATAGGGAACTCAAAACATGCTCAAAAATATGCCGGATGTTGGTTCGTTTGGTCGTACGAACGCGATGTTCGCTTAATTACGACGGAATGCGCATAAGCGCGAAAAACGATCCAAAATGCGTGACGAATGGATTTTTCTTATGCCAAACACTAAAATAAAATATTATAGTGCTTACATAAATTTTTTGGATGTCCGGATGTATTCAGAACGTGAGTTATGCGTAAAAATGCAAACTTGTGCACTTTTTGACACTTTTAGTCCCTGAATGACCCAAAAGTTTATTTTAGCACACCAAACACCTCAAAGCCTATTTCTAAGCCATGTAAAGGATATTTATGGTATGTTTAACTTATGGTCATGTTCCGGAATGTCTGTTACAGTTCAAATTGGCATACTTTCGCAGTTTGTCAAATTTAGTCCCTGTAAGCGATTTAACTTGATTTTGCCATACCAAAGCCTTCAAAACTTATTTCTAAGTTATGTAAAGGTTATTTAAGGTATGTTAAGCCTATGTCACTATTACGGAGTGTTTGTTGCATTAAACTGGTTATATTTACGCATCGGTGCGCGTATAACCTTCCAGAAAGCGATTTAGAGTTTGAAATTGAACAAGAATTGATATGTGCAAATGATACACATATTTTTACAAATCCCAAGTATGAAATATAATATTTCATTGGTTCAGTATTTGTTTGATGGCCGTGGAGGCACAGGTGTTACAGTCTCCCCTACTTTAGGAAATTTCGTCCCGAAATTTATTTAGAGGAAACTTGTGAGAGTTTGAAAACATGAGGTTGAAAAGATCGAACAATATTGGTTAGGGTTCTGAACTTCTAGTAATCTTTAATAACATCATGATTGCAATGTAAGAGGGATACTTATATACAAGTATATGAAGCGTCATTGGTGCGTCCACCGTACATCCATTACATCGTTCTCATTTCGTTATTGTTGTCACTATCGGCTCTTACACATAATAAATCTTACTGTGTTTCTGTGCACTAAATTTCATAATTATGTACGCGTCCATAATCAGACAATTCCTTGCACCGTTCACACAGTCTATTTTATAATGTATAGGGGAAAACCAAATGAACAATCCTGTGATGAGTGTGACTAGACCGCCATAGAGTCCTTTTAATTAAATCAATAAATGATCTAAATAGACTATCAAGGAGTCTGTCCAGCTACATCACTAGATGTCGTTCTTTAACCAAATTGTGAATCAATCTTTTTTTATTAGACCACTAAAGGGTTTCTTATGAATCATGGAGCAGTACTATATAATCCAAGGGTCTTAACTATTACATAGAAGCCCATTAAGGATTGAAGGTAGTACCTTTTGAATATCCTGCTACGAATCTCTCATATGAAGATATGAAAGATCCTGCGAGGATTTGGATAACGAATATCCAGAGTATTAAAAACACAAAAATGCATAAAAGAAAACATGAGATGAATAAACACATAGTCACATAACCACAAAATTGTTTAACTAGAAGTTTGTTCTGCTAACAGAGTACATGTATTTAAAGCACACTAGGAACCCATCTCGTGGATTTCATTTGGTACTTTAAATATTATCAAGAATCTAACTATAAAGATAGCAAGATTTCTAAAAGAAAAATTCGATTTTGATTTTAAGGAACCGAAATGTTCGAATTTAGGTATAAAAGGAATCCAATTAAGGACTCTAATTTGAATGATGATCATCCACAAGGGTCTCAATATGAAGATAAAAAGATCCCATATGGATTTTAGAAGTTGAAGATGTTTTGAAACCTTGCACTGGACGTGCTTATGTCAAAACATCAAGTAAAAAAAAAAACTTTACGAAGTTGAGATGCCAGATATGCCAAGGCGACATATGAAGCAGAATTTGAAGGTTAAATCACTGTATGAGGAAAATATTTTTGAAAACTGTGCATGGGGTTCTTTTAAGAAAAAATGTGTTTACCATTTTTGAAACCTTATATATAATACTTTTGAAATAAAGTAGGTGTATTAGATAGATATATTTACAAAAATGTTTTAAAATCATGAGAGATGAATTTTGAAATTATGTATAAGGTTTTTGAAAGACATGAATGATGCTTTTCGAAATCATGCACTTGATGAGAAAATGTACTGTGTTAATATTGTTTTCAGACTATATGAAATATTTTGAAATTAGGAAGGTTGGTTTTGATAACATGGCCAATGTTTTTGAAATAACATAGACATTGCATTTAGAAAAAATTGTTTTCAAACTATATGAAATGTTTTGAGATTATGAAGATTGTTTTGAAATACTGGTACTGTGTATGTTGAAAAATCAAAATGTAATGGGTATGAGATTTGAAAATACCCTTAGTTATCTAACCAAGGATTTAAAGGCACAGATGTGCGAAAAGCACGATTACTCATAATGTCACTTAATTTTCTGTACTTTGTTTCTTAGAGTGAAACGAGTACTTAAAATTTTCGAGGGAATCATGAGCAATCATTTGAAAGAGAGAAATCACAAGAGTAGTTTGTAAGGTACATAGTTCCTTGATGTAGGTATCATAGGAAAAGCCATACACACCTAGCAGGGGGTTGAGCTGGTTGGTTGGGGACTGCTTTACCATTGTGAGCGACCATGGCGAAGTTCTGAGAAGCCTTTCGCTTCTTTGACTTCTTAGGGGATCGTTCATCCATGGTCTTTGATTCCTCGATTGGTTTATTGGCTGATGGTGTTGTCGCCTGACTAGGTCCTGCCTGTCTTGGTGACTCTTGAGTGGCTTCATCCTGGAGATGATACATGGCAGTAGCTAATTCAACAGTTTTCAGGACTACTTCGCCTATTCGCTGAGCGAATTTTGGCTGCTTGCTCAGATATCTGGGCGTCATCGTGATGAAGAGACATTCTTGAAGAAAAAGAAAGGCATAGGGAGAAACAGGTGAAAGATTATTGGACAATCAAAAACAAAAAGATAACGCATGAAAATTGCGATCATTTGTTTGTTACCTAAGGCAAACAAATGAGACGGTGACTAATCAAAGTAAATGGGTCAAAAATAATGTATCGCGAAGACATGCTCGCCTATAAGTGAACACTCATCCCAAGAATTCCCAGGTAAGCACAACTGGTCTCGCGTCTGATGAGATGTATACGAAGTGCTTGCCTAGACAGAAAACCCAGAATACAGGCATTCACCCTTCCAGTTTGCACATGTTCACATTATTTAAAACCCAAAACTTTGACGAGATTTTGAAATTTCAAAGGGGTTCAAAACCTTATAACTGAGGGTTCAAAACCTAGTAATTAATCATCCTAGAACAGATGATTAGTTTTCAAAGCGGTTTTGAATTTTATGTTCTTGTTGTGGTCGTCGCCTAAGGATAGGTGACGGTATCGTTTTATGACTAAACGCAAGTAAACTCGCGTTAGGGTCCTAAGAAGGTTATAGACTAGGTCAAAGCATTACTAATAACCTAATTCCCTATAACCATTGGCTCTGATACCATCTTTTCTGTCACACCCCGACCACGTAGAACATACAAAACGTGGCGGAAACATCGGGGAGTGTTGTAACAGAATTAATGTTTCACAACCATGGAAAATTTAAGTTTCGTTTTATTGATTAAAAGTGTTACAATGTCTTAATAAACAAGGAAATACAACATAATCAACTAGTCTTGCATCTTTTATTGTCACTAAGGCCCAAGTATGCCTATGTGTATCTTGATCATCTTATGCAACAGCTCCTGAAAAACACATGTGAAAATAGGTACGTCAGCATAAAAATGCCTGTGAGATACATAGGTTTTGTGAAAATAGGTTTCATGACTTATGTTTGAGAAAATGTTTAGTCATGAACCTTGTAATTTGCTTTGTTTTGTAAATCATTTGAGAAATAATAAGTTCAGATGATATGTATAAATAAGAGAAATAATGCATGGTTAAATGAATAACCATGTAAAAATGAGTTTGTATAAGTTAAGTTGTTTGTAAATCAATGTCTTGTGAAAAATATGTTATTTGTATAAAATGTTCTATGTCTCAAATTGAAATGATTCAAATAACGCTACAATATGTAATATCATACAAACACTTATATATAGGAAGTACCAACGGCGTATCCACCATGCTTGTATCATATTACACACGCCTCGTTACTTAAATCACTTACCCAAACAAACTACCAATGTAAATTGTCCATGTATAAATGAATTTGTCAAATGTATTGAATAATATGTCAAAATGCATGATCAATGTAAATCATGTAATGTGTAACCTAAATGATATGTATGGCTAGTGAAAACGCATCAACTAAACCATAGGTGAAATGCACAAAAACAAAGTATTGAAGTAAAACTTGGTTTAAATCAACGTTATGTTTTGTGTAAATGCATGATCAATGTAAATCATGTAATGTGTAAATGCATGATCAATGTAAATCATGTAATGTGTAAATGCATGATCAATGTAAATCATGTAATGTGTAACCAAACTGATCTGTATGGCTAGTGATAAATATCACTAAACCATATGCACAGGAACATAGTATTGAAGTAAAACTTGGTTTAAATCAACGTTATGTTTTGTGTAAATGCATGATCAATGTAAATCATGTAATGTGTAAATGCATGATCAATGTAAATCATGTAATGTGTAACCAAACTGATCTGTATGGCTAGTGATAAATATCACTAAACCATATGCACAAGAACATAGTATTGAAGTAAAACTTGGTTTAAATCAAAGCTATGTTTTGTGTAAATGCATGCTATACTGATACGAACATCTATACGGTATTGTTATAATGCATACATCCAAGCCTTGAGACTGAGGCGATAAACCCTTAAACCACTTAAAGGTCTATCTGTGCTTATGTATATCGAATTCGGTCATTCCTTTCATCCCCTTTCCCTGGGATGTGCGGAACGGGAGTTGTCAATTCCTATGGTACCACTTCCTACTAACGAACGGCGTAGCTAATGTTAATGAATGTATTGTTCCATTGTAAACAACCCAAATGTCATAACAAAATGTAAGCATGTGATGAAAACGATGTACTAAATATGCAATAAATGAACATACATAGCATGTGATGTGATGTGATGTGAAATGATGTACTAAGTATGAACTAAATGGACATACATAGCATAAAATGTAATGTAAAACGATGAAATCATGTACTATAAATGTACTAATAAACATAGCAATATATGATGTGAAAACATGGAAAGCATGAAAGTAACAAGTAGGCACATGTGTTCCACCCCAAAACAGTTTGGAAAACAATAAAAGAGGGGTCTATGTACTCACTTGAGATTACTCAGAAGTCCTAGGATAACCACCAAGCAAAGCTAGAGATCACGGAATCAAACGGCACCTACTATAGGTAACTACATTAATAAACCGGACCTAAATCGGAAGATCGTGTAGCATTAGGGTTTGTAAAACCAAACGAGTGTAGAGACTCGTGTCATTTGGTTTAACAAAGCCTACATACTAAATGAAACTTAACCTAAGTGTTTACGACCCATTACGACCCGTTTAGGTAGCTTATGCTACTTTAACGCGTCGTTCGCGTGAAACGCGTTCGGACCGCCTAACTAGTCCTATGACAAGTGTTATATGCCTAAACATATTACATAATCAGTTATGTGACAAAGGTTTAGGTTACATATGCTTAATTACCAATTATACATGAAAAGGGTATTCTGGTAATTTACCTAAGGCATATAAACTACCTATCATACAACTACTTAAACGATGTGACCATAGGGTATAACCTCGGAAGGTTATTCCCTACCTACTATGGTCACCTAATGTGTTTGGTCGGATCCTAATGATCGACCAAATGGGTCGGGTTCGAGGTATAAGCGATTTATCAGATCGCTTACCCTACGACCCTAGACAACGTGGTAATCAGTAGGCATAGTCCCAAGGGACTATAACCAACGTGATTACACTCACGTTGCGAAGTTCAAACGAACTTCGCATTGACCATAACTGGTCAATGTAGCAGACTCGAAAGACTCGAAAAGCAATAAAAGAACGAAAGAATACTTACGAAGGGTCCCCGAATGCTAATCCCGATCCAAGAACTCAGGTATGAAACAATGGTTTCAACTTAGAGCTCTCAAATCAGAATTCTTGTAAGAAATGAGGTTGGGGTGATGGGGTATTTATAGTTTTCGGGTAACCGTTAGGATCGTTTCATGGAAAATGTGCCATGATCCAAGGCGTACACTTGTCGGAAACTCATGGTGGCTAAAATTGATGCTTATCATCTGACTAAGCAATTTAGAACATGTGGTGGTGGATCAAACAGCAGCAAACTGATGTTAAATACACTTAATCTGGTCTGGTTAGGCAGTCGCGTAGCGCGACTGGTAAGCCTATAGGGCTCGCGCTACGCTAGCACCCCCCTGAATCAGAAAAGTTTCAGAATTGGCAGAAATGGTCCCTGCACGTGTTTAAGGCCTTTTTCGATGCGTTTGAACCCCGTTAACCTCATTTTAAGGCTCTAAAATGAAGTTAAAGTATAGGGAACTCAAAACATGCTCAAAAATATGCCGGATGTTGGTTCGTTTGGTCGTACGAACGCGATGTTCGCTTAATTACGACGGAATGCGCATAAGCGCGAAAAACGATCCAAAATGCGTGACGAATGGATTTTTCTTATGCCAAACACTAAAATAAAATATTATAGTGCTTACATAAATTTTTTGGATGTCCGGATGTATTCAGAACGTGAGTTATGCGTAAAAATGCAAACTTGTGCACTTTTTGACACTTTTAGTCCCTGAATGACCCAAAAGTTTATTTTAGCACACCAAACACCTCAAAGCCTATTTCTAAGCCATGTAAAGGATATTTATGGTATGTTTAACTTATGGTCATGTTCCGGAATGTCTGTTACAGTTCAAATTGGCATACTTTCGCAGTTTGTCAAATTTAGTCCCTGTAAGCGATTTAACTTGATTTTGCCATACCAAAGCCTTCAAAACTTATTTCTAAGTTATGTAAAGGTTATTTAAGGTATATTAAGACTATGTCACTATTCCGGAGTGTTTTTTGCATTAAACTGGTTATATTTACGCATCGGTGCGCGTATAACCTTCCAGAAAGCGATTTAGAGTTTGAAATTGAACAAGAATTGATATGTGCAAATGATACACATATTTTTACAAATCCCAAGTATGAAATATAATATTTCATTGGTTCGGTATTTGTTTGATGGCCGTGGAGGCACAGGTGTTACAGTCTCCCCTACTTTAGGAAATTTCGTCCCGAAATTTATTTAGAGGAAACTTGTGAGAGCTTGAAAACATGAGGTTGAAAAGATCGAACAATATTGGTTAGGGTTCTGAACTTCTAGTAATCTTTAATAACATCATGATTGCAATGTAAGAGGGATACTTATATACAAGTATATGAAGCGTCATTGGTGCGTCCACCGTACATCCATTACATCGTTCTCATTTCGTTATTGTTGTCACTATCGGCTCTTACACATAATAAATCTTACTGTGTTTCTGTGCACTAAATTTCATAATTATGTACGCGTCCATAATCAGACAATTCCTTGCACCGTTCACACAGTCTATTTTATAATGTATAGGGGAAAACCAAATGAACAATCCTGTGATGAGTGTGACTAGACCGCCATAGAGTCCTTTTAATTAAATCAATAAATGATCTAAATAGACTATCAAGGAGTCTGTCCAGCTACATCACTAGATGTCGTTCTTTAACCAAATTGTGAATCAATCTTTTTTTATTAGACCACTAAAGGGTTTCTTATGAATCATGGAGCAGTACTATATAATCCAAGGGTCTTAACTATTACATAGAAGCCCATTAAGGATTGAAGGTAGTACCTTTTGAATATCCTGCTACGAATCTCTCATATGAAGATATGAAAGATCCTGCGAGGATTTGGATAACGAATATCCAGAGTATTAAAAACACAAAAATGCATAAAAGAAAACATGAGATGAATAAACACATAGTCACATAACCACAAAATTGTTTAACTAGAAGTTTGTTCTGCTAACAGAGTACATGTATTTAAAGCACACTAGGAACCCATCTCGTGGATTTCATTTGGTACTTTAAATATTATCAAGAATCTAACTATAAAGATAGCAAGATTTCTAAAAGAAAAATTCGATTTTGATTTTAAGGAACCGAAATGTTCGAATTTAGGTATAAAAGGAATCCAATTAAGGACTCTAATTTGAATGATGATCATCCACAAGGGTCTCAATATGAAGATAAAAAGATCCCATATGGATTTTAGAAGTTGAAGATGTTTTGAAACCTTGCACTGGACGTGCTTATGTCAAAACATCAAGTAAAAAAAAAAACTTTACGAAGTTGAGATGCCAGATATGCCAAGGCGACATATGAAGCAGAATTTGAAGGTTAAATCACTGTATGAGGAAAATATTTTTGAAAACTGTGCATGGGGTTCTTTTAAGAAAAAATGTGTTTACCATTTTTGAAACCTTATATATAATACTTTTGAAATAAAGTAGGTGTATTAGATAGATATATTTACAAAAATGTTTTAAAATCATGAGAGATGAATTTTGAAATTATGTATAAGGTTTTTGAAAGACATGAATGATGCTTTTCGAAATCATGCACTTGATGAGAAAATGTACTGTGTTAATATTGTTTTCAGACTATATGAAATATTTTGAAATTAGGAAGGTTGGTTTTGATAACATGGCCAATGTTTTTGAAATAACATAGACATTGCATTTAGAAAAAAATGTTTTCAAACTATATGAAATGTTTTGAGATTATGAAGATTGTTTTGAAATACTGGTACTGTGTATGTTGAAAAATCAAAATGTAATGGGTATGAGATTTGAAAATACCCTTAGTTATCTAACCAAGGATTTAAAGGCACAGATGTGCGAAAAGCACGATTACTCATAATGTCACTTAATTTTCTGTACTTTGTTTCTTAGAGTGAAACGAGTACTTAAAATTTTCGAGGGAATCATGAGCAATCATTTGAAAGAGAGAAATCACAAGAGTAGTTTGTAAGGTACATAGTTCCTTGATGTAGGTATCATAGGAAAAGCCATACACACCTAGCAGGGGGTTGAGCTGGTTGGTTGGGGACTGCTTTACCATTGTGAGCGACCATGGCGAAGTTCTGAGAAGCCTTTCGCTTCTTTGACTTCTTAGGGGATCGTTCATCCATGGTCTTTGATTCCTCGATTGGTTTATTGGCTGATGGTGTTGTCGCCTGACTAGGTCCTGCCTGTCTTGGTGACTCTTGAGTGGCTTCATCCTGGAGATGATACATGGCAGTAGCTAATTCAACAGTTTTCAGGACTACTTCGCCTATTCGCTGAGCGAATTTTGGCTGCTTGCTCAGATATCTGGGCGTCATCGTGATGAAGAGACATTCTTGAAGAAAAAGAAAGGCATAGGGAGAAACAGGTGAAAGATTATTGGACAATCAAAAACAAAAAGATAACGCATGAAAATTGCGATCATTTGTTTGTTACCTAAGGCAAACAAATGAGACGGTGACTAATCAAAGTAAATGGGTCAAAAATAATGTATCGCGAAGACATGCTCGCCTATAAGTGAACACTCATCCCAAGAATTCCCAGGTAAGCACAACTGGTCTCGCGTCTGATGAGATGTATACGAAGTGCTTGCCTAGACAGAAAACCCAGAATACAGGCATTCACCCTTCCAGTTTGCACATGTTCACATTATTTAAAACCCAAAACTTTGACGAGATTTTGAAATTTCAAAGGGGTTCAAAACCTTATAACTGAGGGTTCAAAACCTAGTAATTAATCATCCTAGAACAGATGATTAGTTTTCAAAGCGGTTTTGAATTTTATGTTCTTGTTGTGGTCGTCGCCTAAGGATAGGTGACGGTATCGTTTTATGACTAAACGCAAGTAAACTCGCGTTAGGGTCCTAAGAAGGTTATAGACTAGGTCAAAGCATTACTAATAACCTAATTCCCTATAACCATTGGCTCTGATACCATCTTTTCTGTCACACCCCGACCACGTAGAACATACAAAACGTGGCGGAAACATCGGGGAGTGTTGTAACAGAATTAATGTTTCACAACCATGGAAAATTTAAGTTTCGTTTTATTGATTAAAAGTGTTACAATGTCTTAATAAACAAGGAAATACAACATAATCAACTAGTCTTGCATCTTTTATTGTCACTAAGGCCCAAGTATGCCTATGTGTATCTTGATCATCTTATGCAACAGCTCCTGAAAAACACATGTGAAAATAGGTACGTCAGCATAAAAATGCCTGTGAGATACATAGGTTTTGTGAAAATAGGTTTCATGACTTATGTTTGAGAAAATGTTTAGTCATGAACCTTGTAATTTGCTTTGTTTTGTAAATCATTTGAGAAATAATAAGTTCAGATGATATGTATAAATAAGAGAAATAATGCATGGTTAAATGAATAACCATGTAAAAATGAGTTTGTATAAGTTAAGTTGTTTGTAAATCAATGTCTTGTGAAAAATATGTTATTTGTATAAAATGTTCTATGTCTCAAATTGAAATGATTCAAATAACGCTACAATATGTAATATCATACAAACACTTATATATAGGAAGTACCAACGGCGTATCCACCATGCTTGTATCATATTACACACGCCTCGTTACTTAAATCACTTACCCAAACAAACTACCAATGTAAATTGTCCATGTATAAATGAATTTGTCAAATGTATTGAATAATATGTCAAAATGCATGATCAATGTAAATCATGTAATGTGTAACCTAAATGATATGTATGGCTAGTGAAAACGCATCAACTAAACCATAGGTGAAATGCACAAAAACAAAGTATTGAAGTAAAACTTGGTTTAAATCAACGTTATGTTTTGTGTAAATGCATGATCAAGGTAAATCATGTAATGTGTAAATGCATGATCAATGTAAATCATGTAATGTGTAACCAAACTGATCTGTATGGCTAGTGATAAATATCACTAAACCATATGCACAGGAACATAGTATTGAAGTAAAACTTGGTTTAAATCAACGTTATGTTTTGTGTAAATGCATGATCAATGTAAATCATGTAATGTGTAAATGCATGATCAATGTAAATCATGTAATGTGTAACCAAACTGATCTGTATGGCTAGTGATAAATATCACTAAACCATATGCACAAGAACATAGTATTGAAGTAAAACTTGGTTTAAATCAAAGCTATGTTTTGTGTAAATGCATGCTATACTGATACGAACATCTATACGGTATTGTTATAATGCATACATCCAAGCCTTGAGACTGAGGCGATAAACCCTTAAACCACTTAAAGGTCTATCTGTGCTTATGTATATCGAATTCGGTCATTCCTTTCATCCCCTTTCCCTGGGATGTGCGGAACGGGAGTTGTCAATTCCTATGGTACCACTTCCTACTAACGAACGGCGTAGCTAATGTTAATGAATGTATTGTTCCATTGTAAACAACCCAAATGTCATAACAAAATGTAAGCATGTGATGAAAACGATGTACTAAATATGCAATAAATGAACATACATAGCATGTGATGTGATGTGAAATGATGTACTAAGTATGAACTAAATGGACATACATAGCATAAAATGTAATGTAAAACGATGAAATCATGTACTATAAATGTACTAATAAACATAGCAATATATGATGTGAAAACATGGAAAGCATGAAAGTAACAAGTAGGCACATGTGTTCCACCCCAAAACAGTTTGGAAAACAGTAAAAGAGGGGTCTATGTACTCACTTGAGATTACTCAGAAGTCCTAGGATAACCACCAAGCAAAGCTAGAGATCACGGAATCAAACGGCACCTACTATAGGTAACTACATTAATAAACCGGACCTAAATCGGAAGATCGGGTAGCATTAGGGTTTGTAAAACCAAACGAGTGTAGAGACTCGTGTCATTTGGTTTAACAAAGCCTACATACTAAATGAAACTTAACCTAAGTGTTTACGACCCATTACGACCCGTTTAGGTAGCTTATGCTACTTTAACGCGTCGTTCGCGTGAAACGCGTTCGGACCGCCTAACTAGTCCTATGACAAGTGTTATATGCCTAAACATATTACATAATCAGTTATGTGACAAAGGTTTAGGTTACATATGCTTAATTACCAATTATACATGAAAAGGGTATTCTGGTAATTTACCTAAGGCATATAAACTACCTATCATACAACTACTTAAACGATGTGACCATAGGGTATAACCTCGGAAGGTTATTCCCTACCTACTATGGTCACCTAATGTGTTTGGTCGGATCCTAATGATCGACCAAATGGGTCGGGTTCGAGGTATAAGCGATTTATCAGATCGCTTACCCTACGACCCTAGACAACGTGGTAATCAGTAGGCATAGTCCCAAGGGACTATAACCAACGTGATTACACTCACGTTGCGAAGTTCAAACGAACTTCGCATTGACCATAACTGGTCAATGTAGCAGACTTGAAAGACTCGAAAAGCAATAAAAGAACGAAAGAATACTTACGAAGGGTCCCCGAATGCTAATCCCGATCCAAGAACTCAGGTATGAAACAATGGTTTCAACTTAGAGCTCTCAAATCAGAATTCTTGTAAGAAATGAGGTTGGGGTGATGGGGTATTTATAGTTTTCGGGTAACCGTTAGGATCGTTTCATGGAAAATGTGCCATGATCCAAGGCGTACACTTGTCGGAAACTCATGGTGGCTAAAATTGATGCTTATCATCTGACTAAGCAATTTAGAACATGTGGTGGTGGATCAAACAGCAGCAAACTGATGTTAAATACACTTAATCTGGTCTGGTTAGGCAGTCGCGTAGCGCGACTGGTAAGCCTATAGGGCTCGCGCTACGCTAGCACCCCCCTGAATCAGAAAAGTTTCAGAATTGGCAGAAATGGTCCCTGCACGTGTTTAAGGCCTTTTTCGATGCGTTTGAACCCCGTTAACCTCATTTTAAGGCTCTAAAATGAAGTTAAAGTATAGGGAACTCAAAACATGCTCAAAAATATGCCGGATGTTGGTTCGTTTGGTCGTACGAACGCGATGTTCGCTTAATTACGACGGAATGCGCATAAGCGCGAAAAACGATCCAAAATGCGTGACGAATGGATTTTTCTTATGCCAAACACTAAAATAAAATATTATAGTGCTTACATAAATTTTTTGGATGTCCGGATGTATTCAGAACGTGAGTTATGCGTAAAAATGCAAACTTGTGCACTTTTTGACACTTTTAGTCCCTGAATGACCCAAAAGTTTATTTTAGCACACCAAACACCTCAAAGCCTATTTCTAAGCCATGTAAAGGATATTTATGGTATGTTTAACTTATGGTCATGTTCCGGAATGTCTGTTACAGTTCAAATTGGCATACTTTCGCAGTTTGTCAAATTTAGTCCCTGTAAGCGATTTAACTTGATTTTGCCATACCAAAGCCTTCAAAACTTATTTCTAAGTTATGTAAAGGTTATTTAAGGTATATTAAGCCTATGTCACTATTCCGGAGTGTTTTTTGCATTAAACTGGTTATATTTACGCATCGGTGAGCGTATAACCTTCCAGAAAGCGATTTAGAGTTTGAAATTGAACAAGAATTGATATGTGCAAATGATACACATATTTTTACAAATCCCAAGTATGAAATATAATATTTCATTGGTTCGGTATTTGTTTGATGGCCGTGGAGGCACAGGTGTTACATCGGGCGCGAGTGTGACACATGGGGAAAAATCCGCAACAATCTTGATTTCTCACTTCACTCTTTGTATTTTCTTGTCAAAATTTCGGGACGAAATTTCTTTCAAGTTGGGGATGATGTGACAACCCAAACTTTTAAGGTCTGTATCACTTAGTCACGGGATTCTGTTTTCGGATTACTTCCCTTTCATGTCCTTTACGACGATAAAAACCGCTAAACATTTGTGTATGTATAATGTGATTATGTATGTGTTACGTGTGTTTAACAAGTTAACTACAAGAAATCGCATCTAGAGAACTACTCCCACACCAGCCCACACGCATAAATCAGGCTCTAAGCCCAAATGTCCTCACATCGACCCAAAGAGGTTTTAGAGGTTGTTAAGAAGTCTTAGCCAATTGTGTGGGCTTAGGCTTAAGCCCAAATTTCTTGGCCTAATAGGTGAACCGCCCCAGACCATCTTATGGTATAATTACGTAATGTACTATTTGTTTAGATAAAACTCACAATAACAATACATACAAACCCTACCCCCCATTGGAATCATGAACGGCAGCAGCAAAATCCCCCTTCCCCCACGAAATTCCTTTCTTTCCTTGAAGCTCATCACTTGTGCACAGCCTTGTTCTCATCTGGTTAGTACAAGATACATCTCGATTGTTACTTATGAATATATATATATATGTTGATTATTTGTGCTGAATATTTATACATGTTGTTTAGTAATAATAATACCCATATTTGTATGATATGGTTTAATTGTGATGTTTCATGCTTAAAAATTTATAAGGGTAAGTTGATGTTTCATGTGATTTTGTGTCAAATGATAAGGTGATCAAAAGTCAAGCAAATCAGTTCACATTAATTGTAGTTGTCAGGTCACACATGGGAAAAGTGATTAAGATTGGCATGTTTTTGAGGTCCAATTAGATTTAGAGTAAAATCATGTTTGTCGGCCATATTATAAACGTTGCATGTGAGTTCATGTTGAAAATCACATGATCATGGGAATAATCGAAGGGCATGAACATGGATACACCTGGGTAATATAAATAGAATAGTTTTAATATGATTATTTTATTGATAATAATCATGCTATGCGAATACTAAGTGAGATCGATGAGATGAGATAATATATTGTTTGTTTACATGAGGGTGAGTAATTGTTGGATTAGATCATCTCGTAATCAACTGTTGTATGATGCTATTATTTTCGAATTCATTAAAAGAGTGATTATGATTATATCTTGAATAATGTTTTAAACATGTTGATCATTAGAGAGGTTGTTAGAATTGACTGTTGAGATGCGGCAATGGGTAACAGGTCACACATAGTTAGTTGGACGGATATATATATTAATTGGGCTGCTAGTATTATTAGAAGAAGTTATACATAATTGGCCACACTTAACTGATCTTTGCTTGTATATGTATGATAGGCCACACTTAGTCATTAGAAATTTTATATGTGTGGGCTGAACAACATAATCGAGTAATGGGCCTAGGAGAAGTAAACATGGATCGGATGGATTGGTGTTGAGGCACAAAATTTCTGGATGTTGGCATGCACATTGGGCCGCACTCACGGGTAGAGGGTCAATTGTTTTGGGCCATGCACTTCAACTAAATCTTGTGATATTTTATTTTTATTGGGCTGTGACTTGGTGTTGGGCCGTAGGCCTATTATGTGAATTACACATTGTTAAGAATTGTGAATGCTAAATGTGATTACATCAACAAACGGATCTTGGAAGAATTAAACATCAAACTATGTGATACAATCATGTATATACTGATTGCATGGCATGACAAACTGTTACAAACATGTGAGGATGTGTGTGTTACTTGGGGCATGTGTGGTACGAATTGCGTTAAGAGATTTAGGAACTGATTGTTATCGGTAACTTTTTTTAGGACGTGTTTGATCAACTGAAAAGTGGGTAACTAATCCTACCGAGCAAACCAAATGTGAGTTCATCTCTCTTGAGCATGCGTCCCGGTGGTTGGGACAGTCAGTGGGTATCTCGGGGAGGGATAAGTCTTTTGGGTAAAAACGGGAATGTTGGATAATATACTCTTCCTATCACCTTTAAAGTCCCTCCGTGTTGTTTGGTTACCGGGAAGGTAACATGGTATTAGTTAGTAGCGCTACTTAGGTTTGGCAACCTCACCCCGTACCTGGGAGGACGGGTGTTGAACTAATGACCTAGTCATGACCAATGCTTTGATAGGAGCATTGGAGAAAGGGCAATATAAATCAAAATCCGTCTTGTATTCGAGTTATTATCAACATTACTTTCGGAATTAAATTCAATGGATTAACTAAACACTTGGTAACCAACGTTTTCGTAAAACTATGAACTCACCAGCGTTGTCTGATACACTTGTTGCATGCTCGCAGGTCGTTAGATTATATGGATTGGAACTTGCTGTCTGAAGTAGCTGGAGTGGTCATGGGTCGTGTTGATTGGATACGAATGATGAGTTTATCGATTACATACATTTAATTTGAAATAGTTAAACTATGATTTCTTTTATTTGCTTCCGCTGAACATGTTGGTTTTTTCATTTAAACTTATTGACGGTACTTTTCAGTAATAATTGATGATTTTATTTAACAACTCGTGAATGGTTCAATATGATTAGTGGCTCGTTATTGGTTTGTCACACGCCAAGTAGGGTTTCCCATGGGTGGTATTTTGGGGGTGTGACAGCGAGTGCCATCTCCGGCAGTACACATACTGTTCCGGTTGTTGTACCCTGGGAGACAGACCGTCTGAGAGGAGGCGCGGAATCTGTTTTAAGGGAAGCGTGTTGAACACGTGCCTCAACCAAAAATCTTCAACGACAGTTTGTTCATTCTTGCAGCGGAGGTTTACTAAAGGGTGCGGTAGAAGTTCTTCCAAAGATGTTGGCTTGAATCAAGATTGGTACAATTATTGTGTATTTTATTTCCATTCATTTTGGTTTATGTAACCGGTATTGTACTTGATGAATTTCCCACAAATAACGAGAGTCTTGTTATTATTTATTTTATTATATTTTAATAAAAAGTGAACCTAGTTCCTACAATCTTAAAACAGACTTTCGTGAAGATTGTTGCTACAATCTTAAATCCCTTCTCTACGAGGATTTAGGTTCACGAAAGTTAAAATATTTAATGAGATTTTTGTTAAAATCTTGAAAATATTTTTTTGGGAAATATTTATTTAGTACAATGAGTCGGATTAATTTTATGATTGGAGTACAATCTTTAATCCGAATACCGGGTTGCAAAATGACTTTTTTGATTCAAGTTTTGGAGTTCATGGTTTTTGTTCGTGTTTAGATAAAACCGAACATAGACAAAATAATATGTATTTCAATAGGTTTTTGAAATACTAATTTTTCTAATGAGCGTATTAGAAAATTTTATTTTGTAACCCCTTACAAATTAAATGTTTGTAACGTTTAATTTATTTTAATAAGCTTTTAGTAACCATCATTGTGATATTAATGTTGGTTTTAAAAGTCTTGGTATATACTGATGTTCTAATTAGCATATTAGAAAGTAATTATTCTATAAAATAACAAGTTTTAATATTTTCTAACGAGCGTGTTAGAAATGTTGATGTTGAAAGAATAACAAGATTAAAACTTTTTATTTCTAATGAGCGTGTTAGAATTTTATAGAATAATAAGTTTTAATATCATCTTTTATATCTAATGAGCGTGTTAGATACGATGATTGTGTAAAACTAACTTGTTAAAAGACAATTAGATTTTCTAACGAGCGTGCTAGAAAATATACGTTTAGATTTTCTAACGAGCATGTTAGAAAAGATTATTATTTCAAATAATTACCGACGAGCAGATTATTATTTCAAATAATTACTGACGAGCAGATTATTATTTCAAATAATTACCGACGAGCGTGTTGGATACAATTATTTTGGATAATAAACCTTGTAACGGTTTCGTCTAAACTATTAAATTTCTAACGAGCGAGTTAGAAACGGATTTTTTTCCACATACGTTTAAAAGAAATTTATTTGTTTATTTCTAATGAGCGTATTAGAAATGGTTTATATTTTTTTATAAACTTCGAAACAAATTTTGTAATCGATTATTTCTAACGAGCGTGTTAGAAACGATTTAAAAAGTTTGATAGTTGTTTATTTTCTAACGAGCGTGTTAGAAACGATTTAACGACATTGTCAATTATTTATTTCTAAGAAGCGGGTTAGAAAACATTTATTTTATATAAACCAAAACGGCTTATGACAATAAATGATCATTTAATTTTCTAATGGGCGTATTAGAATTACTTTATTTTATAACCAACTATTTTAACGATTTGCAATCGTTAAGTTCTAACGAGCGGGTTAGAACCGGGTTAACTATGATAAACTATTTAAGATGATTTGTAATCGTTTTATACATATTTTCTAACAAGCGTCTTAGAAAATGTTTATGGTTATTTCTAACGAGCGTGTTAGAAAACGATCATTTAAATAAACCAAAAGTGGCTTATGAGAATAAATGTATTCGTTTTATTTCTAACGAGCGCGTTAGAAGCGGTTTACTTTACAAAACCGAATATTTTGAATGTTTGTTAAACATTTAAATTCTAATTAGCATATTAGAATTGGTTATCATACAAACCACTCATTTTAACGATTGGTAATCGTTATTATCTAACAGCGGTTAGAAATGGTTTCAATATGATAAACCAACTATTAAAACGATGTGTATTCGTTTTTTTTTTCAAATGAGCGAGTTTGAAACTGTTTTATTAAATAAACTATTATAAGGTTTATTGTATTGATTTGTAATCAAAACATAAAGAATATATAGTTGATTTTTAAACACTTGCAAAAACGAGAAATGTTTTGGACGAATAAAACATGTCTTTGCAAAGTATAAGTGATTCGATACTTCCACGAGAAGTATAACGTCTTGAACCATATAATAATCTTGGAAAGACTATTTTGTGAAAAACAACTCGATGTTGTTATAGACAAAATAAGTTTGCTGGACTACTTGCGAGTAGTTAATTGTAAACAACTTTATATTTTGGACAACTTGTGATTATTCAAGTTTAGAGTTCCAAGATGAGGGAGTACCTCAAAACATGACACCGAATGAAATAATTGCGTTTATTTCGGTAAAAAGTGTTGAAGATAATAACACTTTGGTTTTTGATGTTTAGATATCATTGGTGTATTCGTTATTTTAGACTACTAATAAGTTGTCAAAATGATACACATTTTGATACAAAGTGTAAAAAGTAATTTACACAAACACAACGAGCGGGTTGTGATCATGACTTATGTAATAAGTCACAAATCAAACATCAAATGCATAACGGCGTCGTGAGAAACGTGGTGTATGGTTTGAGATGGAATACACGAAAACGAGATATGTCATCTTATGTTGAGA
Source organism: Helianthus tuberosus (assembly GCA_030545235.1). Classification (NCBI taxonomy): domain Eukaryota; kingdom Viridiplantae; phylum Streptophyta; class Magnoliopsida; order Asterales; family Asteraceae; genus Helianthus; species Helianthus tuberosus. Next base: position 50,630,289 of record CM060427.1, on the reverse strand, counting down.
GCATCAACATGGAAATGCATATGTAAGTTTTCAAAGAATATAACATATGAAAGAAATATATGTTATTATTGTAAATGTTTTAATAAATTTAGGAAATTTATTAATGGAAATTTACAATAGTGATGGACTTGTAGATGCTTCTACCACCATCAAGGTTGTTTAAACTATGTGGAGGCATGGTCCTCAATTTGGGAGAGTATCCCAATACATGGTATTAATGAAACAACAACGTAAATGTATATATCACTATAGGCATACGTGAATGCTTTGTTGTTGAGAGTCAATCTAATTGGCTATATCTCAAGACTCGAGTGATTTTATACAAAGATCTTTCATCAAAGTGACTTGGATTAAGACTTATGTTTAAGTCTTTAGAAAGTCAATGGTGAAGCCTTGGAGATAAAAAGGCAAACGAGTTATGATCCTAATGGATGAAGTTAACTATGGTTTTGAGGCCTTCCTAAAACCGATGGTTTTGGAATGGTGAAATAAAATTTTATTATTGTGTTTAAACTAAGAAACGAATGTCCGGAAGAGATAGTGCGTTATCTCTTAAGGCTGTGAAGAATCAGAATGATGCATCTTCTGTTCACATGCTAGAGTATTGTGGTCTAAAGCATGCTAGACTAATACTTGTTAATTTATATGCTCGACGGAGATTAAATTGACTTTAAACATTCAAAATATGTGATGACACAAGAACGAATTTTGTGCTAAACAAAACTATAAATATAACTTCATTAAAATGCAAGCAATGTGGGTGGAAGATGCCATTTAAGAAACAAACCCTTTAGGGTATGTGGAAATGGTTTGAAAAGTTTTCTCAAACTCGAAATGATAGGGAGAACCTTTCATCACCCCATTTGGATGTTATCCAATTACACTTAAATGTGGGGGTGACTTGCATTTGAATGTGGAAATGTGAGTTGAGAAGTTTTCTCAAACTCAAAATGAAAGGGAGAACCTTTCATCGCCCCATTTGGATGCTATCCAATTACACTTAAATGTGGGGGTGACTTGCATATATTGCAAATGCTTGACCAAGTGGAGTACACAATGGTTATATGGAGTCAATCGAGTAGATTTGACTAGATGCCAATTGGTTAGATTCAAAATCTAGTAAGATGTCAGTCATGACACACCAAAGGCATGGTGAAAACGTGTCTAGCCATGAATTGAGTTTCATGTCATTCTAAAGACAAGGTACATAACTGGATCCAGGTTGAGATCACGAGTTATAAGTCTTATGAATCGACTAAAAGGCAAAAGTGACTAGTGAGTCAAGAACACGTTAGAACAACTGATCTAAACTGAAAATTATTGTTGTTGACTCAGCGAAGTCAAAGATAATTTTGGATCCAACAACCAGTGGGTTGATAACAGATCAGGTTGTGGAATGGGACTAAAGCCATGGAAAAAGGGACATGAGGGAAACCTAACCTAGTTGACTGGAGATCCCAAAATCTAGGTTCAATAGACCAACTTAATCATGAACCGAAGGGTAGTCACTGTGGGGGCGTAGCTAATATATATGTTTATATATAAGCTAGTTTATATGTTTCATATATCCCCTTAAAACTATAAAAGGGTGTTTAAATACGTCCTAGTCCATTCCTATAATATTCAGTGACATTGTTGTGAGGTTAAGCATAATATGTGGTTTTATGATTTGTGTAAATCATAGTAAACCATAATGCTTTTAATGATGTAAAGGGAAATCACCTATGTTGGAGAGAAGTGTGGTCGCTTCGAATGGAATTAGGGCATAATTCCTAGAGCTCCCGCAGAACCAGGAAAGTGCTCCATGACCATTATAGGACACGATAGTGAGGGGATGGCCCGACTAGGGAAAGTATTGTGTGAATGTATATTGTCGTTTACACAAATGGGGGGTTGTTCAAGGACATCACGTCTACAAAACCGTAGTTGACTAATTATGCTTCACAAAGGAAGGTTCAAAGGCAAAACCTACCTATCCTGCAATACTCGACTGTCGAGTTTTCATCGGGGAATTTTGTGTGTTTTAATCGATCTCCATTCATGTGGGGGATTGTTGGAAATTTTAGTGAAAATGAGTTTTTCACTAAATATTTTGGACATCAATAATATTTATATATGTGTTGTATAAATAATTATTTATGGTTTGTGTTCAAACTATGTCCAAATAGAGCTAAGATGAATGAGATATCGAAGCTTGAAGTTGTAGGTTTGGAACAAACAAAGATGAATAAAATGGATTAGTTTTGTTAACTTGTCCCACATAGGTGGGATGACAAAACTTAAAGTGGTTTATAAGGAGGAGCACTCCTTGTAATTGTTTCCTTAAAGGCAAACACGAGTGGGGACCAAAGGGTGTGTCGCACCCGCACATATGCGCACGAGTATGGATGGCGCATAACCAGGTGGCGTCCTGGTATGCGTAGTGGCATCCGTGTGGCGCGCAAGTATAGATGGCGCATGACCAGGTGGCGTCCTGGTATGCGCAATAGCATATGTGTGGCACGCGGCTCCATATGGCCTGGCGTAAGGTCCATGTAGTGTGTTGCATGGGTTTGCGGATCAGTTATGGCACGCGCGCAGGTTACAGTAGTAACTAGGAGCACTGGTCGGCACACCATGCACATGTCTGCAACGGTAACAGAGCAACTGGCAGGACCTGGTCAAAGCTAGCTGTTACAACCCGTTTAATGCGTGTCATGATGTATATGACCGTTTTTTACTAACCACTTAAGTCCATTTAATTAGAGATTAATGTCATATTCATTATCTTGTTCATTACAAGATTAATTATGACAAGATTAATGTCTATTTTATTACTAGTTTTAATTAGATTAAAACTATGAGTGTATAAATATGAACTTGGTGGTTCATACTAAAAACACAAGAAAATAAACATTCTCTTTAGTCTCGATGTTTCAATGAGAGGAGTACTCTCAATTTTACACAACTTCACATTGTTCCAATTTATATGAACACCAATTTATACCCGGTGTAATCTCGGGCGCGAGTGCCATCTCCGGCAGTACACATACTGTTCCGGTTGTTGTACCCTAGGAGACAGACCGTCTGAGAGGAGACGCGGAATCTGTTTTAAGGGAAGCGTGTTGAACACGTGCCTCAACCAAAAACCTTCAACGACAGTTTGTTCATTCTTGCAGCGGAGGTTTACTAAAGGGTGCGGTAGAAGTTCTTCCAAAGATGTTGGCTTGAATCAAGATTGGTACAATTATTGTGTATTTTATTTCCGTTCATTTTGGTTTATGTAACCAGTATTGTACTTGATGAATTTCCCACAAATAACGAGAGTCTTGTTATTATTTATTTTATTATATTTTAATAAAAAGTGAACATAGTTCCTACAATTTAAAGAAAAAAATATGAATGTTGCTTAAATTATGGTAATAGAGACAAAGAACCTATGATCTTACAATTTTCATCTTTATAAAAGCACTATATATATAAATTAAAATTATAACTATAAAAATATACAAACGTCAAAAATCGATTTTTGAAAGAAAAAAAAATCCAAAAGCATGCAAGTACATCCGAACGCTAAAATAATGTAAGAAGACAAACATATATTGTTCATATAATACCATAAAATCTAATAATATGACAATCTCGCAAATTAATAGCACCAAATGGTCTGAAGAAATTATATACCAACACATTAGGAATGACCTCGGTACCGGTACCAAAAATATCGGTACCAAAAGTCATCAAATATGGTTACCGATATTGGTACCAAAAAGGTTTGGTAAGGTACGGTATCAGTATTTATGTGTAAAATTCGGTAAAATTCCGGTAAAATACCAAACCGAAAATGCCAAAAAGTAGATACCAAATCGGTACCAAAAAAATTAGGTACCGGTTCAATACCGATACCAAATCCCAAATATTCATCCCTATGACACATAATTAATCATGTCATTCTTGCTACTTCCCACACGTATAGAATTTACTATTATAATTTATAACTTAGTTTGAAAAGAAACAGAATTAATCAGCGGTCACTATGTATTTATCACTAATATAACAGGTTTCAGATTTCCGTTCTAAAGGACTGGTCATATTATATAAATTCCAAATTTTAAATAAAGATGTTTGCTGGTATAAAGTAGTAAGTTCTTCTGTAACATCATGAATGGTATACATTAATAAATAACCTTTTAATTTATATTCTAAATTACTTTTTAGTGGACCGATATTATATAAACGGAAGAAGGCGGTGTACGGAGAAATGCCAGGCGATAAAGGGAGAAAAGGTGATTTAAATAGGGAGGTGGATTGGAAAAGAAGATGGTGACGTGTGAAGAACCGCCTAAATTGCCCATTCACATCAAAACACGCAACAAAAACACTATTCATTTCACTTGTCTTATTAGTAGATTTAGATTCCAAATTTAATTAAAGATGACTGCGTTTTTTATCAGGCCGGCCGTTTGTTAATGAAATATACCTTTCAAAAAAAAATTTCTTAATGTAAATCATGAATGGTTTACTTTATATAGAGAGAAATAGAGAGAGAGAAAGGGAGAGGGAGAGAGAGAGAAGTCAACCAAATAACATAATATTGTCTTCATACGGTTTGACTATGTATATAGATAGTGATTTAAAAGTTAAGTTTAATAAAGAGTTTGGTGTGGGGGTGTAAAGACAATCCCAAAACAATACGTGTGGACCGGACAACATTGTATGACCATAACTCTGAAAAGACACATACTAGTAGTTTATTAGTACATGTTAAGTGTGTTTCACGTTATACTCTCTCCAGGATTTCTGCAATACAACGTTTTTCTCAAACTACCCAATTTGGGTAAGTGCCCTCAGAAAGTAGTCCTTTCAACCGTGTAAGAAGTATATCGATCTATTTTTGTCATAAAAATGCAGCTTTTATTAATTTTAAATATATATCCTTATTATTTATTGGCTTAATATAAATTACAATAATCATAATATTGTGCATGAGGTTGTTAAAATGAATTTCTTGATGGTTATATATATGTTTGTTTATTGAGGTGCAAGTTTTCCCTACATTTTCGATCTGTCATCTCGTCTTAAGCTCCAAATTCAGCTATCTTTTAATTTTTTTTAATCATTAGTTGAATTTTTGTATTTGCTTTGGATTATGTGTTTTGATAACCTGTCATCCTTATTTTGGATTATGGCTTACATTATTAATTTTCTTTTCCTTTTTTTTTTTTTTGAAAAATAAACTTCATTAAAAACAAACCTCTGAGCCAAAAGGGCAAAAGGCCAAACAAACACACGACCCCGATCCAAACGGGCAACAAAAATAAGGTGTATATGTTTCAAAACATTCAGCTAATAAACACAATGATAGAACTAAGTCCCATTATTAAATTTCTCTTGCTTAAAGTTCTCTTGAACAAAGTCCATGAATAAAACTGTCTATCAAAGTTTGGTCATTGAACGAAATTGTAGATATTGCTGCTGTTAATTAGTTATTGAAAACTATACAAACGCATAATGAATACACTCTTAACGATTATTTAATTTTTTATTAGTTTTTTTTTTTCCTTTGATTCTAAAATACTGATAGCGATACAGCTAACTGCACCAATAAATTAAACCCTGAGAATGTGAAAGTCTAAAAAATTATTTTACATAAAATAATAAGCTTCTTATATAAAAAATATCAGTTATGAAATAAAAATTTAATTGTGATCGAATTCTTTAGCTTAATATATATTTATATATACACACACTCTTCAACTGGTTTCATTATGTCACACGATTGCAATATTTTTTGGTTTTCGCAGCTAAATAAAAGTTCGGAGCTAGCATAGTTAGAACTTTGAATATTATAATTTTAGAATTGATTAGATGGCCTATAATAAGTATATGTTTAAAAGAGAATAAAAAGAGAGAAAACTCAGCCCTCCTATAAGTTTACTTAAACAAACTCATATCTCATAAATTTTTATGACCTCATATTTTTTTTGAACGACAAATGTTGGATAATTGACGTATCATCGTGTTATCAGCGGAACCACCCGATCATATCAATCTCCACTAAACTATAATGCATATACATAAATTCATGAGTAAACCCAATAAATCTGATAAAATCCCTTTGTGAGAATTGAACTCAGAACCTAATAATCTCTCATCCTTATCTTTTGTGACCTCATACTTTTAAAACAAAAAAATATAATGTATTGTTTTTTTAGTATTCTTTTGTTCCTAAACCTATTCAATTTTATGATTTAAAATATGACCACTTGATGAAGTAATTGTAATCATCAAAGTAAATGATTGGTAAAGGTTGTTAGAAGAGCACTACAAGTTTGTGGGTGGATAACTAATGAGAGTAATTAACCAAGGCAAGCGTCCGTTTACTTTTGATGCAAGGAACTTAGCTCACATAGTCACATATATGAATCATGTGCATGCATTTGTAAAAGTGAATGATCGATGTTATCATTTCTCTGCACGAAACTAAATTAATAATTAAACACTGATTAAATTTTCAAAACTATTTTTTCCATATACTTGACTAAGTATCAATCATTATTTCCCATTTAGGGTTTTGCCTATTTTCTAGGAGCATGTACACTTTTTGTGACATCAAAATTTTTACAAGTTTTCTCATCTATCAAAAATTTATTGCTTCTCGTTTTTAGCTTCGCGCTAATAGCCTTTTTGCTTTGGATCGGAAAGGACACGAGGAGCTCACGAAACCATCAACTAAGTGGAGATAGGTTTTTAGGTCATGACATGTGGCAAAGTCACTTTTGGTGAGGTATGGGGATGCATAGCTGCTAAGCCGAAGTTCTTTGCCTACGTCAGCATATCTGAACCAATCGGTTTCGTCAACTTGTTTTTGTAGCCATTTGCGCAACCCTGATACATGATCTCTTCTTTTTGTCATGTCGTTGCTATCATCAACCAAGAATCCGGGGACTTTCGTGATCACATCCGTTGCGTTCACGATTCGGAGGATTCGGGTCCCGCTATTTTCGAGTTGTGATCGGAAATGCCGGTTACCCACACGTGGTCCACCAAAGGAAACAACGGTCACCATTGGAGAGTTCTTGAATGTCGAGGTTATGTCATAGGCCGTTAGCTTGGCTAGGGCAGCACCAAGGCTGTGACCAGTGACTGTCACACTTAGTGGCTCGTTGCCGTAGGTCTCGATAATTCTCGACATCTCCTCCCTCACCATGTCTCGTAAACTTGGACATGTGGGAGTTGCTGTTGTGTACATACTAAGAAACCCTTTTTGTACCATTGCTCTTTTCCTTTCTGGTGCCACGTCATTAGACAATGACGTCAACGTGGCACGTAGGTTCTCAATCCACTCAAGACATGTAGCAGTTCCCCTATAGGCAATGACCACATCCCTGCGGCCCAATCGTGCAATCTCCTCATCATCGTCGCAAACCGCCACGTAACCAATCCAGCTGGAATTCTTCGAAGACCAGCTCGACGTCCTATCAATCCAACCTGGCATCTGAACCTCACACGTGGCATGTAAATTCTTACTCACCTTATATCCACTCCCCCCTAATCCACACCTATCCAACATTGTGTCTTTTGTGAACTTACATCTTGCATAGTCCGGGGATGCCGTGTCAAACTCGAAACAACGATAAGCCGCTTCCACAAAATCCCCGTACCGGAGTATCTCGTGACGAAGATCATCATCTAAAGGGTCAAGCAACCCTTCCCAGTTCCTGATCCCTTGGTACTCCCTCCACTTCTGACCCAACTTAGCCACGTGGTTTGCGACCCGGGCCTTACCCGGTTCGCTATTCCTAGAACACTTGACTTTTAACTGTCTGGTTCTATGGTTGTTGCGAGTGTTAGTACAGTGTAACGTCTCAGCCACATGGGCTGTAGGTCTGACTAGGTTGCATGGTTTAACGACGCCAATCACACCCTTCATGAGTCTTTATTTGCACCTATATATAAATATATATATTGTTTGGAGTGTGTTTGGAAGCTCGAAGCGAAGCTAATTTGATGGAGTTGACAACCAGTTCTAATGTTAAAGTATCCTTATATAGTGGCAAGATCATATGTAGAGAGAGAAAGATAAGTAGAGAGAGGAGAGAGAGGAGGGAGGACGGTGCAAGGAAGGATTGAGTGTGTGTGTGTGTGGGGTGTGAATCTTATTCCTTTTTCTTGTATTTTCAAATATAGAATTTGAAAATATTAGTTGAAGATTGTTGACCTGACCGTAGAATAAATATTAAACAAAGATTAGAATGTTAAAAGCTCTTCTAAACTTCAGCTCCGACCATGAACATGTGCACGTGCAGGTCACAAGACGCGTTAAATGTCAAAAAGGAACAGTTATAACAAACATGCTTTGGTGACAAAACCATTAATGGGTTCGGATAAAAATGATTATGATGATCATTATTTGTGTAAATATATTTTGATGCATTCATTTATTAAGTTACCACTATGTGTAAGGCGAAGCGTGGCTCCGTGAGTGACGTTAACGACGTGAAATACTGTCCTTAGGGCGTTAAAGACGGTAAAATCGGATGAATCATGGGGTTGATAAAGGCGTGAAGGGTGTGGATATGTGGGTTCCACCCACCTAAAAAAACACAGTTTTCAAAGAAACACACTTTACAACTTTTTTACCGCACAGTCTTATTTTCAAACCCTCAAAACTATTCTCCTCTCTTCCACATTTTTACAAATTTTCTATAAAGATAAAATGTTTCCATGGAGCAATATCCATCCGAACGACCCGTATAATCAAAAATGAAATTCATCAAATACCTCAAACACACCGAATACCCCGAACATACCAAACTTTCAACCCAACACTTACCTCTACCCTTCCAACGTCTTCACTAGTTGTTACCGACCGGTGGTCGATGTACCACTTCACTCACAAGCACATGCACTAGCGGCCAATTTTTGTTACCACTACACACAAAATTCATAATTCACCATACCCGAAACCCAACCCGAAATTATGTTTTAATTTTTAAGTATTTATATAAACATTTTACAACGGATCATCAAAAAGGAACCGATTTTTGGAGTTGTGTTCGTAAAAGCTTTCACGGTCTAATGGGACGTGAACCTTACCGCAAAACGGATTCCATTTCCAGTAAATATAGAGATATGCGAAAAAAGGTAACCACATTTAACGACATCTACAACAACCTCTCTAACCAATGTGGTGGCAAAGCGAGCAGTGCTAATGATGTAGATTTGCTTATCAAGGCCCATAAAATCTACAGACCAAACAACATGTGTTTGCAATAGAGAAACTGTCGCAAATTTTTAAGTAAAAGCACCAAGTGATGTCTTTTCTCGCTTATGGGCGTGTGGGAGGCACAGTCCAAAAGGTTGAAGAGCGTATCGTCCAACGATGTAGATTCGAATACATAGTCCCACTATAATTTAAACGATTCAGACAATTATTTTTATATCCCGGCTGATGTAAGTCACTTGATTAGGATTGATCGTGGAAAAGAAAAAAAAAAAACAAAGGTGTGGGTTCGTCTTCAATTCAATAAGATATCCAAGCCCAAGTGGATAAACTTGACGAGAATATCAAAAAAATTGTTATCGCTCAAGCAACAAAAGTCCAATGCCATTGATTTTGTGGTACTTGAGATGAAAAACGACGATATGTCAGAGTTGGACAAATAAATAATTGAAAAGATAAAAGACAAGATTCATCAACGATTTCTAGTGGAAACAGATTAGTTGTTTGATTTTTTAATGTATATTTATTTTTAGTTTCTAATTTTAGTTTCGCTTTTTAGTTTTAAAGATTATTGTAGTTTTGTTATTTATTTAAGTTATATAAAAAATAAGATTTGAATAAATGAGTATTGATTACAAAAACGATAGTGTGGAGTGAAACTATAATAAGATGTACTGAAAAAGTGAATGGACGTGGTGTGGTGATGTGCCATTGAGATGACGATAAATGATGTGGCTAGATTTAATTTTGATTATGTTGCGTAACCAAAACTATGAATGTGTTACTTTGACATGTTTTGGCCAATAGCATAGTTTTACAAGAACTTTAGCTATAAACATTGATTATTGATTAAAATGGATTACAATCACCAATAACTCTGACTTGAATGAAATACTAGTTTTTAATTGCAAGAACTACGAATTTGAACAAAATGGTGTTTCTTAACCTAAACTGACATAAATTAGAAATTTGATGCTTTGATTAACCAGATTGAACAATAATGGTTTAAATAACCCAATATTCTTACATGAATACGTGTAACGTATATATTAATATATATAAGATTATCAAATTCATATAGAAATTTTATGAAACAAAAAGTCGGGGCTAGTTGAAATTGAGCAATTTGAGTTTGAGTGTACTCTTTTAAGTATTTGAAAAATGACCAAATGAAAGTCAATAAGCGTTTTTGGATTATTAGAGTTGAACTAGTCATGTGAAGGTGTAAATTGTCATAAAATCATTTAGTTTTAATTTATGCTGTTAGTAGACTAATTTCTAATGCATGCGTCTTTTGTAATAGTCATTTTGTTTATAGGGCAGTATGTTTGTTATGCGTCAGTTTGTGTATTTGAATGAAATGTAAACTACTCATACTCACGCTGCACGCAGGAGTTCTGTGTACGTATGAGTAGTACGCGCGTAGGAGTTGTGAGCGAGAGGTCATGCGCCTATATATATGTGGGTCATGCGCAGTGGCGAAGCTTGAAATTTTTTACGGGGGAGTCAAAAACGTGTATAACAAAAAAATTCTATAGAACTGGGGGGTCGAAAACATATATACCCAAAAATTTCTAAACGAAAACTACATATATAACACTACTGGATGAAAAGTTCGGGGGGGGGGGGGGGGGGGGGTTGGGCGCCCCTCCCGGCCCCTTCAAAGCATCGCCCCTGGTCATGCGCATGATCGTCATAACTTTGGATTTGGAGCTTTTGAAAGAGAGAGCGCTTGTATAACCGAAGCGCTGCCAAATTTTAATCAGAAACGTTTATTTACTTTGTCTGAGCATACACAACACAAATATATGGATTCCGCACTGAAAACTGTGTCGTAGATTCCGTTCACGTCGTATTCAACGTTTAACCGCGTCACGAGTAACGATTCCTGGAACTTTTATATGCCATATTAAATTTTCTAATGTGAGTAAATAGTCATTCAACCTTTGGCAAATGGTATGAGTGAAAAAATGTTATGTGATCATTTAATTAAAAGTTATTCCAAATTAAGCATACATGTTGAAATTGGGATGAGGCTGCACGATGCGGGCTTCAGCCTTGGACCGTCTCTCATCGGCGCCGAACCTCTTCCCATTTTGCCCCCTAGCTGTGTCGTCCTCCCCGTCTCCATCCGGACGTTTAGGACGGTCCTCCTCCTTTTGTGACAACTGGCACAAAACCGGTAATTTCCGTACAATTTAATTAATACTTGATAACTGCAATTATGTGCTTAAATGTCAACATTGTCTGATTACATGCTATACTTGTGAATTCATGCACGTTTTGTACTACAAATATTGCTTTATGCATTAATGATAGCGTTGCGTCAGAATTACTAGTAAACTCACCGGTAAGACACATTGTGTCAACAATTCTGCAGAAAGCAGTCAGACAATAGAATTGGGGCCTAGGAGTAGGTCCAAAGTCTAAAATACATTGAAACCCAAGAGTATATACAAGGGTTAACATATAGACTTTCCGGAAGCTAAAATACGCACTGAAAAGCACCTGAAACACACTTTAAATGCTGAATTTCATACATTTCAGCAAAATTCAGCATTGTAACGAGTTAGTGACATGTAAAAATATGACTAATTAGTCCAGAATACCTTCCTAAGTGTCGGGAATTAAACGGTGCAATTTAACACTTTAACGAACCGGTATCTAACCGAACAACCGGACATTACCCGAAACATCAGAATATTACTAGAAGCATTGTTTTAATGTTTCTGAGCTAGTTATGATCTCCGAACACCATAACACCCTTTATAACATAATAACACATTAAATCCCTAAACTTTATACTTGAAAACTAACTTATTTATGAAATTAGTGATTGAAATTTACACTATACCCCCCCCCCCTATATAGTGGACGGTCATGGAGTGGCCCCCACAAATATCCTTCTTGATCTTGCATAATCTCACTTGGATTCACTTTGATTCACGTTGATACACTTAGATATGATTTAGATTGCATATGATCTTGAAAGATTGGATTTAGATCTTGCATGTACTATAAGAAGACATAAGCACACTTCATCTTCTTCACACCACTCCACCTCCTCCCTTACCATCCATTCTCGGCCGATCCTAGTCCCCACACCACCATTACTTTCATCCATTATCCATCCATTCCAAGTTCATTTAGAGGTGCAAGAAGGTGTCTAACGAAGTGTGGAGCTTGTGGATCTTGAAGGACCTTCTTCATTTGCTTTTATCCAACCCATTTATCATCTTCAACATCAAGTGTTCTTCCCTAGCCTTGTGCTAGTAGTAAGACCCTTATAATCCCTTGTTATTTCATATTTAGTTGGTTAAAAGATGATATACATTGTTAATCTTGAATAACACAAAAGAACATGATCATGATATTTTAACATAAGCTTAAATACATAAGAATACATGTAAATGATGATGATTTGCTTCTTGATGAATGATGATCTGTGTTAGTGATGTTAGACATCATAAGAAACCTACTAGATTGTGATTAAACATATGATCTAGTAAGTTAAAGTGGTGACCTTGTGAAAGACCAAGATCATCATGCTTTATGTCTTCATGAACTTGAATGATGAAATTGATTTTCATATGTAAAGGTGATTTAAAAAAAATACAAACCTTGTAAATAGATGATTACAAAAATAATTTTCTCAAGAAACCAAGTTTATTTATGAGATTTACAAAGTCATGGTTTCTAAGTAAACTAATCATATTTTTAGTGTTTAAACAAGACTAGAAATATGTTTGTAACAAGAAAAATACAAGAGAAATATTTTTAGAAAAATCATCTTACAAGTTGTAAATAACCAAATCTTTTAATAATGTGATTTACAAACAAATAAATATGTTTTAAAGGGTAACTAAACCTACTAAATAACATGGTAAGTTACTACAAGTTTTTACGAAAACTTCAAGTTCATGATGTAGTGTAATTTACTTGATTTTGACACTCGATAAGTGTTGAATGAGTTGATGATTGATTGTGATGATTTTAAAAGAAAATAAACACATGTTTTGAAAACATGGGAAACCTCCATTTTCAGGGGAAACCATGTCAAAATTTCTATAGAATTTTGACACTTAGAAAAATATAAGTTTTGGTGAAACTTATTCCCTAAAAATTCACCTAAAAATATTTACCAAGGTTTCCCTAACTTTTATGTAAACTTCAAGTTAAGAAATGATGATTTCTTCAAGATAAAAATTGATATTAAGTATGTATATTTTTTGAGGAAAAAATATATATTTATTGATCACCAAATTCTGTGCTAAGTGTATGTAGTATGTATTATATGTAATAGTGTATTAGGACTTGAAAATACACTAAATACTCCTAAGGAGTAAAAATACAAAATACACATACAACATGCTTAGACAAATACAAGAGAATGTATTTATGAAAATATATTTCTTAATAGATTATGTAACTCGGACAAGTTACGAACTTAAAATGAAGTTTTGCACGAAAATACATAACTCGGGTGAAAAATACAATATACTTATATTTATTTTTGAGAAAATGATATAAGTAAGATACTTAGTTAAAAATATAAGTTATTTTTAACCACAAAGAACAAGTACATAAAAGATGGTGACTTGTACTTGTGCGATACAAGTCTAGTGACTAACGTTAATAAAACACGTATAGGTCACGACGCTATATAAGCAAATCCGGTGAAGTTTACGGCGCAAGAAACGCAAATTTGTGAGTTCATGTCCCCACTTTTAAACTTTTATATGCTTTTTAAACTTGGGGAAAATACATGTGTTATGGTATGCTAGATACAAAAACTAAGGAATGATACTTTAGATCATGTCACGAATAGGATACCAGAAGCACCATTAATCGTGTACATACTAAGACCGCAGAACAAAAGGTTAGATCTAATGGGTTTTCGGGCAGCCACTCTCTTGGTGATACCTAGTACCAAGCAGTGCTTTTGTGTCTCAGTCGTGAATCGACTACTAGAAAAATGCCTATGGTTTGGATGCTTCCTATGTCGTGTCACATGTTAATGGCCTTGCAAACCATTAGCGATCTCGATTTCCTTATATTTACAGAAATACTTGATACATACAAATTACATACCATGTTTTCATACAAAGTGTACAAACGTTCAATACAAAAACTGCATGAATTCACATCAACATTATGTTGACGATTTTCCAAAAATTCACATGTATTTCAGGTAACTAAAGTGGATGTGCGCACGGTCTTACTCATGCTCTTGGATGATGTTTATGTTTATCTTTGAAGAAAGTTGTAAACTTTTCAGACAATATGTTGTCTTGTGATGTAAACACTTAAACTATGTTTTCAGTTATGTAATGTTGGCATTTGGAGTCATTTTTACGAGCATGTAGTATGTTTACCATTCGTATGCAATGAGAACCTTTCATGATCACACCTCGTGCTTCCGCCTTAGAAAGGGGTGTGACACCTTTCTCACACACCTATACATACAACTTATATATATATATTGGGATCATCCCCTCATCTCCTTAGTTTCATCCCCTTTGCCACATCCTAACACCCATCCTACGTTGTCCTGGTAAAGAAGGTTTCCACCCCCTTATGTCACACCCCGATATTTCCACGTATTACCGGTGGGCCCGGTGGGAAGTATCGTGACGTAGTTGATATCATCATAGTCAAATTATCACAGTTTAAGGCACAGCGGAAGTCTAAAAGTAATAATGATACAAGCCGATTCGAAAGTAACATAAATTTTACAAACGAAATGTAAAAGGATCCACAGGCGGATCTAAGATAAAAGAAGATAATTATTCAACAGATTTTTAGTGATAAAAGCTTGCAAGACTTTTTATTTATTCACTCAGGAGTTCCATCCCATTACGCTTAGTACCTGCACTTAACCTTTTTGGAAAAATATGACACGACCCCCGACCCACCCTGGACGGAATCGGGAGTCGCGAACAGCCAAGTGGTACCGGTGATTATTTTGAAAACGTTGCAGGGGAAATTTCATCAGGACCGTGAGTTAGGAAAAATATCAGAGTTTAGAAAACACCGGATTTTATTTATTAAATAGATGGGACAAACCCATGTTTTACAATGGTAGCTTTAATAAAGATAAATTTTATTACATAAAACAATATTTCTTAATTTGATTTAATTAATAAATAAGCCACTTCTTGATGCCTTTCAGTGCCGTATCCATCTCTTACTCCAATCTACTGTAATTACCTGAAACGCGTTTTAAAAAGGTTTTGTCAGCGGGAAATACTGAGTGAATCATTCTATTTAATAAAATGATGCATAGTTATTAATTACAGCATAAGAGCGATTACAATGGCTTCTATCTTATTTTTATCTGGCGCCCTGTCACAATGGTGACATGTCACAATGGTGACGATGGTCATACCACTATTAGGTCAATGAACCTAAATAGTGATGATTATCCCTAGTAGGTCAATGAACCTAACTGGGAGAAAATTAGTAATGTGCACAATACCCCACTAGCCAGTGATTCAAGATATCCACGACTTAGTCCTTGTAATTATAACTTTTGAAAATAATTTGAGGTATTGTAAAATAGTTGATAAAAAGAGAATGACTCACATTATAATCATGCAGATTCATAAGGCCAAAGTTTAGTCTACAGATAAGCCTTGATATATTGCAGATTTATACAGGCAGAGCTTAGCCTATTGATTTAGGCTTGTAACCTAGTGCACACGAACTAGGTAGGTAACTTAATACAGCAATTACGATAACTCACGAGATTAAAACCCTCACAACGAATGACAAAGTGCAATCACTTAAACATCCATCGGATTCACAACGAATGACAGAGTATTCCCCGAGTTCGGGTGGTACTTAAACATCCTGTCGGAATCACGACTAATGACAAAGGATAGCGCTTAAACATCCATCGGATAGTCTCAATCGATCGGACATTGAATCGTAGCAGCGATTGAGTTAATACCCTGTATCGTAGCAGCACCCCGCTATACTTAATTAGTGATTCGTGTGTGTTTTTAGAGTAATTCTACGATATCTCAGCGTGTATTTTGAGTTTCTTCGTCGTTTCAGTGCCCAGAATCAAGTCCCAATCGATGCTATTTATACACGAATTTTACATTGCTTGCGCACCGTAAGCCTCAACCCTTACGGTGCGCAAGGGACACAAAGTGGTCATATGCTTGCCACGTGTGTTTGGGGTTCAGGTGAGTCGACGGAATGATTAAATTCGATTTTTATAATAACTTATAAGGATAATCGTTGAGTAGGTAATGCCCCCCCTGAGTTTTAGAGGCCCTGATCCTGATTCTGATTGTTCTGAAATTTGTAGGGTTTGTGCAGAATCACTTGGGTGTCTCAATTAGGGTTTCCTATTGGATAAAATAATAAAATAAATAGGACTTTTAATGAGGGTTGTTACATTCTCCCCACCTTGTTTTAAATCTCGTCCTCGAGATTTGGGTTACGATATCTCTTTTTAGACTTATGTCATATTGTAGTTAATAAAAACAATATTAAGGTTGATGACACAGATTTAAAATATCAAATTTTGTGAATACAAGTTGTACCATAAGTAGAATTCAATAGTTCAACAGAATTAGTTCAAGAAATCGATGACAAATGAATGAGATGAAATGATATAATTTCTAAAGTGACTAGGTTCAAGCTAAAAGATATCTGATCAATAGATATTTTTAAAATGAATGTGAAGGACTTTTTAAAATCAATAAAAATTCTTTGTCAAAAGAAAACTTACTTTGATTGGCAAGTGAGGAAGACTTAGAATTGACAGGTTCTAAATAAAATAAAAGTATGAAAAATGATTTGTTAAATATTAAATTATGATATGAGAAAGTTAAAGTGTTGAGAGGAGTGAATTGCAAAGATACACCAAAAGACAATAGAGTTAGTGTATCACTTATTTAAAGTTCCAAGTTATTTTAATTATAAAACAATGTGATAGTACATTATTAGTGACCATATTTTTCATACTATGTCCTAGAGATTGAAATATAATAAAAATAAGTTGTTTTTGGCCTAACCAACCATTATTATATTTGTAAAGCAAATGTAATATATATTATTTGTTACGCATAAATGGTCACCACTTTTAAATAAATATTATTTTAGTATTTTACTATACTATGTAAAATAACTTATATTTACTATTTAATATATATTACAAAATACAATGAAGTTATTACATTACAAAATATTTTAGTATTATTTGTAAAAGAATTCATGATTATTTATAACGTTAAATGAAAATTGTAAATAAAAGGTGTAAAAATATTTATTGTACAAAAGTATTTGTAAAATAATTTGTAAATATATATCACTTAATGAGTTGATTCTATGTGATTACTTATTTTCATTTTGAAATCATATAACGTTGTGAATGTATTTACAAATGTTGTAAATAAGTGAAAACGAGGACTATTCTTATATATTACCATGTTCCCCTAACCCAACGTAATTGATGACTACCATATTATTCTTATATGGTCATTTTCTTGCTAGAGTGTTACTGTACATAGTTATCACAAAACATGTGATAGATATTATATAATTTTATTTGTACCTCTAATTCTTGTATTGTTTTATGAAAATATGTCTTCTCCTTACAGTACAAAGTAAAATATGTATATATATATATAATTAAAATTTTACCAAATAAGTATGATGACTTAATTTATATATATTAACTAGTCATTATCATGGTGGATATTGGTTAGTGCTGCCTTGTTTAAGCATAGGTGGCCAGTCCATGCCTAACTAAGGCTAGGCTATTCAATACCTACCCCTGACAATAACCCTAGTACCTAAAAATAATATTAACACTTCTGTTATTAATTTATTATTAATAATAAAACTAATATTAATTATCAATAATAAATAACTGAACATAAACTTAAATGAGAGTATACCTCAAGCATAATTTTTTTATACATATATATAGAAATATGAATTCTTCACCTCAATGGTTTAATAAGAATATAGTAATACTATTTTGTAAATTAGGTAATCACTTATGTAAGTTTCCATATATAATTAATTTTATATAATGTTTTTCGTTTGAAGATGTTAAAGCAATAATTATCACGAAAGGCTAGATTGATGTTGTAAGAATCATTAAGAGATACATTGAAATATGACAAGAATTTGGGTATCATTATCTTAACACACGATTTGTGTTAAGATGGCTTTTATAAATATATAAATAATTAAATCCGTATATGATATATATAAACGAGATTAGTGCAAGCTTTAAATTTTGTGAAAACGTCAATACAAGGTGATCATGATCAAAGAAATGATTCAATGAAGTCGAAGACTAAACAAGCCTATTATGGTTCAAAACAAATGAAGTGTTTGTTGGGACTATTATGAATATGATAGCTTCCATCCATCATATGGGATCTTGAAATGAATATGTAATGTGAGCAAGTCAAATAATTTTGAACTTAAACAAAACAAGTTTTAATAAGAAAGTTCGGACATGGTCACTATAGAAACTATGTATGCCAAAGAAAATTAAGTTTTTCAAGAAATTTATTGACTCGATATCAAGGAGTTATTGTTTTGCAATAATGCGGTTCACAGTACAAAAAGCGGAATGATATTTGAGTTTGGATAAAATAATAAATCGGAAAGAATCCCTCCAGTGGTCTTCATAAATCAAATGAACCAAATGCATAACAAACAATGCATGTGTAACGTGTGGATTTACCAAGAAATGAAATAGATCAATATTCGCTACTATGAAAGAAATCCTCATGGTATGATGACTATTAGGGGAAGTAGAAATACGAAAGTTAATTTATTATATGCAAAAGTCAGAATTTCAACGAAAGAAATATAAGAACTTTTATCTGAAATTTCGTGTGATAACCGTTGTTAAGTGAAATTACCAGAGAATGTTGAATAAAATGAAATAGGGAATTTGCAAAGGTATGTGACTCCTTTTGCAGTGATAATAATTATGACTCTTGTGTACCTACTATTGTGAAATCTTGTTACAACGTACCTCAGCGATATTCATTTTGTAAGATCATGTGGCAAAGTGCTTCTTTTTTATTAGTAGTTCTTCTACTGACGGAATTAACATTGGTGTCATCGTGCCCAATTTATATTTTCCAAAGGTCTTGCCTCGAAAGTTGTGTGTGATATACTTCAACTTCTGTGGACTTATAATTAAATTTTTCATGTGTTTTCTTGTATATTATCACAACTTTACATGTTTCTTACTTGCGTTAATAATTTATGATAACGCATTGGAAATTCTTATTCTTTTGATGGTGTTTTAACTTAAAGGGTTTCCATTGTTTATTTTATCACACGAGCTACGAGACAGATGATCAAACAAAATAATGTTTGATATTGGAAAAGAGATTCCTAATAAAGAAATCTAGACACATATACTTGTGCTTTATTCCTATTTGACTTTTTGGAATTTCTTATAGATATATATATCTATATAATCATATATTTCACATGCTGAAATAAACATACTATTTATCAGGTCAATGTATTTAACAGATTCATATTTCCAAAAACCAGTCAGATATCTGGTCATGATACTATTTAGGGAAAACTTGTCACTTGTTTGACATATTATATACCCTGTTTTATCCGGTACGCGCCGGAGAGGTAACCTTAGTATATCCGAACAAACTGGAGAGTCTGCTACACCATACCCAGTCTTGCCGGAGAAAATTTTCCCATAAATAGTATTTTTAAAGTGCCTCTTCTATTAGGCTTTTATCCAGAATTAAGGAAATTTGTATTTCCATAACATATCTTTATTCTAGACCAAGTAATATCAATAAGCAATAATTACTATTAATTCTTGCTTATTTATCATATCTTGCAATATTCTAATTACCATTCTTATGGCATACAAAAACCCATCATAATTTATTCACATAAGTACTCAGCTTATCTTGAAGTTTATACTAAGGCATCTTTTCTTAAATTCAAGTCTAAATGCTATCATGTGTGCTACCAGTTAATAGCAATCTCCTAACTCTTTTATATAAGATTAAGTATTATTAGTACAACACTTATTGACTTAAAGCAGTGGCTCTGATACCACCTTCTGTCACGACCCCCGACCCACCCTGGACGGAATCGGGAGTCGCGAACAGCCCAGTGGTACCGGTGATTATTTTGAAAACGTTGCAGCGGAAATTTCATCAGGACCGTGAGTTAGGAAAAATATCAGAGTTTAGAAAACACCGGATTTTATTTATTAAATAGATGGGATAAACCCATGTTTTACAATGGTAGCTTTAATAAAGATAAATTTTATTACATAAAACAATATTTCTTAATTTGATTTAATTAATAAATAAGCCACTTCTTGATGCCTTTCAGTGCCGTATCCATCTCTTACTCCAATCTACTGTAATTACCTGAAACGCGTTTTAAAAAGGTTTTGTCAGCGGGAAATACTGAGTGAATCATTCTATTTAATAAAATGATGCATAGTTATTAATTACAGCATAAGAGCGATTACAATGGCTTCTATCTTATTTTTATCTAGCGCCCTGTCACAATGGTGACATGTCACAATGGTGACGATGGTCATACCACTATTAGGTCAATGAACCTAACTGGGAGAAAATTAGTAATGTGCACAATACCCCACTAGCCAGTGATTCAAGATATCCACGACTTAGTCCCTGTAATTATAACTTTTGAAAATAATTTGAGGTATTGTAAAATAGTTGATAAAAAGAGAATGACTCACATTATAATCATGCAGATTCATAAGGCCAAAGTTTAGTCTACAGATAAGCCTTGATATATTGCAGATTTATACAGGCAGAGCTTAGCCTATTGATTTAGCCTTGTAACCTAGTGCACACGAACTAGGTAGGTAACTTAATACTGCAATTACGATAACTCACGAGATTAAAATCCTCACAACGAATGACAAAGTGCAATCACTTAAACATCCATCGGATTCACAACGAATGACAGAGTATTCCCCGAGTTCGGGTGGTACTTAAACATCCTGTCGGAATCACGACTAATGACAAAGGATAGCGCTTAAACATCCATCGGATAGTCTGAATCGATCGGACATTGAATCGTAGCAGCGATTGAGTTAATACCCTGTATCGTAGCAGCACCCCGCTATACTTAATTAGTGATTCGTGTGTGTTTTTAGAGTAATTCTACGATATCTCCGCGTGTATTTTGAGTTTCTTCGTCGTTTCAGTGCCCAGAATCAAGTCCCAATCGATGCTATTTATACACGAATTTTACATTGCTTGCACACCGTAAGCCTCAACCCTTACGGTGCGCAAGGGACACAAAGTGGTCATATGCTTGCCACGTGTGTTTGGGGTTCAGGTGAGTCGACGGAATGATTAAATTCGATTTTTATAATAACTTATAAGGATAATCGTTGAGTAGGGAATGCCCCCCCTGAGTTTTAGGGGCCCTGATCCTGATTCTGATTGTTCTGAAATTTGTAGGGTTTGTGCAGAATCACTTGGGTGTCTCAATTAGGGTTTCCTATTGGATAAAATAATAAAATAAATAGGACTTTTAATGAGGGTTGTTACAAAATACGTCAGTTTACACTGGTAAATACAATTAACTGACTCTTTTTAAGAAGTGTTTATAAAATTGATTTAAATGCACAAGGCACAAATATTCTTTTATAACTTGGGATAATTATTTATAAATAATCTTGTAAAAGAATTATATGTTTGTTATACGTTCAGTAGCCAGGGTTAGAAATACCGGGTTAAAGATTAATAGACACACCACATAATATAACCTACGACGAGTTATTTTCGAACAAGCAGGTATATCATTTTACATACGCACCGGCTGGTGTATGCCTACACCCCGTGCTTAAGTCGTGGCCATTTCAATGAATGAGCCGAGGATATCCAGGACATGGTCATTAACCCCCCAAAGGCTTAAAACAAACAAAACAGATTAAACGGGTTATCTTAATGATTTAACCTTCATACGATTAAAGATTCAATACCCGACCAAGCGGTATTTTATATATCGTACCCCAAGCCCGTATAAGGGAAAATAAGTTAAAAGTATTTACCTGAGCAAAATATACAAATTTATCTCAGCCGTATAGTAATCAGCAAGTGCAAATATCTTTTACTGGGCTCCTAAATCTGGAACGAAAGTTTTAATAACCTATTAGATTCCTAACGGGTCTTACTTAAGTTTAAACTTAGACCGGTTAGTTTTAAAGAAAGGTTTACGGTTCAAAACGCAAGATTAAGCGAAGACCGGATTAGAATGTGATTTAGACCCGAAAAGTATGAAGACTTGTATAATATGGGTAAACTAAACACATTCTGGATTTTAAGGTAAAAATGATAAGGTCTGACCCGTTTCGGTCAATTTATGCAAACTAGTCACATAAACCGCACCGAACGCGAAAAATGCATAACGGGTAACCAAATGAGTCATGAACAGGTTCCCTAAGTTAATATGCTTAAAATTTATTATGATATCAGTAGGATACCTTCCATTATGCCAAAACGAATTTAAAATCGATTTAAGCCCCGTAGGGGTATTTTGGTCATTTTAAAGATTATAAAAGAGATTAAATATTAATCTGAGGTTCTGGTCTAAAATGATCAGTAAAAGTATTTATTTTAGTAGGTTATATAAGTAAGATATAGCATATATGTGAAATTTATCATTTATGGCCAAACTATGCATCGTAGGGGCATTTTGGTCATTTCACATAAGCTTTAAGGGTCAAATTTGGAAATCTGGTTTTAAAACTTTTACTTACTGTGAAAGTATAAAAATTTGTTCATAACATCAGTAGGTAACAAGTCTTAGGTGCCTAATATGGTTTTAAACCATACTATTCGCCTAAATCGCATAAAAGTCGGTATTTGACGATATTCGGGTTGAATAAGAAAATCTGAGATTTTGAACAGCCTTTACTGTTTAAAATAACTTATTTAATATATAAAATCAGTAGAAAAAGGTTTGATATGTAAAGGATGTGTAAAACTCATTTTTTAGCAAAAAAGGTATTATCGTCAATTACCGAGTCAATGCAAGAACCCTATGTTATGATCAGTTTAAAAATCAACAAAAACTTCAAAAATCCCTAAATATTATATTACATCAGTGGGTAGAAAGTTTGGTGTCAAAATTTGGGTTTAAATGGGTTTTATGCTAGAATGTCGTTTAAATAAATAAAAAGCTTTCAATTTACGATATTGAGCATAACTCCTAATTTAGACCATAAACTGATGTCAAATTTTTAGGACATGTTTACAAATCAGTAACAAAGGGTTTTGTCCTCTCACATTTTCAAAAATCTCGTTTTATTATAAAAAGGGCACAATGGTCAACAATTAAGCATTTAACGGAAACATGCAAATGATTCGGATTACAAAGGAACCATATTGTATAATCTCAGAGGGTTATACTAACATGTAATATGGTCCTAATGGAACCCTAAGGCATATCTAAACTAAGCTAAATCGGGTCAGAACTGAAAGTCAAAGCAAAAGTCTACTTTTGCGACTTTCGGTTCCGAACCAAGCCTAAACTCAGAATTGTCGGGTTGAACATGCCTAGACATGTTCTTACATTATTTACCAAGTTATTTTAGTGTTAAAACATGTTCCATAACTTCTACATTATCAGTTATGAATTTATTAGCAAAAATAGCTTTTGTTGACTTTTTAATAACAAGTTTGACCCGACAATTGACCAAGTTAGAGTGATAATCAGTGGGTGCCCTTTTAAGGATTTATTACCCACATAATTACCAACTCATAGCCACTTTCAATTCGAATAATGGCTGGACCATTAGTGATTAATCACTAAGTCAAAGCTTAATTACGATGGCTTTGACTTTTGATCATTAAACTAATAAAACTTGAACTTAAGGAGCTAAGAACACTTACAATGGTCCTTAGCACAAATTTGGAACTTAAGAAAACTTGCTTGAACTCTAGAAAGCTCCAGAGAATGAGTTGTGAAATAAATTTCAAGTGAATGCAAGAACAATGCAAACAAAGGCCTTTATATAGGACTTCTAGAGCTTTAAGATTGATCCACATGCCCCTACAACTGATTTCTGATGATCCCAGGTGTACCCTATGCATGTAATACTGTTGGCTCAGACCCTGGTATCGAAAAATGGCATGCAAAGGCGGTGGAACTGGATAGACATGCACCTGTCCCTTTTTTCTGCATCTGGCCGTGCCACGCGGGCCGCGTAAGACTCCTAAGGGGTCTACGCGGTCCAAGACGCTCCCCTATGACCGGATAACAAGTTTCAGCAATTGCAGTTTTGGTCCCTGGTCCATATAAACTTTATTTAACTTTCATTTATTGTATTTTGGACCCGCATAGTTAACTTTCAAGGACCTTGGGTTATAAACTAACTCCGTTAAGCTCCCGGTTAGTTGCACGGTCACCCGAAAAGTCTTGTTTTCATTGAAACTCCTAAAAAATAATATCTAATATTCTTGTTAGCGAAATATTAAATTATTTACAATGTTTTTGGGTTCGTTAGAGGTCACTCGGAGGTAATTTTAACATGTTGACACTTTTAACCCCTATGTTTTGTAAGATCCTTATTTTAAGTACAAACGACTTCCAATGTTCGAAAAATTATTCATTAAAGATACGAATGTCGTATGAGGTCAATTAGAGGCACAAGAATGGCATGTCGAAACTTTGGATCCTCTTACTAACATATTTACATTGTTTGACAACTTTAATCCCTCGGAAACAATTCCTTATACGTTTAAAGTCCATGACACGTGTCTTTATTATATTGGTTGTGATTTTACGAGGTGTTACACCTTATATGGGAGGCTTTGTTCTCCCCCCTCAACTGAGTGGGACTTACATCTCCAACCCCATTAGGGAGCCCAACGTCCTCGCTGGCATACCGGCCCGACCTATGGCTCTGATACCATTTTAATCGCCCTCGCCGACCCGTCGTACCGAACATCACTACCACCCATCTCTTCCGTCGTACCAAACATCATTAATTTATTATTATTGTTTTAAAGGTAAAAGAAAGTTTAAAAAAAGTAAGTGTGTGTATATATAAATTTGTGTGTACATATAACATAAGAAAAAATGGGTAAGAATAAATGACAAAATTGCCAAAATCGTTCCTGAGGTTTGGGAATTGCTAAAATCGTCCATGATAGTTAAAGATACATTTTAACTGAGTTAATGATTTGGATGGAAATGACAAATGAAAAGTCAGGAGTCCAGTTACAAAAAATTCTTATGCGTCCAAACCTCAGGGACGATTTTAGTATTTTACTCTTTAAACTTTTATAACTAACTAGTAATTTATTGTCCCCAATGGATATGGTGTGGTAGTAAGTTGTTTATTCTCAATCTAAGAGGCGGATGATTCAAATCTTGCAAAGTGCAAGCATAAGAGTATGTTAGTTTGCCTACTGCTTGTGGTAAGTTGTCTCTTCTCCATCTTAAAAATGGAGGGTTCAAATCTTGCAAGGTGCAAGTATAGTAATATCTTAGTTTGTTGACTACCGTTCAAAAAAATTTAAGAATTCACTGCTATTTTTATCTCTACTACTATAAAGAAGATTTGAGGAGGATACAATTGTAATTTACTCTCGACTTTAAGACGGAAAATATTCATTTTGGTGAATAGGGTACATGTTTTCTATGCAATAGTTCTTAATTTGTTCAAACTTCTCCTATTTAAGACGCCGTCATCATCATCATACTCAGTAAATCTCACCAATAGCAAAGCTAAGGTAGAGTCTGAGGAGAGTAAGATGTAGATAACTTTACCTCTACCCCGTAGGAATAAAGAGGCTGCTTCCAGTGAAACCCCCGACTCGATAGTAGTTTTGCATCAAGCCTTGGATATAAGGCACATAACACTCAACAATCGGGACAAAGGCCGACTAGTGTATGTACCCTTTTGTCTTTCGGCTATCAACGACACCACATGATGCATGATTAACCGTCCGTCTCTTTTAACATTATTTTCACGAAATTAGTAAAATGTCATTAAAATTAGTGCAATTTCACTTTTACCCCCCGATGGCCCACACATATACATTAAATGTGCACACCGCAAGCGGGGCGTACTTCTAATTAAGACATCATTTAATAAAATTCTCCTAATTAAGATACCATTCAATAATAAAAATATGTTCATTTTTCTTTTTCACAAGTTTAAAGGTAATATTTATAAGATTTTTTATATTTGTAATCATTTAATTTTTGACACATTGCTTAGGTTTTGAAACATAAATAAAAAGTTTAAAATTTTCTATATGTTACTTGACACACATATTTTGGCAACTTTAAGTATTTATTTTGATGTTTTTAGAAGTTATTGATGTCGCCACAGTTTTGGTATGGCTCAAAACTGAAATTATTCACTCCTATCACATCCTTAATATCACCAACCAAAATGTATTTAAAAAAAATTGTATTTATCAAGTATATATGACAAACTTTTTCATAACAAAGGCATTTATAATGATTGGATTTATAATCGGTAGATGACAAACTTTTTCATAACAAAAGCATTTATAATGATCGGATATAGGGTATGTTTGGCATGGAGCTTGTGTTGGAAATTTTAGTGAAAATGAGTTTTTTACTAAATATTTTGGACATTAATAATATTTATATATGTGTTGTATAAATAATTATTTATGGGTTTGTGTTCAAACTATGTCCAAATAGAGCTGAGATGAATGAGATATCGAAGCTTGAAATTGTATGTTTGGAAAAACAAAGATGAGAAAAAATGGATTGAGATTTGTCATCTTGTCCCACATAGGTGGAATGACAAACTTAAAGTGGTATATAAGGAGGAACACTCCTTGAAGACAAACACCAGTGGGGACCCTAAAGGGTACGGAGCACCCTTACTCGTGAACATATGCGTGCGTGCCGTGGGCTATAGACCCTATGTAGTGCAATTTGAACTTCGCACACCGCCTTTGTATTTTTGCCCATGAGCCCGTGGTCAGATACATGGCGGGTCCGCTTATGGCGCACCCTTGGGTGGCGTAGGCGGATGCCATGGCATGTCGATGTGGCGCGAGCTCCTTAGGCGCATGGCGCACGTCATTGGCTATGGCGAAGAATGCAAGTGGCGCACGAGTACGGATGGCGCATGACCAGGTGGCGTCCTGGTATGCGCAGTGGCGTCTGTGTGGCGCACAGCTCCATATGGCATGGCGTGAGATCCTTGAAATGGGGCGCGCGGACTGGCGGATCAGTTCTGGCGCACGTGCAGGTTTGCAGTAGTAACTAGGCGCACTGGTCTGCGTGCCGAGCGCATAACGCGGGTTCTAGAGTAGTGTGCGCGGCTAGCCTACGAACGGCCCGTGGGTCGCATAGGCGTGGATCCGACTGTATGGTGTGCAGCTCGCTTACGCGCTGGTCACGATCAGTCAACCTAGTCTCCGTCAGTTACGAGATCGTCATGAATTGATATGACAGTTACGTTGACCACTTCAACTCCATTTTAATGCAATTAAAACCTTTTTATGGTCTTGTAGTTACAAGATTAATTATCTTGTTTAATATTGTATTAACTACAAGATTAAATAGGTTTTAATTATATGTTAACTACATTGTGTATAAATAAAGAAAACATGGTTCATTCGGTAATAGATTGAATAGAAATTTTATACACACATGTAGATTGTTTTTGTTGGATAGAAAATTTAGAGAAATATATTCTCTAAATTATTTTTTTTACACTTCAAAATATTTCCTATTTTATGAACACCATCATACCCGGTGTAACATCGGGCACGAGTGCCATCTCCGGCAGTACACATACTGTTCCGGTTGTTGTACCCTGGGAGACAGACCGTCTGAGAGGAGGCGCGAAATCTGTTTTAAGGGATGCGTGTTGAACACGTGCCTCAACCAAAAACCGTCAACAATTTTGCTTGTTTTGCAGCGGAGTTTCGATCTCGTAGATGCGGTTGAAGTTTTCAAAGACATTGACTTTGAATCAAGATTGGTACAATTTAGTTGTATTTTATATTCGTTTATTTAGTTTTTGTAACCGGTATTGTACTAATCGAATTTCCCACAAATAACGAGAGTCTCGTTATTATTTATTATTTATTTTGTAATATATTTAATAAAAAAGTGAACCAAGTTCCTACAGCTTGTAGGAGTTTTAAGAGCATCTAACTTTAAGCTTTTAAGAAAAAGACCATACTCAATAAAAAACCTTATTTTGTTGAATGAGCTTGAAGCTTTTAGGTTAGGAGCTTGAAGCTTTTGATTGAACGCTCCTACTAGTAGCGTTTAGAAGGAGCTACAAGCTTTTAGGGAAAAAATGACTATTTTAACATTTAAAGATAATGAACTTTTTAATGTACAAACCTTTTAAATTTTTAGTTGTCCGTTTTGGTCATTTTATATATTTTATTAAAAGTTCCAGTTACTCAGCCAAACACCAAATATATCTAAAAAACTACAGCTACCAGCTACAACTACCAGCCACCAGTAACAGCTTCCAGCCACTAGCCACCAGCTAATAGCTTTCAACCACCAACTACTTTTGCCAAACATACACCCATAATCGGTAGGGGAACTTCTACTTTTCCGTAACCAATTTAAAGCTTAACTAACCTAGTGGTATCTTGGTGGTGGGATAAGGCTTATGACCATTAGGTCATGAGTTCGATTCTCACAAGGGGGGTTTTTCCCAGATTTATTGGGTTTCCTCCTGAATTGGTGTAGGACATTATTGCCTAGTGGAGATGGATATGATCGGGTGGGTTCGCTGGTGGCACGATGATACTCCAGTGGTCCGTCAGTGATCCAAATTTGCCGTTGAAAAAAAAAACAAAAAAAAAAACGCATATTCTTATAAGATAAATAAAATAATATAAAATAAAATAAACAGATATGGCTAGTATCTCTAATCAGGCAACTCATTCTTCTTAATCCTACTTTTAATAGGTGATGAGTAGTGATCACATAGAATAAAATCCAAATTGTTTGGTGAATGACCCTTGAAATCACATAGAATAGAAAATGAGCACTTGGAGTTGAAGACAGACTTTGGAACCTACGCAAGTTGTTAGGATACAGTAAGAGATTTTGTACGTTTAATATTGATGCATATACAATAATATCGTTTTATTAAGATGTATTATACATCAGTTTTCACGCATATCTTTGGTGTATATGTACGTCAACTTTTTTGACATGCAAATCATATATCAATGAAAGAGGATATGTATATACAACAAAAATATTTGTATATACAATAAACAATTTTTATATGACAGTACTAGCTTTGTATACAATAGTAATTATTTTTATATGACAGTAGTATCTTCTATTTCGTATCAGTGGCGGACCCAGGAATTTTTTCATGGGGGTGCGGAACATTTTTAAAAATTTTAGGCCCCTAGGTATATAAGTAAAAAAATCGGTTCGTATCGGGTCGGGTCATGTAAAACAAACGAACATCAAACTAAATTTATATAATCATCAAAAACATGTCAAACCTTGTTAAAAACATAATTAAAACGTCGACGCCCTACGGGTTTTCATTTTTTGAAATCTATCCAAAACATCATCTAAAGCTAATTTCTTAAGCAATTCTTTCTCTATATAACATAAGTTTATCGCTCCATAACATAATGTTTCAATTTTAATTTTCAACTATTCAAGCCCTAGAAATCATAACGTAAGTTGTAATCACCATAAAAATATATAAACAACACAATCACCCTAAAAATCATCTAAACAACCATAAATAACGTCAAAACAAACAAAATTTCAAACCTATTTAACAACTTTGTTACCCTTTTTTCTCCTATAATATCAACCAAAATCATCAAAATAACAAAGAAACTTACCCGTGTTCGGATTCCGGTTAGATTTGGTGTCGAACGACGGTGGTATGGTGGCTGATTACGGTGGTCGCCGGCTGTTGGACTGTTGTCACTGGGTGATGTTGTTCGTTGGCAGTGCAGGCAGGGACGCAAGAGAGAGAGAGAGAGAGAGAGAATTTCTAAAGGTTTTGGGCTTTAATTATTTTATTATAGTTTGAAATATTGTTTGATTTGGTTAATGGGCTAGCTAGTTAGAAATTATAAGTGGGTAAAGGTATGTGTATTTGGGTTTAGTTGGTTAGGTATTAAAAGTTATATAATTTAGGTAGTATATTTTTTAAAAAAATAAGAGTTTACTAA
Organism: Helianthus tuberosus; assembly: GCA_030545235.1. Classification (NCBI taxonomy): domain Eukaryota; kingdom Viridiplantae; phylum Streptophyta; class Magnoliopsida; order Asterales; family Asteraceae; genus Helianthus; species Helianthus tuberosus. Next base: position 50,599,890 of record CM060427.1, on the reverse strand, counting down.
AAAAATTTAAAATATAAATTGATAACACTTTTTACCTAAGGGGTGCGGACGAAAATTTTCAAAGGGTGCGGTCGAAAATTCCAAGGGGTGCGGACGGGATTTTCGACGGAATTTAGCCCTAATTTTTTTTCCCCGGGGGTGCGCCCGCCCACCTTAGGGTGGGCTTGGGTCCGCCCCTGTTTCGTATATAGAATGTATAGAATAATATGAAATTTAGTTTATATACCTTGTTGCTACTTGAAGAGAGGGTTTCCCTATGATCAGGTATCTTCCATGTAAACAAAATAATATGAAATTTACCTAAAGTGTTATCATCGTAAACAAAATATTATTAAGGATGGTATTATAGAACATTTGACTCTTTTATCAATGAATGTTGTGTTATTGTCTAAGTGTAGACTTTCAAAACTATAATTACTCTCACTCAAGCATGTTTAATTGTGACTTCTCTTCTTATTCAAAGAATGTGCGTTCGGTATTTGAGGCTAGACATTTCTTATAAATCAATACTTTTCGTGGATAGAACATTATGAGATTTAGTTGAAATGGCACAATTCGATTTGAGGTTTTACTCTTACTAGGAGCGAATGGCAATCTACAATCATAAATTTTAGGCGTAAATAATAATTTCTCATTTTACGTGACCTATACATAAAAACACACAAATCTTATATGTTTGGGAAAGTAATAACTTCACCACAGGGTGTGAACAAACATACTTATGAAAAAGTTCAAATTTGTGTGTGTGTGTTAGTCAAATAGAAAAGTATCTACAACGTATAGATTAAAAAGCATAAGTAACTAACTAAGTTTTAGTAAAATAGTAAAAAGTGTCTAGATCTGGTCATTTGCCCGCGATCTTGTTTAAAATGTGGAGATTTATCAGTTAATTATTCTATAACTTTATTGAAAGATACTGAGATTTATACAATTTGTCAACAAGTTTGAAATTCAATGTAAAGATTTATATCATTTTTCCAAGTTATAAGATTCTGAACATAACTAAAAAATCCATAAAATTGACTAAACATGCTGGAAAAATGTGTAGAGGTGACATTGTATAGCCTAAACATGACAAATTGTGATTAAATGTCCATGCTTGTAATCTTAGGCAAATCACCTTCGTAATTATGTTTACACATAATAACAAATCACATAACCTAAAAAGACTCTCAACTTAATAGCTTAATTGTGCATAAACAAAGATTAATAATGGGTCGTATTATTGGCACACTTGAGATTCTTAAATCGACACCACCAATACGGGTCGCATAGGTCTATACGATCCGTATTAGGCAAAAATCAATTCTCAATGTCAGTCAAAGGCTGACAATGTCGTCACGTGCAAACGCTATATAGGCCGTATAGATCTATCCGACCCGTATCAAGTACGAGGTTGTCTGTCTGTCACTCAACAGTGACAGAAAGTGAAGGAGGAGATATTACGTCAGCCCTATACGGGTCGTATAGGGCTATACGACCCGTATTAATGTGTTAAAATGAGGGCAAATTCTGCCTTTATATAATTGACGATGAGAGGAGGAAGATTTCATTATGTCTTATTCTCTTCTTCCTTTCTTTCTTTCGACAAACGATTTTAAACAATTGGTTCGACATCAATTACTATTTTGGCGAGTCGTTCGGCAACAACACAAGCACGTTTATTCCGGAAAGCAGTGTGGTATAGTATTTTTTTAACTTGTTTTGTTTATGAAATATATACCACGCCGTTGTTTTAAAAGGGGTCTGCTGTCCCTGATTCTAAAGATTGGAGACTAAATGATGATCACGCTGAAGAGGTCGTGTCCGACTTTCGTTCTCATCACAAGGAATCGCTGTTGCCAGACCTGAATGAGGTAAGTATTTATTTACTTATTTTGTATTCGGCGGTAAATTTACCTTTATCTTTTACTCGTTGTTTATTTTAGTTTGTTGTGTCTCGCGAACCTTATTTTAGTTTGTTGTGTCTCGCGAACCTTAACCATTGGTTTTTTCAGGTTGTTGTGTCGAGTGGTGATTATGGTTACGGGTGTCCTGGTTATCAAGATATTTATGGTGCCTCGTACGGACATGAAAACTATGGCAATAACTTTTTCGTTAGTAAGCCTTCTTACGCCCAAGAATCATTGGTTCACGAGCAACCCGCTCGTCAATGGAAAACAATGTGTGATTCTCCGAACGAGGAGTTATACAACTATAACCTTACCAACCTTCATTGACACCTTATCAGTGCCCAACGTGAACGTAAGTTTTGTTTTAAATTTATACATTTATTTAAATAGATATATAATTTGAATATGTTATATATTTTTCAGATGTTTTTTGTTTACCTGTGAGATAACTGAGTAAACACATCCCCACATAAATTTGTATCTGCATGACGATTCGAGCAATAAATGGTGGTTCATAAATGATCATCACCCTATATATACAAGATTAAGAAAAACCTAACCCATCCGACCTAGTCAACGGATGCCATCCCCTTAACGCCAACAAACGAAAACAAGTGCCACTCGGGTTCATGGACGAGCTCCACTGATAACCGTCATGGATGCTCTAAGAATGATACTAGAATGTAGTTAAGTGTCGCTAAATAATTCGGTATAAACTTCTTGTAAAGATTTCATAAAGGAGAGTTCTAAAGCATGACTACATAAACTTCTTGTAAAGATTTCATTAAGGAGAGTTCTAAAGCATAAGTTATTAACTATATATCATATGCATATACACTTATTTGTGTTGAATGTGTTGATTAATTTTCAACACCCGCTGTAAGGCTAGAAACGGAATACGCCCAAAATTGCACCCATCGTTTTGATTTTGTTTTATTTTGATAACAAGTGTTCGGGTGAGATTACGTGTTTTTGTTTGTTGAAGGCAGACGAAATGCGAATGAATCACAAAAAGAATTTGTGCGCCAACCTAAACCTTTATCAATTGCATTTCTAACTTTTCCCATACATGATTTAATAAATCGGTTTAGTCATCAACCACGGCTTTTTTCTGTCTTTTTGGTGTAATGAATGATATTCATATTCCATACCATAAATCCTACAATAAGTTAATTTGAAGCTTAGATTCTTTACAGTTTAACCGAAACCATGCAAAAGGTCATAGAAATCCAGCGTAAGAAAACAAAGAAAATGTTCTCTAATCTTGGATATGATCGGCATGCATGCATATGTATGTGGATGACGGACTTTGTAGGAAATCGTTTGCCTACCTTTAGTTACTTATCCAAACACTTAACGTAAATCATATGATATTATTTGTTTATAAAACTATGTACAAGTGGGTTACGAAATAATTAGCAACACATGCACTTGTGATCTTGTGGATATCCATGTGAAGAAGAAGACTACTATCAATTTGATTTTTTTTTTTTTCAAGATGTTGAAAACTTGAATCAAACTGTGATAATTTCGGCCTTACCAATATAGGACGGTTTTGAGTTTAATGGAAAGGGTATAGGCCATGAAAGGATAGGAAAGTTTTTTGGATTTTATGTTTTACTTTTTTGTTTTTGGTGTTTTGAGTTAATAGAAATACCAACAAGCCCTTGAGTACTTAAGTGTCTCTCTTCCAGACTTTGATATTGGCGGTTTCTCTAATATGGACACCGCCCCCTCAAAGCCACAAAAAACTTTGGCGAATGCCCTATTTGACAAAATCGCTCGGAGTCTGGGAGAAGCATTTGATTTGTCTCCCCGCCAGAAGGCGGTGATTGAGTGCTTGAAAGGCCACCATGCGCAAGACTTTTTGACTGTTATCCCGATCGAGGGGCTGGGGCAATGCATGTCGGCTGTTGAGTATAGGGCTATCCTCAAATACCGGCTGATGATCCCTATGTATCCAGAAGACGAAACCTGGCCAATCTGCCATAAAGCCTGCATGGATAAATACGGGGAGCATGCTGTTCATTGTAAGGAGCTCTCTGGGTTCAAATATCGGCATGACTGGGTGAGGGATGTTTTAGGGGACATCTTGAGGAGAGCGGGGATTTCTGCCAAGAAGGAGGCCCCTGTGAATTTCCTTACAGATCCCATGGAAGAGAGATCTACATTGAGGCCAACAGATCTGCTCGTCTTTGGCTGGGCGGGAGGGAAACATGCTTGTGTGGATCTCACAGGAGTCTCCCCCTTAGCTGGTTTAAGGGGAAGCGGGTTTGTAGCAGGACAAGCTATAAGGAAAGCGGAATCAAAAAAGGTGGATAAACACGCTAAAGCCTGTGCTGATAACCAACATGCATTTGTCCCCTTCGCCTTCGACACCTTTGGCTCCCTAGCTCCAGAAGCTATCCGTTTGTTGACTAGGGTCCAAAAGGTTGTCCACGGCAGTTGCTCATCAACAGGGGGGAAGGGGTTTGTCTTTAATAGGCTAGGTTTGCTATTCAGAAAGGGGTAGCGGCGCAGCTTGTTGCTCGCTTACCTGCGATATTGATGTAACTCGGCCAGTTCATATATATAATTAATTTTGGAAAAAAAAATAGAAATACGTAAAATAGTTATATATATATTTTTTATCATTCATATGTAAATATATTTAACGTGTGTAATTATATCATTCATATATATTTAACGTGTGCAAATTAATGAAGAAAAATATATATCTAACGACTTGGAATGTTTATAAATTAAGTCATCCACTCTTCTTTTTCTTCAATTTTTTTCGTATTTAGAAGGTAGTTAAAAGTTGTAAGAAAAAAAGGTTATTTGACCTTGTATCAAGGAGGTAGTTAAAAGTTGTATGAAAAAAAAAAAAAAAAAAAAAAAAGGTTATCTAACCTTGTATCAAATTTGCTTATTCGTGAATCGTGGACACACTAATGTTAAAAAGTTATGTACGTTTTGATTTTCTTCTAAACGTAAGAGTTCTTTTCGTTATAATATGTTGCCAAACTATTTTTTTTGAAAGAATCTAATTCCTTTCTAACTTTCTCGCCACCTCTTCATCGTCACCATTTGTGTCGGCGCACTTGGTTATTAATTGATTAATTTCGTTCCCAAAATATATTATTCTTCTTAAAATTTGTTGCACTTGCTTAGGGCATATTCCTTGACCCCCCCTAAGCATCATATCAGAGATGGTTTAAAGTATGAAATGGGTTCTATATTGTCAAAATAATTTGCTTTCTTACATTAAAATGGCTCCTTTTTTTTTTTTTTTTTTTGATAATCTAACCCAACTGATAGAAGAAAAAACTGGTTTTATATCCTTAAATAGAATATGGTTTATCGTTAGATAGATGACTCCGTCTATTTCTATAAAAATATTTAAGCAACAAAATCAAATTTTCTATAGCAATTCTAATTCTATGTCTATAAAAAATATTTGGCATGTTAATAAGTGTTTAGAACTCTTTAATAGAAAAAAGCGACATCTATATAGCTTTGGATAAATTATTAGGCTTGTTTTCTCTTTCTTTTTTTCATATTTATTTACTGTCTTCTTTTCAAAACCATGGTATGTTTATGTACTTTATTTTGCAATTATCGCATTACTATATTTGATTTGTGTTCCTTGTTACAAATATCATAAATCTTATGACAAGTTTCATGCATACATGTATACCACGTAGTCACACATACATGTTCTATGACATTTATTCAAGTTACACATTCCAAGAACACTTGCAAAACAAAATTAAACACACTTTCAAAAGCTAATAAAAAGTTTCTACAATTTCAGCTTAGCATCCGTTTTTAAGCCGGTTCCTGAATTTTATTTACCGTACCAAACAGGTCAGAAAAATTGTGAAAATTTTATGAGACGTGTCGATTAGACTAAAAAGGTTTGTATGATTTTCTTGGGTCTTGAATACTTATAGAAAGTTCGTGAAAATACCTTTTTCACACAAATGTCAAATCTGTCACTTTCTGATGACAATTTTAATTTATAAAAAATCTTCGTTGACCCGATTGATGAAATTCCAGTGGGAGTGTTTCTTGGACTCGTATGGTTACCTACTGTAAAAATTTCAAGTCTTAACTCTAAATATTAACCAAGTTATACATGACCCTCGTCATGAACCCCATTTTCTGCACAACAACTCAGCTTTGACCTTTGATTTCGTTTTAACCTTTTGAGTGACCAAAACTCATCGTAAAGATGTGAAATCAGTTGGGTTTGAAACGAAATTCTTTGAACTTGACTCTAGACTCAATAACTACTCAGTTTCATCACGTTTTGGCTGAGATATTGCCTTTAAAAAAAGATACAAAAATCTGATCAGAAGCTGATCACTTACTACAGTTAACAAAACGTGTTCATGATCATGATTCTAGTCGTTCTAACTTGCACATTCCTTTGTGGGTCAAATATAACACATAACCTATCAAAAATCATGCTCCTCATGCAAACCCTAATCTTTATTCATACATATCTACTCGATTTTCCTATGCATCACAACTACACTTGTTGAAATCTATATACAACTTCATATACAATCATTCCTATACACATAAAATCAATCATAAACATATATTCATGTAGTCATACAAAACAGTACTTCACATATTTACATAATACACATAACATGATGAGGTTTTCGATACTAAAGGTTACCAGAGCGAGAGATTGCAAGAGAGATGGGGTTGAATGAGAAGAGAGAGCTGAGAGATGATCACTGTGGTTTGCTTGTGTCGTGGGAGGGGAAAATGAGAGAGAGAGAGAGAGAGAGATGGGGACAATATAATGGGGTAGGGGCGGTTAGGGTTAGGATGTTATAACAGAATTCATAATTTAAGTTTGCTTAGTGTCATAACTAGTCCCTCAAGTTTCTAAACCTTTAAACTTGTAAAGAAAGTTATTATTTCTAGTTTGTTTGATAAGTAACACATCAAGTCCCTTATGTTTTGATTCTCTAAAACTTGCATAGTAAGTTAATGAATTAACTTTATGTATATGTACGAAACTAGTCCTACTAGTTTGTATTAGTTTTGTGACTAGTCCCACTAGTTTGTATTAGTTTCGTATGTTATAAATTGTACGTATAATATAATTGCATGTACGAGTGTTCATTAAATCTCAAAGATTTAACTGAGAAAGTTAACGATGTTAACTTGAAAATGCGGGTTGTCACTTCATCCCAAGTTGAAAGAAACTTCATCCCGAATTTTGGTACACAGTCACTGAAGAAAAGGTCAGTGTGTTTGAGGATTTTCTTCGGTTAACACATCATCCCCAAGTTGAATAGCACTTTTGTCCCGAAATTCACTAGTAGGTTCGACATTTAGTGTAACAATTTTGAACAGTTGAGGATATTTTCGCATCATTTGATCCCCGAGCTCCAATGTGAAATCCGGTCCACTTTTCGAATTCTGGCGAACTCTTACAATAGGAATCTTGCTGTGTTTAAGGGTTTTAGCTTCCATGTCCATAATTTCAACTAGTTCCTCGATAAAAAGCAATTTTTCATTGATTTTCAGCTCTTTGAGTGGGACCATAAGTGTCTCATCAGATAGGCACCTCTTTAGATTTGAGACATGAAAGACGTTCTGCACTCCAATGAGTTCCTGTAGTAGATCCAATTTGTAGGCCACCGTACCGATGAGTTCCTGTAGTGACTATTATTGTAGGAGAATTCCACCAGAGGTAGGTGTCTTTCCCAACTATTACCAAAATCAATGACACATGCCTGAAACATGTCTTCAAGAGTCTATATGGTATACAGTGCTCATATCTTAGCATGAGCCTAAAGATTTCTGCATAGATTGCCAAAAGTGAGATGCAAAACGTGTGTTATGATCAGAGATGATGAAGATTGGCACTCTGTGCCGAGAGACTACCTCCTTCAAGTAAATATTGGCAAGTCTGTCCTACTTGTATGTTTCTTTGATTGCGAGAAAGTGAGCAGATTTGGTTAGGCAATGCACAACCCAGATGGTGTCATTCCCGCTCTGAGTCTTGGGTAAACCAGTAATAAGTTCCATGGAAATTTGCTCTCGTTTCCACATTGGTAGTTCTCGGTTCTGGAGCAAACTAGATGGTTTTTGGTACTCAATTTTATCTCTAGTGCAGGTCAAGCACTTACTCACATTAGTGGCTATGTTAGCTTTCATGTTTGGCCACCAGTACAGGGCTTTTAAATCTTGGTACAACTTGTCGGAACCAGGGTTGATGGAATATCGAGACTTGTGTGCTTCGTCCATCACAAGCTCTCGCATGTTCCTGTGTAATGGAACCCATATTCGCTCCATGATATAACGAATACCACTCGATTTAACTTCGAGTTGTTTTTCCATGTCCCGCATGGATTTAGCTTAGAGGTTCTTCTCCTTCAACGCTTCAACCTGAGTAGAATGGATTTAATCAGAAAGATTGAAATGAATGGTAAGTTGTAGGGCTCAAACACGTTTGGGTTTGGTTTCCTTCTGGCTAAGGGCACCGGCTACCACGTTAGTTTTACATGGATGGTATTTGATAGCACAATCGTAGTCATTGAAGAGTTGAACCCAATGACGTTGTCGCATGTTCGACTCCATCTGATCGAATATGTGCTGGAAGCTCTTGTGATCGGTGTAAATTATGCATTTGGTTCTATACAAGTAATGCCTCCGGATTTTATGCGCAAAAACTACAGAACTCCAAATCATGGGTTATATAGTTTTTTCATGAACTTTAAGCTCGCGAAATGCATAAGCAATGCCTTTCTCACGTTACATTTGAACGCAACCGAGACCCTGAATAGAAGTGTCGTAGTAAACAAAGAAATCACATGTACCCTCCGGCAAGGATAAGATGGGTGCGCTGCAAAGTTTCTATTTCAGCAGTTGAAAAATGGATTATTGGATATCACCCCACTTATAAATGGTATCTTTTTTAGTCAAAGTTGTGAGAGGTTGAGCAATTTTTGAAAATCTCTCAATAAACCTACGATAGTAATCCGCGAGACCAATGAATGACTTTCTCATGTTGCATTTGAAAGAAACCGAGACCCTGAATAGAAGTGTCATGGTAAACAACGAAATCACATGTACCCTCCGGCAAGGATAAGATGGGTGCGCTACAAAGCTTCTGTTTCAGCAGTTAAAAAGTGGATTCTTGGGCATCACCCCACTTTTAACCGGTACCGTTTTTTAGTCAAAGTTGCAGAGGTTGAGCGATTTTTGAAAATCCCTCAATGAACTTACGATAGTAACCCACAAGATCAACGAATTGGTGTATCTCTCCGGGAGTTTTCGGTGATGTCCAACTCTTAATGGAGTCGATCTTGGCTGGGTCGACATGTATTCTAGATTCGTTGACTACATGCCCTAGGAAATGGACTTCACGAATCAAGAAGTCACTTTTGGATAATTTGGCATAAAGCTACTCCCTTTTCAGAAGCTCTAAAATGAACCGCAAATATTCCTCGTGTTCCTCCTTGTTCTTAGAATAGATCAGAATGTTTTCAACGAAAGCGATAACGAATTTGTCAAGGTAGGGTTTGCACACTCGGTTCATAAGGTCAATGAAAATCATGGATGCATTGGTCAACCCAAATGGCATAACCAAAATCACGTAGTGGCCAAACCGGGTTCGAAAAGCAGTCTTGGAAATATCTTCATCATGGACTCTCAACGGATGATATTTCGATCTTAGATCAAATTTTGAATAAAACAGGACCCTTGAAGATGGTCAAATACATCATCAATGTGCGGGAGCGGATACCGGTTCTTGACAGTTACCTTGTTCAATTCCTGGTAGTCAATACACATACAAAAAGTCCCGTCTTTCTTCTTGACAAAAATAACCGAGACCACAACATGGAATTTCACTTGATAATGACATCCCAGTGGGTGGGAGTTATCAGGGTTGTCGAAGAGTTACGACAAGGATGACAGTAAGTGACAATAACGGTTAACTAATGGCAGCAGTGACGATGCTAATAAGGACGAGGTAGGCGGTGATGGGACAAAGTAATGTCACAATGAGACCTTGGAAATGTTGATGTTAGAGTGCTTATGGATGGTGACTTGTTATTGACGGACATGTAGAATTGTGCACCAGCTACGTATGAGTGCCTTGTGAGTAAGATGTTAAACCATAAGTTGTACTAGGAATGTGTTTGTGGTGTTTACAAGCCTCAAAGTTGAAAGTGGACGATTGAGAGAACTACTTTAACTACCATATATGGTATTTTGATTGGGGATAAAGACGACGACAATGTTGTATAATAGTGACCGGGTGTCACGCCGTAAGGCGGACATGTAAAGGTGAGAATGCGGATACGTATGGTCTTGACAAACGGGATTCGAGGTGAATCCTCCTTTAAGGGGTGGGGGTAAACTTCTAACATTTAGCACACATTATTTATAAAGTGTTGAACGATCCATGCAAGCCACGAGACGGAGTAAAGTCATTGACATGTCAATTTAGATTTAAATACTTTGGGAACGAGATAACATATGTATGAAAGTGGAGGGGATTTAGTGTAAGTATGCGAATTAAAAACACAAACCTAGACCCTGGATCACATTCTTGTAATCCAAGGGAGCCCATGATGAGAAAGAGAGCCGGAGAAAGAGGAGATGCGAAGCTGGAGGCTCGTTGATAGTTTCTTCGATCTCAGGTAAGTTATCGCAACCTAATGTTCCATTATATCAATTCGTTACACCTTGTGATTGATGGGGATTATGATATGATGTTATAGTTTTGCTATTTCAGTTGTAGATTAAAGGAACGAGAGGTTGGTGAGGCTCAGGCTAAGAATTATGCGAAAAACAAAGAACCCGACATATAACCCAAGAATCCTGGAAATTATTATGGTCACCAGCGGTAGCTCCAGCAGTGGCCGGCGGTGGTAATAGCATGGGGTGAAAGTTCATTGCGTCACGGTCAGGTGGATATATTGTTTGTCGGAAACGGAGTTCGTTGACAGGGTTTCGAGCTGCGCGAAGACAAAAGCGCAAAACTGTGACTTCTAACGATGGTTTGATTTTACGATGAATATATCGACGGTTTTCGGTGATGGCGACTAGTGTAGATGATGTGGTTTGTCGACACGAATGCGTGGACATATATTTTCCTAAATTCTAGTTCGTTTGGGCCGGTTTTGATCTACTCAAATATTAATGTGCGGAACTGAATGCATGGAGAGTTAGATCTATGTTCTGGAAGTAGTGGTAGAGTCGGTGGATGAAGCTGATAATTTCCAGATGTCGAGCATGTTGAGACGATCACGTCGATATGTGGATCGCATGAAATGGATTTCGTATGTTCAATTTATGGAGGAAACTGTCACACCCCGATATTTCCACGTATTACCGGTGAGCCCAGTGGGGAGTATCGTGACGTAGTTGATATCATCATAGTCAAATAATCACAGGTTAATGCACAGCGTAAGTCTTGAAAATAAAATATTAATACAAACCGAAACATAAAGTATAATGAAATATTATACAAGCGGTTGTATGTGGATCCACAGGCGGATCTAAAACAGAAAGTAAATATTGTTCAACAGACTTTATGTACTAAGAGCTTGTAAGACTCTTTAACTAATACTCAGGAGTTTTCCAGCCCATTTCGTGTAGTACCTGCACTTAATCATTTTGAAAAATACGTCAGTTTACACTGGTAAATACGATTAACTGACTCTTTTGAAAAGTGTTTATAAAAATTGGTTTGGTTGCACAAGGCATAAAATCTTTTACAACTTGGGACAATTATTTAAAATAATCTTGTATACAGATTTATATGTTTGTCGTACGTTCAGGGCCCGGTTAAAAGAGCCGAGTCAAGATTAATCGACGCTCCACTTGTATAAGCCCACAAGAAGTTTCCTCACGAGTGAGATACCGTTTTACATACGCAACTGTCAGGTGTATGCCTACACCTCGTGCTTAAGTCGTGGCCATTTCAAATGAATGAGCCGAGGATATCCAGGACACGGTCATATTAACCCCCACAGGCTTTGTATCAAACAAAACAGATTGAAACGGGTTATGCAATTTATTAATCACAACCCGATTAAATGATTTCATACCTGACCAAGTGGTATTATTATAATACCGTATCCCAAGCCCGTATAAGGGAAAATAAGTTAAAAGTATTTACCTAAGCTAAATGAAATTTATTCTTAGTTGTATTTTCTAATCAGTAAGTACAACGAGCTTTTACTGGGCTCCTAATCTGAAACGAAGGATTTAATGATTTATTAGATTCCTAACGGGTCTTATTTAAGTTATAACTTTGACCGGTTAGTTTTAAAGGAAGTTTACGGCTCAAAACGCAAGATTAAGCGAAGACCGGAATAGAATGTGTTTTAGACCCAACAAGTAGGAAGACTTGTATAAATTGGGTAAACATACATTCTGGATTTTGAAGTAAAAATGATAAGGTTTGACCCGTTACGACTACTTTATGCAAACTAGTTACATAACCCGTTTCGAACGCGTATATGCATAACGGGTAACCCAATGAGTCATGTATAAGTTCCATTAATTAATATGCTTTAAATACGTTGTGATATCAGTAGGATATCTTCCATTATGCCCAAAACGAATTTAAAACCAATTTAAGCCCCGTAAGGGTATTTTGGTCATTTTAAATTTATAAAAGAGGTTAAATAGCAAACTGAGGTTCTGGTCTAAATTATACAGTAAAAATATTAATTTTATCAAGTTACATCAGTAAGATATTATACATATGTGAGATTTATCTTTTATGGCCAAACTATGCACCGTAGGGGCATTTTAGTCATTTTATATATGCTTTTAAGGTCAAATTTGGAAATCTGAGTTCAAGACTTATACTTACTGTTAAGGTATAAAAATTTATTTTTTAAAATCAGTAGGTAATAAGTCTTAGGCGTTAAATATGGTTTTAAACCATACTAAGCGCCTAATTAGCGTAAAAGTCGGTAATTGACGGTATTCAAGATGTTCATAAAATTCTGAAGTTTTGATCAGTTTCTAAATCTTAAAATATTTTATTTAACATATGATATCAGTAGGAAAAAGTTTAGTATTCAAATCATATGTTAAACTCATTTTATTAACAAAAAGGGCATTACCGTCATTTACCAAATTTATGCTAGAACACTATCTTATGGTCAATATAAAATTTGACAAAAATTTCCAAAATTCACTAAAATTATATCTTAATAGTGGGTAGCAAGTTGGATGCCAAAATTTGATTTTAAAATATGATTTATGCTAAAAAAGGAAATTTAATTAATAAAAAGCTTTAATTTTACGATATCTTGCATAACTCTTATTTGAGACCAGAAACGGATGTCAAATTTTTAGGACATACTTATAAATCAGTAAATGAAGATTTTTTTCCACTCACATTTCTAAAAATTTCGTTTTTATATCAAAAGGGCATAATGGTCAACTTTTAAGCATTTAACGGAAACATGCAATGCACTAGGATTTCTATGGAACCATATTGTATAACCTCAGAGGGTTATACCAACATATAATATGGTCCTAAAGGAACCCTAAGGCATAACTAAACTAAGCTGAATCGGGTCAGAACTGAAAGTCAAAGCAAAAGTCTACTTTTGCGACTTTCGGTTGCGAACCGAGCCTAAACTCAGAATTGTCGGGTTGAACATGCCTAAACATGCTCTTATATTATTTACCAAGTTATTTATGTGATAAAATATATTTTATAGCTTCTACATTTTCAGTTATAATTTATTTTGTAAAAACTGACTCGTTTGACTTTTTGTTAAGTAGTTTGACCTGACAATTGACCAAGTAAATGTGATAATTAAGATGTGCCCTTTTAAGGGTTTAACACCTACATAATTATCAACCTAAAGCCACTTTCAATTCGAATAATGGCTGGACCGTTAGTGATTAATCACAAAGTCAAAGCATCATTACGATATCTTTGACTTTTGGTTATTAAGCTAATAAAACCTTAACTAAGGAAGGTAAGAACACTTACAATGGTCCTTAGCACGAATATTAGACAAGAAAAGCTTCCTTGAACACCAGGATGCTTCAGGGAATGAGTTGTGAAGTGAAAACTTCAAGTGTGCATGAGCAATGAACATCAAGGCCCTTTATATAGGAAGTTTGGGTGTCTTAAGATCATTGCAGCTGTTCCTAGGAGGTCATCAGGTGTTTACAAGTGTCCCTAGGGCAGTAAAAACCAGTTGCACAGTCCCAGGTATAGAAAACAAGCATGCAATGGCGGTGGAACAGGCTGCAACATCCCGACCTTAGATCGATCTTTGAAAAATAACTTGCTCCTTGAAGCTGATCGAACAGATCGTCGATCCTGGGCAATGGATACCTATTCTTGATTGTAACTTTGTTCAGCTCGTGATAATCGATGCATAGACGCATCGAGCCATCTTTCTTCTTCACAAATAGTATAGGTGCTACCCAAGGAGACGAGCTAGGTTGAATAAAACCCTTCTCCAACAAATCATCTAATTGTGTTCTTAATTCTTTCATCTAGGTCGGTGCCTGACAATAAGGAGCTCGTGCTACTGGAGCTGCTCCTGGAATGATATCAATTCTGAATTCCACTTGCCTGTCGGGAGGTAACCCAGGTAGTTCTTCAGGGAAAACATCTGGATATTCAGAAATAACAGGAATATCTTCAATCTTGGGCTTTGGTTCATCTATAATCACTTGTGCCATGTAAATGACACAACCTTCTTCAAACACTTCGATGCCTTAAGCATAGATACTTGCTTAGGCAATCCATACTGTGTATCTCCTTGAATAGTAAGTGGCTCACCATAAGGGGTCTTGATAACCACTTGCTTCTTATCACATACAATTTGGGCTTGGTTATGAGATAACCAATCCATGCCTATTACTATATCGAATCCTACCAATTTCAATGGAAGCAAGGATAGTGGAAAGGAATGATTCCTAATGGATATGAAACATCCATCTAATATAGTTGAAGCAGTCTCTATGGTACCATCGGCCAATTCTACTTCATATTTTATTCTTAGAGTTTTAACAGGCAGATTTAATAGTTTACAAAATTTATTGTCTACAAAAGACTTGTCTGCACCATAATCAAACAAAACTCTAGCATAAACATCATTGATAAGGAAGGTACCTGTTATAACATTATCATTCTGAACTGCCTCCTGAGCATTCATCTGGAAGACTCGAGCGTTAGTCTTCTTGGCCTCTTCAGGCTTCTTTGCAAATTTGGGGCAATTGGTCATGATATGCCCCTTCTCGTTGCAACCATAACAGGTTGCATCTTTCATTTTCTTGCAATCTAGAGTTTTATGCTCCTTAGACTTGCAGATCCCACAAACTTTAGGCTATGAATGCGATTGCGACTGTGATTCTAATCTGCACTTTCCAAAATGGTGCTTCTTGCAAATTTTACACTTAGGCTTCTCTCCTGACTGCTGGGTATCCCTTCTAAACCCAGAACCCTTCTTATGCTCAGAGTTCCCCTTTCGTTTCTTATCGGAGCGATAAGAACTCTCATCCTCCCATTTCCGTTTTCCTTCATCATAAGTCTTAAGCGACCTCTGTCTAACCGCATCAAGTGTGAGAGATAGAGGCAGATCCACCACTGACCTAAAGGTGGTAGGCCTGAAAGCCTTAACGTTTCCTTTTATTTCTGGGGCCAGGCGTGCAATGAAGCGCGCTATACGCTTAGGTTCAGGTGTAACCAAATAGGGAACAAGTCTGGACATAGTGTTAAAGCTTATAAGATAAGCTTGGCAATCCAAATTCTTCATGACCAGAGTCAAGAATCCTGTTTTAATCTTTTCTACCTCATGCTGAGGACAAAAGTTTTCCTTGATTAGTGCAACAAATTGATCCCAAGACAAGTTATAGTGTTATACAACGGAATCTTCCCTGTGGCTTGAACCAACGATCTCCACCAAGCCAATGCTTCACCCTTAAATGATTGTGAAACAAACTTCACAATATCCTGTTCCGCACAACCACTGATATCAACCACAGTATCCATCTCATCTAGCCATGTCATACAGTCAATGGCTCCTTTTTCTCCTGTGAAGTCCATTGGCTTGCAAGAGATGAAGTATTTGTAAGAACAACTCTTAACACGTGGTTCCTGATTAAGCACAATTTGCTTGCATGGGAGACTCTTCTGATTTGACGAGTTACGCGAATCGTCTTTATTTGACTCATGTGTTTTAGAAGGGGGCTTACTATGAGCCACAGATAGAGTCTTTGAGCGAGTATTACTTGGTTCCTTGAATTGTCGGTTAATAGCTCTGGTGACCGCATTGTCTATCATTGCTTGTAGATCTGCACCCGTTACATTCATTCAGGTATTACCATTTCTCTCCCTTGGATGACTGTTAACCTCTTCTGATTCGGAAATGCTGAAGCTTGATTTCTATAAAACAATTGTCAATAATTTATTTAGAGGTTTATTATAGAATCATCATTTTTGACAATTCATTAACCATGGTAATTATAAACCATATTTGGTTAATTTGATAATCATATTTATTTAAATTATAATCAATCCCAGTTATAAATTTTCAAGGATATTTAAGTGGCACAAAAGGCCTAGTCACGAGGACAGTTTTAAAGCCATGATTTTATAGGATCAAGGCATTTAGGTTTGAACGTAGTTCAACACCTTTCTTGACAGGGAGTCACAGACTACAACTGCCATTTGTCTTATAGGACTATAAGTATGGCCCGTAGGCACTTCATCACTAATGGATGTTTGAATCATTAGGTAAGAATAAGGAATTGGAAAAATCCAATATAAGAATGACTAATGTGATTTTATTGAATCACGTTTATCAGGAGTGCTAACATGTTTTCAGATGTTTACAAAGATTTGAATCTTAAAGAGGTTTTACCATTATGGCCATATCTAAAATGCCACCTAGGCTAGGTTATAACTTTAAGATTTTTCTTTTAATAGCGGATCAATTATAAATTGGAATGATATGTTGATTTGTTTCATATAGTACATGCATATATACAATGACAAATAAGAATTTAAAGTAAGGCATTCCATAAATTGTAAGAAGTACATAGCTGCCCTAAACGGGTCTTTTAAATAAATAACTTGTCCACACAGGTACTAAAATAAGAAAAACAAGTCCACACAGGGACCAAATACATAAATGAAAATGTCCACGCAGGGACTTTAATTGAAAATTAAAATAACAATACAATAACTATTTAAGGATTTTTTTAATAATCCTTCTTCTTCTTCCCCTTTATGAGGTTTGCCAACCCCTTCAGAAAACCGTGGTGACTCCTACGCTCTTCTTCCACCCTTTGTTCCACCTCGTGCAACCTCTGGAGGATTTCTTGCTGCTGTGGTGGTTGAATTCGAGGTGGTTGCGGCGGCTGCTGCTGCTGAGGTTGTGGAGGTGGAGGGTATTGATACCCATATGTAGGGTACCCAGTTGGGTACGTAGCTAGATAGGGTTCAGGGTAGAGCGCATTGTAGTTTTCCGCTTCAATGTACGGGTCAACGGCAGGGGCATTGTGGTAGTTATAACCCGAATAAGCTTGCTGCTCAAACGGGTTGTACCCGGCTGCACCTGGGTATGATGGAATTGGG
Organism: Helianthus tuberosus; assembly: GCA_030545235.1. Classification (NCBI taxonomy): domain Eukaryota; kingdom Viridiplantae; phylum Streptophyta; class Magnoliopsida; order Asterales; family Asteraceae; genus Helianthus; species Helianthus tuberosus. Next base: position 50,582,409 of record CM060427.1, on the reverse strand, counting down.
TTTTCATAACCCATGTGTGGTGCAGGTGCGACTGGTGCAGAGTCGACTTCAGAAACTGGATTTGAAGGCCCACCCAATTGCGGGACTTTATACAGCGGCAGGTAGTTGCTGTTGCTGGAGTGTTGGGGGGTGCTGAAGTGGAAACCCCCTCGCAAGGACATCCATGCACCTCTTCTTCGCCTCGGTGGTTCTGGAGGCAGTTGCTGCTCTGGTGGCGGCGGTGTGACCGCCTGGAAATGTGGGTCCTCAGAAGGGACCTGTTGGTGTGGTGGTGAGTAGCAGTGAGGGGGAGTATACTCCCACTTGTATGTAGCCCATCTTTCAGAAAAGATGTCAGGGCCCCTGTAAGGCGAACCATGAAAGGATGATTCACTAGAAATCTCAATGGGATACATCGGCGTCCCAGATGGTGGCATCTCAGGATCTAGATCCTCGTCCACATCCATATCATGCATCTCGGGATAATGATCAGCTGGTCCCAAAGGGTTTTGACCCTCTGGTTCTTCTATCTGGTTCATCAGATTGAACCGGCTTTAAAAGTAAGGTGTCGGGTCCTGGAAGGCACGTGGCGAACCCGATCGTTGCAGAGGGATATAGGAGTTGTGAGAGTCGTTGGGCTCATCCTCCTGCTGCAGCCCAAAGGAATGGTGATAGGATGGCGAGGAACTGAGCGACAGAACACCTCGCAGGCTCAAGATATGTCCTCCAATCTTCGTGAGGACTTGATCCGAACGAAGCGGATGGTGTACGCCGGTGTGATGGTCCGGCTTCATGGTCGTTCCTAGCCAAAATTGGAGCTTTTCCTCTTCCTCCTCGGCCCCTCACTCTTGGCGGCATTTTGCTTTTGATCCTGTCAAAACAAAAGAAACAACAAAAGACAAAAACCAATTAAGATTAGGATTAATCCTAAGTCCTTTGCCTAGACTCGGAAGTCAAGGAATGTGCAACTGTGTCATTGAGATTAAACACAAAAGGCTAGCATTTAATTCACTCAATGTTGGCTCTGATACCAACCTGTCACACCCTGATATTTCCATGTATTACCGGTGGGACCGGTGGGGAGTATCGTGACATAGTTGATATCATCATAGTCAAATAATCACAGTTTAATGCACAGCGGAAGTCTTGAAAATAAAATATTAATACAAACCGAAACATAAAGTATAATGAAATATTATACAAGCGGTTGTATGTAGATCCACAGGCGGATCTAAAACAGAAAGTAAATATTGTTCAACAGACTTTATGTACTAAGAGCTTGCAAGACTCTTTAACAAATACTCAGGAGTTTTCCAGCCCATTTCGTGTAGTACCTGCACTTAATCTTTTTGAAAAATACGTCAGTTTACACTAATAAATACGATTAACTGACTCTTTTGAAAAGTGTTTATAAAAATTGGTTTGGATGCACAAGGCATAAAATCTTTTATAACTTGGGGCAATTATTTAAAATAATCTTGTATACAGATTTATATGTTTGTCGTACGTTCAGGGCCCAGTTAGAAGAGCCGAGTCAAGATTAATAGACGCACCACTAGTATAAGCGCACAAGAAGTTTCCTCATGAGTGAGATACCGTTTTACATACGCAACTATCAGGTGTATGCCTACACCCCATACTTATGTCGTGGCCATTTCAAATGAATGAGCCGAGGATATCCAGGACACGGTCATATTAACCCCCAAAGGCTTTGTATCAAACAAAAGAAATTAAAATGGGTTATGCAATTTATTAATCACAATCCGATTAAATGATTTCATACCCGACCAAGCGGTATTATTATAATACCGTATCCCAAGCCCGTATAAGGGAAAATAAGTTAAAAGTATTTACCTGAGCTAAATGAAATTTATTCGCAGTCGTATTTTCTAATTAGCAAGTACAGGGAGCTTTTACTGGGCTCTTAATCTGGAACGAAGGTTTTAATAACCTATTAGATTCCTAACGGGTCTTATTTAAGTTATAACTTTGACCGGTTAGTTTTAAAGGAAAGTTTACGGTTCAAAACGCAAGATTAAGCGAAGACCGGAATAGAATGTGTTTTAGACCCAACAAGTAGGAAGACTTGTATAAATTGGGTAAACATACATTCTGGATTTTGAAGTTAAAATGATAAGGTTTGACCCGTTTCGACTACTTTATGCAAACTAGTTACATAATCCGTACCGAACGAGTATATGCATAACGGGTAACCCAATGAGTCATGTACAAGTTCCATTAGTTAATATGCTTTAAATAAGTTGTGATATCAGTAGGATATCTTCCATTATGCCCAAAACGAATTTAAAACCAATTTAAGCCCCGTAAGGGTATTTTGGTCATTTTAAAGTTTATAAAAGAGGTTAAATAGCAAACTGAGGTTCTGGTCTAAATTATACAGTAAAAATATTAATTTTATCAAGTTACATCAGTAAGATATTATACATATGTGAGGTTTATCTTTTATTGCCAAACTATGCACCGTAGGGCATTTTGGTCATTTCACATATGCTTTTAAGGTCAAATTTGGAAATCTGAGTTCAAGACTTATACTTACTGTTAAGGTATAAAAAATTATTTTTTAAAATCAGTAGGTAATAAGTCTTAGGCGTTAAATATGGTTTTAAACCATACTAAGAGCCTAATTAGTGTAAAAGTCGGTAGTTGACGGTATTCAAGATGTTAATAAAATTCTGAAGTTTTGATCAGTTTCTAAAGCTTAAAATATTTTATTTAACATATGATATCAGTAGGAAAAGGTTTAGTATTCAAATCATATGTTAAAATTATTTTATTAACAAAAAGGGCATTACCGTCATTTACCAAATTTATGCTAGAACTCTATCTTATGGTCAATATAAAATTTGAAAAAAAAATTCAAAAATCCCTAAATATTATATCTTAACAGTAGGTAGCAAGTTGGATGCCAAAATTTGGGTTTAAAATATGATTTATGCTAAAAAGGCAATTTAATTAATAAAAAGCTTTTGTTTTACGATATCTTGCATAACTCTTATTTGAGACCAGAAACGGATGTCAAATTTTTAGGACATACTTATAAATCAGTAAATGAAGGTTTTTCTCGACTCACATTTCCAAAAATTTTGTTTTTATATCAAAAGGGCATAATGGTCAACTTTAAAGCATTTAACGAAAACATGCAATGCACTAGGATTTTTATGGAACCATGTTGTATAACTCAGAGGGTTATACTAACATATAATATGGTCCTAAAGGAACCCTAAGGCATAACTAAACTAAGCTGAATCGGATCAGAACTGAAAGTCAAAGCAAAAGTCTACTTTTGCGACTTTCGGTTGCGAACCGAACCTAAACTCAGAATTGTCGGGTTGAACATGCCTAAACATGTTCTTATATTATTTACCAAGTTATTTATGTGATAAAATATATTTTATAGCTTCTACATTATCAGTTATAATTTATTTTGTAAAAACTGACTCGTTTGACTTTTTGTTAAGTAGTTTGACCCGACAATTGACCAAGTAAATGTGATAATTAGGAGGTGCCCTTTTAAGGGTTTAACACCTACATAATTACCAACCTAAAGCCACTTTCAATTCGAATAATGGCTGGACCGTTAGTGATTAATCACAAAGTCAAAGCATCATTACGATATCTTTGACTTTGGTCATTAAGCTAATAAAACCTTAACTAAGGAAGCTAAGAACACTTACAATGGTCCTTAGCATGAATATTAGAATAGAGAAAGCTTCCTTGAACACCAGGATGCTTCAGGGAATGAGTTGTGAAGTGAAAACTTCAAGTGTGCATGAGCAATGAACATCAAGGCCCTTTATATAGGAAGTTTGGGTGTCTTAAGATCATTGCAGTTGTTCCTAGGAGGTCATCAGATGTTTACAAGTGTCCCTAGGGCAGTAAAAACCAGTTGCACAGTCCCTGGTATCAAAAACAAGCATGCAATGGCGGTGGAACAGGCTGCAACATGCAGCTGTCCAGAAAAAGGTCGCTGGCAGTCCTCTCGCGGCCCGCGAAAACATCAGGGGGTGGCCTTCGCAGCCCGCGACAACCCCTGATTCCGGAAAAAACTTTGTAACCTTTGCATTTTCAGTCCCTGGTCCATTTTAAGTTTATTTAATTTTTATTTATTGCACTTGTGACCCCCATAGTTAACTTTTAAGAGTTTTGGGTCCTAAAACAAGCACCGTTAATCTCCCGGTTAGTTACGAGATCACCAGAAATGTACTTATGTGCATTGAAACTCCACTAAATCATTTTCCGATATACATGAGAGTATAATGAGGTATTACAAAGCCTCGGGATCGTTAAAAGGTCACTCAGAGGTAAGAATTAACATGTTGACACATTTAACCCCTATGCTTTGTAAACTTTTGATTTTTAAGTACAAACGGCTTTCTGCGTTCTGCAGTTTATTCATGAAAGAATACGAACATTGTGTGAGGTCATTCAGAGGCACAAGTTTGGCATGATGACACTTTTAGTCCTTCCACATACATCTTTACATTGTTTGACAACTTTAGTCCCTCACAGTTACCTTTTTACACGTTTAAAGTTTTATCACACGTGTCTTTATAATATTGGACATGATTTTGCGAGGTGTTACAGAAACAATACTCGCATTTTGTTACAGGAGTTAAGAGTAGAACAGATGCCCCAAAGACAACACGTATGCACAGATATGACCCCACAAAACCTTACATTCATTGTTAGGGACTATTTTGGGATGCGATAAAATTGTCGGAGATGACTTTCGGGAACGTTTTTTTGGTAACGATAAATTAGAGGTTTTTGTACGCATTTGGACGCGTGGATTATACGGTTTGGGATGGTTTAAGCCGAGTAGACTCAGGTGGTGGGATAAGTGACTGTGGTGGTGATTTAGTGACATTCGGTTCCTTAAGGTTAGTGTGTTGTGATTTAGATGTATTTGTATTGCAATACATGTGTGAATATTTAGTGAACATGTGTGTAGTGCATGCAATGAGAATGAGGCACCATACAATTTGGAGTGTAGTGTCATTGTAGTTTTCTCACAAAAAAACAAGGTTATAGTATGCTTTTCATAAGTTTTAAATCAAGTTCTCTATAACTAATAGATCTAACACCAGTCTATCACACCCTCAAATTCCGCATGCTGGGTTTTATCGCGAGACGTGTGACAAACTAGGATCCAACCACTAATCATGTTGAACAATTCATAAATAATTGATAAATACTTAACTGCCACATTCAACATAAATAGTAATAATATTTTAAATGTTCCAAATCGAAAGTTTAAGTTCATCAGCGAAAGCTAAAATTATAAAAATTCAGACATAGCAAAAACCCACAGTTATTTTGCATAATAAAAGAAAATAGTTTAACAAATCAATGGCACTCCAAAATTATGTCTTCATGTATGACGTACCTAGCGTCCTTCAAAGCAAGCTTAAGTGTATCAATAAAAAGTTGGTGAGTTCATAGTTTTAGTTCAACGAATTGTAAATTTAAATACGGAAGTTATAAATCATGGGTAGTTAACCTACTTTTAAGCAACTAAACTGGTGACACTGAATACTGATAGTGTAAGTTTTTGTGCCCCACGTCAATGTCTATCGTCATTGATGCAAACTTAGAGTCGAAAGTTCACGCCTGGCTCCCAACACAGTGTGAGGTTTGTCAAACCTAATAGCGTTATCGACTAATACCTCATTTGCCACCCGACAACTGATAGGTATAAAGGTAGGGACTTTCAAGATAGAGGTCGTTTAGTACACTATAGACATGAAATTAAACTAATGTATTCAAGTAGTGGTACTCCTTCCAGGAATATATGTGGTCCCAAACTAGGGATAATGTAGTCCCAAATTAGGGATGCATGCTTTTAGAAAAGTAGTGAAAACTCGCTATAGATTTGCTTGGTAAGAGTTAAGTAGCTAGGGGAAAGTTATGGGTCAAACACGTCCTTATATATTTACCATGTTCTTGTTAGTTACGTTATTAGGATATCACAACTTGGTTTCACGTAGTTTTATACAACACATGTTTGTACACAATTTAAATCCGTTTTCATGTTTAACACGTTATTATCATGCAATTATTCTACATCAAGGTTAGGACAAGTTTCATGCATACACATATACCGCGTAGTCAATCATACATGTTCTATGGCATTTATTCAAGTTACACATTCCAAGAAAACTTGCAAAACCAATTAAACACACTTTCAAATGCTAATACAAAGTTTCAACAATTTCAGCTTAGCATCAGTTTTTTTAGCCAGTTTATGAATTTTATTTACCATACCAAACAGATCAAAAAAATTGTGAAAATTTTGTTTAACGTGTCAATTAGTTTAAAAAGGTTTGTGTGATTTTTTGGATCCTGAATACTTATAGAAAGTCCGTGAAAAATACCTTTTTTTACACGAAGGTCAAATCTGTCACTTTTTTTTTCACAATTTTAATTTATAGAAAAATCTACATTGACCCGATTGATGGAATTTCATTGGGAGTGTCTCTTGGACTCCTATGGTTATCTACTGTAAAAATTTCAAGTCTTAACTCTAAATATTAACCAAGTTATGACCCTTGTCATGAACTCCATTTTCTACACAAAAACTCAGCTATGACCTTTAATTTCGTTTTAACGTTTTGACTGACCAAAACTCATCATAAAAATGTGAAACCATTTGGGTTTGGAAGGAAATTCTTTGAACCGTCCAACCATTTTTTGGTGACCACCATGCACATGAGAATTTAGTTCTTGATAGATATAAAGTGATGAATGGATGAGAATAAATATATGCTAAACTTCATAGAAATTTAGTTCAAACTAAATTGTGATGAATGGATGTGTATATGATGGATATAAACTTCATATTTGCTTTATTGTTTGATGACCACATTCAAACTAAACATTATATTGATCAACCATATGCAGCTTTTTTAATAAAGTTGAATTTAGTTTTTGATGGATATAAACTATAATTTTTTTAATAAAATTGAATTATGTGTAAAAAGGTTTAGAATAAAAAGTGACTTATTCCATGGTTTCGAGAAGGTTTTTTTATAGCTCATATTGACCATTTTGGATTTTATAAATTAGCGTGCTTTGGTTTGTCCTCATTTTTTTTATATTTTTAGTTAAATAATAAAAAAAAGTAAACTGCAATTTTACCCCCTGAGGTTAGGGGTGATTGGCACCCTTACCCCCCTAAGGAAATAATTGCAATTTCACCCCCCACTGTTCACTGTTATGTCGCAATTCTACCCCCCGGCTTCAGTTTTGTTGACTGGTCAACATAAACATTGGAGGGTCAAAGGGTATAATAGTAATTTCAACTTAATTGTACCTTATATATTAAAATAACCCCTTAACTCAACCTTATATCACAACCTTACACCCTAAGTTTCCTCTTCCTCACTACCGGCGATCACCTTCCCTCCGGCTTCTTCCCCGGCGACGTCTCTTCACCGGCGACCTCCATTCCCTCCGGCGACCTCCACTCCATCTTCTTCACTACTCCATCTTCTTCACCACTCCTTCTTCTTCACCGCATGAGCAGAGGATGACTGAACAGAATGCCATGATGCATCCAGCTCCACCGGCTGAGCCAGGGCCGGCGACCACACCACCGGCCACCGTCGATCCAGCTGTGGTCCAGAGATCCTCCCTTTTCTCGCAGTTTTTAGGTATAATCAAACAACTATTTTGATTGTGGGGTAAAATCAAACAACTAGTAATGGATGTTTGTGTATTTGCAGTGGACATGAGGATTCATGTTTCACTTCGATCGATTGTGGTCTCATTGGTTGTCAAGATGCAAGGCCGCCCTTTCCTGCATTTCCAGTTTCCCCCTCAGTAGGAAATGGTTGTGTAGGATCTTTTGGGTTAATATGTAGTGTAGGATACTTAAACTCTAATCTTCTAGGATCTTTTGGGTTAATGTGTAGGATCTTTTGCTTGATCATAGAACAGGTTATGTTTGATCATAGAACAGGTTATGTTTGATCATAGAACACATTGACTGTTAAGTTGGTTATATTTGACTGTTAAGTGGGTTAATGTTTGATCACGACATAATGTGGGTTAATGTTGGTTATATTTGACTGTTAAGTTGCTGTTGTTTGGTTTGATCATAGAACATAACAGAACAGAACACATTGACTGATGCAGAGGTGCTGATGCATTTGCATTTGCAATACTTCTGATGCATTTGGCAATGGTTCTGATGCATTTGCATTTACACTCTAGACACTTTATTTAAGATGAAAAATCCATTCAATCTGTCATGGCACTTGGTGCAATCACCATCACTTTCAGTCCATTGCATAAGTGAAAGAGGGTGTATGTGCAATTTGACTTATGGGTCAATAATATAGGTCAATGTATATGTGTTGTTTTTAGGCAATAATATGGACATGCAGGCTTCTACAAATGCAATAGGTGTATGTGAAATTTGACTTATGAAAGTCAAACATGCTTGTACAAATGCTTATGACTTATGGGTCAATAATATAGGCCAAGATTTGTCATTTCTAAATTTCGACATTACAAACTTGTTTGAATTCTGTTTGACTTGACAGTGAACCTGTCAAATGCTGAAGGTTCTTCATGGTTTTTGAATTGACAGTGCTGCAATTTGACTTATGGGTCAATAATATAGGTCAATGTATATGTGTTGTTTTTAGGCAATAATATGGATATGCAGGCTTCTACAAATGCAACAAGCTTGTACAATGCATATGGTTTTTGAATTGACAGTGAACCTGTTTAACTTCTTCATGGTTTTTGAATTCTGTTACAACACTTCTTCATGGTTTTTGAATTCTGTTAAAACACTTGATGCCAAACACACAATGGTTATGATTTTTGCTGACAGTGAACCTAGTTGGACATGTGAACCTGGTTCTGGATGTGTATGGGCTTCAGCCAGGTTCATGGAGATGGGACAATAGCAAAGGGTGGTCAACGGTGGCTGAATGGCTTGAATTCTGTTACAAGCCTGTTTATATGGTGGTGGAATCGAATATGGATGGTGGCGGGAAAGGTTTTGGTAGTTGCAGGGGGTAATTTTACTTCTAAACATAAATTATAGGGGGTTATAAGAAAGGGTATTTTAGTAATTTACCCCAAGTCAACAGATCAGCCAACATATTTGATTCCAGGGGGTAAACATGCGACATAACAGCAAACCTTGGGGGGTAAAATAAAAGGGTAAAATAGTCATTTCACCCCCAAGTCAACAGACCAGTCAACAAAACTGAAGTCGGGGGGTAGAATTGCGACATAACAGTGAACAGTGGGGGGTAAAATTGCAATTATTTCCTTAGGGGGGGTAAGGGTGCCAATCACCCCTAACCTCAGGGGGTAAAATTGCAGTTTACTCTTAAAGAAAATGAGAAAAAAAATAAAATTTGTGTTTTAAATACTATCAGAGTTAGTTACGGGGTTAGTCCCTGTGGTTTCTCTAAAGTAACAAGGTTGGGTACTAAGTTTTTAATTGACAAAAATACCCTAAGTTTTTAGTTAGTATTTAACACCCGTTAGCCTTAAGGCCCTAAGATGTTACAAAATCAAAAGTTAAAATTACCTTAGATTGTTACTTTAAACTATTAGTGCCAAAGATTGTTACTTTCCATAAACAACATAGACTAACGGTGTAATTAACTCTTACTATTAGTGCCAAAGATTGTTACTTTCCATAAACAACATAGACTAACGGTGTAATTAACTCTTTATTTTAATAAAAAGAGCTAAAAAGGTAAAATAAAATATATTTAAAAGATATGTTTATATAAGATATTAAATTGTTTATCTCTCAAATTAATTTGATTACTTTTTACTCTATCCTCTATCTTTTGTATTAGATAGTTTATCGCTGAAATTAATAATTTCAATTGTTTTACATGAGTTCTTCCAATATTTATGAGTTCACATCTGATCAACCTCACAAATATATATAACTAGTTTAAGTCCCCGTGAATTTCACGGGATGCAAAAAGGAAACATCTTTAATATCACCGTTAACATAAATATTATAATTTCATACACGTTAAAACACGAACAAATATATAAGATTTGAACCACAAATTGAAATACATGAATACGCAACAATCAAAAATCGTTGAAAATCTCTCTATACACGATATTAGTTGTTTTATTTCTAATGTTGTGTATGGATTACGAATAAATCAATTGATTGAAATAAAATTTATTAGGAAGAGTGTTTAAATATAAATACATGAATATGCAACAATCACAAATCATCAAATGTTAGTCGTTAATTAGAAGCAATGCTATACATTTATCAATTACAATTCGTTAAAAATCTCTTTATAAACAACATTACTTGTTTTATCTGTCGGTTTTCCATTGTTGTCAAGTATGAGTAGTTTGACCCCATCTCTTGTTTTCACCCTTGACAAAGCAACATACAATTGACCATGAGAGAAGACGGGTTGTTTCAGGTACAAACCAACTCTCGAAAGCGACTGGCCTTGACTTTTGTTTATTGTCATCGCAAAACATACGGAAAGTGGAAATTGCCTCATTTGAAAAGCAAAAGGAATCTTTTTATCAGAAGGAATCAAATTAATTCGAGGTATATATGTAGAAGTACCAATATTTGCACCAGATATTATCTCGGCTTCTATTACACGGTTGTACAGCTTTTTTACTTGTAGCCTTGTACCGTTGCACAAACCATTCCGTTGGTCAATATTTCGTAATAACATTACTGGAACACCAACTTTTAGCACCAACCTATGATTTGGTAAGCCTGATATTTTAAGACCATTGAGCACATCCGGAGAGTATATTCTTTGTTGTGTAGCATTTACATCTTCGGTCGGACAAATACTGTCAGAGCTAAGATACTCTATTTCTTCACCAGGAAACATTGATAGCAACCTGTCATTAATCTCATGCACAACATCATTCTTCGGTGCAAGTATAGCGCGCTCACTGAAATAATTATGGTTGTTGATGTTTTGCAAGATTGATAGATAAACAAAATCAATTAAACTTGCAATTGGGTCGGCTTCATCAGTAATAAGAAGATCTTGTGGTATTTGAATAGTTGCTTCCCCATCATTTGGACCACCAACATTACCCTCACCCAAATCCAAAAGCCATTTGGCAAAACTGTTTATTTCTTCAATATCTACCGTCGACCTTCCAACGGTTAACCTCATGTTTCTTGTTAATCTTAGCAATTTACATTTACACCACAAGTAAGACGAACATAAGGAGGCATTAACAATCTCTTGTCTTCCACCGTTTGGAACGACAGGTAATATTTGTCTAAAATCGCCACCAAAAACAATTACCTTACCTCCAAACCGTATGTCTGAATTGAGAGATTGGTCGATGTTGAAAACGTCATTCAGTGTTTTATCCAGTGCTTCGAATGCATGTTTGTGTACCATAGGTGCTTCATCCCAAATTATTAATTTCGTCTCATGCAGTAATTTAGACACGTCACTTTCTGGTTTTATATTACATACAGAGTCTTCAGTAAGATTCAAAGGTATGTGAAACCTGGAATGTGCAGTCCTGCCACCATCTAACAACAACGATGCAATTCCACTTGAAGCCACATTTAAGACGATTTGACCTTTTGATCTAATTGCAGCGGACAATGTCTTCCATAGAAATGTTTTACCTGTTCCACCATAGCCGTAAAGGAAAAAAATCCCACCGTTATCACCGTTAACTGCTGCCATAATTTCTTCAAACACAGAGCGTTGTTCATCAGTTAACATTGTCAACTGACTATCGTAAAGATTTCCAAGATGTGTTATATCATAGGCCCGCTCCTCGTATATCAAACGACTATCTGAACTACCTGAAGACGACATATCTGGAAATGGCATTGTTTGAAATTTTCGCAAGGATGAATTATTTCGCAGTAAAAACTTCTCAATCTCGCACAAAGCATAGTTTTTCAGTTGGTGCTCCGGAATTGATAACGCTATGCAATACGAAAAATATATCAAACTCATCATAATAACATAACCGAGATTAAATAATATCTAAAACATTAAATAATGTATTTGATAATATAAATGCTAACATTTATTGTAAACAAAACTTACCTGTAACTCGATGGTATTTCTGAAGTCTATATAAAAAATCGTCTGTCATGTATTTCCATGAACTTTCCCAAACAACCTCAGGTCTAGAAAGACTACTGGATAACAGCATGGTACAAAATAAATTACGAATATATGAAGCGCTTCCTGATAAACTTACTTCCTTTATTGCCTCCACATACTCGGAGTCGTCATCCAAAAGACCGAGCGCATAGCAAGCATCTCTATATGTATCGTAAACATGACCATTAACTGTTTTAATGTCATCAAACGATGTTGGTCCTCTGACCTTGTTAAGCAGAATTCTCAAAAAATAAGCTTCACCTAGTGACGGAGGGACGGAATGAATCCTGCCAATTGCTGTTTTCCTTTGTCTAGGTTCCCAGACTCGCTTATCAAGCTTCCAAACATAAAAATTGGGGAACTGAACATATGTAAGTGTACGGGCCAACGTGTCATTTGGGTCTTTATTACGTTCCATCCATGAGAGAAACATTGAAGATTTAACAGATGGTTTGTTTAGAACATAGTTAATATCCTCGTCAGGTCCGAAAACAACAGGTTGTTGGCCAGGTAGATGGAACGGAAGTCTCATAATAGAAGGCCTTCTATAATGCACTTCATTGGCAAATATCCTCCAAGATGCTTCGCAAGCTGATATATACCGACAATCGTAATACTCTTTTATCTCGTCTTGTACTTGTTCTTCAGATTGTTTATCGCTTTGCACAACAGCTATAGTGGCTCTATCAGGCCCTTTATTAATGTATTTAAACAGATACTTTATCGAAGCGGCCTGATTGCACCATTCAACATTTATATGAGCTTGATACCTTTTCAATATTTTTTTGTTGTACGGTACCACACTTCTGTTATCAAGGTGAATTTTATTTGTCACAACAAAAGCGGCATTGTTTCTCCTTCTATATAATGGAAACCCGTTTGAATCTAGTGTAGTATGATCTTGAAAGTCTTTGGGAAAGCCTTTTGAACACTTCCTATCAACCATACATGGAGAGCTCAACCTAGCATTACCACATGGACCGTGTATCATATATTCTTTCACAAGCATGAATAATTCTGGATCTTGATTTATGTCTGGTATTTCTGCGCATATAAATGCATCAACATGGTCCACCGTAGGTAATTTAGATTCAGGCTCCATGAATAAGCATAAATGGGCATGAGGCAAACCACGTTTTTGAAACTCGATTGTGTAAACAACTACAAAAACCAAACAAATTGTTACATTTTACGGCATAATATTAATTTGAATAGTATTTTAAAAACTGTACCTGCTGAAGCTTTGCCAAATAGATGATTCTTTTTTAAATCTTTGCAAATTGAATCAAGCTTAATTTTGAACAATCTGGAAAGGATATCAGGCCTATCTTCCGGACTGAGATTGGTGTCTTTGAGAAAGCGTTGAACTTCTGGCCATTTGGGATTGCATGTTATGGTTATAAAAAAATCCGAATAACCAAAGCATTTACATAGAGCCATAGCGTCTAAATAGTTTTGCATCATATATCGTGCTCCACCAGTAAAGGAAGATGGCAAGAAGATACGTTTTCCAGCCTTAGATATATCATCTTGACCGTGTGTTTTTAATTTACGGAGGCTTTCATATGTGTCAGACCTGAGATCTTTCTGTTGATATCGTATATAGCTAAGTCTCTCGCTCTCTATCATAGTATAAGCATCAACCAAGAACTGCTGGAATAGCCTCTTAGAATTCAAGATTAACGAAAACTGATTTATCCGATCCTGCATACGATAAGCAAAGAACTCTCTCATAGTACAATTTGGACGTTTCTTATTAACAACATCAATGACACCTCTGTGAGGGATATCAATTCTGTAGCCATCGTCTCCGTACGGGAACAAAATCGGATACTGTAGTGCGAGATATGACGGGTGCAACTCACTAATTCTCTTCAGTGTACCAGTTTGAGTCTCAACAACAATATCTCTATTGTCAATTACATTTTCAATATCTCCAACAATGAGAGCGGCAATCTCACCCGCCGTTGGTAAGTTATACGTCCGACCATCTTTTTCTCTTGTTCCGATTAGGCGAAGCTTCAAATTTACATGAGGGCTGTCTTGAAGAGAATCCCTAGCTCTTCTGTAAGTTTTGACCAACTCATTGTCGTTATCTAAAACATCTTTTATATGTTCTATTAACTTACGATCAAGAGTAGCAGAATAAGAAGACGATGCATCCTCTGAACGACTGTTAATAAAAGTTACCAAATATTATTAAGATTGACATATAATACAAAAGAATAATGTAAATAAATATACGAATGTTAATAATATTCAATGGAAATTACCTAAATATCGCTTGCCTGTTTGTAAGTTCGTTCTCTGTATCGTATATGTATAGTTGGCAAAATTTTGGTTGCGCTCCGTTGTTTGGCATAAGACTTCCAATTGTATGGTAATTTTCTCCACTAATTCTAAAGCAAAAAGGAGCATTGCCTCTATTAACCGTTGAGTCAACCTTACCACCCATTGAAGTAAATGCGAACATGGAATTGCAACGGCGAATATTTTTCAAAAAGTGCTTGCTTTCCTTATTTTTGTTACTAAATAGGATCCGATAACTTCCTCTGGCATCTTTGTAATCTGGAAGCTCTACTATGCCGTAAGAACAACATAAGAAATAACACATTTTCCCATCCTTTCTTCTTCATCTTCCTTTTTCTGCATCCCATAACTTTGCGTTACATACTTCACAGGTAACGCATTGGTCACCATGATCCAAATAATCTGTTTTCAAAATTAATAAAAAGCAAATAAAATAGTGATTTAATAAGAAAAATACTATCTACTTGTAACATTTAATAGTTTACGGAGGTTATACTACAAATCATTAGACATGTACCTTTTGAAAGACCCTTGAACGGATCTTGATCTACGATTTCCTCTGTATTGAAATCCATAATTGGTATTGGAGATGTAATTCGTGATGTGCTAATTAACTTTTGTTTTCCGGATGACAACCTTTCCAAAGATGAATTTCGAAGCATACTGGAGGTGCCGGTGAATGATGTCAGGTTAAAAGAAATATGACCCGGAGTACAGTTTGTTGGTTGAGTGACATTGTTAGTAATACAACTAACATTACCTATTAAGATATACAAACAAAGTTTATAAAAAAACCTAAAGATATTAATTTATATAAAGAACAGAAAAATATACAAAGGTTAATAAGTCCTTACTTGTTGGCATCAATGGTGTGGTTGCTGTAACATTAGCGATGACATTTGGAGTTGACTCGGTTCGAGAAGAAGTCGGTAAATTTATATTGGTGTATGATATGATGTGTCTTTTGTCAGATCTTTTATTATCCAAAATAACTTCCCTTAATCGGCTGTTATCTATGTATTCAAATACAATCGAATGTGGGAAATAAAGAAAGCATGAAAATAAAACAAACGATTCAGTAAACAATAAATATAGATACCAATATTGTAAAATGCAAGTTTATTGTTATATGATACTTTAAAGGGGGGTATTAAAAATAAGCATAATAATTAACTTTCTGATAAAACCGATAAGTCCTTTGTAACAATGCGCGTACCAGGAGTTGTTATCGAATCATTGGTTGTGGCATTATTAGTGAGAGATTCTGATGGACATCTATGTAAGTTACACCTCTTGTTATCCAATAATAATTTCCTTATTTCCCGACTCTGTTTTGCCTGATCTTGACTAACAATGGGAATATTAGCTACAACACCAGCAACAGAGATCACAATTAATAATTTAACACACAATGCATAACAGTGAAATATATCAAGGTTAATAAGTCCTTACTTCGTGGCCTGAATGGTCGGGTTGCTGTAACATTAGCGACGACATTTGGAGTTGACTTCGATGGATAAGAAGTCGGTAAATTTATATTGGTGTCTGATATGATGGGTGTCGTAAGAGATCTTTTATTATCCAAAATTAATTCCCTTAGTCGGCTGTTATCTATGTATTCAAATACAATAGAAGGTGGGAAATAAAGAAAACATGAAAATAAAACATAAGATTCAGTTAAAATAAATACAGATATCAATATTGTAAAATGCAAGTTTATTATTATATGTTAGTTTAAAGGCGGCTATTAAAAAGAAGCATAATAATTAACCTTCTGATAAAACCGATACGTCTTCTGTAACAATACGCGAAACAGACGGAATTATTATCGAATCATCGGTTGTGACATTAGTGTTGACAGAATCTGATGGACATCCATGTAAATTACACCTCTTGTTATCCAATAATAATTTCCTTATTTTCCGACTCTGTTTTGCCTCCTCTTGAGTAACAATGGGGATAACAGCTACAACACCATCAACATAGATCACAATTAATAATTCAACACATAAATGCATAACAATGATGTTTTTTAAATAAAAAAGCATACATAAATTGCAAAATATACTTTTACAGAAACTTCAAATTAAAGATAAAAACACATCAAAGTAAAACATATCAAAAAGTAGTACCGTTTGTAATGTTCGATAGTGGTCTTCTTCCTCGACGAACTGCGCAGGAATAAAAAGGATGTTAACTTTAGAAAAACGCATTACCTTTTAAGACATGGCTGATATTCATATTAGTAATTGTAGTATAATATATTAAATTAACTTTAATTCCTTTGGGCAATGGCAAAGCTAATTTATGTATTAAATACCAATATCTATAATTAAATAATAACTTATATTATTGCGAAGTTAGATTCGTACCGGATGTAATATTGGAGGATGGATTAGTAGGTACAAAAGCTGTAGCATCTGTAATTAAAATGATTATGTAAAAGTTAAACATGTTCATAAACAAATCTTATAATAGATGAATGAAGTGTTAAATTTACGACATAACCGCTTGAAATGTTTTCCTTTTCGGTGTTATTAGATGAAGATGAAGAGTGGAAATTTTTTCTTTTAGACATTCCTGAAATTCTGGTACGATGTACGAATACGACAATCCAAAATTTAACTCCATTTTAATTGAAACTAAGGATCAGATTGTCGAAATTAACTTAAGATACTAATTCATATGTACCTTATGTTATCCTAAATCCTAAAATACCATTATACAATGAAAGAATAGTAGCATGACAAAATTTTGAAATAATATCATTCCATAAGAACAAACTGAAATATAAGTTACTGAATACATTTATTATGCATACGGAAAAAATGCAATACAATAAGAAGTTATTTTATTATTAAACATAAAAAACAAATAACATCAGATACTTGAAACAAATAATAAAGTTCTAGAACCAAAAGACAAAAAAGTATAAAATACAATCATAATTTAGATTCGATAGGAGAAACGGTGGTCTCTATAAATAAGGCTCCTTTCGGACCGTTGTAGTTGTCAACATGTTGGAGGTAGTTAAAAGCTTCATTGCACAAGTCAACTTCAACAAAATCACCCCAAATACTTGTTATCAGCCACTTGTTGTCTTGAATTATATTTGTCCTTTGCTGCCTTGCCTGATAATCAAGTATGTGAGGCTTATCGAAAGAAAACACCTTGACCCAGTCATCATGTTCAAATTTGTACAAATCAGCGATTAGTTCATCAGCACATCCAACGACAATCACATGCAGCTTGTTCGAAATGGTTAGAAAATGTCCTTGGCAAGGATTGACTTCCATACGCTCGGGAAAACAAAGTACGCTGAAAGATTCAGAAATAACATCAAAAGTAACTATGTTCCTCTCGCCAGGTGGAAACCAATAATTTGAAACCATGAAATATATGGTTTTGCCGGAATAAGTTGCAGGAGACCATGAATAATACGATGAAGCAAATTTAGATTCGTTTAGGAAATCTATTTTTCTCCATGAGTCAAGACGTCGTGAGTAAACACGGGCAGTAGCAACGTTACGGTAACACTTGATGTGAAGCACTTTGAGATCGTCGAACTGGTCAAAGTACATTCCACCGGTATCGGAGTTACGATCAAAACGATGATTAAAGTAGTCGTCCGATATAAATTTTAAGTGGCCCGTTGTTGGATTCCAAAGGATGAGCTCACATAAAATCCTTTCATTGCAAACTAACAACAGTCCGTTAAAAGACGATATAATACGTAAGAAGGAAGGATGGATATTGTATGGGAAAGTAATTGTTTTGCTTGTATCGACTTCCAAATTCCCACCTACTATATCGTCAACGACTATCGACTCATGTTTCAAGGACAGTAGTTTCTTTTGTAGTGAATGTCCAGCCCGGCGAGAATGCTTCAACTCAAAATTATGAGTTGATAGTTCCTTACGAAAATATTTCGAAAGACTTTTGAAACGATCTACAGCTTTGGCAGGGAGCCTTGAGAAAATCTCGCCGACAACCATTTCCATGCCAATCTTTTCCATTTTAAGATCTACTGTGATAGAATAGAAAACCTAACAAATGAAATACAATTGATGTATGTATATGTTTAGAAAAAAAAAAATAAGTATTACTATATAAGAATATATTGAAAAAAAAAACAGTTGGGATATTTAAAAAAATAAGATCACATAAGGTTGATAGCATACACATTCAGAGAAATTAAAAATTGTGTACAGATTGAAATCAATTTAATATTACACAATTACTTAAAATTAACAGGATACATATATTTAAATTGTAACTTCATATTGAACAATATGATGTAGCAATAATATTGTATATATATCTGAATGATATAGAACTATACAGTGAGTATTTGTTTATTTTATATTATATAAAATAAAAATTAACGATTTATTACTTTAAATAATGAAAACATTTATATTAATGTGTAACGATGTAAAAACTAACATCTAAAATCTAACAACGTATAACGAATTTGAGTATAATAGATGAACATAAACTTAAATATATATATATATATATATATATATATATTTGTATATATAAAAGATGTTAGTGTTCGTATAGTAAATTTAGAATAGGTGGCTAAGAGAATTCAGCATATCTACATCAAGATGTTGAAACAAAAAAAAAGTGATGTTGAAATATATTTATTTTATATAAACTGATTACAACACTATCATTTAATTTAAATTCATATTAGCATTAAATAAGATTAACATATAACCATATGAAAAGGCAAGTATGCAACAGCAAAGAATACAACTATGAACATTCAATACTATAATATCAGTATAAACAATTTAATTTTTATTAAAACAAAAATGCAATAACAATGATCAAGAAAAACATTTTATATTACTTAGACAATAGTTCTAATGATGCATTATAATAACATCCATAGTAACCATACCTCTGTGTGTGTATCGATGAAAGAAGGTAAGAAGGCTGGATGTGTATGAATTATAAGGTAGGAGGAGTGTATTTATAATAGATGAGGCTATGTAAGTTTGGAAATAATATACCTAAATATAATTTTAAAATCGTAGTTCAAAAAAATAGATAAATATACGAAAGTAATTGAATGTGATTGAGACATCTCCATATATCTCCATATCTCCATAAGAAATATAAATTGTAAAGTTAGAAAGTTTACAAAATGAGGTACTTAATTGTATTATTAAATTCGACATTAATTTAAATAAATAAATAATTGTAACTAATTCGATGTGATTGTGCAATTTCCATATAAACTATATATTTTAAATTAAGAAAGACTGCATAAATTTAAACATATAAATACAAAGTCTTATCTTCTATAATGTGTTTGAAAATAGTTTGTTCCATTTAAGATGTTAGATTAAAAAAGGGAAAAAAATTAATGATTCAATATACCTTATTAATCGTTACTCATTTTAAGATAGTCAATTCATTGAAAATTTGGTTTTCTTTCAAATTTATGTCAAAAGCACCAAAATTAACCGTTATTCTCTTCAGAAAATAAAGTCTTTAAAAATTTGGTAGTCTATGATTTTAATATCAAAAGTAACTAACAATAATATATACGTTATTAATAGTTGCTCTATTTACAAATTAAATTCCTGGAACATATATATTCCTAGATTTAAAACATTTACATTTACAAAATTTAATAAGCTAAAATAGTTGAACTTAGTTAGAATATTATTTTGAAATTGTTTGTTTTAATAATTATATAGATTTGATCTTCTCTCAGTTTGCATATACATTTTGAAAAAAAAAAATTAGATTTAACATGTCCATATGTATAGTAAATGTATTAGATTAATTTACAAAAACATCCCAAGATAATATGTTATTCTAGATTAAATGGAATAGTAATATGCGTTTAATTTAATGTTTATTTTGATAAATAACATAATGCATGAAATTAAGTAGCACACAAATGTCTATATAAAAGTTGACACTTAATTTTATCTTTGGTCACAAAGTCAACTGCAATTTTGTAAGAAATTTTTAGTTGTAGTAATAAACATAAACATTCACGATATACACAAAAGTTAAGTACCATACAAAAGTCTATTATCAAAAAAGTCGATAAAGGTACATGTTCAAAAGATAGTTAACAAAAGAAATACCAAACAGTTGTTCAAAAGACAGCTTATAAAAGATAGGTGCACTTTGGATTAGACAGAGCGGACATTTTTTAAGATGACGGTTTTTTTTGAAGTCACATAAGTGAAATCAAGCATGACGCCATCATTCAAATTATTTTCCGCCATAAATATAGGCCAGTTTATGACTGAATAGCGTGATGCACTCCCATTTTTTTCTGGTTTGACTTCATAAATACTAACCTGCCCCTGCAGGTTTTCAAACTTCATTGTATGAAGCTTCTTTGTAAACCCTGCGCGTTTTGATACCAGGGCCGGAAGACGCTGCATGTAACAACGTGAATTAAAAACCATTAATTTTAGACATCAAATAATAAAGACAAACAATGTAAATTTAAAGAATGATTAAGCAAAAAAAAAAAATACCAGCCTGTATTCCCCTCTACATGTAAAGTTAAAAAACTCTGGATCTTCAGGTATATTGTGTTTTCCAGATTTCTTTCCAGGTAAACGCTTCTTAGACTTGGAAGTACCAACAGAGCTTACATTTTTCTTTACCTTTATGATGGAAAAAGTTGTTGTTTTAAAAAAGATACCATATTATTGTTAACAATTGAAGATTAATTGTAAAAATTCATAAACTTACATCTTTTGTGACAGATGGGGATCCTTCAGCTATAACTCCCTTGGAAGTGAAATAAACGTCATGTTGTTTAACATTACTTGGATCTCCAAGTCCCTCCTTTATGTTGATAGAATTTTGTTCTTGCATGCAAATATCCTGATTCAATAACACATTTTACATTAACATTCTTAAGTTAAATAATTAGCTGTGATTTTTTAAATTAATATGAATTTTATGTATACATAGACATTTATAGAAGTATACGATTACCTGGTGGACATTTGGTTCTTCATGTGAAAACATGAAGCCATAATCTTTATGTATGTCCTATAAAGGACAGTATGCGAATAATTAGTGTCAAATAACTATTTAGAAATAATGTGTAAACAGATAATAGAAGATTACCTCGTCTAGTTTGTGAATGAACTCATCACGAGATACTTCAACAACCTCATCATCGGAATTGTCTCCCATTATGAATACAACCAGCAATTGAACTAAAACAACTGTTAAGTGAAAGTGAGCAATATCAATGTTCTTAAATATCAATATATATTCATCATATAAAAAAAATAAATGAAATGAATAACTAAGGTTAAAGATGCAGTTTTTGGAACCGACATATTACAATAATAAAAACACTTTTTATACTAAATAAGATTCAAACAATACAATCCGAATATCATAAAATAATATATCATTAATTCAAAAAAATAATATTAAATATATTGAAGAAACTATAGATTATATCCATATAGGCCTAAAAAAATAATCTAACACTGAATAAACACAGTAAATTCTGAAAACACTCATCAAACATCTAACATCTAACATTTAAAATAAAAACAAAATTATTTCCCAGAGGATAGTAAGAATGAGATTAAAATTGCAGTTTAAAGGTATAACCCCCAATTTCCACTAACGGTTAACCACATTTAAACATGTACTTTATGCAAGTTATACCATACAAACTTAAAAATACTTTCGTTAATAACCATAAATGGAAACAAACAACAACATCTGCAAATGAAACAATAATTTCAGATTAATCATGATAATTGATATTAGATATGTTCAACGAACTACAACTTTGCATCCATACAGACATAAAAAAAACTAATCTGAAACTGATTAAATAAATTATAATGTTAAAAACTATATATATACCAGTTTTTATGAAAAGAGTAACTAAAAAGACATTTATAACAAATAATTTTCAGATCAAATAACATGCATATCTGTTGATGTAAAACAAATTCAAAAAATGTTGATTAGCATTCTGATTGAAGAATTTATTACAAACTACCTGATGAATCGTAACAAAATAAACGTATAAACAGAAAGTAAGTGTGGTAAAGTTACCGATTAGGATATGATGCAACAAAGGTATGATCTTCCGGAACTTGATATTTGGTAGACCACAATGGGTTTCCTCAAGAACTAAACAAATCTTTTTATGCTAAATAGAAAAATAAAGAAGTGAAATAGATGTTTGAGATGATGGGTGAGGGGTAATGATGCATTTAGGTTTCCAGTGTCTGATTTTTTGTTTGCCATTAATTTTATAATATTTCAATTTGGAAGAAATTATCATTACCATATTTCATTTTGCCGAAAATTGTGTTTAATAAAATTTGATTTATCTATAATTGCATTAGAAGGAAATTATCATTACCATATTTTTTAAGGAAAATACCAACACTTTGTAAACGTTAAATATAGTCAAAATTATAACATCTTTTTGTTTATAAGGTTGTTAAACTTTTGAAATTTAAATTAAAATAACATATGTTTCCTACCTACCTAACATAAGTTTTAAAATTACGGTACGTTATAATTATTATTAATAAAATCACGGTTAAATGTTACATCTTACATTTAATATATTACATTTATAAATAAAATTTTGTGCGTGTTATTTGGTACCAATCATGTATTCTAGCAATAAGGGTTTGTGACCACGAATGAGATATAAATATTGAGAACAACAAATATAAAAAACAATTCCGATATAATAAATTCATCACATTGTATTAAGATAATGAAAGAAAACAAAACACCGAACATTGTGCAAACTTAAACGAAATAAATAAGTACGATTATTATCCATAAATATAAATAACAGATATTTATTCCAAAAGAAGAGGACGATAAAATCTATGGAGGCCAACTCATATTATCAAATGAGATACGGATCCGGATGAATGCCTTCTTCAAGAAGTTCTTCCTGATACAAAAATGGGAAAGATTTTGACAATTACTATAAGTAGTGTTAAATATAAATATAAATATAAATATGAATTTAAATTCATTCTATTTGGTCTATGACAAAAAGATATTAACAATCTATTACTAACGCGGCTCGAATGCTTCATTAGAAATTCAAAACTTCTTAGTGCTTCATACCAATCTTTACATACAGTTCTGAACCGACCAACTGATTTGAGAGGGAGCCTAAAAAATATTTCCATGAGCACCAAATCGAACGGGATATTCTCCATGATACGAACAAACCTAGCAAAAATACCCACATATAATAATCAAATTAAATTAGTTATTTCTCATTAATCAAAAGACAGTGGGTATTAAAAAAACTATTTTGATAATACCTTCTTGAAGAAACACAAAAAGAGTAAATAATTTGATATGTATTGTAGGGAAATGTTGTTGTTACGTATAGGAAAAAAAAATTAAAAATGGAATGATATATATAATTGAGTAGAAGATATTAACAAATATGTATGACATATACTTAGGATTGATATATGAAAGGCATATGTGATAACAAATGGAAATGATAATTGCTTTTAGAAAGCCATATCCGATTTTTTCTTTCCATTAAGATTACCATATATTTTTTAAATATAGATACCATTACTAAATTAAATTTATATAGCCGATCATAATATTTGTTTATAGATTTTATCTAGTATGATATACAAAATAAAAAATTTCGAAATATCATAATTATTGTTAATGAATGTGTGACCATATAATATTAATAAATATAACAAATAATATTTTTGAATGATCAATTTTTTTTTTGGATGGATCGAGCAAAAACCTTAAATTGAAAAAAGCTACAAAAAATTATATATTATATAATGTTTAGTAATTAAATGTAATATAAAAGGTTATTGCTGGAAATCCGAGCAACAAAACTACGGATTCGGTAACCTTTTTATATATTATTGCTGGAACATTTTGTGGCGTAATATAACGTATCACTTGAAATTCGTAATTTAATTAAATGTTTATTAAATTTAATTTAAAAAAAAACAGCAACACAAATATAACAAATATAGCAAGCTATATCATTATGAATTAACTGTAACCCATTATTAATTTTAAACTTCTAATTAACTCGAGAATTTACTCGGTAATCATTATCGACTTAATTAAAGAATGGATGTTCTCTAAGTTTAATACGTTAGTTATTGATTGATATAAACATAGGTTAGAATATTACAATACTTACAATATGATACTAAGTTTGACAACCTATCAATTAAAAAACAGTTATCATTCATACCATCATGAATGAAATATACAAATTAGTAACGTTAAAAGATTTACAAAACATGATCAAGAAAGTTGGTTAACGAAAATACTAAAACATGTACATAACATGCAAAACTTAGTAAGCTAACATATCGTTACTGAAACTAAAGTAGCGGACCAACAAAAACAGTAATTGGTACTAAAATAACAACAACCCAAAAGATAATTCCACTGTTTCTAACCACCAAACGTAAAGATCATTATATTGTTTTTAACCACCAACACATCCCATCTACCTTGACCGCCTCAATGGTAAATCAACATACCTTTACTTTTGACATAAACCATATGAAACTCCGAATCCCTTGCCAACTGTTTGTCTCGAACAAAATGATTCATACCAGTCACGTTGTAGCGCGGAAATCCTTGAGAGTGCTCGACACCAATGGAGACGTCCCAAGTCAAACCACGGAGTCCTTGATAATCAAATCCATCTTACGATCTAAACCGTGCAATTGTGCCCACTTCTTTTTCAGGCGCTACCAATACAAATAAAACAATTTAATAAATAGAGTGCTTAAACAGGAGTCATCCAATTATAAGGAATACAAAACACAACATACATTAGTATTATGAAAAGGTAAAAATCACAAACTTACATAATGATTGTCCACGCGAAATACAACCGGTACTTCGTCATCCGGATTTCCGTCAACACCAACTACAGGAATCGGATTAGGCAAGTCATCATCAGAAACTTCAATCACCTCATCTGTAGGTTCTTTTTTGGTAGCATGTAGTTCCGGTGGTAAAGTTAATAGGGCAGGTTTCCAACAGAAAACACTCAACTCATAGGTCCTCAAATCAACCATTTCAAAAACCACCAAATGATGATCAGTAATAGACATCTCAGTTTTGATTCGACTCCAACCAGTTGTAATATAGAGATCATCGTCAAAAACTTCCATACGGACGAACCATTTACGATTACCGGAAGACCGTACCACAGCAGGATATATCGGAAAAGTATTTAACATCTTGTGATGAACAAACATCCTACTCACATACTACACGTGATATGCAAACATATATCAGTACAGTTTAAACATATATAAATTCAAATGTAAAACAGATATAAGTTAAAATGGATAAGTACCATGCAATTATCTCGGTCCTTTGATCCTCCAGGTAGGTAGTAGAAATACTCAGACGGCGCAAGAGATATGTCTTGATAAAAGTAGATAAGACGAAAAGAAGATAAAGCTTCTTCAAATTGGAAAACCAACCAGGCATTTGATGGTAACTTCAAAGAGGTGACCATATCAACCCACCCGTTATAAAGAAAGTAGTCGCCTGCAATCTTAATAATTTTTACTTTAAAAATCCTCCCATCGACAGTGCGGATGACAGCATTCTTATCCGGGTAGTTGAATGTTTTAATCCACTCGTGATATAATGCCGGAAGTTTCTATAAACAAACACAGTAGGTAATGTCAATAGTAAGTATAAGATGAATAATGACAGAGAAATTATTAAAAAAAATATTATTGTGGTCCATAATTGTTAAAGGATTAATACTAACCAACGATTTTCTGTCATTGTTAAGGACACGAGCAGCGAATCCATAAACCATTTCAGCTTTCTACGTATGCCTTGAACATGACACGAAAAGATTTATATTTAAACCATCAAAACATAAGAGTACAAATTTAGAAGTTCAAACAGGATCTTCAAATAAGCAATAAAAAATTCCATTACTAAAATCAAAATTTTGTCATACACAATAAAATTAACAGTCAACCTAATCAAAACAAAATGCATTACTAAAATCACAAAATCTTATTATAATTTTAGGACTTACCCAACAACATCACCGAAGTATATAAGATCAATAAAAACAAAAGAGCCTTATCTACTCAGAAACAATCACAAACAATCTCGAGAATGGTTTCGGTATACGGTTTAATCAGAAAAAAAAGCAAGAAAAACAAAAGATCCTTGTATAAGCATGAAGATATAGAAACAACAACGGAGACGGAATCGAACATTTAAAGTAAATTGCATTGTTCAAAATACACAACAAACAAATATGCTATCAAAAAGATAGAGATTACCGAAGCCGATTTTGATGAAGCTTGGATCAAGTTGTTGAAGATCAAAAGGGTTTCTTGGTTTACGTGTATAAGAAAAAGACACAACTGAGATTTTGTGTATATTATTAACAAAATAACAATTATATACGGTCCATTTTTTTTAATGGGCGGGTCGGGTTCTTCAATTTCGGATGCCGGGAACACGACTTAAAAAAGGAGGAATTTTTTTTTTAAGATTACAATATTTTTTTTAAATATAGATAGAATTACAATATTAAATTTATTATATAGTCGATCATAATATTTGTTAATAGATTTTATTTTGTATGATATACTAAAAAAAAAAAAATTGGAAAGATCATAATTATTGATAATGGTGGTGTTACCAAATAATATTAATAAATATAACAAATAATATTTTTGAATTATCAGTTGTGTTTTTTTTTAATATATCTTAATCGATGATGATATTTGGTAATAAAGAATGCAAGTTACCAACGCAAATCAATACAGAATTAAAAAAAAAATTACCATTATGAAATGAGTAAATATTTAAATATTTTATTTTAAAATTATTTGGAAATTGGAAATGCGACAATTTAATAAACTGTTAATATCCATAGTAAATCTAAATAATAAATGTAACATCAACTTATCAACTTATTAATACTAAATAGGTGAGACAACGGTCTCTTCAAACGATGCTACATTGTATAGTCCTTTAAATGTCTCAGCGTCTCGTAAGTATTGAGAATCCTTCATTCCAATTTGTATCTCCATAATACCACACCGATCGATCTGAACAGACCAAGTGTCACCTTTGTTCTCAGCTAATTTGTTACGCCATGAATCAAATGAGTAAAATAACTTTACGTTTGTAAAAGACGACACTTCTTACCATAGTTCATCTTCAAATTTATATAGCTTCACGATTGTTTCAGGGGTCTCTACAACAATAAACATATGAAGTGTGTTGCGGATTTTGAGAAAACTGGTTTGGCGACCAATAACATCAGTAGATTGGGGTATGGAAACCTTCGAGAAAGTTTCAGATTCCACATCAAAAGCAATCGTATAACTTTTAGCAGGCGTCCAATAGTGTGGAGATGGAAAATATAAAACATTATTGCATAAACTTCCGGAAGACAACCAATATAAACTTGAACCTAAATCCGGCCCTTACATGAAAGTTAAAGTTTTCCATTCACATGTGTTCCGGGAATACACGTGCGGTACAATATCATCCATACGACGTTGGAGAAGTAATATTTTAACATCGTTAGATGAATCAATATAAATCCCAACTGCATCTGTCTTAAAATCAAAAAAATGTTTCGGTTTCTTATCACACAAATTCTTAAATTGGTTAGTTGTTGGATTCCAAAGAATCAATTCGTTTGGTAACCAATGGATGGAGATCAACAAAAGACCATATTCAGAAGCAAGAATTGTTAGATTTGAAAGACAGGTGTCAACGGGGAATGAAATAATCTTCCTTGAAGAAATGTCTACCTTTCCACTAATCAAGTTATGAAGATCAATTGATGACTTGGTCAGCGTGATCAGCTTACGATCTTCATATTTAGCCGTACGGCGATAGTGAATAATCGCAAACAAATGTGACGACAATTCGTATCGCCATTGTTTGGAAACACATCTTAATCTACCAACACACTTTGTTGGTAGCCTTGTTAGGATTTCGTTAGCAAACATTTCAAATTCAAGACGTTGCATCCTACAAAATATTTCAAAAGAAACAACTGATAAGAATTATGTACTCGAATTTGTGAAGTATGCAACCGAGTTATATTACTAAGAGAATAATATATAATGACGAATTATAATAACATCCATAATACTCATACCTTTCTGTGTGTATCGATTAAAGAATGTAAGAAGGTTGGATGTGTATGAAATAAAAGGTAGGAGAATGGTATTTATAATATATGTGGCCATCTAAGTTTGGCAATGATGTACCTAATTACAATTCCAATTTCGACATTAAAATACATAAATTTCCATATTGTATGTGATTGACCAATTTCCATATTTACAAATATACTATATAATATAAAGTAAGAAAGTTTGGTACATGATGTAAGTAATTATAATTTTAAATTTAACATTCTTTAAAATTAAAATAAATAAATATGTTAAGTCCAGTTGTATATGTATAATCGATATTTTGTTAAATATATTTTTCTGAATTACTGATATCAATCTATATAAATCGATTATTTGATAAAATAAATTATAAAATTAACTAATTGTATCAATATATTATTCTCCTGAATTAATGATACCAAAATAAATAAATAAAGTCGACCTTGATTCAAATAAAAAAAAATCAATTTCACATATAAATATAACGTATAACCGTTTATACAAATCATTTTTAACTAATAGTAAGGTTTTGTGCAATTTCCATATAAAATGTATATTTTAAGATTCATAATTTAGAGTATTGTCGATATCAGTTAAAGAATATAGAATACCATTAAGCGTATGATTTGTTTTTTATTTAGGAATTAAACATTATTAATGTGATATATATAAATTTATGACAATGCACTACAAATCATTTAAAAGAAAATATAAATGCAAAGGCTGCTTAATAAAACCATCTCTTATTCATAAAACGATAAAAAACCACACAAAAGACACACCGAATACATATTCGGTACCCAAGCAATGAAAACCACAGTTCAAAATTCAGAATGATAATGAAAACATAAGGGGAAAATTAAATTGTTCAAACACATTGAGATGATTATTAGACTGACAGGCTACTTCTCGATCTTGGGCTTCAAAAGCCCATCACTCACATTCGCATCTTCCTCCATGTCGCTATCACACTTACGCGGTTTAGTAGAGGACTGGGAAGAACAAAAGTCAGCCTCATAAACCGCATCCAGATTGCGCTTAAGTTCCTTTTCCATCATCGAAACAGAACTACTCTTGACAGGAACAGAGGGGGTGGTAAACATGCTCTTATTCAACTTAGAAATCGGAGTCTCATCCTCACCCGTACGGGAAACCGAATCCTGTCAATAATATATAAAAAGGTTAGTAGATGAAATAAAAAAATACGCCACAAAATGTTCCAGCAATTATTAAATTAATGTAGCTCACAAACCTTAACATGAACCTTCACAGTTGGATTTGAATCAGCAGAAACAACGTTTAACGGTTCCTCGTCAACAGGCTGTTTTTAATAAAGTTTATAAGTAATAAGTTAACATATAAATATAACGTATAACAGTTTATACCAATACAGTTGAAAGGTAGAAATAACCTGCATAGCATGAAAATGGTGATCAAGCTCGGACATTATTTCTGGATTTTCAGTCAACTTTGAAATAGAGTAGCCATCTGCTTTGTTTTTGAGGTTATAAGAACCTATGGCTATCTTGAAAGCAAACTTGCGATTTAGCAAAGCATTAAACTCTTTAGGAAACTTTCCTTCGTCAGCCAACTGTTTGACAAATGTAAAAAACTTGATCTTGAACAACATTGATAGTATTTTTAACAAATTAAGAAACGAAATACAAAATGTATAACCCACGAGTAAATTTACCTCTATGTTGTTTTCTAAAAGCTGATTTGTAGAAACACTAAGCAGTTTGTCAACTTCACGTTCAAACAAAGTCAAGGTGACAATGCCGGAACAATCCTAAACACGTATCGGAACTTTGATCCTGAAAATATTTGTTAACGTTTTAGTTAACAATGAAAATATAATATGAGGAAAAAAAGGAATAAAGTGGTAAATTTACCTGGGAACAGAGGTGACGGTCTTTTGATTACAACGATCAGTCTGGCATTCCAACACTGTTACTTCATCAAAACCTTCGCTTCCATCTTCCTTCTCCTTGCAAATAGTTGTTGTAAAAACCTTTTTGGTGCAAGATTTACACTCATTGTAAAACCATGTGCTTTCTGATGCGAAGCTCTTGATTGTACCAAGGATAATAACAGCCTTTTTCTGTGCACACCAAAGAATAGTTAAACATACTTTAAATTAATTATTACGATATAACTGTACTATAAAATAGCTACAAAGTGTACATCTTACCTCTGCGATTCCGCTTAAAGCTCCAATTGTACTGAAGGTGAAATCTTTAAGATATTCGTCAACAGGTGACTTTATAACAGAAGAAGTCAACCCAGAATAACCGGAAGACGTTGAAGCAGAAATCTGAGCAACAAAACTAATAACAAATAACAAAGTTAGTGACAGTAATTTGTAAGTTAACTATAATATAGAAAATTGTATTACGAATACAAACCTTTTTTTAAAATCAACAATCTCGGGAATGTCATTGTTGATGAACACTCGAGTTACAGTATACAAATTGGATACATTGACATGTCCTGTGTATTAAAAAAACGTGTAACTAAATAGACAGCTTAAATACATGTAAAAACATTGGTAAAAGATAATTGACATTGATCAGATAGAATATACCTCCCCAAAACCGGTACTTCCCAAACTGAATAACGACCACAACATTCTTTTCCGCTGGATGGTTGCTCTCAAATGCTCGAATTTGATCAGCATAACCATCCCATAGTGTAACAAAAATCTGATGGTGCCTATATAAAAAATTTAATAGTTAACTTGTTATTTGCAGATAAAGTCAAAAAGTAAAATTACTAAAACAGATATAAATATATGTAAATGTATTCGTACTGCAAGTCTTCAAGAATAAAGGTAACTTTGTTTTCCTCTTTGCCGTTGTTACTATCACTCTTCACCTCAGCCGGAATGCTCTTCACCACAAACCCAATTACATCTAAAAATAAAAATAGTAGAAACTAAATAAGATATATATCGAAATTCCAAACTTTTTTCATATCAGATTATATTTTTAAATAATTTACCAATTGGACTTTTGAAAGACTTGAAGTCCTCATCTGGGTCCTCCAGAATAGAATCAAATGGAGTAAAATCAAATACCCACTCAGAACCAACAGGCTCGGTGTAAGCCTCAACAACAGTGTTCTCATTTAGATTGATCTTCAACGTACTATGAACGTATTTAACTTTCTGGCGATTCTCACCCATGGATGGGTTACGTATAGTTAAACACTGATTTTCTTTCAAAAGGTGCTCATAAACGGTAGCGTTTCTTTGGAGTACAAATGCCTGCATTTTGGTGCCCTGCAACAGCACGGGTTATAATAATGTGTTAAGTAAAAATAAGATATATCTATATATATATATATAAGTTATAAAAATGTATATAAACAAACCTCTTGGTCCATGAAGATCATGTCATAGCAGTAAATCTTTCGAGGATTGTTGAAGGCAGGTCTTGTCCATAATCGGACAACGCGGACTCTGATAGTGTAATAATCAACATTAAGATCAATATTGTTGAGAAGTGTAATAGCAGCCTGTTCCATTTCTGCAAATGAATAATAAATAAAACATTATGGTGTAATCATCAAAGCAATATGTTAATCGACAATATAAAAATCTGCTGAATTAAAATGAAACAAAAATGATAAAGATACATTGATATGAGAGAAAGTTTGTGAGTAAGATGTGAATGAAAATGTAATATGTCAAAAGTGTTATTTATAATAGGAGTTGGGAAGTTAATTTTGGAAAAGAAATTTCTTATTATAATACACAATTTGAATGAATTCTTTATTAAAATAGAAAATTCAGTTACATCTATTTTTATATGATTGATAATTTCCATATAATCAATCACGATTGAAGAGGATAGAGAAAAAACAAAAATGAAAAAATGCCAGTTCAAATCAAACACAAATGCACTGCAAATTAAAAAGTTAAAAAGTGGTAAAATAAATAGGCCAAATAAATATTTAACCTGAAAATATTAACATAATAATTTGCGTCGGATTCCTAAATACAAATAAAAATGAAATCTAATGGCTGCGTAATACCTTAATGGTAGCAAACAGGGCATTAGCCTTCCTTGGTATCCAACCTCGAACAAATTTTTTTTACAAAATTCATCACATCCGGAAAACGAACTCGGGACGAAACGATCAAATATAAGCTACAGTTCCATATACCGAAAATGCGTGTATGGTAGGGTGTCTTTGCCAACATGATAATTAAAATTACCTTATGACCACATCACAAAGGGCTCAGAATAGGTATTGTGGTTCTCAATGCTGCTTAACAGGTTGCAAGAAGAAAACAGAGCACTCGCCATCCATGCTATGCAACATCAAACCAAGTTTTTTTTTTTTTTTTTTACCAAAGTCATCACAGCCGGAAAATCAAACTCGGGACGCCAACATCAATATTATGAATACATTATGACAAATTAACACAGGGCTCAGAATAGGTATTGTGGTTCTCATGGCTGCATAACAGGTTGCAAGAAGAAAACAGCGCACTCGCCATCCATGCTATGCAACATTTAACCAAGTTGTTTTTTTACAAAAGTCATCACAGCCGGAAATAAAACTCGGGACGCAACAAACGAATATAGAATTCAAATCAATCACAAATGCACTGCAAATGAAAAAATGGTAAAATAATTAGGCCAAATAAATGTTTAAACTGAAAATATTAACATAATAATTTGCGTCGGATCAATAAATAGAAGTAAAAATGAATTATAATGCCAGCGTAATACATTAATGGTAGCAAACAGGGCAATAGCCTTCCCTTGATATCCAACTTTGAACACAGTTTTTTTTACAAAAGCCATCACATCCGCAAACCGAACTCGGGACGGAACAATAAAATATAAATTACAGTTTCATATACCGAAAATGCCAGTAGGCAGGGTGTCGTTGCCAACATCATTATTAAAAATACCTTATGACCAAATAACAAAGGGCTCAGAATAGGTATTGTGGTTCTCATGGTTGCATAACAGGTTGCAATATGAAAACAGCGCACTCGCCATCCATGCTATGCAACATCGAACCAAGTTTTTTTTTACCAAAGTCATCACAGCCGGAAAATCAA
This sequence comes from Helianthus tuberosus, assembly GCA_030545235.1. Classification (NCBI taxonomy): domain Eukaryota; kingdom Viridiplantae; phylum Streptophyta; class Magnoliopsida; order Asterales; family Asteraceae; genus Helianthus; species Helianthus tuberosus. The sequence goes on along the minus strand of CM060427.1, from coordinate 50,548,708 downwards.
ACTCGGGACGCCAAAATCAATATTATGAAAACCTTATGACACATTATGACAGGGTTCAGAATACGTATTGTGGTTCTCATGGCTGCAAAACAGGTTGCAAGAAGAAAACAACGCACTCGCCATCGATGGTATGCAACATCGATCCAACTTTAGATGATACAGGTTCACGTAACAAAAAAGAAACCCTCTGTTGAAGAAGCAACCAGTGAGAGATTTTTGATGGAATTTTTATGAGGGGTCGGTGACATTGCCGAGGAGTATAAGAAAATGCTATCACTAAGCATTTCATGACACTCCTCGACAACATCACCGACACATCCATGTTTCCAGCAAAAGTCTGTCACTGGTTGCTAATTCAACAGAGGGTTAATTCTTATTAACTTGAATGTATCATCTAAACCGTATAAATTGTGCACGTATGGATTTCTTTTTTACCTCAATTACCCTATCTGCAAAATTAAAAAAAAAAGGATTATATAAAAAAAAAGACAAAGAAATATGACTACAGAAATATGTTAATTGATGGGAAGATATTCAAGATTTAACCTTTAGTGGATCCTGTTCAAGATCAAGAAAATGCAACTACAGTTCTTTGGTATTCGTTAATTTAATAAGTTCTCCAAGCTCTTTGACATTTATATCAGATATATCAGTTATTCAATAATGATGACCCATAAATTCTCGAAGATAGAAAATTCCTGAACCCTAAGAACACATGAAATAGTTATCCACACATATACAAAACTTGAGGATTGCACATACTCGGTCTCAAAGTACGGTCATCTTTCCACCATAAACATTCTGATCCCTGTTAATAATGCCATATCTGTCCAACATCATACATCAAAAATCATGTGTATGTAACCCGGCTTCAATGAGTGGTACGATGATGCATATTTAGCCGATACACTATTGTAAAATCACTTGTCTTTCATGATAAGCAACAACCAAACTTTGTTTAAAAAAATCAACAACATCTTTCTTTATGTGTATTTGCATACCAAAGTGTTAGACTTAACTATTATACACACAGATCTACCAATGAAACAATACCTTTGACAATAAAACATGAAACAATGAGCAGATGGCAAGAAAAACGTCCATTCAAAATCATGAACACAAAACCTCTGCCAATCAAATAACCTAATTACTTATCTCAGTCACATAACGTAGTTCAATCAACAAATTTGTTACTTATCTCAGCCAAAAACCTTCTTCATAGATACCCATAACAACCAAATGTAAATCGCAGACCCTAGAAGTCCGGTTTCAAATCAAATCAACCAAATCCGGATTCAAATCAAATAAACCAAATACGGATTAGGGTTACAGTTCATTTTAGACCATGAAATTCAAATAAACGCGATAAATCAAAACCGGATTCAAATAGCAAGGTTTAGTTTTAAGCCCTAATCTGGGACTACAGATCTATGAATGAAACATGAACTTCAAAAACTTACCATAATGAGATTAATCAGATCCGGATTCAAAGCGAAAGGATTGTAGCGGTGGATGATTAGCAACGAAAGAGAATTTGCTCGTAGAAGATGGCGAAATTTGAAGTCTGGTGTTCTCAAAATCGGATGTGTCTTGAAATAAGGAGAAGAAAGATAATGAAGAGAGAGGGCAAATGAATTTGGCGCCCATGTACCAATTATCTCCTCAAAGAGAGATGCCACATCAATTAAAAATGGTTTAAGAATAGGACATGTGGCATTAAGTGTATTTTTTTAGTATAATAGGTAGATTCATGAATCACAAGTGTATGTGTGTTTATTTATAATTTATAAATAGCAGTTCGTATGTTTATAATCTAACTAGTGGGTTAACCCGCGCGTTGCAGCGGTAGCTTCTTTTCTGTAATCAATTTTACAAATGGCCGTAGTCTTATGTTCATTGCTCTCGAGACATGGTTCCGTCGTATTTTCTGTAATATGTCACTAATATTAAGATATATCACAGGAGTTTTAGGCTTTTAATATGCATCTTTGATGGATAATTGTTCAAAAGAAACATAATATTTGATATACTCTTATTTAATATATCCAATGAAAAACATATGTTCCCATCTTTTCTCTTTCTTCATCCATTGTGTTCACGAAGATAAGAACAACACAAGAGTTCTTATTATGGTAAAACCAAATAACACATGAACCATGGATTCTCTAAATATGAATTTTACACAAACCCTCTTTACCAACCAACTCTACAACATCCATATCCCAACCTGATTGCTAAATTTTGCCATTATAGGAGGCTTCCATCTCTTACTGCAAAAATAGTGAATTATTACTTTAGGTACAATTGCAATATACAAATTAATAAAAGTTAGCTAGATGGAAAAAAAATCAACATGTCAAAAATTCCCAAAGTGCATTTTCTAAGGTACTAAATCTTTTTATTGTAATCATATAGCGTTTATAACTTTCTGATTCTAAAGGCGGACCAAAACGATGCCAGGTCAACTCAACCATATCCCAACCCGATTGAGCCCTCCAGTTCGACACATGTACTAAATCCTATATGTACTGATCCCCATTCCGAAGCATTAATAGATAGTTGTCATTACCTTGAGCGATGGCTGGAAGAATGATTCTTTAAAGTATCTGATGTACATACATACCAGTTGAGGTTCTTTCCCATACTGGCGTCAATCCACAAACAATAAAATACAATTTCCTAATTTATTAACGCGGAAAATAGTATTTAAGAAAATGTTCGGTTTAGGATAACATGCGTCAATATTATAATACCGGGTGTATCATGCATGAATGACAAACTTCATTCATGTTTCAAAACAGATGAGATCCGTAAAATATATTCAATTTAATTATTCACTACTTGTATGAAGAGCTTTAAATCTGTAAGGAAATAATAAATTGAAGGAATTGTTATATTCTGAGAAGCATACCTTTCTCATGTGTGTATGGTTGTGACTCATCTCATAATTGAATACATGATGAGGTTGACAACTATGGTTGTGACTCATCTCAAGAAAATAAGAAACGAAAGAAGGCAGTGGTACACCGGAGAAACCAGGAGCAATGATAGTGGTTTGCATAGCTTACGAGAGAGAAGTCGTAAGATCGAAATTTGAGATCCACCAAATGATTTCCTTACGGGTACTTATAGCCACCATGCATGTGAATTTGAACTCTAGATGTATCTGTCAATGATGGCCATTGGACACTATATTTATCTTTCAATGATGGCCAAAGGTGTGATTGTTTCCAAATTTAATTAATTCGGTCAGTTACGAAACCTTTGAATTTTTTTTGTTATCACTATGTCTTTACATTGAACACTATATTTATTGTATTTATTTGCCAATTATGGCCATCAGTTTAACCGTTTCGAATTGGTTCAATTGGCTAGGAAACCATGCATTAGACAATTCTTTGAATTCTTTTACATTATCATTATGTCTATACTTATTTATCAATTTAAATGTATTTAACAACACTTCAATTATAAATTTATATTTATCAATTAAATACCTTTGTAGAAAGACCATTTTACCCGCTTACTTACCCCATTGAATTGTTCTACGATAAGTACAAAGTATTGTAATTACTTTTGCATACGACCATGTTTATTTTTATAATTTTTTTTCAAACATAAACTTATCTAATTTTGTTTCTTATTACACGGATTCCTTCAATTTCACTTTAGGCATCTTTTAATTAAACAAACATTTCTGATTATTATTATTACTCTATTTTTTGATTAATTACCACCATCATTCATTTATAACTTTAATATTATAGAATTAAATCTCATTACTTCTTATAAATAGCTTTTAATTGAATCTCATTACTTCTTATAAATACCTTTTAACTCTTAAGTTTCTTTGGATGAAATACGGCGTTTAAAGACAAATTTGCCCTCAAAAAGTAGTTAACATATGCATTGGGTGTTGTATGATAAGTAATTATACTTGTACCTCTTAACTTTTAAGAAGTCCCTAAGGAAATGCTTTATATAGAAGACTAGTAAGCAAAGCCCGCATGTTGAGGTGAGCTACCACTTTTTTTCGTCACATGGATATGGTTAAACACAAGAAAAAAATGGAAATAAAATACAATCAACAAATTGAAATTTCAAAAAACTTAAATAAGAACAACAATAAACCCAAACAGATAAAAAGGCAAACAAAGAATCATAGAATTATAATTAAAATAAAAGGTAAGGAAAACATAAAAGTTTATGATATGCCCAAAGGATATCAAGACATGTGTAACAAATATCGATACATTTATCCATAATACAAATACCGGTGTCGGTGTCGATGTTATCTGGTCTGTATTCATCCAGTTTGTTAGGGTACCGGTACACAGTATAGTTTACAATACAAAAAGATAATTTATTTCGAAAACAAATTTATACATATTAATTCAAAGGGTTGATGAACAATAACAACAGAAATATTAACTTTTTATACTACCAAGAAAGTAATAATTATTCTCGAACAGTAACATAAATATTGTCAACTTATTATTATTATTATTGATGTTATTCTCTACATATACATTTATAAGTTGAGGGAATAGTGCCAGGCAGCATGCCTGACACTTCCCTATTGGACCAACCTATTTTTAATTTAATTTTATTCCCAGTTTAAAATTACGTTTTCATCCTTCGTTTAAAATTACGTTTTTGCCCCCAGCTCAAATTAAAATTATAATTTTCCCCTAGCTCAAAATTACGCTTTTGCTCTTGGGTCAAAAACTCATTTTTAATTTTGTTCCCAGTTTAAAATTACGGTTTCGCCCTCCGTTTAAAATTACGTTTTTGCCCACAGTTCAAATTAAAATGTTGTTTTCCCCTCTAACTCAAAATTACGTTTTTGCTCACAGTTCAAATATTTTCAAGTTGAGGGAATAGTGTCAGGCAGCTTGCCTAGCACTTACCTATTGGACATACCCATTTTTTTTAATTTTATTCCCAGTTTAAAATTACGCTTTCGTCCTTCGTTTAAAATTTCATTTTTGCCCCCAGCTCAAAATACAATTATAATTTTGCCCCTAGCTCAAAATTACACTTTTGCCCTCGGTTCAAAAACTCATTTTTAATTTTTTTCCGAGTTTAAAATTACGTTTTCGCCCGACATTTAAAATTACGTTTTTACCCCCAGTTCAAAATAAAATGTTGTTTTTTCCTCTAGATCAAAATTACGATTCTTCCCTCAACTCAAAATTACGATTTTGCACATTGTTCAAAATAAAATTATGTTTTCCCCTCAGCTCAAAATTATGATTTTGCTCTCAGTTTAAAATTATAATTTCGCCTCCAGTTCAAAATATAATTACGATTTTGCCCTCTGTACAAGCATACATGTTATGAGAGAGAAATATTCGGCTTATTGCCCCGCAACGCGGGCGGGGCAAAAACTAGTTATATTATACATATATGAATTCAAAGGGTTTAAACCACACCCTACAGCTTTAGGGGCTTTTTAGTGATTTAAAGCTCCTATGGGCTTTATAGTATCACGTCAGAGCTACGTATGCACCATGTAAGCAAGAGCTTTATCGTTAACTTCCATGATATGATTTAAAGCCTCCTATTAAACAAAATACAAAAAAGTGTAAAAAATTTGATTGGTTGAAAATGATGGACACGAGAGTCGTTACGTCGCATCTAATGTTGAGTAAGGCGACAGAACTTCTTAACCACGGTCTTACAGAAAGAGCCATGTTGTAAGAGTCCGTCCAAGGACACATGAGGGTGATATTTTGGTAATGCTGGTTGGTCAAATGACATTTTGGTAATTTTCCCAATATATGTCATCCTCTCTTTAACACAAACTCACAGTAAGGTTTAGGATTTATATCTATATCACCTCATGTTACCACAATGAGTCCAAAGTAGTTCACATCCTCTCTTAGCTTGGTGCCCACGGTGTCATGCCTAACACATTAATTAAGTCTATAACATTTATGAAATTTGGTGAACATTAGTTCACCTGCTTTGGGCCAAATCAATTTACGATTTTATCCCAGCTTTAAAATTATGATTTTGCCATCAGTTTAAATATACGTTTTTACCTCCGGTTCAAAATAAAATTATACGTTTGCCCCCAGTTAAAAGTTACAATTTTGCCCTGTTTAAATTTACAGTTTCGCCATTAGTTTTCTTTTGTTCCTCCCAGCTAAATTACGATTTTGCCCTGAATTTAAATTTACATTTTTATCATCGTTTTTGTTTGCTTTCCAAGTAAAATTACGATTTTGCCCACAGTGTATAACTACAGAGACAAGATGGGGGAATAGTGCCAGGAAATTGTCTGCCACTCCCCCTTTGGCCCAACCAATTTACGATTTTATCCCCGCTTTAAAATTACGATTTTTCGATGAGTTCAAAGTTACGTTTTTACCCCAGTTCAAAATAAAAATATGTTTTACCCCCAACTAAAAGTTACCACCTTGCCCTAGGTTCAGAATTACGATTTTGACCCGTTTAAATTACAGTTTTGCCATTTGTTTTGTTTTTCCCCACCCAGTCAAATTACGATTTTGCCATCAATTTAAATTTACATTTTTGCCATCGTTTTCCTTTACTTTCCTAGTCAAATTACGATTTTGACCCGTTTAAATTACAGTTTTGCCATTAGTTTTGATTTTTCCCCACACAGCCAAATTACGATTTTGCCATCAATTTAAATTTATATTTTTGCCATCGTTTTCCTTTACTTTCCCAGTCAAATTACGATTTTGCCACAGTGTAAAATTACAATAATGCCATTGTTTTAGTTTTTTTTTTTACAAAACTATAGTAGTGATTTGTTTTAATTGTTTGACTCGGTGTAACTTTTATTCGTGCCAGGCGGCTGCATGACACACGCTCATTTATCCTAAAAATTACAATTTTGCCCCTGTTTAAAATTATTGTTTTTCTATCGTTTTTGTTTTTCTTAAGCAAAAGTATGATAGTGTTTTCATTTAATTGGTTGACTCAATATAATTTTTTTGAGATCGTGTTAGTAGTGTGACAACTGTCAAATTTGCATGCATCCGTACAATTATTAAACAATGATTAGTGCTTAATGATTGTGCTGAATTACAATTAATTACTTGAATTGCTTTCTGATTATTGCCTTATACATACATGTGCATCACATATTGCAAATAACATATCATGACTGCATGCAAACTTTGTGGATTCGAATGATCCACGAAACACCGGCAGCACAGTTATCAGACAAATCAAAAAAATGCTGACGGAGTTCTGTCAATAGATAGACATTGTATTGAGGCACATAATGAGCCAGAAACCAAGAGTTACACGGGTATAGTGTGTAGGAAAGTAAGGATCATAAAACTGCCTTCCTAGTGATAGTTTAAGTGCCGAAAAGTGCCTAAAACTCACATAAACTGCAAAATTCTACAGAAAATCTCAGCATTTAAACACTTTAATATCATGCAGAAATATGGTTAAATGGTCCTGAATGCTTTCCTAAGTGTCGGGAATCAAAACTGTCACAAAAGGTAACATAAAGCACACTAAAATGCGTAGTTTAGCACCTTAACTAACCGGTAACCAACCGAACAACCGGACACTACCCGAAACACCAAATTTTCACTAGAAGCACTGTTTTAACATTACCAAGCTAGTTATGGTTTCTGAACATCATAACACACTATATAAATACCTAATAACTAAACACCTAGCTATATACTTACATTTCAACTACAAACTAGTCATATTGTTAAAACCTAGTCTACTACCCCCCCCCCCCCCCACCTATGGAACGGCCAACATGGCCTCCTCCATCTTGATTTTATTTTGATTAAATATTAGATTTTGTTTCTTCATTTTAGACACATGAACCATAAGTTAGAGATTGAAAATGGATTATAAGTAAACACATGAGGACTTAAGCTTTCATTTCATCATTCACACTTCAACACACTTTCTTTCTCTCCCTCTCCTCTTGGCTTCAGCCGTAAACAACAACACCACAACCACCATCATTCACTCATCTCTATTCAATTCCAGACTTATACCAAGGTGTTAGAAGGTTCACAAAGGAGCTAGGAGCTTGTAGAAGTTCAAGGACCTTCTCTATTTGCTTTTATCCACTCTATTTCTTCTCTTGATCATCCCTAGCCTTGAGCTAGTGGTAAGAACATCATACACTCTATTTTACATCTTGTCTAAGTGGTTAAAGAATGATACATGATGATTAACTTGAAGAACACTAAGAATCAAGAGAATGAAACTTTGAACATAAGCTTAAATCATGAAGAAACTATGTTGTTTATGTGTTGATTTACTTGTTGATTGTTGTTTACTTGTGTAAATGATGTAGATCATCATATGATCTTGCTAGATCATGATTAAAAACATAATCTAGCAAGATGAGAGGATGAAAGTGTTAAAGATTCATAGATCACCCTCTTGAAAGTCATGAACTTGAATGAATAAATTGTTTTCTTGTTAAGTGATGAACAAAGTAAGTTTCAAGTCTTGTAAATCTAAGATTTCAAGAATGATTCTTCAAGAAACCAAGTTAAAAATACAAGTTTTACTAAATCTTGGTTCTTACATAAATAAACCTAAGGATTAAACAAGTGTAGAAACACTTATGTAACAAGAGAAATCCAAGAAGAAACATTTTTGGAAAATATGATCATAAGTTGTAAAGATCTAAATTCTTTAAAAAATGATTTTTTAAAGAATCAACCACATTATAAAGGGTAACAAAACGTACTAAATACACTAGTAAGTTACTACAAATTTTTATAAATTTTCAAGTTCATGAAGTGGTAGTTTATGCTTGTTTTTGGCAAAATTGGCAAGTATAGATTGTTTGTTGTTGATTGTTGATTGTTGATTGATTATGTTGATTTACAAAAGAAAATGATATACCTTCAAGGTATGGAAACCTCCATTTTTAGGGGAAACTATGGCGAAATTTTTCTAAAAATTAAACACTTAGAAAAATACTTCTAAACAAATATTTACAAGTGTATTTCAAACCATGAATTTTTACATAAAATTTGCCATAATTTTTGTTATAAAAATTACAAATACTGGAGGATGGTTTTTATAAATAAAAGTGACTAAATATGTATTTAGGAAATATATATTTAGATGACACCATGTGTGTGATTATTTGTATATTTTGTGTATTACTTATATTATTTTAGGACATGAAATAATATAACACATCAAAATACCAAGAAATTACAATTCAAAATATTACCAAAGTTCTAAGGAACAAATATACAAAGAATACACAAAATATTGGTGAAACCGAACAAAGGAATATAATTTACAAAATATTTCAGAAAACTTATTCACATGTATATTTTTGGTAAATAATATTTTGGACACCAAGAGAACAAAAATATAATTTTCACAATTATTACAAATTTATATCATATTTTTGACAAGAAGAAAATGTATTATTTTTGGCAAATAAAAATATATATATTTTCTTGGAATTAATAGAAGATATACTATTCTTGGAAGGAATATATATATTTTCTCAAACAAACAAGAAATATATTATTTTTGGAAGAAAAATGGATTTATATATATTTTCTAAGATAGACTTGGAAATATATTATTTTTGAGACTTGTATGAAATTTACAAATATTTTTGCCAAGGGAAAAATTATAAATAATTTTTCTAAGTAATATTTCTCAAAATATATATTGATGTATTTTATTTAAGATATTATTCTGGAAAAATTAACACAAAATAAGTATAAGAATACTTTATAATTACAAGAAAATACGTATTTTCGTACGTATAAATACACTCAGGAATACGACACCAATACATGGCAAAAATATACGAGTACAAGAATACGAATACAAATACACCCATCCTTGGGAAGGATACACGTGAATAAATACTTGAAAAGTAACAAGTTAAAACATATTATTTTAACTATTATTCCAAAATTCAATAAATATAATTTAAGTTAAAATATTTATTATTTTAACAAATAATTATATAACTTGGAATAATATTAAAGACACACTGAAACGTAACTCAAAGACACTGATGAATACTAAGTCAAGGCACGACCCACTCGTCTAATGAACCGTAGTACGCATGTAGGTAGTCGTGCGTTCTAGAGGAAGCTTTGAGTTACATTGGATACGAAGAACGCAAAACCGTGAGTTCATGTTCCCCTTTTTCTTTTAACTGTTTTCAGTTTTATAACTACGGGGGTGAAGTACATGTTACAAACTATTTACAAACGATTATATGTGGTATGGTTAGCTAAGGAAGGGTACTACTAGATCATGTGAGTGGTGGGTATGACGCTTAAGACCATCAATCCTCTTTGTAGGACCGAGGGACATGAGTGATAGATCTATTTGCGTGTAGCGCGCCCCACCCATGTGCCCGTCGAGTGGGCCATGAGGTGACTATGTCTTATTGCCGGAGACAAAATCTGCTAGGTTTGAGTCTTCCTGCATCACGTCACAAATTTTAATGTATTAGCTACACATTAATTGATCTGTTTCCTTGTTGCTTTCATACTGGTTTTCATGTATATACATACATACTTACAAATGTTCCAAGGTTTATTCGTGCACACATACTAAACACATTAACTCGCTCAACTTTTGTTGATGTTTTCAAACTACATGTATTTCAGGAAATTAAGTATGGATCTGGTGGGCGTTGTAGTTTACAAGTCATGTCTCTAATAATAAAAGGTGTCATCCTAAGTCGAAGGGTTTGGGTTACGTATTTTATCTTGGGTAAGATACATGGCTCGAAACCTAGTTTGTTAGTGTCTTTTGTTAATTCCAGATTGGAAATTAAAACTTGGATTGTTATGTACTAGAAATTGAAGTCCTGGTTTGTGGTTAATCAATGACGATTGTAATATTTTGAAACTTAATCTATGGATGACATCATAGTTTTATCATATAGATGTTTTGTTATGGTTGAATGCAATGGTATTAAGCAAGTCACACCAAATCACGCTTTCACAAAAGTCAGGGTGTGACAGTTTGGTATCAGAGCTTCGATTGTAGCGAACTAGGATTTCTTCTCGAGTCTAGACTACAATCATTAAGGCTCTCACGATAATATTTTTACGACATGTTTTCATTGCATACAAGGCCCAGATCTAAGGAAACAAACATTTTTACAAAAAGGAAAGACAAGAAACACGATTGCAAGGTTTACATTTGTGGTTTAGTCTGGGAGACTAGGTGGTCTAGTCTGGGAGACTAGGTGGTCTAGTCTGGGAGAATAGGAAGGATAGAGAGGTTTCATGAGAAATAACAAGGATACATGGTTACATGATAAATTGTCGTTGTTTGCATATACTGAGAATTAGTGAATACTATATGTACATATGTTAGGATTATGACGATACAGGCACACATGTTATCCTCAGAGAGTGGGTTGTCGGATGCCCGCAACCCGAGGCCAGTCTCATCAGACGACGAGGCCATGCCCGCGCCAGAGATATATACGTCAGACTCTGAGAGTGATCCTGACATGCTATCCGAGGACGAGGACGACTTCCAACCGTTCGCTCTACCAGACTTTGGTGATGATTTACCCTTGTTGATGGCTTCCCTGACGAGGATCCTTTTGTCATCCCCGTTCAAGTCCATGATCACCTCATCATTGGTCATCCCCACCTGACCTGCACTATCACCTGCACGAGATCCCACACCTCCACACGACCCAGAGCCTGCTCCTGAGCTAGCTCCTGTTCCTTTTGGGTCAGCCTGATTGTTGTGCCTATTGATCTTGAGCCGATTTCTGATCCTGACCATGATAAAGTTTGAATTACCAGATATTGCACTCCCTATTCCCGACCGAGTACCTGCACCTGTTGGTCTTCCTTTTGCCGAGTCATTTATTCCCCCACCTGCACCCGATGATGTTGCTCCTCTCCCTCCTGTAGAATCTGATGTCCATCACACCAATTTGCCGATTGTTTTTCCTTCAGGACATCCCTGCACACCGTCCAGGAGAAGGTACTCCTGGTCAGCACCCGCGCGATGATCCTTTTGTTTCAGCAGCTTTTCCACAGATCCCCCAGACTGCACCGTTTACTCCTTTCACTTCTTCACCGCTGGACAAGCCATTCCGATGGTTCCTACCATACACTATGCCGATTTCAGACCCCTATCCTTCTTCACATCATGGAGGCTACACACATGATGAGTTGCTCCTGTCACTTCAACTACAGTTTGAGGTTTTGAGTCGTAGAGTTTTGGAGCTTGAGCTGACACCACGTCCTCCACCCTGTCTATGCCAGTTTATTTTTGATCCTCCACAATAATTACTGTCCCCTTTTGCACTCTCACCTGTTGCTCTTACACCTTTTCTAGAGTTTGATGCTCGATTCCTTACCATCGAGCAGCAGATCAGTTACTCGCTTCGACATGTCTATGAGCTTGAGGAGGAGCTTGCGCATGTACGCAGCTTGCTCTCCTTCCCTCCACCTTCTCCCCCACCATCAGCATGGTTGGTTTTTGGCTTTATGCGGATTGCATTACTTTTGGTGAGAGCACCACTAACGAGTCAAGATTGTGAAGACTTTTGAAGACCACCTTGGAACACATGATTTTTGGTATATTGACAGACTTATTGGACAAGGGTAGTCTGACCCTGTGTTCCTCTTGATATGGTACACTTTGTAAAACATGTAACAATACTTTGTGGTCGATGATTAATGAAAGCCCAATCGTCATGTTCTCATTAAACATGTAAATCAACAACGTGCTTGCTTGTTATGTTCTCGTTAAACATGTTCCTATTTACATGTTTGTGCTATAATTGTGATGTTATATGATTGCTTGCTATGACGATTGCTTATATACATATGTATACACACCTCCTAGGCCTTATTCGTTAAGTAGATGCTTATGTACTTGTGTCCTTAATAAGACCTGACCTACCCGATCTTCTTCTTAGAAGATGACAACTAGAAGGAACATCGATACCAACAACCTTCTGCCGACGACAGAGGCGGAATTACAAGAGCGCATCTCACAGGCCATCGCACAGCACGAGGCCCTTCGCTCCGAACACAGTGGGGGTACCTCAGGAAATAACCCTCCCAACGGTAATGTCTCGTCACCTAAGACACATTACGAAACGTTTGGACATTTCCAAGTGTGCTTTGCTAATGCCTTTTGTGAATGATGTTGCTTATGTAGCAGGCTGCACCTACAAGCAGTTCTTGGGCTGCAAGCCCCTGAATTTCGATGGCACCGGGGGTGCCGTAGCTTTTGTGCGTTGGGTTAAGAAGACGGATTCTGTTTTGCGATTGAGTAAATGCGCCCCAGAGCATCAGGTCACGTACATATCTGGACTATTTCTAGATGGGGCTCTGTCATGGTGGAACCTTCAGGTTCAGATGTTGGGCGAGGCTGCTGCGTATGCCTTGACATGGGACAAATTGAAAGAGCTGATGTATAAGAAGTATTGTTCGAGGGCAGAAATCTAGAAGTTGGAAACCAAATTTTGGACTTTGAAAATGGAAGGTTCAAAGATAGCTGAGTATGTGTAAAGATTCCATGATTTGTCTCGTATTGTCCCCTACATGGTAGAACCAGAGTTTAAGAGGATCGAATGTTTCATCTGGGGATTGGCACCTCAAATTCTGAGCATGGTGACAACATCGAAGCCTCCAACAATTACCGATGCTATCGACTTAAGTGTGGCACTTGCCGAAGAAGCGGTTAGAGTGGGAAAATTTTCCACCTCGGAGGAGAAAAAGGAGACTCATGTGGAGCCATCTGGAGATAACAAGAGGAAGTTCGCAAATTTCAAGAAGGGTACTCGGGAAAATAACAAGAACAAAGCCAAAAACGGAAAAGATTACATGGGTATCCTACCTAAGTGCGACAATTGTCGACGTTATCATGTCGGGCGATGTAGCTATGGAAAATGTGAAAACTGTAGCAAGGTGGGGCATGTCAAGGAGACGTGTAGGCAAGGTACTGAAGGTGGAAATGGAGGTCAAGATGGTAAGCGGGAATCACGGAGGAAACAACGACAACAACGACTATCAAGGCAGAAAGGGTGACGATCAAAGACGTGGTCAATGTTGTTTTAACTGTGGAGACAAAAAGGCATTTCAGAAAATATTGCCCTAAAAACAATCAGGCACGGGATGAAAGCTCAACAGCGGAGCCAGGGAAGCACACCAGGATCCAAACGTGGTCATCAGTATCTACCATATTAGTCAATGTTATGCATCTGTGTTGCGTGATACTGTTGCCAATTTTAGCTTCGCATCTCTAGAGTTTAAGAGTATACTTGGTTTAGTAGCAAGTAAGTTAGATATCCCGTATTCGACAGAACTAGCTAATGGGATGCTAGTGGAAGCCAACGAAGTAATTAAAGGCTGTGTGATAGAACTTAGAGAGCGTGAGTTCTTGATAGATCTTCTGCCAGTTGAGTTGGGAAGCTTCGACGACGTAGTTGGGATGGATTGGTTGCCGAGTAATCGTGCGGAGATTGTTTGCCATGAGAGGATTTTCTGCAACCCGATGGCGAGTGAAGAGACGATCGTGATTCAGGGAGAGAAGCAGGATACGCCTCCATGGATTATTAGATGCTTGAAGGCACGGAAGTTTTTGCGTAAAAAGTGTATTGCCTTCTTGGCTCATGTTGTGGACAAAGAAGCCAAAGAACCTAAGCTCGAAGATATCCCTGTGGTAAGGGAATATCCTGAAGTCTTCCTGGAAGACTTGTCAGGATTACTTCCTCAAAGACAAGTCGAGTTCCACATTGACTTGGTTCCAGGCGCCGCGCCTGTAGCTAAGACTCCTTATCGACTTGCGCCTTCAGAGATGCAGGAGTTGTCAACGCAGCTGCATGAGTTGCTAGATAAGGGATTCATAAGGCCAAGCTTCTCGCCTTGGGGAGCTCCAGTTCTGTTCGTCAAGAAGAAGGACGGTCGTTTTAGTATGTGCATTAACTACCAAGAGCTGAACAAGTCAACCATCAAGAACCAGAATCCCATGCCAAGGATTAATGATTTATTTAACTAACTGCAAGGATCCAACTACTATTCTAAAATTGATCGTTGATCGAGTATCATTAGCTGTGAATTTAGGAAGAAAGTATACCAAGGTACAGTGAGTCAACAAGTTGTTTTAAACATACTGTGTTTTATACACGATACACAAAATAGTTACGCACATAATACAGAACTTTGAGGGTTTAGGAATCATGCACTTAAGACCTTCAGGAACTTATGTCGAGATCCATTAAAGGTCACCACGTAAGAACCACATCTATTAACTCGGGCAAACACCATTCTTTTGTCATGCAAGCTATTTTAGTTAACCAAACGGGTAAAAGTACTCGAATTTCTTTTATTAAAATTCCCACTTTTGCTTCTAGCAAGTAGATTTTTACATCTCTACTTCTCTTAATGGTAGTTGCCTCATGACAATTTCCTTCGTTAGAGCAAACACCCCTTTGTCTCGATGCTTGATCATTTCTTCGTTATAGCGAATACTCATTGTTTCATTTCTTGGAAATTCATATGTTACGCATGCACCATTTGTAATGCATGTGGTATCGTTTCGAACAATCGCTTCATCAAAGTTCAAATATTATTTTGCTAAATCTAATTACTGATTTGTGATTCGAATGACCTACATTATTGTAATTGTTGGCTCCTTTGCTATCAAGTCAACACACTTTCTTGAAACTTCTTTTCTTTCAAGTTACATACATGGTTTATCTTTGTAACCATGCCGAAATTCCCTTGTCGATCCATACGTTTATTGTCAGTTTGCACTAAAACCAAGTTCAATTGCTTGAACTTGTCCACTTCGCATATTCAATTCAAGACACCGTATGATGTATTGAGATCATCATATCCAAATTCATCCTTGCAAGTGTCTCTTTTGTTCTGGTTCCTTAGTAGACTTGTTTGGTCTACAGCTCTATTAAGTCGTCTGTTGATTTCGATACCTTGTGGTGGTGTCTCACTAATTTGAAGCTTGCGCTAATCTCGGTTACGCATTTCATACATGGATTTAATTGTTTATTTATTGACTAGCTCTAAATCCGTTCTGTTTTATCGTGGTTAAAGCAGTTTTAACACAATCGTGTGTTAAGACAATGGTACATAAATCCATTTTATATCCCAAGGTACCTCCTAACGGTTCTTTCATTATCGGTCGAATGCCTTGCAGTATTTATTGCTTTTTCATCTTCGATCAGAAATAGTAGTTCTTTGATGTTCTATATTCGATTGAAAACCCTATGACGTTGTCTAAATCAAACTTTCAAATTTGTTTCAGTACACTTTCATTTGATTTCAAACACGGTGAACTTGTTCGGTCACCGCTATTATTGAATTATGTCATTACGACACCTTGTGGTGTCGGTGTAAACTTGTAGCTTGTGCTAATCATGGTCAACTGTTCCATACGAAACCACACATACTTTTGTTTAACCCGTCATTTAAACATTTTTAATGCAACTACGAATTAAGACAAGGATACACTAGATTCGTCTGTATTTCATTTCGGTGTATTCTCGCAATTCAATAATGTCAACACACTAATTTTATTCATTTCTTTGTTCAAAAGTTGACAGATCACTGTCACGTTACAACTACATTTGAGCTTGTTGATTCTGAGTTCATCTAGCGGATGTTATTGTTTCTGGAACTCATTTGGATATGTGAACGATCGTTTGGAATTCTATTGGTCGAAATTCCTCTTTTATTGAACCCCTGTGAAATAAGTTACACTAGATTATACATCTATACATCTCGTGTACTTTGACATCAAATTCTGAAACACATACCTGTTAACCATTGGGTTCTTGTTGTTGTAATATGTCCTTGGTTCGCCTGATTCGAATAAGTTTTGATTCGGCTTCGTGGTTAAACACATTGATAATATTCATACCCATACACGCATAAGGTAACCCTAAGGTGTTAATGTAGATTAAATTTCGATGATGAAATTTTCTTAACAGGGGGAGAATGTGACAACTGTCAAATTTGCATGCATCCGTACAATTATTAAACAATGATTAGTGCATAATGACTGTGCTGAATTACAATTAATTACTTGAATTGCTTTCTGATTATTGCCTTATACATACATGTGCATCACATATTGCAAATAACATATCATGACTGCATGCAAACTTTGTGGATTCGAATGATGCACGAAACACCGGCAGAACAGTTATCAGACAAATCAGAAAAATACTGACGGAGTTCAGTGAATAGATAGACATTGTATTGAGGCACAGAATGAGCCAGAAACCAAGAGTTACACCAGTATAGTGTGTAGGAAAGTAAGGATCATAAAACTGCCTTCCTAGTGATAGTTTAAGTGCAGGAAAGTGCCTAAAACTCACATAAACTGCAGAATTCTGCAGAAAATCAGCAAAATAAGCATTTAAACACTTTAATATCATGCAAAAATATGGTTAAATGGTCCTGAATGCTTTCCTAAGTGTCGGGAATCAAATCTGTCACAAAAGGTAACATAAAGCACACTAAAATGCGTAGTTTAGCACCTTAACGAACCGGTAACCAACCGAACAACCGGACACTACCCGAAACACCAAATTTTCACTAGAAGCACTATTTTAACATTACCAAGCTAGTTATGGTTTCCGAACATCATAACACACTATATAAATACCTAATAACTAAACACCTAGCTATATACTTACATTTCAACTACAAACTAATCATATGGTTAAAACCTAGTCTACTACCCCCCCCCCCCTCCTATGGGACGGCCAACATGGCCCCCACCATCTTGATTTTATTTTGATTAAATAATAGATTATGTTTCTTCATTTTAGACACATGAACCATAAGTTAAAGATTGAAAATGGATTATAAGTAAACACATGAGAACTTAAGCTTTCATTTCATCATTCACACTTCAACACACTTTCTTTCTTTCTCTCACTCTCCTCTTGGCTTCGGCCGTAAACAACAACACCACAACCACCACAACCACCATCATTCACTCATCTCCATTCAATTCCAAGCTTATACCAAGGTGTTAGAAGGTGCACAAAGGAGCTAGGAGCTTGAAGAAGTTCAAGGACCTTCTCTATTTGCTTTTATCCACTCTATTTCTTCTCTTGATCATCCCTAGCCTTGAGCTAGTGATAAGAACATCATACAGCCTATTTTACATCTTGTCTAAGTGGTTAAAGAATGATACATGATGATTAACTTGAAGAACACTAAGAATCAAGAGAATAAAACTTGAACATAAGCTTAAATAATGAAGAAACTATGTTGTTTATGTGTTGATTTACTTGTTTATTGTTGTTTACTTGTGTAAATGATGTAGATCATCATATGATCTAGCTAGATCATGATTAAAAACATAATCTAGCAATATGAGAAGATGAAAGTGTTAAAGACTCATAGATCGTCCTCTTGAAAGTCATGAACTTGAATGAATAAATTGTTTTCTTGTTAAGTGATGAACAAAGTAAGTTTCAAGTCTTGTAAATCTAAGATTTCAAGAATGATTCTTCAAGAAACCAAGTTAAAAATACAAGTTTTACTAAATCTTAGTTCTTACATAAATAAACCTCATTTTTAAGGATTAAACAAGTGTAGAAACACTTATGTAACAAGAGAAATCCAAGAAGAAACATTTTTAGAAAATATGATCATAAGTTGTAAAGATCTAAATTCTTTAAAAATGATGTTTTAAAAGAATCAACCACACCTTAAAGGGTAACAAAACGTACTAAATACACTAGTAAGTTACTACAAATTTTTATAAATTTTCAAGTTCATGAAGTGGTAGTTTATGTTTGTTTTTGGCAAAATTGGTAAGTATAGATTGTTTGTTGTTGATTGTTGATTGATTGTGTTGATTTACTAAAGAAAATGATATACCTTCAAGGTATGGAAATCACCATTTTTAGGGGAAACTATGGCGAAATTTTTCTAAAAATTAAACACTTAAAAAATACTTCTAAACAAATATTTACAAGTGTATTTCAAACCATGAATTTTTACATAAAATTTGCCATAATTTTTGTTACAAAAATTACAAATACTGGAGGATGGTTTTTATAAATAAAAGTGACTAAATATGTATTTAGGAAATATATATTTATATGACACCATGTGTGTGATTATTTGTATATTTTGTGTATTAGTTATATTATTTTGGGACATGAAATAATATAACACATCAAAATACCAGGAAATTACAATCCAAAATATTACCAAAGTTCTAAGGAACAAATATACAAAGAATACACAAAATATTGGTAAAACCGAACAAAGGAATATAACTTACAAAATATTCCGGAAAACTTATTCACAAGTATATTTTTGGTAAATAATATTTTGGACACCAAGAGAACAAAAATATAATTTTCACAATTATTACAAATTTATATCATATTTTTGACAAGAAGAAAATGTATTATTTTTGGCAAATAAAAATATATATATTTTCTTGGAATTAATAGAAGATATACTATTCTTGGAAGGAATATATATATTTTCTCAAACAAACATGAAGTTTATTATTTTTGGAAGAAAAATGGATTTATATATATTTTCTAAGTTAGACTTGGAAATATATTATTTTTGAGACTTGTATGAAATTTACAAATATTTTTGCCAAGGGAAAAATTATAAATAATTTTTCTAAGTAATATTTCTCAAAATATATATTTTGGAAATATATATTGATGTATTTTATTTAAGATATTATTCCGGAAAAATTAACACAAAATAAGTATAGGAATACTTGACAATTACAAGAAAATACGTATTTTCGTACGTATAAATACATTCCGGAATACGGCACCAATACATGGCAAAAATATACAGTACAAGAATACGAATACAGATACACCCATCCTTGGGAAGGATACACGTGAATAAATACTTGAAAAGTAACAAGTTAAAACATATTATTTTAACTATTATTCCAAAATTCAATAAATATAATTTAAGTTAAAATATTTATTATTTTAACAAATAATTATATAGCTTGGAATAATATTAAAGACACACTGAAATGTAACTCAAAGACACTGATGAATACTAAGTCAAGGCACGACCCAGTCGTCTAATGAACCGTAGTACGCATGTAGGTAGTCGTGCGTTCTAGAGGAAGCTTTGAGTTACATTGGATACGAAGAACGCAAAACTGTGAGTTCATGTTCCCCCTTTTCTTTTAACTGTTTTCAGTTTTATAACTTCGGTGGTGAAGTACATGTTACAAACTGTTTACAAACGATTATATGTGGTATGGTTAGCTAAGGAAGGGTACTGCTAGATCATGTGAGTAGTGGGTATGACTCTTAAGACCATCAATCCTCTTTGTAGGACCGAGGGACATGAGTGATAGATCTATTTGGGTGTAGCGAGCCCCACCCATGCGCCCGCCGAGTGGGCCATGAGGTGACTATGTCTTATTGCCGGAGACAAAATCTGCTAGGTTTGAGTCTTCCTGCATCACGTCACAAATATTAATGTATTAGCTACACATTAATTGATCTGTTTCCTTGTTGCTTTCATACTAGTTTTCAAGTATATACATACATACTTACAAATGTTCCAAGGTTTATTCGTGCACACATACTAAACACATTAACTCGCTCAAATTTTGTTGATGTTTTCAAACTACATGTATTTCAGGAAATTAAGTATGGATCTGGCGGACATTGAAGTTTACAAGTCATGTCTCTAATAATAAAAGGTGTCATCCTAAGTCGAAGGGTTTGGGTTACGTATTTTATCTTGGGTAAGATACATGGCTCGAAACCTAGTTTGTTAGTGTTTTTTGTTAAGTCCAGATTGGAACTTAAAACTTGGATTGTTATGTACTAGAAATTGAAGTCCTGGTTTGTGGTTAATCAATGACGATTTTAATATTTCGAAACTTAATCTATGGATGACATCATGGTTTTATTATATAGATGTTTTGTTATGGTTGAATGCAATGTTATTAAGCAAGTCACACCAAATCACGCTTCCGCAAAAGTCAGGGTGTGACAATGAGTAGTATGTACAGGTAACCGAAACATAGACGTGCATGTTATGAGTTAGAAATATTCGGCTTAGTGCCCCGCAATGCGGGCGGGGCAAAATCTAGTTTTCTATTAAATTCATCTTGGAATGTCGAGCGAAAAAGATAAAGCACAAATGTGTGTTTAGTTGTGTTTTTTTCTAGTTTTTAGAATAAAACAAAATTTGATAAAGGGAATAGTATTAAAATATTAATGGGTGGTCAAATTGCAACCTTAAATAAACAAATGCCAACGACAAATATCAAGAATGTTGTTCGGACCCTTAGGGTTTTTCATATTTGCTCCGGCCTTAAGATAATTATTAATAAGTCTTATATTTATGCTATTGGTGTGCAAGCGGCTGTTTTATCTAATATGGCGGAGATTGTGGGATGTCAGGCAGGAGTCTTTCCATTCAAATATCTTGGTCTTATGGTGAGGACTAATATGAACCGAATTAATAATTGGAAACCGGAGTACGATACTTTTGATGCGCGGATGGCTAAATGGAAGGCGGGGCTTTTTTCAATAGCTGGAAGAATTACTCTCATAAAAGCTGTGTTGGGAAGCCTTCCCAATTACTACTTCTCTTTGTATAAAGCTTCGGTTAAAGTTATTAATGACTTAGAAGCTAAGATGAGGAATTTTCTTTGGGGAGGAGATGGATCGCTGAAGAAATTACACTGGGTAGCTTGGGAACGGGTCTCGCTTCCTATTAAGAATGGTGGTCTTGGGCTGAGTAAGCTTAAAAATGTGAATACGTCTCTTTTAACCAAATGGGGATGGAGGTACCTAACAAATAAAAACAAGTTGTGGAGTAGAGCTATTGAGGCCTTACACAGTAATAGAAATTGTTGTGACTTCATTCCGGTTAAAAATTCTCTTGGTGGGGTGTGGTCTAATATTGTGCAAGTTCTTTAATAAAACGGTCATCGAAGGAATCCAGTTAAAGAATTTGTTCAAAGTCACGGTTGGCAATGGTGACTGCACCAACTTCTGGTTGGATCACTGGATAGGAAACAAGCCTCTCAAATAGATCTTTCCTAATCTTTTTAAGTTGAGGAAATCAAAGATTGTAAATTCAGCACTTGTGTGGGAAACGGAATCGACGGAAACCGGCTTAATTGGAGATGGAAGAGACCGATCTCAACGGAAGTGGAAGTTAACGAGATGGTGGAGTTATGTACGATGCTGACGCAGATCGATTTAAACCAGAACAGGGACGAATGGAAGTGGAACGGGTCCAATGATAGTAGAGAGAATAAGTTCAGTGTGAATTCGGTTAGACGGCTCCTCGACAGATGCAGGATTCGTATGGATACATATGGTCCCGAGCGGTGCAAATGGATTCCAAAGAAGTGTAACATCTTCATTTGGAGGGCGGAGATGGGCAAGATTGCTACGGTGGATGCGCTTAATAGACGTAATATTGATGTTGGAAGCTCGATATGCGGGTTATGTGGAGAAGGAGCTGAAAGTGTGGATCACCTTTTCACGTCTTGCTATGTTGCGTCGATGCTTTGGATGTATATTAGTAATTGGTGTAAGTGTCAAAATATGGTGGTTTTTTCCTTTAGGGATCTCATTGAAATCCATATTCATAGCGGATTGGAAGGAAAGAAGATAGAAGTGCTAAAAGGTCTTATTAGGATTGGTTGTTGGGGGATTTGGAGGTTGAGAAACGAAACTAGATTCAAGAACACAGAGGTAAAATTAGATTATATCTTTGGTGAAGTTAAAAAGATTGGTTTTTTGTGGTATTCGACTAGCAATAAAGGAATATCTACGTCTTGGGATGATTGGTGTAAATTTGTAATGTTGCTTTCAGTTGCCTAGTTTTGAGGCAGCTTGTGTTTTAATGAAGTTTACCTTTAAAAAAAAAATTGCCAATGTTTGCTATTGACTCTTATCATCACTTTTACATCATATTCATAGACATATATGGATAGTGTGCCTCATAAACATATATGGATAGTGTGCTGAAATGTATTATTCTTTTTAGACGTGAAATTAACTTGCTTTTATTGTTACCTGACTATGGCCGGCCAAGTGCATAGGGGCCCATTTTTTATGTATTTATTGTATCACGATTAACATGTATAAAAAATATACACTTAATAGTAATTACATGTTGCCACTTAGGCTATAGCCTAGTGGTCAAGAGTAATTATCTCTTGTGGGGATACTAAGGTTCAATCCTTAAGAGGTGTAAGTTTTTAAGGAAAAAAAATAGCAGTTTCAAAAAAAAAAAAAATAGTAATTACATGTTCTGGAGGGGCCAGGTAAGTAAATCACCATCTATCATTAGCTAATTATTAATCAACAAATCATTTGTTGCAATCCCTAATTGCTTACTGTGGCAATTGGATTTGTGTCAATTGTCAAACTTTAGCAATCACTAATCGCATATATAAGTTTCCTTTCTGAAGATGTTTATTTTACTTGTTGCGCATGATCTTTGAATTGTATCTCATAAACAACCCGGTTACTTCTAGCGACAAACTCTTCGACGTTAGATATTTTTTTAGTAAACCACTCGGTAAAACAATACAAAATGGTGTCTAAGGTCCAAAAAAATGTGTCTGAAATCATTTCCTCGGGAGAACATGTATGATGACAAAACGTCCAAACTCCTCAATTATGCTAAAGAAAAAGTTTTGGCAATGATAGTGAATGTCACTTCTTTTCAACGCTGCATAATATTGTTGTATCATGAACAAACAATAATACAATATTGCAAAAACAATGATTCAAATTTTGGTAAATATTAGTAGAACCCACGAGTTACCTAGACACCCTCCAGTTATTCTTCTAAATGTGTATACATTATAAAACAAAGTTTTTTTTTTTTTTTTTTTTTTTTTTTTAACATGAACTTCATTAACACTCACCAACCCACAAAACGGGGCGATCAAAAACAACTACACTTACATAATTACAAAGTTGTACCAATCATTCCACAAGCTTTAACTTTCTCTGTATACAAACAAAAACTATTTATTTTTTTTAAATCTTAATTTCACATTTCAATTCATTTATTATTTGCTGAACTTTAAGTTTTATATTTTATCATTTAATTAACTTATATAACATTTTAAATATTTATCATAAAAACTTTAAATTTATTCTAAACACCAAGATCTTTAAATTGAGACAAAAAATATCAGGTATTAGTATTTCAATTATATTATAATATAATAATTATATTATATTATATATAGCTTGAAAACAAAGTTGAGACACTATCATGTATTAGTATTTCAATTATATTATAGGTTATTAGATTTTATCACCCCCAACTATCGGCTTTTGGCCGTTGCCAACCGCAACTAACACTTTGACACCCGGCACCCCCAACTTGACTTTTTGTTTGCACTGGCACCACTCAGTTAAATCTGCTATAACTTGGTTAGTCATTTGTCCGACGTGGCACCATTTTGATGATCTGTACATGCTGATGTGGATGATGAGGTGTTACGTCTCATTTATATATCCTACTCAGATCATTTCACAGTCATCAAACCCACTCTCCAGTCATCGCGATCATCAACAATGAAGAATGAAGCCCTAATCTCTCGAATCTAAGGTAAGACTTATCTGAGTTCTTGAAATTAGGCATTTTTTTAAGATGTTGGCAACAATAGATGTTATGCTTTGGTATGGCGGTCACATTGAGGTAGGATTTGGTCAAGCACAGTATGTAGGAGGTGAATCAAAGCTTGTTAGAGTAGATGTAGACCACATTTCTTACTTTGAACTTGTAGATTATGCAATGGATTCCAGTTTTACAGTTCTAGAAAAATGCATATGTATGGGTTGGATGCTGATGATGGGGGACTTTATCACTTTGAGAGTGATAAAGATGTTTTGCACTTGGCTGGTAAGGTTTTGAAGTGGACTGAACCATTTATGGAAGTCCTGATCCAACCAGGTCCAATACTGGCAGATGAAGCCCACTCCTGTTCCAGGCCCACTAACCCAGCTCCCTGGCCCAATGAGCAAAAAGCCCAATCCAAAAAGTCTGCTAGGTCAACTGATAGGGTTTCAGTGGACATAGACAAAGAATATGGTGATAACAGTGACTATAATGAATTAGCTGGATCAGGAGAGTCAGATGATGATACTGATACTGATGACCTAGTTGCAAACAGTGATGATGATGAGGAGGTTCCGGAGGAGGTAAATGGTTCTGAGTCAGATAGAGAGGACTTGGAATGGAGACAGTCACAAGATGCAGTTAGAAAGGCTACTCATATTGATTGTGAAGCCAAAAAAAAAGTTGTTTGACGAACACTTAAAGGAGAAAGAAACAGAGGGAAACTTGCATGAAACTAATGATGCAGTGGGTTCACATATAGAGGGGTACAATAGCTACGAGGAATCTGATGGTGGCATTCTCACACCCGGTGATAGTGAGGACGATGATATCAGGGGTAAGAAGTATAAGGAAGCTGCTCCATCTGTAACTGAACACACTAACTGGAAGAAATTCATTTGGAAGGTAGGAACAAGGTTTGAATCAAGGGATGCCTTTAAAGAGGCAGTGAGAAGTTATTCAGTGACTAATGGTAGGAATTTGTACCTTGCTAAGAGTGAGACGGCCAACTGTGGCCGTATAGTTGTCAAGTGTATAGAAGGGTGTCCCTTTTTCATATTGTGCTCACTGCATAAAAGGGAAAGAGTGTTATATGGTAAAAAGAGTTAAGAATAAACATTCCTGCCAAAGGAACATGATAAAGAACAGACAACTAACAGCAGGGTTTATAGCTAATGAGTTCCTACCATTGTTTAGATCCAAGCCCAATTGGTCTGCTAAGGAGATTATATTGACTGTAAAACAGAAGTATAAGGTCATAATTACTAAGTGGTTGGCTTACGAGGCTAAAGATTGTGCTCATAAGAAGTTACATGGATCAATGAGGGATCAATGTAGTAAAATTGGTGCATACATGGATGTTTTGAAGAAAACAATCTAACATCAACATTTGTTCTTGTAACTACACCACCAGGTTTTATCAATCTAGATCCAACAGCCACATGTGAAACATTCTTTAGATTATTTGTATGTTTTGATGGTGTCAAAAAAGGTTTTTTAGCCAGATGCAGGAAGGTGTTGTGTTTAGATGGCTGTTTTCAGAAGACATTCCTGGGGGGGAATGTTATTAACTGCTGTTGGAAGGGATGTTAATGATCAAATGTATCCTTTGGCATGGGCAGTGGTTGAAGGGGAAAACAATGATAGTTGGGAATAGTTCATGGAAGAGCTCAGGAAGTGTTTGAGAATAAATGATGGTGGGGAAGCATGGACATTCATATCAGATCAGCAGAAGGTACCACTTTTTCATGATGCTTACTAGAAATACCTGTGTTATATTCTGCATAGTATTAATACTTATGATCATGCAGGGTCTATTGAATGCTGTTGCACTAATATGGCCAAGAGCAGAGCATAGAAACTATGCAAGGCACATCTATGCTAACTGGCACAAGACATTCAAGGATGAAGAGTTGAAGGAACTGTATTGGAAAGCTACAAGGGCTTATTAAGAACCTGAATACATTCAAGCCCTTGATGAGATGAGATCAATCAACCCTGATGCAGTAGAGGCATTATTGAAACAAGATAAAACTTGTTTCGACAAATGCTACTTGAAAACTCACACTAAATGTGATGTAATAGTAAACAACATGGCAGAAACATTCAATGGTTACATCATCAATGCAAGGTCAAAGCATATTATTCACATGTTAGGGGATATTAGAATTCAGATTATGAGTAGGTTAGTGACAAAAAAAAAAAAGAAATGGCTGCCAAAGATGTTGTCATCTGCCCTAATATACAGGAAAAACTAGAGTTTTCAAAGGGTGCAGCTTATAGGTGTGAAGTGTACCCCTCATCTTATCAGGTTTTCCAAGTAGACTTTGATGATGTATCTGTTGACTTGGATAAGAGAACCTGCACATGTAGAAAGTGGGAACTTAGGGGATATCCATGTAAGCATGTGTGTGATGTGGCTGGGTTTTTACATAAGAATTCAGAAGATTATGTGGACTAGTGTTACCACAAAGATACATACATGAAGATTTATGACTTCACAATCCCTCCATTGCCTAGTGAAAAGTATTGGCCAAAGGTTGATTATCCAATGGATCCACCTCCAATAAATGTTGCTCCTGGTAGGCCTAAGAAGAACAGAAAGAGAGACCCTCATGAGGATCCAAAAAAGCCAGGAAAACTAACTAAGCATGGGGTTATAATGACATGTGGTATTTGTGGAGCAAGAGGTCATAACAAGAGAAAATGTTCTGAAAAGGGGAACATGAATACATGTGGACATTTAGTGTTTTATTTCATTTGTTGTAGATCTCAAATTATGCTAACTACTGTGGTTTTATTGGTCACAACTGAACCTGGATCAAAGAGGCAGAAGGGGAACATAAAGAAGAGAAAGTCCACTCAAAGGTCAACCCAACAGTCAACAAAGCAGTCAACTCAACAGACAAGTCAACTCAACAGCCAATCCACCACTCAAAGAGGGAGCAAACTGTTAGCTACAAGAGGAAGACCAAGAGGGAAGGACAACAGAGAAGGATGTACTTAGTTGGTGAATGTTTGACTTATGTTTGGACAATTTAATGTTTTGTATTGCCTGTTTTGGACAAGAATCATGTAGGCTTAATGTTAAGTAATGAATCTATGTAATGTAATGACTTAATGTTTTATGTAATGTTTTGTTTAGTTAATGTTAATGATGCAGGGGTAATTTGGTCATTTTACTGGTGTGGTGTGTATCAGTGGCGGAGCTAGACTTTAACACCAGGGGTATCCCAAAAAAAAAAAATTACGGTGTATTCATATAAAATCCTTTATAGGGGTATCCTCGTATTTTTTTAGGGGTATCCTTTATATAAAATCGAAAAAAAAACAAAAAATTAACACTGCGAAACACTGCGAACACGACTTTGAGCCGTAGCCCGTGCTACGGCTGCCAGAATGCTGTCTCCGCCCCTGGTGTGTATATTGCAGTGGGTTATATAAGTTTTAAAGTATGCAGGGGTAATTTGGTCATTTTACAGGTGTGGTGTGTATATTGCAGTGGGTTATATAAGTTTTAAAGCTTGAAGGGGTAATTTGGCCAATTTACAGGTGTGGTGTGTATATAACAGTAGGTTATATAAGTTTTAAATCTTGCAGGGGTAAATTGGTCATTACAATTGTGGTGTGTATATAACAGTGGGTTATATAAGCTTTAAATCTTGCAGGGATAAATTGGTAATTTGACAGCTGTGGTATATATATGTCAGTTGTTTATGTCAGTTAGTTGCCGGTGCAGGGGTATGTTGTTGTCATTTACAAATGTGTCAAAACAGCTGTGGTAATTTGATCATTTTGGAGCTGTGGTATATATATACCAGTGTGCAGATGGCTCATTTTGGTCATTGACTTATATTTGGTCATTAGCAAATCATCCAAATGGGTCAAATGATCACAAGGTGCTGTCATGACAAATGATCACAAGGTGCTGCACAAGTATGCAAATGATCACAAGGTGATGTCATGCCTAAACCATCCAAATGGGTCAAAACTGACCACTATTGACTTATGTTTGGTCATTACCAAATCATCCAAATGGGTCAAAACAGACCACTATTGGTCATTGACTTATGTTTGGTCATTACCAAACCATCCAAATGGGTCAAAACAGACCACTATTGGTCATTGACTTATGTTTGGTCATTACCAAATCATCCAAATGGGTCAAAACAGACCACTGTTGGTCATTGACTTATGTTTGGTCATTACCAAATCATCCAAATGGGTCAAAACAGACCACTATTGGTCATTGAATTATGTTTGGTCAATAGCAAATCATCCAAATGGGTCAAAACAGACCATTGTTGGCTGCTGACTTATGTTTGGTCATTACCAAATCATCCAAATGGGTCAAAACAGACCACTATTGGTCATTGACTTATGTTTGGTCATTACCAAATCATCCAAATGGGTCAAAACAGACCACTGTTGGCTGCTGACTTATGTTTGGTCATTACCAAATCATCCAAAATAGGTCAAAATAGACCACTGTTGGCTGCATTTTGGTTTGGTCATTACCAAATCATCCAAATGGGTCAAAACAGACCAAATGATGCAAAAGTCAAGACTGTACAATGCAAAATCAACTGTCAATTGCAAATAAACATACTAAACAACTGTCAATTGGCAAATAAACATACTAAACAACTGTCAACTTGTTTTCATTTTAAGTTCAATATTGTACAACCTAAATCACTTGTTCAAAATGTACATCCATATGGCAATAACAAAACACATAGTAAACACAAATGGTTGCTTCCACATGGACTTTTTGCCAAGAATTTGTCTTTTCAGCATCGTGTTCTCTTCGAGTAGCAACTTGTTCTGCAATTGCAAGTTCTCATTCTTCAATTCTTCATAACTTACTGGACTTGAACTACAGTTTGAATGAGCTTCGAAAAATTTGTCGAAATCTTGTTTCCACATAAAGAACTTGCAATCAAATAACTACAAACAATATTCCCACTTCAGTTTCAACAAGATTTTATGTTCAAGCCATAATTAAACAATTTACAGGCCATTGAGGGCAACCATAAAATTGATCACCATGTCGAACACTTTTAGGACCAGCGATGCGAAGAACATCAACAATTTCATGATAACAATACAAGTTTCCATCCAAATCATCCTTGAACAATTTAGGGGTTCGGTTCACACTCCACGAAGAATTGGAAGATGAACTCATCTCGATTAGAACTTATGATTCATTTGGACATGAGACGATTATTGTTTCTGTGGGATGAATCGAAGTGATTACTGTGATTTTGTGGGATGAATAGAAGAAATGGAGATTAGGGTTTTTTTTGGGATGTCTGTGTTATAAACGAGAGAGGATAAATGAGACATAACACCTCATCACCCACATCAGCATGTACAGATCATCAAAATGGTGCCACGTTGGACAAATGACTAACCAGGTTAGATCAGATTTAACTGAGTGGTGCCAGCGCAAACAAAAAGTCAAGTTGGGGGTGTCGGGTGTCAAAGTGTTAGTTGCGGGTGGCAACGGCCAAAGGCCTATAGTTGAGAGTGATAAATCCGATAACCCTTATATTATATTATATATATATATATATATATACCTTAAAAACAAAGTTTGGTGGTATTGTCACCGACAAAAAATAAAAAATAAAAAAGCCACTCAACTTTTAAACTTGACAGAAATATCTCCTAGGCTTTTGAAATGGACATCTACATCTCATACACTTTCTAAAAACAATATAAAATATTATTTTTAGTTTTTCACCTTCTGACTTTTTAAATTTACTCACCGTATTTTCATTCTTTAGCTTAAAGGGGGCATATGTCACCGACAAAAAGAATAAAACAACCACTCAACTTTTAAACTTGACAAAAACACATCCTAGGCTTTTGAAATTGAAAATTACATCTCCTACACTTTCCAAAAACTTTATAAAATGTCATTTTCAGTTTTACACCCCCTTTTAGTTCTGACTTTTTAAATTTACCCACCATATTTTCATCCTTTAGCTTAAAAGAAAAAAAAATATTCTCACGTGGTTATTTTTTGTACGTGTCGATATAAAGTCACGTTTTGACGTAAATTTTTTTGGAAACGAGTCGTGTAAAATATAATACGTTTTTATGCTTATTTTTATGTACATTTTCAGTTGGTCTATATTTTGACATTGTAATGTATGTGCCGGTAAAAATTTACATTTCAGCGTAAAACAATAAATTCACGTTTCGACATATTTTTTTCTGGGCAAATATAATACGGTTTCGTGCTTATTTTTGCATATGTTTTCGGTTGGTCTACATTTTGACGTTAATTGTGTTCGGAAACAAGTCGATCAAATATAATATGTTTTCATTCGACGGTATAAAATTCGAGTTATTGTACGTTTTAACACCACTAAATATTGATGCAAAGGTAAGGGTAGTGTAGTGGTTAGTTGGAACGCTCACTAAACAAAACAACTCGTGTTCGATTTTGTTTCTTTTGTAACCGCAATACTTTAGATCGGATACATCGGCACTAATTTTATATGGTTAACACGTCACATAACGTGCCGCTAGATACAAACTAATAAGGCAACGCCACCGCAATGCACGACCTACGACAACAATCTAGTTTGCTTTTAACTCGGTGATGCCCCGCCCGCATTGCGGGGCGATAACCGAATAATTTTCAACCAATTAAAAAAGCAGTACTATAGTTTTGCTAGAAAGAAAAAGTAAAAAGAGTGTTAGGCAGCTCCTTGACACGATTTTTAGCTGGGGGCAAAGTCATATTTTTGTTTTTACTTGGGGAAAAATCAATTTTTTTCCCGAGGGTAAAATCCTAATTTTTAGCTAGGGGAAAACCATATTTTCATTTTGCACTGGGGGCAAAAACGTAATTTTGAATTAAGGGTGATATCGTAATTTTGAACCAAGGGGAAAATTGTAAATTTTAGCTACGGGCAAAAGCGTAATTTTATTTTTAACTAGGGGCAAAGACGTAATTTTAAACTGGGGGCAAAACCGTAATTTTAAAGTGGGTATAAAATAATAAACTGGTGTAAAATCGTAATTTTGAGCCGGGGGGGAAACAAAATTTTATTTTTAACTGGGGCGAAAACGTAATTTTGGCTGAGGGTAAAAGCGTAAATTTTTTTTACCGACGGCGAAATCATATTTTTAGTTCGGGGCAAAAGGGTAAATGTATTTTGAAGTTGGGGCATAACCGTATTTTTTAACTGGGGGCAAAAACGTAATTTTAAAGGGCGAAAACGTAATTTTGGCTGAGGGTAAAAGCGTAATTTTTTTACCGATGACGAAATGTATTTTTTAGTTCGGGGCAAAAGGGTAAATGTCTTTTGAAGTTGGGGCACAACCGTATTTTTTAATTGGGGGCAAAAACATAATTTTAAAGTGGGTCTAAAATAATAAACTGGTTGGTCCAATGGGTATTGTCCTCTGCCCATTTAAACCAATAGCGGAGAAACACTATTCAGGGGCAAAAACGTAATTTTAAAGTGTTTATAAAATAATAAACTGGTTGGTATAATGGGAAGGACCGGCCGCCCGTTTAAACCAATGGTAGGGAAACACTATTCCCTGCCATGGTAAATATAGATGTTGAAAATATCGTTGATAAATAAACCAAAAACAAAGAATGTTTGAAAATTGTGAAAATGATTGTATTCCAAAAATAGGGTTTACAAGAAGTATATATACTACGTCATATTTACAAAATTCAACCTCATCTATCATCTAATTGCAAGGTTATCTAAAATTTCCTTGCAAGCTAAAGGCGGGGAGCGACTTGTAGCTTGAAGCGTAAGAATGTAAATTTTTAAGTCGACAACGACTTTGTGAACATGTCTGCAATTTGCTCATATGTTGATATAAACTATATACGGAGTTTCCCTTGAGCTACTTTTTCACGAACAAAATTAAAACAAGTTTCAACGTGTTTCGTTCGAATGTGAAAGACTGGATTAGCAGCATGGTAAGTGGCATCCAAATTATCACTGAGAGAATAAACTTAGTTTGTGCCTATCAGTTCTCAAAGAATAGCTTTTGTCACGTTAATTCTGCAACCATATCAACTAGAACCTTGTATTCTAACTCATAGAATGAGATGGAAACTATTTTCTATTTTCTTGAGGTAGAGAAAAAAAAGTCATGTAATTTAATAAAAGAGAATGAGGAGAAAGTAATATATTTATAGAAATCTAGTGGCCCTAGTGATTGCTCTCGCAAATGTAGTGCATATTTTAATCACTAGCACAGGTTGATTAGGCTGATTATGGGATATTTAGAGTAAAAAAATGTTCTGAAAAAAGTAAGGGTGTAAGGGGCACTCCTCTAAGTGGGGAGTGACCTCTCTTACCCACAGCTAATCAGCACGCGTCACGTCAACTCTCCACTTAACTTCCCCCACACCCTCAATTTGATGGCGGCACTCCTCTCTTGGGGGACTTGCTTTTTTTTTTGTTTTTTTATTTGTTGTAATTATGCATGTATTATAAATTAAACAAATATTAATAAAAATGAAATAAAATTTAAGAAAAGACATTTCATTAAATAAAAAATAAAAATTACATTCAAACTAGAAAAATAAAAAAACAAACTACTCGTCGTCGGAATTCGCTTCAAGGTGAGGTAGATCTAAACGTCCGAGATGCTCAACGAGATCGTGTTTTAGTCTCCAATGCGTTTCTTCGTCAATGAGCTCGCTAAAAGCAGTATCATCGAAGACGGGTTCGACTGGAGGATCTCGAATGTGTACCGGTGCTATCGCCCTTCCGTCGTCTTTTATAATCATGTTATGTAAAATAATGCACGTATACACGATGGACCTTATCTTTTTCACCGTTTTGGAACGCATTAGACGATTTAGTATTCCCCACTTCGCCTTTAACACACCAAACACCCGTTCCACATCTTTTCTTGCGGCCTCGTGTTGCCTCTTGACATACGAAACTTGGACATACGAAACCTCTGACGAAAAATATCGGCATTAAATTTTGGATTATCGACAAAATAATCGGCCATGAGTGTTTCGTGGCCTCCCACACGATCTCGACGGACAACTTTTTTTTTACTGTACGATGCCGTGTCTAGTAGCTCCGCTTGTTGGATGAGATTTTGGAAGAAAATTAAACTACTATCGCTTGACGATGAATCTTCATCGTCGGGAAAGTCGTGCAGGAGAGAAAAAAACAGGAACTCGGAATCCATTTTTTTTAAAGATTGGGTAAAAATTTAGATGAGTTGAAGGGTTTAGGAGAGTAATGTAGTGGGAGTTGTTTTGGGTTTGAAAAATAAAAAGATTGAAGTGGGTTAGTATTTATAGGGTTTAGGAGAATTTTTTTTTCTAATATATAACGGCTATATAGCCGTTTTAATATAAAAAAACGGTCAAAAATTACAAATCTCAATCGGTGAACACAACCCACTCCCCACACCCCGATTTGGGTCACTGAGGGGATGGCGGCGGTGTTCCCGAGCGGGGTTCACACTCACCGCCCCCTCCCCGAGGGCGCCCCGTTCACCCTAATATATTTTGAAAAAAAATTAAGGGGCTGTTTGGTAGCATCTGAATGACATTAAGAGGCTACCTCTTAATGAAATCATTTAAGAGTTTAACAAAGATAATGTAGAAGAATGTGACATATGATGGTTTACCATTCAGATGTTACCTCTTATCCAGTTAGACATAAGGTTACCTCTTATTCATTCAGACATAAGGGCCACAAATGATTTCATTAAGAGGCGGCCTCTGAATGAATTAAGAGGCTACCAAACAGGGCCTAACTTAGTTTAGTGATCGTTACTACAAGCAATGATATATTTCAGTGTTTGTTGATTTTTTTCTATTTTATTGAACAGAGTCATTTGCACTTTATTTATTTATTTATTTATTGAGTTATCTAGAGTGTCGAAGCTTGAACCGTTAAATAGGGGGCAAAAGTTTTAAAGAAAAAAATTTTGCAAAAAATTAATAAGTCACAATGAAGTAATTTTTTTAAAACTACTTATAACTTTTTCTCTCACATATACTCCCAATACCAAACACCATTTAACTTTTCAAAAAGTCAGTAAGTTATAAGTTGACTAAAATAAGTAATCTCAAACACCCCTGTAATCAACTTCATTTTGTTTTCTGCATACAACGTTACTAATTATTTAAATAAATCATAATTACGTTTCTATTTTATGATATATTTTACAAGCAATAAGGAAACCAAACATTATGTTTCACTTTCATAAGATTCATCACCGACTTTGGTTATTAATTTGGTGGATAATGCACCAACACCAACCTTTTACATCATATAGTTTCCAGTTGACCTAAATCCGCTAGCAGTGGAAGACTTTGATCGTAAAGTAACACACTTTGGATAAAAGCACCTCTATCCCTCTAAGACCATCCGTAGTGGACTATATTTGGGTGTTTTCTCCCCCCAATCACGCCCAACACCCACCCCCTGGACGTTATTCGGCGTTTTTTTGTCAAAGAAATTCACTTGGCATGTTTTAAATCACGCTCTCAACATTTGTGTTTGACCAATAGCATTTAATATTCCCTTTTTTAATCCAGTAGGTTTTTTTGTTGGTTTTTTTATTTTTATTTAATTCTTTACACCCTTTAACATAATGCCCACATCCCCACTACACCCATTTTAGAAAAACGCCCAATAATGGCTCTGCTGACTGTACTGCCACATGACGGAAAACACCCTAAGGTAAGGACATTATTCACCCAAAGCACTACACATGGTCTAAACACATAGACGATATTTTCAGCAGATTTATGTATTTCTTCATACTTCTTAGTGTTCCTATTTGATGTCAACATGAAGAAAGAACGTATGTAGTACGTAGCCAAATTAAATGGCTAGGTCAGCAGGTGTGTCATGTACTGAAAAGTATTAAAAAAAAGTGTGCATACATAATGTCACATAGCATCACTTCTTTTTCTAATAAAGCCCTTTCGAAACCTCTACACAACACAGTTTTAATAAATTCAATATGTGTTGTTGGGGATGCTAATTGCTAATTAGCCTCGTCGTGTTATCAAGCTGGGTGTGGAACATCGTAACAGACCCAGTTTTAGGACTCGGCAGCCCGGGTTCTAAATCCCTCCCTTGCATTTTTATCTCCTAAACAATTTTTAATTAGTCCCTTGCATTTTTTATTTCCTAAATTGTTTTCAACTATCAATCCACTTAATTAATTAATTAATTGTTTGATTTTGTTAACAAGATAATTAGATGATTTATTGGTTAATGTTTTGGGTTATAATCTTCAAAGTCATGAGTTCAAACCCCATGATTAACTTTTATTTTTAGTTAATGATTTTATAATGATTTATTTTCTAAAAACAATATCAACGTTCTATAAAGTGAGATTACGCGACATGTTATGCCTAAAATTTGAAGCACATATCTACATATACATGGGTGTATAAACATATTTTATCAAACTACACTACTTTTGTTTTGTTTTGTTTTGTTTATTTTATAACAATTATATTTTGATTTCTAGATATATATAATTGATAAGTTTATATAAGTGGGCCCAATTTTTTTTTTTTTTTTTTTGTCTCGTACGAAACCCAAATTCTTTTTAATTATTCCGGAAGACGGCCCTACACCGTAACACACGAGGTACGAAGTGGGTGCACCTTTCATATATCACATCTCTGCAGTTCATGGAACTGCTTCATTAAATGATGCAAGTTGACATGATAATGGCCGATCAAACTTATTTCACGCAGGAAGAGATCGAACATTGAATATTCAAAAAGTAGAATATTTGGTCTCTAATATTCTTTTAGGAAACGTAAGACCACCGACCGGGAACCACGTTTAAACCGAGAAAATAATGTTAGCTCAAGTAAATTGAGAGAAAATCATGAAGTTTGATAAGTTTTAGCGAGTCATTAAAATCATAAAATCTTTACTATTATTTTTATTATAATAAATTATTCTAAAGAATTTGTCACGTGTAGATTAGTATCAGAATCACTCTTCCACATTTATTTTTTTACAATAATTTTAGTTTAGATATTAATTAGATTACTATAAGAATCACTCTTCCATATTTATTTTTTTACAATAATTTTAGTTTAGATATTAATTTTTAATTCCAACAATATGAGAATATACATATTAAATCTTATGCTTTAATCCAAATTTTATTTAACCACACAATATGAGCAATAGGATCATTCAAAAACAAAGTCCCCGATCAAAAAAAAAATTTGGTTGATTTATTACATAAACCTACAATTAAAAGACTAACATTTAAGAAAAAAATATGTGCTTTAAATAAACATATATGTTTTATAGGTTTAGGATCAAATTAAAAGACTTCTAAAAATAAGAAGTCGTATATAGGGTATCAAACGAACTCCGATTGACCTCATTCAAGCGGCATTGGAACCATCTCATCGAACTCTACGATGTTAGATTTTAGATTTTTACTTTCGGATTTATAGGTTGTAGATTTTTTAATTTTTATTTATTATCATTGTGTCTTTTATTTAGGGGTGGGCTAAATGTACCCCCTCTTGTTATTCTCATACCACCTCCCTAAGGAAATCATTTTAAAACTTCTCAAATTCTACCCCTATAAAAGTCTTAATTTTCTAAAAACCTTCTTTTTACCGGTTCTAATATTCTACCTCAGTATTTACGAACCTACAACTTAGATATTATCAAATAATATTTTCTCAAGTTCATTTGTATTCTAAACTATATGAGAAATGTTAATTTATAAAAAAAAACCCCCCTTTTTTCAACCAGTTCTTTTCAAATGTTCTACCCTAATATTTTCTGAATTCTATTTATATTCTAAACTACATGAAATTTGCTATATATATAAAATATAAGTTTACAATAACTTGATCTAATAATTTAGTTTTAAAGATTATATCAGTTTGCGACACACGACGATCTAATTCAAGGTTGTTTAAAACTAGGTGTTGCCCCGCCCGCGTTGCGGGGCGATTGCCGAATAATTCTTAACCAATTAAAAAAACAGTACCATAGTTTTGCTAGAAAGAAAAAGTAAAAAGAGTGTTAGACAGCTCCTTGACACGATTTTTAGCTGGAGGCAAAGTCTTATTTTATTTTTACTTGGTGGAAAAATCAATTTTTTTCCGAGGGTAAAATCCTAATCTTTAGCTAGAGGAAAACCAAATTTTATTTTTGCACTGGGGGCAAAAAAGGTAATTTTAAATTGAGGGTGATATCGTAAATTTGAACCGAGGGGAAAAGCGTAAATTTTAGCTAGGGGCAAAAGCATAATTTTATTTTGAACTGGGGCAAAGGCGTAATTTTAAACTGATGGAAAAACCGTAATTTTAAAGTGGGTGCATAAAATAATAAACTGGTGTAAAATCGTAATTTTGAGCCGGGGGAAAAACAAAATTTTATTTGGAAGTGGGGCAAAAACGTAATTTTGGTTGAGGATAAAAGCGTAATTTTTTTACCAATGGCGAAATCGTATGTTCGGTTTAGCTGGGTGTAAAGTCATATTTTTATTTTGAACTGGGGAAAAATCATAATTTAGAACTGAGGGTAAAATCGTAATTTTGAGGTAGGGGAAAACCATAATTTTATTTTTAGCTGGGGGCAAAAAAGTAATTTTAAACTGAGGGTGAAATCGTAATTTTGAACCGAGGGAAAAATCGTAATTTTGAGCTGGGGGCAAAATCATAATTTTATTTTGAACTGAGGGCCGAAGAAGTAATTTTAAACTGGGGGCAAAACCGTAATTTTAAAGCGGGTATAAAATAAAAAGCTGAGGGCAAAATCGTAATTTTTGGACCGATGGCAAAATCGTAATTTTGAGCTGCTGGCAAAAGGGTTATCATAATTTTTAGTTGGGAGAAAAGCGTAATTTTAAACTGGGGGCAAAACCAAAATTTTAATATGGATATAAAATAATAAAATGGTTGGTCTAATAAAGGAGGGGCGGCCGCCATTTCGACCAATGACAGAGAAACACTATTCCCTGGCATGATCTTTGTATATGTAGGTAAACTAGGGGTTTGCCTGGCCCGCGTTGCAGGGCACTAAGACAAATATTTCTCTATCATAACATGTACGTCTGTGTTTTGGTACCTGTACATACGACTTATAACACGATCTCAAAAAACTACATTGAGTCAACCAAATAAATTAAACACTATCATACTTTTGCTTAAGAAAAACAAAAACGATAGAAAAACTATAATTTTAAACTGGGGGCAAAATTGTAATTTGACTGGGAAAGCGATGGCATGACTGTAATTTTACACTGGGGACAAAATCTTAATTTGACTGGGAAAGCAAAGAAAAACGATGCAAAAAATGTAAATCTAAATTAAGGGCCAAATCGTAATTTGGTTGGGAGGGAAAAAACAAAAATAATAGCAAAACTGTAAATTTAAACGGGTCAAAATCGTATTTCTTAACCTAGGGCAAAATTGTAGTTTTAGTTGGGGGAAAAGCATAACTTTATTTTGAACCGGGGGTAAAACGTAATTTTGAACTGATGGCAAAATCGTAATTTTAAAGCGGGGATAAAATCGTAAATTGGTTGGGCCAATGAGGGAGTTCCAGGCAGTTGTCTGGCACTACTCCTTCATCTTGTGTCTGTAGTTATACACTGGGGATCCACTTGGGAATAGCTCAGTGGTGTTGGTGAGTGTAGATAGAGCTTAGGATAGGAGAGATCAGGGGTTCGATCCCCATGGTGTGCAACGTTAGCCATTAAAAAAAGTTATACATTGTGGGCAAAATCGTAATTTGACTGAGAAAGCAAACAAAAACGATGACAAAAATGTAAATTTAAATTGAGGGCAAAATCGTAATTTAGCTGGGAGGAAGAAAACAAAACTAATGGCGAAACTGTAAATTTAAACAGGGTAAAATCGTAATTTTGAACCGAGGGCAAAATTGTAATTTTTCACTGGGGGCAAAAGCATAATTTTATTTTGAACTAGAGGTAAAAACCTAATTTTAAATTGATGGCAAAATCGTAATTTTAAAGCGGAAAAAAATTATAAATTGGTTTGGCCAAAAAAGCAAAAAAAGTCAAAAAAAAAAAAAAAAAAATAATGAATCACTGTTCACAGAACTTGTAAAATGTAATAGAGTTAATATCAAAACAATATCACTCACTTTACTCCCAGTGCTTTCCTCGGAAGCATGTGATTATGAAAGCATTTAATTGTTGATTCACTTTTCACAAGAGGGATTACTATTATATAACTAGGGTCAAATTTAGAGAGAACAGGTGAAAGTGTGAGAACGATTATGGATCGTTTGATCAAAACAATCTATGGACTAGATGGTGCTGTGGCGTTTTCGTAAATAACATAAACTTTTTAAAGTGGGTGTGCTTACATAAGGGCAAAAAAGTAAATGTTCATCTACAAAACACATCAAAGCGTGACCGAAACATATATACTTCCCAGAGAAACTGTAACAACCCTCGGTAAAACAGACACTCTCATAATATTCCGACGCCTTAGTATATTGTAAAAAGTCCTAATATGTTTTTAAATATACCCCGTATGTGAAAACCGAGCCCGAAATATGTTATAGTTTATAAAATAAAGTAAAAACAAGAAATATTGAGTTGAGGCGGGCCGCGTAGGATCCCACCCCAACCTCACGCGGGCCGTATCAGGGTTTAAAACCTGATATCGTTGATTCTTTTAGTTCATACGGGCCGCGTAAGACCCCGTTTAAGTTCACGCGGGCCGTGAGTGTCTCAAAAGGTGGCGCAGCCCTGAGCTGACACGTGTCGACATTGTGGCGGGTCTACTTGGTGAGCCGGACAAGCTAGTCTGTTGACTAGCATTGACGCGGGCCACATAAGCGACCCTTGTCTTTCACGCGGGCCGCGTGAGAGTCGAATATCAGCACTATAAATAGAACTCATCAGTTTTCACTTTCCGTCGCTCACATCTTTCTTTCTAAACGA
The DNA here is from genome assembly GCA_030545235.1 of Helianthus tuberosus. Classification (NCBI taxonomy): domain Eukaryota; kingdom Viridiplantae; phylum Streptophyta; class Magnoliopsida; order Asterales; family Asteraceae; genus Helianthus; species Helianthus tuberosus. The sequence goes on along the minus strand of CM060427.1, from coordinate 50,508,185 downwards.
ATTTCTGAAGTTATAATCATTATAGTCGGGTATTATACCCCTAATTAGCGAGGTTCTGCTCCGTTGTAAGTATTATAACCCCAGTTTCATAATAGTTACGTTGCCCGATTGATTTAGGGTTCCGTAACAACTGTCGTGGTTCTGCCCGACGTAGTTGTTGGAATACCGTCTCGGGGAGGGTATCATTAATATTTTCAAAGGGTTATGATACTAATCAATGTACATTTGTATAAATTATAGATTATATCCAGGAAACCCTTACGAGAAGCCTAAGATAGCAATGTGAGTTTATCCTATTTTTGTTAACCTTTTTGTAATGTTTTACAAAACCTTAAATGTTTTACAATGTGATTAAGCGGTGATTGAGTCTTTGTAGTTCTTCAATTACTGCCGGTATGTTGGGGTTTTGTATACAAAATTTACTACACTGTGAGTAGTAAGTCAAGGTTGACAGTACGTTACCATTGGACAATGAGTTAGCCAATGTGTAATATGACTCACAAGTCAGTGGATTGATAGTACCAAATGGAGTAATTGTGTAGACATAAACAATGTGATCGCTCTCAATATTGTTTTAATTGATAAAATGTTTCTTGATTAAACTGGGATTCACTCACCAGTATTTCCGACTGACAAATGTTTTTAAAACGCGTTTCAGGTAACCCAATGTGACAACCAATTAGTAAAAAGCTAGCTGGAGAGCACTGAAGGCTTGGGAAAAATGTGGCTATAAAAGTTACATAATAAACGATGTTTTAAATTCAATAAAATAGGGTTTATCTCTATAAATGTATTGTAATAAGAAACTTGGGTTTTGCCCATGTTATTATTAATATCAAATATGGTGGTTTTACTCTGATAAACATTTCCTAACTACGGTTCTGATGAAAAAATTCCGCTGCCAAATTAGACACTACGCGATACCACCGAAACTGGCTCGCGGCCGCCCGTTCCCGGGACTCAGGGATCGGGGGTGGCGACAGAAGGTGGTATCAGAGCCTAGCCACTGGTCTGAGCCAAAGAAGTGTTCTGCTGGCACTTAAAATGTAAATTTTGTGTTAGGAAATAAAATTATGGAAATAAGTGCATAACTGTATTTATTTGTTATGTGTTATTTGACTATCTGTTAGTTTACAGTATGAGTGATCAAGGACCCTCAGATATGAGTCATCAGTTGTCTGATTCACCTAAGAGTGAAGGTACCTCTTCACAGCCTGCCCTCTCTAGGTATACTGCTGATCAGGAAGAAGGAGTGTTTGCTTTTAGAGCTCAGTCAGAAGAGCCATTCCCTCATAAGAAACGAGGATGGTTCAGTAAGGAAGCCTTTGCTCGTAGGAAAAGAATGCGAAAGTTGCAACAACAAAGAGTTTTAGCGGCTGCTAAGCGAGAGACAGATGCCCATACACAGGATATGCTTAATAGAAGCCTAGCTAATTTCCATATCCTAGCTACAACTGCTGCTGACCCAAGTCTGGAACAACTAGTAGCCCCACAACCACAAAACCCGAGTCTGGACTTTGCGCAACGTTACCCTATCCAGGAATACCCACCCATACAGAACATAGAAGCCTACCCAGGTATGAACCCTTTAGATCCCTATTACCATAATAACTACATTAGGGAGATCTTAGAGGATCCTTGCCAATTTCAGGAACCTTCACCCCATATCAGGAACCCGCACCTCAGATTCCAAACCCAGTCCGAGAACCTGCACCCCCAATGAGTGCAGAAAACGTGCAAGAACTTAGGACTTTCAGGGAGGAAATTTTAGAAAGCAGTGAGAGAATGCGTCAGGTGGGAGAGCGTCTCGTATGGAAATACGATGAACGCAATATGGATTTTTGGATAAATCCATATCCTTGAATGTGAGAATGGAGGAAATAGTAGTAATAATAATAATATAATAAAATAAAATATGTGTGTACGGATGCATAGTACTATTAGTGTAATTTTCTTTCTGTTGGTATTGTAATCTTTATTTCAGTACTAGTGTGTAATAGACGCATAGTATATGAAAATAGAGTACAAGTCGCAATGATCGACGTTTTTGGCTAGATTGCGTGTCATGTGAATTATGATATTACTTATTATCTTGTGATATTAATATGGGATAAATGTTTAAAATTCAGATGGCCGACGAAGACAATCAAGGAAATCTGAATAACGATAACCAGAGTAACATTAACGTGGTTAATGAAAATCCAAGCATCAATAACAATGGAAACCAGATGGATAATAGTGCTATCCAACATATAGTGGCACAAGGAATTATAGATGCAATGCCATTTATTCTTCAAACGGTTCAAGAAGCGAATAATAAAAGTAAACATAGCAGTAAGCGACCAATTGAACCAGAACACAGCGTGAACAATGGACCAATACTTCAATTGCCCATTCCCAAAAGAAGAAGAACAATGTCTTACGGTTGTTCATACAAAGAATTATGGTCCTGTAAACCAATAGAATTCTCGGGAAATGAAGAACCTATTGCAGCTCTACGCTGGATAGAAAAGACTGAGGCTATTCCGAAAATAAGTAAATGTGCGGAAGAGGACAAGATAATGTTTGCTTCCAATCTATTTAAGAATGCAGCCTTAGAATGGTGGAACACTATCCTTCAGTCTAGAGGAAGTGATAGGGTTTATAGTATGGATTGGGAAGAATTTAGGAATATGGTAGAAAGGAAATTCTGCCCTTCTAATGAAAAGAAACAGATAGCAAACAAATTCCTAAATCTTAGGATGAATGGAGTGGATAGTAAGGGGTACACGAAGTTATTCTTTGAATATGCTAGAATAGTGCCAACCCTTGCTTCACCAGAACCGGTGTTAATCTTCCGTTATATCTAGGGATTAATTGGAGAGATTAGACATGTAGTCAAGGCAGCTATACCTCAAACTATAGAAGAAGCTGTAGAACTAGCAAATACCTTGACAGATGAATTAATCCATACTAGAGAAGAAGACCAGAGGAGAAACCTAACCCAAAGGCTTACTCAAGAATTTCGTTCTGGAAATTTTAATCGTAGGAATGTGGGTTCTACCTCTGCACTGTACTGCAAGGTCTGCAAGAAAAAGCATTCGGGAAAATGCTCCACTCTTTGCAATTATTGCAAGATGTCAGGACACAAGGAAGAAAATTGCAAGAGGAAATCCAGTATTGGATTATGCTACAACTGTGGAGAAAAAGGTCATATCAGGCCAAACGGTCCGAAATTAGCTCCAGCTACAAACAACAAGAGTACTAAAAATGCTAGAGCATTTATTCTGTGTTGGGATTGAACCCTACCAGAGGAACAGATAATGTAAAGCCAAAACCAGGTCACAACAATGGATTCACAATAAGCAGACGTTTACATTAAGCTTTCCCCTTGAAAGTGATTTATAACAACTGATGGTCTTTATCCGCTGTTCAGATACAACTACTGCTGCCCTTTCAACTGCTGATCAAAACCCTGAAGTATCCAACACTACTGGTCCTATCTACTGATGATAAAGCACTGCCAAGTCAAGGACTGATCAACCTTGAGTAAAGCACTGACATAAAGGAAGAGCAGCTGTTTGTGTAAGGACAGTAGATACAGGTTGTTAGGCTGTTAGACGTCGCTTTCATGGTGACGTCAGCTGAGATACCTCAGTGGTTTGGTTTGCCTATAAATGTAACAGTACCCTGTACTGTTACATTTGATTGACTGAGCGAGTTTTCCTCCTCATGTCCAATCCTTTCATCTTGTGTGCAACCAACCTTGGGGCATCAGTCTGAGGGGGAGTTTAGTTTGTAAGCATGTCTATAATCTTTTGCTTTGAATTGTAATCTTTTGACTCTATGAGAAGCAAATGTTATCAAGCTATTTTCTCCATTGATTGTGTTTACAAAGTTTGTTATTCATTTCCGCTGCACTTAAAACTGTTCATATCTATTTGATTTGTTCAAATCTCACAAACAAACACAATCATGAAAGCCTCCGATCCCAACAATTGGTATCAGAGCTTGGACAGTCAATTTCGATTTAACAGTCAAATTGACATAACAGTTCGGCTCAAAATTCATTGATACTAAGGTTGGTTGTATTTAGTTGAAAAACAGAGTATCGAGTAAATCATGTTCAAAATGGTTATTCAAAACTCTGTAAATCAACCAAGATGTCATATGACACACAAAATTAACACAACAAGTGATTTCATACACAAAACACTCATGGTTTCTAGATCTGAAAACATATCTGTTAAACTGTGAGATCATTTCATATTCTTAAAATTGATTTCAACTGTTGTTTTGATATTTGTGATGTTTTCATTTAATACTAAAGTATGAACCTCAGATTAACAAAACCTATGATTCATAAGACATTAGTGTTTTGATTTTCTATAAAGAGGGAATTAAGACTTTAGTTATTTAGATCTTATGTGTTGAAAACAGGTTGAGATCCTCAAAAGGAACAAATCAACCTTGTTTAAATACACTAAGAAAACAGGGGTCAACATAGTCCGTATCATATGTAGTGTGAGATTGGCTGAAAAACTTGTGCAAACATGACCAAGTCTCTCAAAACATTACTGCAAAATGATTTTGGACTAAAATTCACAAAAACTCGAAAGTGTGTTTATCTCAAAACTTTTGAAGTAAAAAGAAAAGAGTATAAACGTAAAACACTTAAGAGTCAAAGCTTGGGGTAATTATGGTCATTAAGCAACTGTCTGTGCTTATTGGTTCAAGTAAGTTCAGGTGATAATAGTGTCTTCAGTGATTAAATTTCAAGAGGACTAGACAAATGTTCAAAAAATTCATCCATGTGTCCTCATGTTTGCAATCAACTGACAAAGAAAATGGTACCAAACAATGGTCAAAATGTATCCAAAAGTTTCCTACCACTGTTGTCAAACCACTGACCATTTTCAATAACTTGTGAATGATGTGATTATATACTCTATTGAAATTATACCAGATCCTTTTTGATACTATTCTCAGAAAATCCTTTAACCATTTTTTTTGTTGCGTTCAAAGGATTTTTTTGAATAACCAGGATATATTATTCTTATTTTTTTTGGAATAATATATTTGGGAACTTTTGCTTGTTTTTGTTGGCAATAGTTTCAGCTCCTGTCAGGATGTAATACCTTATTTTTGGTGATATTATTGTCCTCATAAATAGGTCAAAAGGAAATGGTACATATGCCAAGATCATGTCATACTCAGTTTTGCCCCAAAATTTTTAATCAAAGGTTGATTGCAAACTGTGCTTGAATTACTAGGGTACTCATGTTTTAATTGAATATTAAACGAAAATGAGTTGCCTTAGCAAAAAGTTTTCATCATCTGGGGTACTAAACCACTGTCCTTCAAAATTGACATGTGGCAAAACCTTGAATGAAAATTCTCAGAACTGTTGCTGGAATGCTTGTCCTTCAGATCTGTACCATTTCTGTCCACTGCTGAAAGTTAACCACTGATCCCTCATTTTCTTGAAAAGCACTGATGTTCAAAATCAGTGTCTTATCCACTGATATGCTATCCACTGATAGTAAAAATCATCAACTGCCCATAATTTTTACCGTTGTAACCACTGATGCTTGATACGTCAGTGGCCCTTAAAACAATTGTTCTTCATACTTCATCCATTTCATCAGTGTTTGACACGTGGTCAGTTTTTAGCCCTCAGATCGTAATAACCGCTGCCACATCAGCGATCATTTTTTCCTAAATAAAACCCTGCCCTAAACCCCAAACAGGGTTTTACACTGTCGAATTGAATTCCAAAATTCTCTTCTCATAGCAGTTTCCAACCCTTCTTCTCAAAAACTTCAAAATCATTCTTCGTTCTTCTCCACAAAAATGACAAAATCAAAGTCAAAATCAAAATCAAAACCAAAATCACCACCACCTTCAAATGAGGTCGCTCAAACGGCCGAAGAATCAAATGAGATACCATACAAACAATCTCACAACTATTTGGGTTTACTCACAAAACCCACAAACAACCATACCTTCGATTCCATTCTCGACACCATATCTACATCAAAGTACAAAACTTTGTTAACAGTAGACGCCCCCATATATCTGCAAACCCAGAGAGAGTTCTGAAAAAATGCTACGCTTGAAAAACAAGATGATAAAGTAGTAGCCATTAACTCCTCGATACAGGGTACGGCGATTCAAATCACTCCGCAATCACTATCAGAAATCTTCAAACTCGATGATCAGAAAGGTAAAGCTTCCTTTGACAAAAACGAGTTAAAAGCTGATTTTCTGAAAAGGGGCTATGCAGAACAGTCAAAGGTAGATACCCTACAAAAGGGTTATTTTCCATCTGCACCCAGATTTTTATTTCACACACTTCTGATGTGTGCTTCAAATAAAACAACATCTTTTAACGAAATACCATTGAAAATTCAATGCCTGGGTTACGCTATTTTGAATAATAAGGACTACAACTACTCCCAGGAGATTTTCAATGACATGGTGAAAAACGTTGAAAGTAAAGCATTTTTGTTGTTTCCAAGATTTTTGAGTTATTATTTTTTACAAAAATTTGATAAGAAAAATGAAAATTTGCTTAAACAAGGTGTCTATTTTCAAATAAAAAGCTTGACACCTGAAACATTCACTAGAATGTTGGCACCAATAAAAACAAAAGCAGGGGTACCTGAGCAGATTTTAGCGGTTACAACTGCTCCTCAGGTATCAGCTGCTGAGCCCACTGCTCCAGGTGATCATAGCAGCACAACCACTGCTTTGAAACCCACACCTGACATAACCAAAAAGACCAAAAGAAAAACATCCAGAAAACCCACCAAACCCAAAACAAAGGCAACTCTGGAAGATGAGATCCCATAGCAACTGCCAGTGACAACACAAAAGTCACCACAAACCACTGCTGCTACTTCCTCACAGCAGTTGGAAGAAAGATCTCAACCCATGCCTAAAACTCCTCCTGCATCCTCACAAAAGGATTAGGTTGTAAGCACAGGGACACCACAATATGAAGCTCTGAATCCACTCGGATCCATCTTCCTCAGTCCTGATCCCAAGGACATGTCTCTTTCAACTCCCATCCCCTCACCAATAATAATGCCACAATCCATGCTACCTTTGTTGCATGCAGCTGCTATAGCTCAGACACAAACCAGTTCCTCTCTATCACCTGTCACTGAGAGTATACCCCCACAGGTGACTGGGTCTGATGCTACTACTCCTGCTATCCCAGCAACAATTGAGGAGGTTACACATCCTAAGTTACAAGTAACTCTCGGTGGTAGTTCAAGTGGAGCAGCAACTACAACTGGTGGATCAACAGATCCTCAGTTGGATAGTTGTTTCATAAGTAAGACTCCCTTGAAGGCAATTTCTTCCATGGCAACTTCGGTAACCACCAGTGAGTTGGATCTAACCACTGGTACCATCAAAGGTTTATCGAGTGCTGAAGAAAGAAGTCCCCAGTACCAAGAACAAGGGGCATCAATGGGTGATTTTTGGGACTCTGTTCCTAAGTCACACATTGATATAACCACTGCTGGTGAGGATTCAGATGATCCTACTAATGTAGGTGATGATTCAAAATATCAGGAATTGACGAAAAGAGTTGAACAACTTGAAGATTCAGTTGCTGAAATTAAAGACATGGGGCAAGAGATTTTAAAAGCTCAAAAAGCACAAGCCACTGCTGTTCCTGCTCAAGCACCTGCACAACATGCATTTGCTGCAAATGAGCTTTGGAATATTTTTCAACCCATGCTTGAAAAACAGCAACATATGGCTGATCCAAAGCATGCTATTCAAGTACAAATGCTGACCAACATGGTGGAATCACGGTTTAAAGACACTCAAGCAGATATAAAGGCTATAAAGGCTAGCATTCAAAGCACCTCTGGCAAAGTTCCGTCTTCCATATCATTTCTTGTTAACCCCCCTTCAGATAATGCCAAAAAGAGGGAGAATATCAAGCTGTTGGGAAAAATGAATAAGATGGGAATAGAACATGGCCTTCATATTGAGCCTGAAAAAGAGAAAGAAAAAGAAAAGCAGGTCTCAAAACCTGTTAGTCAAACAGCTGATACACCAGTAGTTACAAAAACTGCTGTCAGTAGCCAAACAGCTGCCATGTCATCAACACACACACCTTCAACACACACCACTCTACCACACACACCACTACAACTACTGCTCCACCATCATCATCTAAAATCATGTCACCACCACTGCCTCCTGCCATAAAGCAGAAGACAGCAGATGTTACAACATCTGCTGTAATGACAACAGTGATTAAAACACCAGTTGTTTCAACTACTATCAGTCAATCACTAACCACTGCTATCCAATCTCAAACCACTGATCCACCCAAAACATCATCTGTCCTTTCTTCATTAAAAAGGAGAAGGAACCTCATATCAGATAATGATTCACCACCACCATCACCACCATCAAAAACTACCTCACCACTTCCATCCCCTGCTCAAAAGCAGAAGTCAACTGCTAACATATCAGCTGTTGTAATGACAACAGATGTTGAGACACCAGTTGTTTCAACAGCTGTTAGTCAGTCATCCACCACTGCTCTCACCTCTCCTACATCACAACCAAAGCTCTTCAACAGAAAAAGAAAGCCAATCCCTGCCGATGAGGGTATACATGATCCTAATGCTGCACAACATCCACTGGAACTTGAAGTTATCAAAAATGAGATGAGGCAATTCTATACAGAAGAAGATCCTTCAAAAAGAAGATTCTCCTCACTCATAGGCTACATGCCACCAGATGATATGGATGATTACCTCAAAATCAAGGCAAGGCAAGCTAAACTAAGAGCTAAAGTTGAGAGTGAACGTGAACGTTTAAGCGAAGATGGCATTGCTAAAAGACTGGAGTTCTACTTCACAAAAGTAAAGCAGATAGAAGAGTTTGCACAAGATCTAAACAAAGAAAAGGCTGAACAAAGGAAAAAGTTGAGAAAACAATATCTAGCCTACATCATGAAAGAGAAATTATATCCTGCTGAAGAACAACAGTTCGAAGAATGGCCAATAGTCGCTCTAAAGCATGAGGCAGAAAGGATTGAGAAAATCAAGAATGATCCCACAAAGAAGAAGAATGCTCCAAACTGGAGAAAATTCAAAAAGCTCATCACTGACCTAACTGCTGAGTATAAAAGAAAGAAAAAGGAGCTGGTGGATGCAAAAATGGATACTGCTGAAGCCATATCAAAATGGTCAAAACAGCAGACTGATGAAGCCTATGAAAGGCTAAAGAAAAGAAAGATAACTGTTTCAAGCACCTCAAAGAAGCATGAACAAAGAATGAAGCTTGAACAGCAGATAGAAAACCTCAAAACACTGTTCTGATATACTTTTGTGACAAACAAAGAGGAAAAAGAACAGTTGACCAGTGAAGAGGTGAAAGAAAAGGAGGTTGAGTACTTCACAGAATCCATCATGAAAATGGGTCTAAAAGAAGAAAGCTCAGAAAAACTTCAAAACCTTTTTAAAGGGATGTTAACCAAACCTGCATCACTAAACACTTCAACAGACATGACAGACATTGAAAGGCAGGAGCTGATTGAAAGAGAAACTGCAGAAGATATAGCTGCAGCAAATGATGTCATAGAAATGGCTTTCAAAAGAATGTCTGAAAGTCTGCAAGTCTTCTCAAGGCCAATATCTCAAAGCTCATCAACAAATAAATCTTTCCCAAGAAATCCATTGGGTTTAAAAGTACTAAAGTGGCTCTCTGATCAAAAGACCCACGTATTGACTCTGGTCAGATCCAATGGAGATGTGAAGTATATATCAAGGAAAGAAGCACTAGGCCTTAGTGTTCAAGATTTGCAGGATCTCCTTGAACTTACACTGTGCCGGGATGAAGATGACACAAGATAATGTTTGCTTCCAATCTATTTAAGAATGCAGCCTTAGAATGGTGGAACACTATCCTTCAGTCTAGAGGAAGTGATAGGGTTTATAGTATGGATTGGGAAGAATTTAGGAATATGGTAGAAAGGAAATTCTGCCCTCCTAATGAAAAGGAACAGATAGCAAACAAATTCCTAAATCTTAGGATGAATGGAGTGGATAGTAAGGGGTACACGAAGTTATTCTTTGAATATGCTAGAATAGTGCCAACCCTTACTTCACCAGAACCGGTGTTAATCTCCCGTTATATCTGGGGATTAATTGGAGAGATTAGACATGTAGTCAAGGCAGCTATACCTCAAACTATAGAAGAAGCTGTAGAACTAGCAAATACCTTGACAGATGAATTAATCCATACTAGAGAAGAAGACCAGAGGAGAAACCTAACCCAAAGGCTTACTCAAGAATTTCGTTCTGGAAATTTTAATCGTAGGAATGTGGGTTCTACCTCTGCACTGTACTGCAAGGTCTGCAAGAAAAAGCATTCGGGAAAATGCTCCACTCTTTGCAATTATTGCAAGATGCCAGGACACAAGGAAGAAAATTGCAAGAGGAAATCTAGTAATGGATTATGCTACAACTGTGGAGAAAAAGGTCATATCAGGCCAAACTGTCCGAAATTAGCTCCAGCTACAAACAACAAGAGTACTAAAAATGCTAGAGCATTTATTCTATGTTGGGATTGAACCCTACCAGAGGAACAGATAATGTAAAGCCAAAACCAGGTCACAATAGTGGATTCACAATAAGCAGACGTTTACATTAAGCTTTCCCCTTGAAAGTGATTTATAACAACTGATGGTCTTTATCCGCTGTTCAGATACAACTACTGCTGCCCTTTCAACTGCTGATCAAAACCCTGAAGTATCCAACACTGCTAGTCCTATCTACTGATGATAAAGCACTGCCAAGTCAAGGACTGATCAACCTTGAGTAAAGCACTGACATAAAGGAAGAGCAGCTGTTTGTGTAAGGACAGTAGATACAGGTTGTTAGGCTGTTAGACGTCGCTTTCATGGTGACGTCAGCTGAGATACCTCAGTGGTTTGGTTTGCCTATAAATGTAACAGTACCCTGTACTGTTACATTTGATTGACTGAGCGAGTTTTCCTCCTCATGTCCAATCCTTTCATCTTGTGTGCAACCAACCTTGGGGCATCAGTCTGAGGGGGAGTTTAGTTTGTAAGCATGTCTATAATATTTTGCTTTGAATTATAATCTTTTGACTCTATGAGAAGCAAATGTTATCAAGCTATTTTCTCCATTGATTGTGTTTACAAAGTTTGTTATTCATTTCCGCTGCACTTAAAACTGTTCATATCTATTTGATTTGTTCAAATCTCACAAACAAACACAATCATGAAAGCCTCCGATCCCAACAGTCTGACTGCAGATGAAGCCAAGATGATTCCAGATGTCATAGCTGGTACGTTTTTAGTTAATGTTATCTTTGCTAAAGTCTTATTTGACTCTGGTGCAAACCAAAGTTTTATTAATACATCATTTTGCAAAATTCTAAATCAGTCATTAACTAAACTACCACTAGAATGCCTAGTAGAGACCGCTAATGGAGAAACCGTTAGGATTTCTGAAATCTTGCAGGGAGCAAGAATAGAAATTTTAAATCAGAAATTTATTGCAAATCTTTATCCCATGAATCTGGCAGGATTTGATGTTGTTTTAGGAATGGATTGGTTAATAGCCAATAAAGCCAGTATTTTATGTGATCAAAAGTTAATACAAGTAAATTCACCAAAAGGTAAAACGATCACAATTAAAGGAGATAAGCCCTCTAGATCTACAAAATTCATCTCTGTGATGAAAACTGCAAGCTATATAAGAAAAGGCTCTATAGTGTATTTGATTTCTATAATCACTAACACTAAAGGAAAAGAACTAAAAGACATTCCAGTAGTATCACAGTTTTCAGATATCTTTCCAGAAGAATTACCAGGACTACCTCCAGACAGAGAAGTTGAATTCAGAATTCACCTGCTACTAGGAACATCACCAATTGCCAAAGCACCTTATCGTTTGGCACCTGCAGAAATGCAAGAATTGAAGAAACAATTAGATGAATTGTTAGAGAAAGGATTTATACAGCCAAGTTCGTCGCCATGGGGAGCGCCGATACTGTTCGTTAAAAAGAAAGACGGATCAATGCGTATGTGCATTGACTACCGTGAATTGAACAAGGTCACGATTAAGAATCGGTACCCATTACCGAGAATCAATGATCTGTTTGATCAACTACAAGGAGCTCGATTTTTCTCTAAAATCGATTTAAGATCAGGATATCATCAGTTAAAGGTACAGGAAGAGGATATTCCTAAAACCGCTTTCAGAACAAGGTATGGCCATTATGAATTTACTGTCATGCCATTTGGTTTAACCAATGCCTCAGCTACATTTATGGACATGATGAACCGAATATGTAAGCCATATTTGGATAAATTCATAATTGTCTTCATAGTTGATATTCAAATTTACTCTAAGAATAAATAGGATCATGCAAAACATTTGCACGCACTTTTAAGTCTATTAAGAAAGGAAAAGCTTTATGCTAAATTTTCTAAGTGCGAATTTTGGTTAGAACAGGTATAATTCCTTGGACACCTAGTCAATCATGAAGGAATTCATGTAGATCCAACAAAGATTGAGGCAATTACTAAATGGAAAACCCTTGAGTCATCAACCGAGGTTAGAAGTTTCTTAGGATTGGCCGGTTATTATAGAAGATTTATTCGAGATTTCTCTAGAATAGCCATTCCCTTAACTAAGTTAACCTGTAAATCTGTTAAGTTTGAATGGGGATTAAAACAAGAAGAAGCATTTAGAATTCTTAAGCAAAGATTAACTCATACACCCATATTAGCATTACCAGAAGGAGCTGAAGACTTTGTAGTCTGTTGCGATGCTTCTAAATTAGGTTATGGATGTGTGTTGATGCAACACCAAAAGGTTATAGCTTACGCATCTAGACAACTTAAGAATCATGAAGAGAATTATTCAACTCATGATTTAGAATTAGGAGCTATAATTTTTGCTCTTAAGATTTGGAGACATTACCTTTATGGTAGTAAGTTTACCATATTCACTGATCATAAGAGTTTAAGGTATATCTTCAAGCAAAAGGAGTTGAATATGAGACAAAGACGCTGGATGGAGATGCTTAGTGACTATGATTGTGATATCCAGTATCATGAAGGAAAAGCATATGTAGTGGCAGATGCTTTAAGCCGAAAGTATCATGAAAAGCCAAGAAGGGTACGTTCTCTTAAATTAAATCTACAAGTAGATTTAAATGATCAAATAAGAGAAGCACAAGAATCAGTAATCAAGGATGATTCTGAAAAATTAAAAGGTATGTTAAAGGAATTAAAACAAGGAACAGATGGAATTTGGAGATTCCATGAAAAGAAAATATGGATACCTAAATTAGAAAACCTACGTCATCGTATACTAGAAGAAGCCCATAAATCTAAATATACGATGCATCCAGGGAGTGATAAAATGTACCAGGATTTAAGGAAAATTTCCGGTGGATAGGAATGAAGAAAGACATAACAGCCTATGTTTCTAAATGTTTAACCTGTTCACATGTCAAAGCTGAACACCAGGAACCCTCAGGTTTGTTACAGCAATTAGAAATGCCGGTGTGGAAATGGGAATTGATAACAATGGATTTTGTTACTAAATTACCCAAAACAAAGAAAGGAAATGATACAATCTGGGTGATTGTAGATAGGCTAACTAAGTCAGCTCATTTCCTACCAATGAAAGAAACTTTTAGTATGGAACAATTAGCTAAATTGTATGTAAATAAAATTGTTTCTTTACATGGCATTCCTTTATCAATTATTTCTGATAGGGATAGCCGATTTACCTCTCATTTTTTGTTAAGTTTCCAAAAGGCAATGGGAACCAAGCTAAAACTAAGCACAGCTTATCATCCTCAAACGGACGGACAAAGCGAAAGGACAATTCAGACAATGGAAGATATGCTTAGATCTTGTGTAATTGATTTTGGAGGTAATTGGGACGATCACTTACCTTTAATAGAATTTTCTTATAATAATAGTTATCACACAAGTATCAATGTTGCACCATTCGAAGCACTTTATGGAAGAAAGTGTCGAACCCCAGTCTGTTGGGCATAAATTGGGGAAAAGCAACTATCTGGACCTGAAATAATGCAAGAAACAACCGACAAAATTATTCAAGTCAAGGAACGACTAAAAGCAGCTCGTGATCGACAGAAGAGTTATGCTGATAACCGACGCAAACCCTTGGAATTTCAAATAGGGGAAAAAGTATTATTAAAAGTCTCTCCTTGGAAGGGAGTAGTAAGATTCATCAAAAGAGGAAAGCTAAGTCCCAGGTATATTGGACCTTTTGAGATTATTAGAAGAATAGGACCTGTAGCCTATCAACTATAACTGCCAGATGAAATGGCAGGAATACATGACGTGTTTCATGTATCTAATCTCAAAAAGTGTTTAGCTGATGAATCACTGATAGTACCTCTTAAGGATATAGAGGTAAATGAACAACTCAAGTTTGTAGAAAAACCTCTACAAATTGAAGACAGGAAAATCAAGAATCTCAAGCACAAGAGACTAGTTCTAGTCAAAGTGAAGTGGGACTCCAAAAGAGGACCTGAGTACACATGAGAGCTTGAATCAGAAATGCAAAGGAAATATCCGCATTTGTTTCAATAGATCTCGAGGACGAGCTCTAAAACAAGGTGGGGAGAATGTAATAACCCTCGGTAAAACAGACACTCTCATAATATTCCGATGCCTTAGTATATTGTAAAAAGTCCTAATATGTTTTTAAATATACCCCGTATGTGAAAACCGAGCCCGAAATATGTTATAGTTTATAAAATAAAGTAAAAACAAGAAATATTGTGTGACAACTCGAAATTTAGAACCCTTCGTTGTATCTTGATGTAACATGCTTGAACGTTGTGTGACTAGTTAACTTGTTGGTTTAATGATATAAGTGAACATCCTATGTGATTATGTGTTATGTTTATATGTATGCTTGTATGTATGCGACCCGAGACACAAGAACCCGACTCGAGACCATGTGGTCTCGAGTGAACAGTGCAACATATGGGCCGGTTAGGCCGTGCACCTCATCCGAAACCCATTAGGGTGCACCAATGTGGAACAAGTATATAATCCTTAGTGATAGCTAACCTTGCCATTCTTTGGGCAATCCACACACTCCTACCTTCTCTCTTTCACTAAAACCCTAGAGGCACAAACCTTCACTCTCACTCTCGGATCAAACCGGCCGACCACAAAAGGGTTCTCGGATTAGCTTGTTCACACCAAACAAAGCTTCATCTTTCACCACTACTTCTCTAACCGGTTAGTGATTCATGTGATGTATTGTATTTCGGTTGATGATGATGTGTGATGAAGTTACTTGGTAATGTGTTTGCTTGTTAAAGCTTTATGCATGATTAAGGTGTTGATTATGTGATAAAAATGCATCATGACTATTGTTTGAACATGACAAAAGTGTTTGTTTGATTTAATGAGTTCTTGTTTGATTAAATGATACATGCTTAGGAGAACATGACTTTTGTAGAATAACATTTGAACAAGATATTTTGAATAACAAAAGAATGATAAGCTTAGGGTTATTCATGATCATCCGATTTTATGTTAGAGGTTATAGAGCAAGTACCTTGTTTGATAATGATCCACAAAAAAATGATTATTGATATCTAGAGTATATGTCATGATTCGGGTCCATGGAATGCATAGCTATGTGGGATGAATATATTGATTTTGAAAGATGAACTACTTGAAGATCATGAAAGATATTTGAAATTGATATGTTTGATCCATTTCGGTTAAGTGTTAGACAAGGAAACATGTTAGTGCATTGTTATTGGCTAGTACACCATATCATGATCATGAAATTCTATTGGTTTAGTACAATGTCGGAAGTCAGCAGATGTTCCTGTCGAGACCTCCTGTCTCGACTCGAGACCACATGGATGACAACTCGAGATCACCACATGACAACTCGAGATCACGGTTTCGACACAAGGTTGCTAGTCGAGAACCTCCAGTCTCGACTCGAGACCATACTTTATCAGCACACACACATCATAACTCGAGACCAGGGTTGCGAGTCCGGTTGCGACTCGAGACCAATACATGCATGACCCGAGACTTCCTCAGTTGCGACTCGAGAGCTTGTAGGCTACAACTCAAGACCGCACAGTCTCGACTAGAGACCGCACAGTCTCGACTCGAGACCACGATTACACTCTTTCTGATTTGGACTTGCACATTGTTACGGGCTTAGGTGATTGGGCCGGACTCTTGGGCTTTGATTACTTGTATACATGCTACTGTTCAACTCATAGGTATTATTGTAAACCGCCATGTTTATACGTGTATGCCATGAATAATACCTGTATGCAACTTGCTAGTATACGTGTAGAACATACGTGCACTACTTGGATATGAACCTGACTTGAATGGTATCTATGTTAGGATGTAGTTGACCACTTACAACTTGATTGACCTTTATGTGTATCTGCCGAGCAAACCAAGGTGAGTTCACACCCTCTACAAAGCATGGGATTCCCTGGGTTGGGAATGGGGTTAAGGAACGTGTATTCCTCGTCCTCCTTGGGTAGGACAGCATTGGTTCAGGAATGTAATTCCTCGTCCTCATGGACAGATACTCGTACTAGACCAAAACTCTATCACGAAGTCCCTCCTTTTTATATCGACTTAATCGTCGGGCCAATGGCGAGCGGGTCATTAGTTAGATAGCGCTATTTAGGTCTGACAAACCTCACACCGTGCCGCAGAGGACGGGTGTGAACTAATGAATCTGGGGCACGTCAATGATGATAGACATTGACAGTTTCGGGGAACATAAACATGACTACAGTCAGCAGTCGATATGGTAACGAGTCTAGTGTATACATGGGGTAGCCCCCATGGCCGAAATGCCAGATAACTAACATGGGGTAGCCCCCACGGCCGGAGTGCCAGAGTAATCGGGAATAAACAAGTCACGTTTTTCAACTATGGGGTAACCCCCACGGTAGGATGCCAGATAAAGGAAACTGTTTTCGAAACAACTTAAAACGAACACCCAACTGTGAACTCACTCAACTTGTTGTTGACTCGTTACTACATGCTTTGCAGGTCTTTAGGTACTTAGCTGGAGCTTGCATGGAGGAGGGTCGTTGTGGGACATGGACAGCTATGTGCCATGTTAAACTTTGAAACAATTAAACTTATGTCTTGGTTTTAAACGTTATGCCTCCGCTTGCAACTTAAACTATGTTTTGTTTGAACACCAATTGTATTGGTTGGATTTTATAACTACTTATATGCTTGTTCAATATGATTGGTGGCTGGATCCTGGTCAGTCAGGCCTCCAAGCGGTGGTATTCCGCGGGTGGATTTTGGGGGTGTGACAGATTGGTATCAGTGCCATTGGTTATAGTGAACTCAGTTTTAATAAGGGAAAGGTTTTATTAAAATCAGACTATAACCTGTACAGTGCTCTACGATCCACAACGACGCTTCACATGCAAGGCTCGACATTCTAGGTGATATGATCTATGTGTATATTGCCTACTTGTTAGTTACATAGTACATTGCTCATGGTATGCTTGGTCAGTATAACTACTGTTGCTTGAACACGTGTGTACTTACTCACTTCTGTCATCGCATTTTTGCGAACCCCTCTCACTCACGTTCCTCTTGATATGAAGATCATGTCTGGACGCGTTAACCTGACACAAGCCCAGTTGACGGCTCTGATTAACGAACGAGTTGCTGCGGCACTTGCAGCTGCACACGCAAGAGGTATATCCTGCAGTCCGAACTCATTCTAGGATCCTTAGAATCCTACTCTCGTGAACCAATATTTGTGTTAAACTCTGTCTTTCTTTCACCCACAATAGGTCAACATGCTCAGCCACCTGTGTGCACTTTTAAAACTTTCATGGACTGCCGACCAACTACTTTTAGCGGCACTGAAGGAGCCGTAGGCCTCCTCCACTGGTTTGAGAAGCTCGAGTCAGTTTTCGAAATGTGTGAATACCCTGAGGCGCGCAGGGTGAAGTATGCTACCGGTACTCTCGAGGGTTTAGCTCTCACATGGTGGAACGCTCAGGTTCAAATGCTGGGGTTGGTTGCTGCCAACGCCACCCCATGGGAAACTTTTAAGGAAATGATCAAGGAAGAATACTGCAGTCGGGATGACATTCATAAGCTGGAAGTCGAGTTCTTCAACCTCAAGATGACGGGGTCAGAAATTGAGGCGTACACTAAGAGATCGAATGAGCTTGCCTTACTGTGTCCTACTATGGTGGACCCTCCAATTAAGCGAATTGAACTCTTTCTCAAGGGCTTGGTGCCAGAGATCCAAAGCCATGTGACTTCAGCAAACCTCGCTACTAACCAGCAGGTTGTTCAGTTGGCTCACCGTCTCACTGACCAAGCGGTGGAGCAGAACAGGTTACCAAAGCGCATAGGTGCTGCAACTACTTCTGGTGTCCCTAGTGACAACAAATGGAAATGGGATTGAGCTTCAAGTAAGGGTTCGACTTCTGTTCAGTCCCAGTCTCAGCAGAGAAAGACTGATGACTACAAGAGCCCTAGTCAGCAATCACCTGGTGGTCAAAGTCACGGTGGGTACAAAGGGAATCACCCCAAATGCAATCGCTGCAGCCTGCACCACAGCGGGCCATGCACCAGGGGTAACTGTCATCGGTGCAACAAGCCAGGTCACGCTGCAAAGGATTGCAGGAGCTTATACCCCGCCAATCAGAATCGTCAACAAGCTCAACAGAACCAGCGCCAGCAGCAGCAAGGTGATAACAAAGGGTGCTTTCAGTGTGGAGCTGAAGGCCATTTCAAGAGGGATTGCCCCCAGCTGAACAGGAACCAGAACAACAACAACAATAACAACAATCAGGGGAACGGTAACAATGGGAACAACAACAACAATGGTGCCAGGGGGCGGGCGGGCGTTCGTGATTGGCCAAGGTGAAGCAAGGAATGACCCCAATGTTGTAGCGGGTAAGTTCCTTCTCGACGACTTTTATGTTACAGTTTTATTTGATTCAGGTGCCGATACTAGCTACATGTCACTAGAAGTTAGTCGAATGCTTAAGCGTATTCCAACACCTTTGAACAACAAGCACACTGTAGAGCTAGCAAATGGTAAGAGTTTAGAAGCCACACACGTAGTCAAGGGTTGTAAACTTGTCCTTGCTAACCAGATCTTCTCTATCGACCTTATTCCTATCGTCTTGGGTAGTTTCGACGTTGTCATTGGAATGGATTGGTTGTCCCAACACCGAGCAGAGATTCTTTGCAACGAGAAGATTGTTCGTATTCCTGGTCCCAGTGGTGAACCTCTCATGATTAGTGGCGATAGAAGGAGTGCTGTTGAGAACGTCATCTCTTTCCTTAAGGCCCAAAAGTGCTTGCGAAAGGGCCACACTGCCATTTTGGCTCTCGTTACAGACACCTCGGAGGAAGAGAAGAAGCTAGAAGATTTTCGAATTGTACGCGGCTATCCTGGGGTATTTCCTGAGGAATTACCTGGTCTTCCGCCTCATCGCCAAGTCGAGTTTCAGATTGAACTAGCTCCTGGAACTGCGCCTATAGCTCGTGCACCTTATCGCTTAGCTCCATCAGAGTTGGAAGAACTCTCTACGCAACTACAAGAACTCTTGGATAAGGGTTTTATTCGTCCTAGCTCATCGCCCTGGGGAGCTCCAGTTCTGTTTGTGAAGAAGAAAGACGGTAGCTTCAGAATGTGCATCGACTACCGGGAACTCAACAAGGTGACGGTGAAGAATCGTTATCCTCTACCACGCATTGACGACTTGTTCGACCAGCTGCAGGGGTCGAGCTACTATTCAAAGATTGATTTGAGATCAGGATATCACCAGTTGAGAGTCCGAGAAGAGGATGTCTCTAAAACAGCCTTTAGAACTCACTACGGGCACTATGAGTTTTTGGTCATGCCTTTTGGGCTGACAAACGCACCTGCGATCTTCATGGACTTGATGAATCGAGTGTGCAAGCCTTACCTAGACAAGTTCGTTATAGTCTTCATCGACGACATCCTAATCTATTCTAAGAGTCAGGAGGAACACGAGCAGCATCTACGGCTTATCCTGGAACTCCTTCGAACAGAACAACTTTACGCAAAGTTCTCGAAATGCGACTTCTGGCTTCGTGAGTTCCATTTCCTAGGCCATGTAGTAAACAAGGATGGGATTCACGTTGATCCATCCAAGGTGGATTCGATTAAGAACTGGCCTGCACCTCGTACACCAAAGGAAATTCGCCAATTCTTGGGTTTGGCAGGTTACTACAGGAGGTTCATTAAGGATTTTTCTAAGATCGCACAGCCTCTCACCTCACTGACGCAGAAAGGCGTTGTTTATCGATGGGGAAACACACAGGAGTTAGCATTTCAGCACTTAAAGGATAAGCTTTGCAGTGCACCTATCCTTTCCTTGCCCGAGGGCCCAGACGACTTCGTGGTCTACTGTGACGCATCAATTCAAGGTCTTGGTTGTGTATTGATGCAACGAGATAAAGTTATAGCCTACGCCTCACGCCAACTTAAAGTTCATGAGAAGAACTACACTACACACGATTTAGAGCTGGGAGCTGTTGTTTTTGCACTTAAGATATGGCGACATTACCTGTACGGCACCAAGTGCACCATCTACACTGACCACAGGAGTCTCGAGCACATCTTCAAACAGAAGGAACTAAACATGCGTCAACGACGATGGGTCGAGTTATTAAACGATTACGAATGTACGATCAAGTACCATCCTGGCAAAGCCAATGTTGTGGCTGATGCCCTTAGTCGGAAGGACACTGCGCCCAAGCGCGTACGAGCTTTGCAGCTCACTATACATTCTAGCCTTCCTTCCCAAATACGAGACGCTCAGGTAGAAGCATTGAAACCAGAAAACGTCAGGGCTGAAGCCCTACGCGGCTCAAGGCAACGTATGGAACAGAAGGAAGACGGTGCTTACTACGTAACGGGGCGCATTTGGGTCCCACTCTATGGCAACCTACGGGAGCTTGTGATGGACGAGGCACACAAGTCTCGCTACTCGGTACACCCTGGTTCGGATAAGATGTACCACGATATCAAAACTACGTATTGGTGGCCTAGCATGAAGGCCCACATAGCAACTTACGTCAGCAAGTGCTTGACTTGTGCGAGAGTCAAGTCTGAATACCAGAAACCCTCAGGCCTGCTCCAACAACCTGAAATACCACAATGGAAATGGGAGCAAATTTCCATGGATTTTGTCACTGGCCAGCCTAGATCTCAACGTGGTAATGATACCATTTGGGTGATCGTGGATCGACTCACAAAGTCTGCACACTTCTTGGCTATCAAGGAAACAGATAAATTCTCCACTCTAGCAGAAGTGTACCTCAAGGAAGTTGTCTCGAGGCATGGGGTGCCCACCTCTATTATCTCGGATCGAGATGCACGATTTACTTCAGAACTGTGGCAAGCAATGCACAAATCCTTTGGCTCACGTTTAGATATGAGCACAGCGTATCACCCTCAGACGGACGGGCAGTCCGAGCGCACTATTCAAACCTTAGAAGACATGCTTCGTGCATGTGTAATCGACTTTGGCAACAGCTGGGAAAAGCATCTGCCACTTGTGGAATTCTCGTACAATAACAGCTACCACACCAGCATTAAAGCTGCTCCGTTTGAGGCATTGCACGGGCGTAAATGTCGGTCGCCTCTTTGTTGGGCAGAGGTGGGAGATAGTCAGATCACTGGTCCAGAACATGTGGTAGACACAACCGAACGAATTGCTCAGATACGACAATGCATGGCGGCAGCTCATGACTGTCAGAAAGTCTACGCCGATAAGGGCAGGAAACCACTTGAGCTCCAGGTTGGGGAGCGGGTACTACTCAAAGCTTCACCCTGGAAGGGTGTGGTTCGTTTTGGTAAACGAGGCAAACTTAACCCACGATACGTCGGACCTTTCGAAATCATCGAGAAAATAGGCAGGGTGGCCTACAGACTGAACTTACCAGCAGAACTCGGTGCAGTTCACAACGTTTTCCACGTGTCGAATCTGAAGAAGTGTCTGTCAGATGAGACCCACATAGTTCCTCTAAAGGAACTCACTATCGACGAGCAGTTACGATTCGTTGAGGAACCAGTTGAAATCACGGACCGAGATGTTAAGGTCCTCAAGAACACTAGAATACCTCTCGTTCGAGTTCGTTGGAACTCACGTCGCGGCCCAGAATTCACCTGGGAACGCGAAGATCAGATGAAACAAAAGTATCTCCAACTGTTCGCAAACAGTACAACCACTACTGAGGCTGAAGCTGCGGAATTTCGGGACGAAATTCCAGATCAACGGGGGGAGGATGTGACACCCCAGGAAAACCGGGAACACCATACAACTTAACTAGCTTCCTCAGTGAGTGCTTACCAAATTTCGGGACGAAATTTCTTTCAACTTGGGGATGATGTGACAACTCGAAATTTAGAACCCTTCGTTGTATCTTGATGTAACATGCTTGAACGTTGTGTGACTAGTTAACTTGTTGGTTTAATGATATAAGTGAACATCCTATGTGATTATGTGTTATGTTTATATGTATGCTTGTATGTATGCGACCCGAGACACAAGAAACCGACTCGAGACCATGTGGTCTCGAGTGAACAGTGCAACATATGGGCCGGTTGGGCCGTGCACCTCATCCGAAACCCATTAGGGTGCACCAATGTGGAACAAGTATATAATCCTTAGTGATAGCTAACCTTGCCATTCTTTGGGCAATCCACACACACTCCTACCTTCTCTCTCTCACTAAAACCCTAGAAGCACAAACCTTCACTCTCATTCTCGGATCAAACCGGCCGACCACAAAAGGGTTCTCGGATTAGCTTGTACACACCAAACAAAGCTTCATCTTTCACCACTACTTCTCTAACCGGTTAGTGATTCATGTGATGTATTGTATTTCGGTTGATGATGATGTGTGATGAAGTTACTTGATAATGTGTTTGCTTGTTAAAGCTTTATGCATGATTAAGGTGTTGATTATGTGATAAAAACGCATCATGACTATTGTTTGAACATAACAAAAGTGTTTGTTTGATTTAATGAGTTCTTGTTTGATTAAATGATACATGCTTAGGAGAACATGACTTTTGTAGAATAACATTTGAACAAGATATTTTGAATAACAAAAGAATGATAAGCTTAGGGTTATTCATGATCATCCGATTTTATGTTAGAGGTTATAGAGCAAGTACCTTGTTTGATAATGATCCACAAAAAAATGATTATTGATATCTAGAGTATATGTCATGATTCGGGTCCATGGAATGCATAGCTATGTGGGATGAATATGTTGATTTTGAAAGATGAACTACTTGAAGATCATGAAAGATATTTGAAATTGATATGTTTGATCCATTTCGGTTAAGTGTTAGACAAGGAAACATGTTAGTGCATTGTTATTGGCTAGTACACCATATCATGATCATGAAATTCTATTGGTTTAGTACAATGTCGGAAGTCAGCAGATGTTCCTGTCGAGACCTCCTGTCTCGACTCGAGACCACATGGATGACAACTCGAGATCACCACATGACAACTCGAGATCACGGTTTCGACACAAGGTTGCGAGTCGAGAACCTCCAGTCTCGACTCGAGACCATACTTTATCAGCAGACACACATCATAACTCGAGACCAGGGTTGCGAGTCCGGTTGCGACTCGAGACCAATACATGCATGACCCGAGACCTCCCCAGTTGCGACTCGAGAGCTCGTAGGCTACAACTCAAGACCGCACAGTCTCGACTAGAGACCGCACAGTCTCGACTCGAGACCACGATTACACTCTTTCTGATTTGGACTTGCACATTGTTACGGGCTTAGGTGATTGGGCCGGACTCTTGGGCTTTGATTACTTGTATACATGCTATTGTTCAACTCATAGGTATTATTGTAAACCGCCATGTTTATACGTGTATGCCATGAATAATACCTGTATGCAACTTGCTAGTATACGTGTAGAACATACGTGCACTACTTGGATATGAACCTGACTTGAATGGTATCTATGTTAGGACGTAGTTGACCACTTACAACTTGATTGACCTTTATGTGTATCTGCCGAGCAAACCAAGGTGAGTTCACACCCTCTACAAAGCATGGGATTCCCTGGGTTGGGAATGGGGTTAAGGAACGTGGATTCCTCGTCCTCCTTGGGTAGGACAGCATTGGTGAATGTAATTCCTCGTCCTCATGGACAGATACTCGTACTAGACCAAAACTCTATCACGAAGTCCCTCCTTTTTATATCGACTTAATCGCCGGGCCAATGGCGAGCGGGTCATTAGTTAGATAGCGCTATTTAGGTCTGACAAACCTCACACCGTGCCGCAGAGGACGGGCGTGAACTAATGGATCTGGGGCACGTCAATGATGATAGACATTGACAGTTTCAGGGCACATAAACATGACTACAGTCAGCAGTCGATATGGTAACGAGTCTAGTGTATACATGGGGTAGCCCCCACGGCCGAAATGCCAGATAACTAACATGGGGTAGCCCCCACGGCCGGAGTGCCAGAGTAATCGGGAATAAACAAGTCACGTTTTTCAACTATGGGGTAACCCCCACGGCAGGATGCCAGATAAAGGAAACTGTTTTCGAAACAACTTAAAACGAACACCCAACTGTGAACTCACTTAACTTGTTGTTGACTCGTTACTACATGCTTTGCAGGTCTTTAGGTACTTAGATGGAGCTTGCATGGAGGAGGGTCGTTGTGGGACATGGACAGCTATGTGCCATGTTAAACTTTGAAACAATTAAACTTATGTCTTGGTTTTAAACGTTATGCTTCCGCTTGCAACTTAAACTATGTTTTGTTTGAACACCAATTGTATTGGTTGGATTTTATAACTACTTATATGCTTGTTCAATATGATTGGTGGCTGGATCCTGGTCAGTCACGCCTCCAAGCGGTGGTATTCCGCGGGTGGATTTTGGGGGTGTGACATATTGAGTTGAGGCGGGCCGCGTAGGATCCCACCCCAACCTCACGCGGGCCGTATCAGGGTTTAAAACCTGATATCGTTGATTCTTTTAGTTCATACGGGCCGCGTAAGACCCCGTTTAAGTTCACGCGGGCCGCGAGTGTCTCAAATGGTGGCGCAGCCCTGAGCTGACACGTGTCGACATCGTGGCGGGTCTACTTGGTGAGCCGGACAAGCTAGTCCGTTGACTAGCATTGACGCGGGCCGCGTAAGCGACCCTTGTCTTTCATGCGGGCCGCGTGAGAGTCGGATATCAGCACTATAAATAGAACTCATCAGTTTTCACTTTCCGTCGCTCACATCTTTCTTTCTAAACGAATTTCTGAAGTTATAATCATTATAGTCGGGTATTATACCCCTAATTAGCGAGGTTCTGCTCCGTTGTAAGTATTATAACCCCAGTTTCATAATAGTTACGCTGCCCGATTGATTTAGGGTTCCGTAATAACTGTCGTGGTTCTGCCCGACGTAGTTGTTGGAATACCGTCTCGGGGAGGGTATCATTAATATTTTCAAAGGGTTATGATACTAATCAATGTACATTTGTATAAATTATAGAATATATCCAGGAAACCCTTACGAGAAGCCTAAGATAGCAATGTGAGTTTATCCTATTTTTGTTAACCTTTTTGTAATATTTTACAAAACCTTAAATGTTTTACAATGTGATTAAGCGGTGATTGAGTCTTTGTAGTTCTTCAATTACTGCCGGTATGTTGGGGTTTTGTATACAAAATTTACTACACTGTGAGTAGTAAGTCAAGGTTGACAGTACGTTACCATTGGACAATGAGTTAGCCAATGTGTAATATGACTCACAAGTCAGTGGATTGGTAGTACCAAATGGAGTAATTGTGTTGACATAAACAATGTGATCATTCTCAATACTGTTTTAATTGATAAAATGTTTCTTGATTAAACTGGGATTCACTCACCAGTATTTCTGACTGACAAATGTTTTTAAAACGCGTTTCAGGTAACCCAATGTGACAGCCAATTAGTAAAAAACCAGTTGGAGAGCACTGAAGGCTTGGGAAAAATGTGGCTATAAAAGTTACCTAATAAACGATGTTTTAAATTCAATAAAATAGGGTTTATCTCTATAAATGTATTGTAATAAGAAACTTGGGTTTTGCCCATGTTATTATTAATATCAAATATGGTGGTTTTACTCTGATAAACATTTCCTAACTACGGTTCTGATGAAAAAAATTCCGCTGCCAAATTAGACACTACGCGATACCACCGAAACTGGCTCGCGGCCGCCCGTTCCCGGGACTCAGGGATCGGGGGTGGCGACAGAGACCTCCCAAAAAACCAACGTAAAACGCGAAAACCCTAGAAAACGCGAAACAACAAAAACTATGGCGTCGAGAAATCAAACCAGATCCAGAGGCAAAAGACATAGTGAGTTAACTTCGATTTACATTGTGCTATTTTATGCTGCTTTTGGCGTTATAATTTTAATAATAAATTTGCAGTTTCTACAAGTGTGGAAGGGGAAGGGTCATCTGCTCCAAACCGCCAAAAACCCAACGAGCAACGAAAGAAGACAACAAGAGGAAATGGTATAGAATGTTACTTTTCGTGATGTAAAAATACACTTTGATACTTTGTTGCCAAAACGCCAAAATTTGTATCGTTTGTTTTATAATGTATGAGAACGAAATTTTACATATATGTCATTGTCTTATTGAAAAAACATATATCATTCGTGTGTTAGTAAACGCCACAAACATGTATCGTTTGATAGCTTTGTTACTAAACGCCAAAACATCTATGATTTGTGTTATAAACGCCATGTATCAATTGTTATTGTCTTATTCAACGTCTATCATATGTGATTGATTTATAAAACGCCATACTTGTATCATTTGTGTTATTAAACGCCATAAAATAAAACGCCATGAAATCATTTTTATAGGCGAAGAGAGGTTAAGATTGAGAATAAATGTCCACACTGGCAAGGCCCAAAACACCAAAAAGAGGAAGGCATTAAGTCAGAATGTTGAGGTTGAGAAAGAACCATATCATGAGTTCAGTGGGGCTAGGGTTTTGTCAAGAGTAAAACCTACAAACTTGACTGGTTGGTTTATGAATCTAAACCAAAATCAAAGACGGGCAGTACACCAAATGGGGTTTGGTGCTACACTAAAGTTGAAAATAGACACCGTACCGACAATGCTTGGGTACTGGTTGGTTGAAAATTATAATGAAAAGACAAACACCCTAAATGTTGGCAACCATACCGTACATATGAATAAAGAATTGATAAACTCTTTAACGGGTATACCGAATGGAAGGGTGCCCGTGAACATGAAAAAAAGACCAAAAACTAAAGACCAGGTGGTGGCTGAGTGGAAAGCACAGTTCCAAGGGTTTGACTGGGTTAAAAGACCAAGTGTGAAGCTATACTTTGATAACGTTTTGCCTGTGATGCATGGCTTTGGGAGAGACTTCTGCCTAAATTTCCTTGTAGCATTCTTCACTATAATGGGGCATGCAAGTGACAATGCAGCCGTCAACAAACAGTTCTTGCACAACGTTACACCAGACGTTCAAATAAACCAAATGAACTGGTGTGGTTATATCATCCAATGCTTGCAACACGCCAAAACAGCATGGTCTCCAACAAAGCATTACACAAGGCCACTGATCATACTTGGGTAAGAATAAAATTTCCCTATATAACATATATCATTTGTGTGTCATTAAAATGCCAAAACATATCTGCCATTTGAAAAATCTATTTTGTTACAGCTTGCCTTGGTGAACGATGCTTGCAATAGAAAAAAATAGGACCGAAAAGAAGGATACCCAATTGAGTGGGTTACAACAGATATTCTTGACTTGTTTGAGAGTTCAATGGCAAAACGCCTTGTTGGCAATGAAGTAAAAAGGAAAACAGTCAAAAAGGCTAAGGAAGGCAAACCCAAAAAACAAGAAAAATGCAGGTTGTTGTTGATGATGAAGCTGATGGTGATGATGTTGAGAATGAAGATGAAGATGATGTTCACAACGTTGATGAGCATGCTGATAACGATGATGATGAGTTTGATGATGATGATGGTTTTGATCAAGATGATCATTATGCTTATGTTGGGCTCCACCCTGTTGTGCAAAACGCCATGCACATCAATGATGAGAATGAGAATGAAGATAATGAGGATGAAGAGACTTCGCTTCAAAGGATGGTGAATGAGGATAGAGAAAGCCGGGAAATGATATTTGAAGTTTCTGTATCAGGGAACCATGCTCTTGTCAAAGGAGTAACACAGTATGACAAATTTTTTGCTGATGAAGAAGAACAAAACAATGAAACTGAAGAGGTATGTTGTTCAAATAATAAATTAAAAAAAAACACAAAACACCATGATCAACAAAATCCTTTTTTTTTTAATTTAACAGGAAATGGCTGATAATTGGATGGGGCATACAAAGAATTAGAATACTGTTACAATAAAATGAGCACATTGTTAAAACAGTCAAAGACTGAATACCTAAATAGCCTCCTGGTACACATTAAATACTCACAATGTCTGACATTGTTGGAGAACATCTCAAAATTTGTTGATGAAAACGCCAAAGAAGTGCCAGCTGAAAGAGAACAAGGAAAATATGAAACTGAGGTTGAAAATGAGGTGGTACTAGGAGGTGAAAATGAAGAAGAAGGGGGAAAGGAGATGGCTGGAATAAAAAACGCCATTGAAGTGCAAACAGTTGATGAAAACGCCAAAGAATTTGAAAATGAAGAAGAATGAGAAGGAGAAGGTGAAAATGAAGAAGAAGGGGATAAGGAGATGGCTGGAATTGAAAACGCCATTGAAGTGGAAACATTTGATGAAAACGCCATTGAAGTGGAAAGAGTTCATGGAAACGCCATTGAAGTTGAAAATGAAGGAAAAGGAGAAGGAAAAGGAAAAGGGGAAGGAGAAGGAAAAGGAGAAGAGGAAGGGGAGTCGGAAGGGGATGGAGAAGGAGAAGGAGAATGAGAAGGGGATGGAGAAGGAGAAGGAGAAGGAGAAGGAGAAGGAGAAGGGGATACGAGAGTAGATAAAGAAAGGGATATGGCCGGAGAACAAAACGCTGAAGCCTCGACTACTACAATAGCCCCAATATATAATGATGATGAGAGATGGAGTTGTGATTTCAAGACACTTGAATATCACATTTCGAGATACAATGGGGAAAAATAATTAAAAAGAATATTGCTGAGGTTTTGGAGCTGCCTGGACAATATCTAAAACAAATGATTGATATAAAAGAAGGTCTAGATAATTCAAAGATGGTGGATGAAGCAATTAAAGCAATAAAAAAAACGTCTGCAACCTGCTGAAGAGACCCCAAAAATGCCTGTATTTGATAAGACACCAAACATCCCCCAAACAGAAACTAAGCCTGTAAATGAACCGAACTAACACGACCATAGGCATGTTTGTGTTCGTTCATTTATCTTTAGCCGAACACGAACATATAATCGAACACAATTTTTTGTTCGTGTTCGTTCATTAAGAAAATCGGGCATGTTTGTGTTCGTTCATTTAAAGCCTAAACGAACATAAACAAAAAAAAAACTTAACTGACCATATTTGAATAAACATAAATTAACATGATTGAACAAACATAAACGAACACAAATGAACGTAATTGAACAAATATAAACAAACACAATTTAACATTAGTGAACACAAACGAACAAGTTTAATATATTACAATTCATCTGAAAACACATTTAAATTAGGGTTCATAGACACTAAATTAAGTAGTTTTTTATATAAATTTAAACGAACATAAACGAACGCTCACGAACATAAACGAACGTTCACGAACATAAACGAACGTTCACGAACATAAATGAACGAACACAAGATGTGTTCATGTTCATTCATTTAGTTGAACGAACAAATTTTTTTATTCGTGTTCGTTCGTTTATTAAATAAACGAACATAAACGAACTTCCTGCCGAACAAGTTCACGAATAGTTCATGAACGTTCGGTTCGTTTACAGGTCTAACAGAAACACAATACAGTCAGGCGTTCATCACTGAACTAGAAAAAAACTGAAGGAGAGATGGTAAACAAAAGTGTTCACCAACAAGGTGCAGTGTTTGATAAACGCCATATGAGCAGCCACCATCTACAGCTGGGAAAAACCTCTTGCAAACTTTTGAAGAGGAAGAGACACCCAATAAACCCCAAAATTATAACAACCCTCCAAAATATTTTCTGACACCCCTAATATAATTAAAATGTCCCTATATGTCTTAAAACATACCCCGTATGAGAAAACCGAGCCCAAAATACCTTTAATTTTGCAAAAATAAAATAAAAACCAGAAAATAGGGCGCTCGCGGGCCGCGTAGCCCTTGGCTACCTCCTACGCGGGGCGCGACAGCCAGTCACCAGGGCGACACCCTGAGCTGCCACGTGGCAGCAACGTGTTGGACCTAGTGCGATGACCCGGACAAGCTAGGCCCTACTACCCCTATGTCGCGGGCCGCGTAAGAAGACCTTTGAGTCTTCGCGGGCCGCGAGGAACTACAAATCAGGCCCTATAAATAGGAGGCATCGGTTGTTTAGTCGAATTCACTCACAACAATTTTCTCTCTCGAAATTCTATAGTGTAGGCAAAATTCTCGGGCATTATACCCCTCTAAATAATGAAGTTCTGCCCCGTTGTAAGTATCATAACCCTGGTTACGTATTAGATACGCTGCCCGATTGATCCAGGGTTCAGTAACGGCTGTCGTGGTTCTGTCCGACGTAATCGTTGGAATGTCGTCTCGGGGAGGGTATCATTAATATAAATGTTGGGTTATTATACTAACACGTGTGTATTTATGTAATTTATAGATAATCACCAGGAAATCCTTAAGGAAAACCCTAAGACAGCAATGTGAGTAATCTCCATTTTCTAAACTCTTTTTACAAAACCTCACTTAATTAATGATATATTAAACAGTGATTGAGTATTTGTATTCTACAATTATCGTCGGTATGTTGGGGTTTTGTATACAAAATTTGTTACTACATTGTGAGTAGTAACATGACCACAAGTCGGGTTGACAGTACCGTGGGTGGTAATTAAAGTAGATGGAAACAAATGTAATTGCGCGACCGCCCTCAATACTCTACAATGGTTTTTATAAGTCTTGATTAAATTGGGATTCACTCACCAGTATTTCCCACTGACAAAATGTTTTTAAACGCGTTTCAGGTAACAAAATGTGAAAGCCAAATAGAAGCCAGCTGGACAGCACTGAAGGCTTGGATAAGTGGCTATAAAGTTACCTAAAACAAAGAGATGTTTTATTTAAATAAAATAAGGTTTATCCCTATGCAAATGTGTGTACTTGAAACTTGGGATTTACCCATATGTTTAATATTATAAAAGCGTGGTATTTACTCTGATAAAATATTTCCTAACTACGATCCTGATGAAAGTTCCGCTGCCAAAATGATAAACACCGATACCACCAAAACTGGCCGCGGCCGCCCGTTCCCCGGGGAGTTAGGGGACGGGGGTTGCGACAGAATGTGGTATCAGAGCTAAGCCACTGATTCAGCCACAGAAGTGTTCTGCTGACACCAAGATATTATTCCAAATGTTAGGAAATAAATTATGAAAATACGTGCATATCTGTATTTTATTGTTGTGTGTTATTTGACTATTTGTTAGTTTACAGTATGAGCAACCAAGGACCTTCCGACGCCTACCGTCAGTTGTCCAGCTCACCTAGAAGCGAAGGCACCTCTTTACAGCCTGCCCTCTCAGGGTATTCGGTTGACAATGAAGATGGGATATTCGTGTTTAAGGCTCAGTCTGAAGAGCCATTCCCTCGTAAAAAGAGAGGATGGTTCAGTAGAGGAGCGCATGAACGTAGGAAGAGGATGAAAAAGCTGCAACACCAGCGAGCTTTAGCAGCCATAAAGAGAGAAACAGATGCTCACACTCAGGATATGCTCAATAGGAGTTCAGCAAATTTCCATATCTTAGCAACCACAGCTGCCGACCCTAACCTTGAGCAACTCATAGCACCTCAGCCCTTACCACTATTTCCCGCACAGCCAATGGAAATTGAAAACAATCCAGAAAACCAAATCCCAATGCCTGAATTCAACCCAGCTGAGATACCTAGAATACAACACCCAATCCCTTAGACCCAGACTACGACCCGTGGTTAGACGACCATAGGGACTACCAGCAACGTTACCCAATACCAGAAGACACACCTATGCCAAACCTAGCAGCCTACCCAGATTTGGACCCTCTAGATCCCTACTACGATAATGACCCGTACATCAGGGAAATTCTAGAGAATCCTTATCCTTACCAAGAACCCATGCCCCAGTTCCCAAACCCAGTACTAGAACCTGCACGGCGCTGCACCCCCAATGAGTGCAGAGAATGTGCAAGAACTCCGAACCTTTGGTGAGGAGATTTTAGAAGGTAGTGAGAGGATGAGACAGATCGGAGAACGACTCGTCTGGAAGTACGACGAGCGTAATATGGAGTTCTGGATGAACCCATATCAGTAATGGTGATAATAGTAATAATAATAATAAAATATATATATATATAGTATGTGTGTATGTTTGAAAAAAAAACTAGACAATATATACTAATGCCTAATAGTATTGTAATTTTAAATTCCAGTTTCAGTTTGTACTAGGTGCATAATATATAAGAAAGAGTAAGTCGCAATGTTTGACGATTTTGATCAACATATGTGTTATGTGATTGTTTATATTAAATATTATCTTGTGATATTAATATGTGACAAATCTTTAAAATTCAGATGGACGAAGAAGTGAATCAAGAAAACCCGAATAATAACCCGAAAAACCAGAATAACGATAATCAGAACAACAATAACAATGGAAACCAAGTGGATAACAGTGACATCCAACACATAGTGGCACAAGGAATAATAGATGCGATGCCATATATTATTCAAAAAGTTAGGGAAGCTGATCATAAAAGTAACCGTGATAGTAAACGACCCACTGAACCAGCAAACAGCGTAAACAATGGACCTATACTTCAAGTGCCCATTCCCAAAAGAAGAAGAACCATATCTTATGGTTGTTCTTATAAAGAATTCTGGTCTTGTAAACCAATGGAATTCTCGGGCAATGAAGGGGCCATTGCAGCTCTACGTTGGATAGAAAAGACTGAGGCAGTCTTAAAAATAAGCAAGTGCGCGGAAGAGTATAAGATAATGTTTGCTTCCAATCTGTTTAAAAACTCAGCCTTAGAATGGTGGAACACTATCCTCCAGTCAAGGGGAAGTGACATAATTTACAATATGGAATGGAAGGAATTTAAGAATATGGTAGAAAGGAAATTATGCCCTCCCAATGAAAAAGAACAGATAGCAAATAAGTTCTTAAACCTTAGAATGACTGGAGTGGATAGTGAGGGATACACTACATTATTCTCTGAATATGTTAGAATAGTGCCGACCCTTGCATCACTTGAACCAGTATTAATCTCTCGTTATATCTGGGGATTAATCAATGAGATTAGGCATGTAGTCAAGGCGGCTAGACCTCAAACTATAGAAGAAGCTGTAGAACTAACAAACACCTTGACTGATGAATTAGTACGTACACGAGAAGAGGACCACAGGAGAAACTTAACTCACAGGCTTACCCAAGAATTTCGTTATGGAAATTCCAACCGTGGGAAAAATGTAGGTTCTACCTCTACACCGTACTGCAAGGCCTGCAAGAAGAAGCATTCAGGAAAATGTTCCACTTACTGCAATTTCTGCAAGATACCAGGACATAAGGAAAAGATTACAGGAAGAAACCTAATAATGGAATGTGCTTCAACTGTGGAGAAAAAGGTCACATCAAGCCAAACTGTCCAAAGCTAGCTCCAGTTGCAAACAACAAATGCTAGAGCATTTGTTCTGACTGCAGAAGAAGCCAAGATGATTCCGGATGTGATAGCTGGTACGTTTTTAGTTAATGATGTTTTTGCTAAAGTATTATTTGACTCTGGTGCAAACCAAAGTTTTATTAATACTTCATTTTGCAAACTACTCAATCAACCATTAACTAAATTCCCACAAGAATGTCTAGTAGAGACAGCAAATGGAGGAACCGTTAAGATTTCTGAAATCTTGCAGGGAGCAAGAATAGAATTTTTAAATCAAAAGTTTATTGCAAACCTTTATCCGATGAATCTGGCAGGATTTGATGTTGTGTTAGGAATGGATTGGTTAGTAGCTAATAAAGCCAGTATTCTATGTGATCAAAAGTCAATACAAGTAAATTCACCAAGGGGTGAACAAATCACAATTAAAGGAGATAAGCCCTCTAGATCCACAAAATTCATCTCTGTGATGAAAACTGCAAGTTATATAAGAAAATGATCATTAGTGTATTTGATTTCCATAATCACTAACACTAAAGGAAAGGAATTAAAAGAATTACCAGGACTACCGACTACCGCCAGACAGAGAAGTCGAATTCAGAATCCACCTGCTACCAGGAACAACGCCAATTGCCAAACCACCTTATCATTTGGCACCCGCAGAAATGCAGGAACTAAAGAAACACTTAGACGAATTGTTGGGGAAATGATTCATACAGCCAAGTTCATTGCCGTGGGGAGCGCCGATCTTTCGTTAAAAAGAAAGACAGATCGATGTGTATGTGCATTGACTACCGCGAATTGAACAAAGTCACGATTAAAAATCGGTACCCATTACCGAGAATCGATGATTTATTTGATCAATTGCAAGGAGCTCGATTTTTCTCCAAGATCGATTTACGGTCGGGATATCATCAATTAAAGGTACAGGAAGAAGACATTCCTAAGACCGCATTTAGAACAAGGTATGGCCATTATGAATTTACTGTCATGCCATTTGGTTTAACCAATGCCCCAGCTGCATTTATGGACACGATGAACCGAATATGTAAGCCATATTTGGATAAATTCATAATTGTCTTTATAGATGATATTCTCATTTACTCCAAGAATAAAGAGGAACATGCAAAGCATTTGCACGCACTCCTAAGTTTATTGAGAAAAGAAAAGCTTTATGCTAAGTTTTTGAAGTGTGAATTTTGGTTAGAACAGGTACAGTTTCTTGGGCATTTAGTCGATCATGAAGGAATTCATGTGGATCCTACCAAAATAGAGGCAATTACCAAATGGAAAACCCCTGAGTCACCAACGAAGGTTAGAAGTTTCTTAGGATTGGTCGGTTATTATAGAAGATTTATTCGAGATTTTTCTAGAATAGCCATTCCCTTAACTAAGCTAACCTGAAAATCTGTTAAGTTTGAATGGGGATCAAAACAAGAAGAAGCTTTTAGAATTCTTAAGCAAATATTAACCAATGCACCCATACTAGCGTTACCAGAAGGAACTGAAGACTTTGTAGTCTATTGTGACACTTCTAAGTTAGGGTATGGATGTGTGTTAATGCAACGCCAAAAGGTTATAGCTTACGCAGCTAGACAACTTAAGAACCACGAAGAGAATTATTCGACCCATGATTTGGAATTAGGAGCCATAATTTTTGCCCTAAAAATTTGGAGACATTACCTTTGCGGTAGTAAGTTTACCATTTTCACGGATCATAAGAGTTTAGGGTATGTTTTCGGGCAAAAGGAGTTGAATATGAGACAAAGACGCTGGATGGAAATTCTTAGTAATTATGATTGTAATATCCAGTATCATGCAGGAAAAGCAAATATAGTAGCTGATGCTTTAAGTCAAAAGTATCAGGAAAGCCAAAAAGAGTACGTTTTCTTAAATTAAATCTACAAGTAGATTTAAATGAACAGATTAGGAAAGCACAAGAATCAGTAATCAAGGATGATACTGAAAAATTAAAAGGAATGATTAAGGAATTAAAACGAGGAACAGATGGAATTTGGAGATTCCATAAGAGGAGAATGTGGATACCTAAATTAGGAAACCTACGCCACCGTATATTAGAAGAAGCCCATAAGTCTAAGTATACTATGCATCTCGGAAGTGATAAGATGTATCAGGATTTAAGAAAGAATTTCTGGTGGATAGGAATGAAAAAGGATATAGCAGCATACGTTTCTAAGTGTTTAACCTATTCACAAGTTAAAGCTGAACATCAGAAACCCTCAGGTTTATTGCAGCAATTAGAAATGCCAGTATGGAAGTGGGAATTGATAACAATGGATTTTGTTACCAAATTACCCAAAACAAGAAAAGGTAATGATACAATCTGGGTGATTGTAGACAGGCTAACTAAGTCAGCTCATTTCCTACCAATGAAAGAAACTTTCAGTATGGAACAATTAGCTAAATTGTATGTAAATGAAGTAGTTTCATTACATGGAATTCCTTTATCAATTGTTTCTAATAGAGATAGCCGTTTTACCTCTCATTTTTGGACAAGTTTCCAAAAAGCCATGGGAACCAAGCTCAATCTAAGCACAGCTTATCATCCTCAAATGGACGGACAAAGCGAAAGGACAATTCAGACGATGGAAGATATGCTTAGAGCTTGCGTGATTGATTTCGGAGGTAATTGGGACGATCACTTACCATTAATAGAATTTTCTTACAATAATAGTTATCATACCAGTATAAATGTTGCACCATTCGAAGCACTTTATGGACGAAAGTGCCGTGACTCCAGTCTTTTGGGCAGAAATTGGAGAAAATCAACTATCCAAACCTGAGATAGTGCAAGAAACGACCGACAAGATCGTCCAAGTCAGAGAACGACTGAAAGCAGCACGTGACAGACAAAAGAGCTACGCTGATAACAGACGAAAACCACTGGAATTTCAGGTAGGAGACAAGGTATTATTGAAAGTCTCCCCTTGGAAAGGAGTAGTCAGATTCATTAAGAGGGGAAAGCTAAGCCCCAGGTATGTTGGACCTTTTGAAATTTTTAAAAGAATAGGACCTGTAGCCTATCAGCTACAACTGCCAGAGGAAATGGCAGGAATACATGATGTATTTCATGTATGTAATCTCAAAAAGTGTTTAGCTGATGAATCACTGATAGTGCCTCTTAAGTATATAGAGGTA
Source organism: Helianthus tuberosus (assembly GCA_030545235.1). NCBI lineage: Eukaryota > Viridiplantae > Streptophyta > Magnoliopsida > Asterales > Asteraceae > Helianthus > Helianthus tuberosus. The sequence goes on along the minus strand of CM060427.1, from coordinate 50,471,102 downwards.
AATGAGCAGTTAAAATTTGTAGAAAGACCTCTACAAATTGAAGACAGGAAAGTCAAGAATCTCAAACACAAGAGAGTAGTTCTAGTCAAAGTAAAATGGGACTCCAAAAGAGGACCAGAGTACACATGTGTCACGGCCCCCGACCCGGTTTTACCCGTTTCAGGAGCCGCGGGACAGAAACCCGTGGTATTGTTCATTTTGGCAGCGGAAATTTTAATAGGATCTTTTAAACTGAAAATGCCCAATTATTTTATTTCACATTTTGGGACAAACCCCATAATTTACAGTAAAGGAATTTTCACGAGAAAATTACCTGTTTACAAAAACATGTTTATTTATTTTATTTACTGAGCCACATTCTTCAAGCTGTAGTGCTACGCGGCACTTTTTCCTTGTTCACAGTAAATCACCTGAAACATGTTTAAAAAGATTTTATCAGCGGGGAAATACTGGCGAGTCACTCAATTTGTATAAAACGACACATTTGTTATGGATTATAGCATAAGAGCGATTACAATGGCCACTATCTTATAATTATCTGGCCCCGTGCCACACCCTGGTGACGATGGTCATACCACCATTGGGTCCTTTCACCCAATAGCGATGATTATCACTGTGAAAAAGTGAGAAACAATAGTAATGTGCACAATACCCCACTTGCCAGTAATTTAAGATAACCAAGACTTAATCCCTATAACATATAACTGGAAAACATTTGGGTATTGTAAAACACTGTTGATAAAAAGAGAATGACTCACATTGCAAGTTTAGTTGGACAAAGTTTAGCCTACTGATTTAGCCTTGTAACCTAGTTAACTAACAATGCACACGAAACTAGGTCAGTAACTTAATACAACATTTACGATAAACTCACGAAATCAAAACCCTCACGACGAATGACAAAGTATAGCCCGAATTCAGGCAACACTTAAACATCCATCGGATCGGTTTCAATCGATCGGACATTGTATCATAGCAGTGATCGAGTTAATACCCTGTACTCGTAGCAGCGTTTCCCCATGTGAAACTATGATTTTGAGCAGTATATTTCGTCTTTGAGAAAGTTTTACGAACACGGATGAAAAGGCCATGCACTGCTCCATTTATAGCTGATTTTTGAGTCTCTCGCGGCCCGCGTAATCCTTAAGAGGATCTTACGCGGATCGCGAGGGCCACCCTATCTACGGCTAGGGCTAGCGTGTCACACGTAGGTCCGCCACGTGTCTGACACGTGGCCTGAACGCTTATCTGGAGATCTTCAAGCTGTCGCGACCCGCGTAAGCTTCCCTTAAGTATTACGCGGCCCGCGAGTAACCCCTAAATTTTTAATTTCTTGATTTTCAACAAAGATTAGGGTTTTAGGGGTCCAGGTTTCTACTTACGGGTCGTTTTGGGACATTTTTGCAGGTCCTTACATTCTCCCCACCTTATTTAAAATCTCGTCCTCGAGATTTACTGAAACAGGTAAGGATATTTTCGCTTCATTTCCGATTCCAGTTCCCACATGTACTCAGGTCCTCTTTTCGAATCCCACTTGACTTTGACTAGTACTAGTCTTTTGTGTTTGAGAAACTTGACCTTTCTGTCTTCTATTTGAAGTGGTTTCTCCATAAATTTTAACTTTTCATTTACCTCTATATCTTGAAGAGGTACTACCAGGGATTCATCAGATAGACATTTCTTGAGGTTAGATACATGAAACACGTCATATACTCCAGCTAGTTCTTCTGGTAGTTGTAGGCGATAGGCAACTGGTCCTATGCGTTGGATCACTGAGAATGGTCCTACGTATCATGGACTTAGTGTTCCTTTCTTACCGAATCGAACTATTCCTTTCCAAGGAGAAACTTTTAAGAGTACCTTCTCTCCAACTTGAAATTCTAACGGTTTACGTCGATTGTCTGCATAACTTTTCTAGCGATCTCGAGCCGTTTTTAGTCTTTCCTTGGTTTGAGTTATCTTGTCGGTGGTTTCCTGTACAATTTCGGGACCTGATAATTGACTTTCTCCTATTTCTGCCCAGCAAACTGGAGTTCGGCACTTCCGTCCATACAGTGCTTCAAATGGGGCAGCCTCGATGCTTGCATGATCACTATTGTTATAGGAGAATTCGATTAAGGGTAGGTGGTCATCCCAGTTTCCTCCGAAATCTATTACACATGCCCTGAGCATTTCTTCTAGAGTTTGAATTGTCCTTTCACTTTGCCCATCAGTCTGAGGATGATAGGCAGTACTTAAATTTAATCGCGTCCCCATGGCTTCTTGGAAACTTGTCCAGAAATGTGAAGTGAAACGACTATCTCTATCTGATATAATAGAGAGTGGAACTCCATGTAGTGATACTACCTCGTCAACGTACAACTTTGCTAATCTTTCCATGCTAAAGGTTTCCTTCATGGGTAGAAAATGGGCTGATTTGGTTAATCGATCTACAATCACCCAGATTGCGTCGTTACCTTTTCTGGTCTTGGGTAACTTAGTAACAAAGTCCATTGTTATTAGTTCCCATTTCCATACGGGCAATTCTAATTGTTGGAGTAGACCGGAAGGTTTTTGATGTTCTGCCTTAACTTGTGAATAAGTTAGGAACTTAGAAACATACCTAGCTATGTTCTTTTTCATTCCGATCCACCAGAAGTTGTTCCTTAAATCTTGGTACATCTTATTATTACCAGGATGCATGGTATATCTAGATTTATGGGCCTCTTCTAAAATCTTATTTCTTAAGTCTCCCTACTTAGGTACCCAAATCCTTTTCTTATGGAATCTCCAAATTCCATCAGCCCCTTGCTCTAGTTCCTTTATCCGTCCTTTCATTCCTTCAGCATCATCCTTGATTGTTGTTTCCTGAACATTCTTTAGTTGTTCAATTAAATCTAATTGTAAACTTAATCTAAGAGCACGAATTCGTCTTTGTTTTTCATGATACTTACGACTTAGGGCATCTACTACTACATTTGCCTTTCTTTCGTGATATTGGATATCACAGTCATAGTCACTTAGAATTTCCATCCATCTTCTTTGCCTCATGTTTAATTCTTTATGTCCGAATATATACCCTAAACTCGTATGATCTGTATAGACTGTAAACTTACTTCCGTACAGATAATGCCTCCAAATCTTAAGGGCAAAAATTATCGCTCCTAATTCTAAATCATGAGTTGTATAATTCTCCTCGTGCTTTTTCAATTGTCTTGAGGCATACGCAATTACCTTTTTGCGTTGCATCAGTACGCATCCTAATCCTAGTTTAGAAGCATCACAGTAAACTTCAAAATCTTCTGTTCCTTCCGGTAAGGCAAGGATCGGGGCATTTGTTAATTTTTGATTTAAAATCCTAAAGGCCTCTTCTTGCTTGGGTCCCCATTCAAACTTAACTGTTTTACAGGTTAGCTTAGTTAATGGCACAGCTATCTTAGAAAAATCCTTAATGAATCGCCTATACTAACCAGCTAATCCTAGAAAACTTCTAACTTAAGTGGCTGATTGCGGGACCTTCCACTTGGTGATTGCTTCTATCTTGGAAGGATCTACATGAATACCTTCGTGATTCACCATGTGTCCTAAAAATTGCACTTCCTGCAGCCAAAATTCACACTTCGAGAATTTGGCGTAAAGTTTTTCTTTTCTTAACAAAGTTAAGAGTGCATGTAGATGTTCACAATGTTCGTCCTGACTTTTGGAATAAATAAGTATATCATCGATGAAGACAATTACAAATTTATCCAAATATGGTTTACAGATCCTATTCATCATTTCCATGAATGCTGCAGGGGCATTCGTTAACCCAAAAGGCATGACTGTAAACTCGTAGTGACCATACCTAGTTCTGAAAGCGGTTTTAGGTATGTCTTCTTCTTGTACCTTTAGCTGATGGTATCCGGAGCGCAAATCTATCTTAGAGAAGTATCTAGCTCCCTGAAGTTGATCGAAAACATCATCAATCCTAGGTAATGGATATCGATTCTTAATTGTAATCTTATTCAGTTCCCTATAATCGATACACATTCGCATCGAACCATCTTTCTTTTTCACAAACAACACAGGAGCTCCCCACGCGGATGAACTAGGTTGTATGAATCCTTTTCTTAATAATTCATCTAGTTGCTTTTTCAATTCTAACATTTTGGTGGTTGCTAATCGATAAGGTGCCTTAGCTATTGGTGTAGTTCCAGGAATTAGATGAATTCTAAATTCTACTTCCCTATCAGGTGGTAATCCTGGTAGCTCTTCTGGGAATACATCCGGGTATTCTGATACTACAGGAATTTCCTTAAGTTCCTTACTTTTAGTGTTAATGATTACCGAAATCATATACACTATTCCTTGCTTTCGTTCATAACTAGCTACTTTCATGACTGAAATGAACTTCATTGGTTTACGTGGCTTATCTCCTGTAATCATAATTACTTCCCCTGCGGGTGGATGAATTTCTATGGAATTCTTATCACAGAGGATTTGAGCATGGTTGGCTACTAACCAATCCATTCCTAGTACGACATCGAATCCAGCTAAATTCATAGGTAAAAGATTGGCAGAAAATTTATAGCCTGAGAGTTCTATCTTTCCTTCGTGTAAAACCTTATCTATTTCAATGGAATTTCCATCTGTCGTTTCTACCGAATAAATCTGCCTAAGTTTGGTTAAAGGGAGGTTAAGATCTTGGCAGAATGAAGTATTTATGAAACTTTGGTTTGCACCAGAGTCAAATAATACTTTTGCGTAAACGTCATGAACTAGGAACGTACCAGTTATCATGTCCGGAATCAGATCTGCTTCCTGGGTTGTTAGCTGAAAGGCTCTTGCGTTCTTCTTATTAGTTCCTTCAGCAGGTTTGGCCTTGTTGTCAGCTGGTTTGACCAGTTTAGGGCAATCTGGTCTAAAATGTCCAGCTTCTCCACAGTTGAAGCAAATTGCTGATTTCTTTCTCCTGCATTCTTCTTCTTGGTGTCCCAGAATTTTGCAGAAGTTACAGTACCCCTTACATTTTCCAAAGTGCTTTCTTTTACAGGTACTGCAAAATGGAGCAGTGGAGGATTACTTAGTTCCCTTTTTCTTGAAGTTGCTATTAGTATTACCCCCACGGAATCCTTGGTAATTTTCTTGGCCAATTTTTTCTTCCTGTTTTCTTCTCGTGTACGTACCAGCCCGTCGGTCAAGGTGTTGGCTAATTCCACCGCATCATCAATTGTGCGAGGTCTCGCAGCTTTAACGATATCACGAATCTCGCTAATTAAACCCCAAATATAGCGAGAAATAAGTATCGGTTCTGGCGAAGCCAGAGTTGGTACAATTCTGGCATATTCGAAGAATTTCGAAGTATACCCTCTGCAGTCAACATCCACCATCCGGTGGCTCAGGAACTTATTCGCCATTTGTTCCTTTTCATATTCGGGGCAGAATTTCCTTTCGATCAATTGCTTAAATTCTTCCCAATTCATGGCATAAGCCATGTCACTTCCCTTGGCTTGCAACACCGTATTCCACCATTCTAATGCCTCTTCCATAAAAAGGTGAGAAGCATACATGACTTTATCTTCCTCGGCGCATTTACTTATTTTAATTACTGCTTCAGTTTTTTCTAACCAACGTAGTGCCGCAGTCGCCCCTTCATTGCCTGCAAATTCAACAGGTTTACAGGCAAGAAATTCTTTATAAGTGCAACCGGGTGTTGCAACTTTCATTTTCTTAAGTATTAGGGCTTGAAACACGTTGTTGTCATTGTTGCCGCCTCTGTTAACACTGTTACTAAAATTATCTTCGTGCGTGCGTTTACTAGGGTTGGCTTGCGAAGGTTCAACAGGGCTTTTAACAGCAACGACGATTGCCGGGATATCATTGGCTATTCCCTGGGCAACGATATTTTCTATGTCTTGCCTATTAAGAAAGTGATCCTCATTGTTTTGCTCAGATTGGTTAACTTTGTTAACTGGCTCAATGACGGCGTGTTCCATCTGATAATTAACAATATATATATAAATTATTGGCACAAAATAAATAACAACCAACACGATAAAGCAATCACACATAATCATATCAACACGTATAGCCAAAATTGTCGACTTTGCGACTTTCATATTTTTATATTTATATTAGTATGCCTCAATACATACCAGTTATATTACAAAAGTTTTATTTGAGTTATTTTACATGATTATATTTTTATTATTTATTATTATTAAACACACAACCACAGTTAACCGGCCTTTCAGAAACGACGCTCCCTCTCGTCGTATCTCCATGAGATTTTCTCCCCCACATCCCGAATTCTATTTCCTGCATCCACCAGTTCCTCACCATAGTGACGGAGTTCAGCCAAGTTTTCTGTGCTCATAGGTGGGTTTGGTGCAGGCTCAGGGTCAAACTGGGGAAAATAGACGTTGGGTTTATTCATGAAATTCTGAAACTGCCAGTCACTCGTCCACCATTCCTCCAATTCTCCGGGTAGAAGTTGGTGGTTAACAATAGGATCTGGGATAGCAGGTTCCAAATTAACTGGAAGTTGTGATTCAGCGGGGTAATTGAAGAGGTTTTCATCGGCAGGTCCAATGAGGTCACAATTTGCCAGTTTGCGGTCAAGCTCTTCCCATGGTGGCATTTCCTGGGCTTGCCCGGAACTTTCCCCGGTCTCCTTTCCTTTCCCTTTATCTTTAGGATCCTCAGTCATTTTAACCTTCTGGGCAGCTGGCTTCTTCCTACGTCCGCGTTTCCAGTCCAAGATTCTCCTCCTCTTCTTCGGCTTTGGTTTCTCCTGGGCCTGGGCTTGGAATGTTAGTGGTTCCTCCGTATCCGCCTGGTAGCCAGATGGGCTTCCTGTGGTATCCATATCAGTGGTATGGATAGTAAAGTTTCGAAGTGCCTCCGACAGTTCATTCATGTTGTTAGCACATATGAAGAAACACACACAAATTTAAGTTAAAATTTTATTTATTAATTTAAATTCTCACAGAATCACAAAATGGCAATCTGAAAAATTAAGTATTTCTAAATACTTAATTAGCTTAAATCAGTGGCTCTGATACCACCTTTTTCTGTCACGGCCCCCGACCCGGTTTTACCTGTTTCAGGAGCCGCGGGACAGAAACCCGTGGTATTGTTCATTTTGGCGGTGGAAATTTTAACAGGGTCTTTTAAACTGAAAATGCCCAATTATTTTATTTCACATTTTAGGACAAACCCCATAATTTACAGTAAAGGAAATTTCACGAGAAAATTCTCTGTTTACAAAAACATGTTTATTTATTTTATTTACTGAGCCACATTCTTCAAGCTGTAGTGCTACGTGGCACTTTTTCCTTGTTCACGGTAAATCACCTGAAACATGTTTAAAAAGAATTTATCAGCGGGAAAATACTGGCGAGTCACTCAATTTGTATAAAACGACACATTTGTTATAGATTACAACATAAGAACGATTACAATGGCCACTATCTTATAATTATCTGGCCCCGTGTCACACCCTGGTGACGATGGTCATACCACCATTGGGTCCTTTCACCCAATAGTGATGATTATCACTGTTAAAAAATGTGAAACAATAGTAATGTGCACAATACCCCACTTGCCAGTAATTTAAGATAACCAAGACTTAATCCCTGTAACATATAACTGGAAAACATTTGGGTATTGTAAAACGCTGTTGATAAAAAGAGAATGACTCACATTGCAAGTTTAGTTGGACAGAGTTTAGCCTACTGATTTAGCCTTGTAACCTAGTTAAATAACAATGCACACGAAACTAGGTCAGTAACTTAATACAACATTTACGATAAACTCACGAAATCAAAACCCTCATGACGAATGACAAAGTATAGCCCGAATTCGGGCAGCACTTAAACACCCATCGGATCGGTTTCAATCGATTGGAAATTGTATCGTAGCAGTGATCGAGTTAATACCCTGTACTCGTAGCAGCGTTTCCCTACGTGAAACTATGATTTTGAGCAGTATATTTCGTTTTTGAGAAAGTTTTACGAACACAGATGAAAAGGCCATGCACTGCTCCATTTATAGCTGATTTTTGAGTCTCTCGCGGCCTGCGTAATCCTTAAGAGGATCTTACGCGGCCCACGAGGGCCACCCTAGCTACGGCTAGGGCTAGCGTGTCACGCGTAGGTCCGCCACGTGGCCTGAACGCTTATCCGGAGATCTTCAAGCTGTGGCGGCCAGCGTAAGCTTCCTTTAAGTCTTACGCAGCCCGCGAGTGACCCCTAAATTTTGAATTTCTTGATTTTCAACAAGGATTTGGCGGGCCGTGTAGCCCTTGACTACCTCCTACCCGGGGCGCGACAGCCAGTCACCAGGGCGACACCCTGAGCTGCCACGTGGCAGCAACGTGTTGGACCTAGTGCGATGACCCGGATAAGCTAGGCCCCTACTACCCCTTTGTCGCGGGCCGCGTAAGAAGACCTTTGAGTCTTCGCGGGCCGCGAGGAACTACAAATCAGGCCCTATAAATAGGAGGCATCGGCTGTTCAGTAGAATTCGCTCACAACAATTTTCTCTCTCGAAATTCTATAGTGTAGGCAAAATTCTCGGGCATTATACCCCTCTAAATAACGAAGTTCTGCCCCGTTGTAAGTATCATAACCCCTGTTACCTATTAGATACGCTGCCCGATTGATCCAGGGTTCCGTAACGGATGTCGTGGTTCTGCCCGACGTAGTCATTGGAATGTCGTCTCCGGGAGGGTATCATTAATATAAATGTTGGGTTATTATACTAACACATGTGCATTTGTGTAAATTATAGATAATCACAAGGAAATCCTTAAGGAAAACCCTAAGACAGCAATGTGAGTAATCTCCTTTTTCTAAACTGTTTTTTACAAAACCTCACTTAATTAATGATATATTAAACAGTGATTGAGTATTTGTATTCTACAGTTATCATCGATATATTGGGGTTTTGTATACAAAATTTGTTACTACATTGTGAGTAGTAACATGACCACAAGTCAGGTTGATAGTACCATGGGTGGTAATTAAAGTAGATGGAAACAAATGTAATTGTGCGACCGCCCTCAATACTCTACAATGGTTTTTATAAGTCTTGAAGAAATTGGGATTCACTCAACAGTATTTCCCACAGACAAAATGTTTTTAAACGCGTTTCAGGTAACAAAATGTGAAAATCAAATAGAAGCCAGCTGGACAGCACCGAAGGCTTGGAAAAGTGGCTATAAAGTTACCTAAAACAAAGAGATGTTTTATTTAAATAAAATAGGGTTTATCCCTATGAAAATGTGTGTACTTGAAAATTGGGATTTACCCATGTGTTTAATATTATAAAAGCATGGTATTTACTCTGCTAAAATATTTCCTAACTACGATCCTGATGAAAGTTTCGCTGCCAAAATGATAAACACCGATACCACCAAAACTGGCAGCGGCTGCCCATTCCCCGGGGAGTTAGGGGACGGGGGTTGCGACAAAAATGAAAACGCCATAAACACATCACCACCAAAAACGCCAAACAGGTCAGATGTACAGGAGAATGGTGATGAGGACAAAACTCCAAACATCACAAAGTTGATGCAAGAAAATACAATTTTAAACCCTGAAGAGCTTCCTGGTGATGAAAAAGCTGATAAAGATGATGACGAAGATGAAAATATAAACAAAAAGACTATGGCTGAAGAGGAGAAGAGAGATAAGAAATTGAGCAGGGCATGTTTGTCGCCTTATGTAAGGAGGCAAGTGGTTATACATGAACCAAGGACGAACCATGAAACATACATCTTCACTGGATGCGGCGAATACAAGTATGTACACTTCTCTTAAAATAAAATGCCAAACTTTCCATTTATTACGTTTACTTGAATTTGTATGTAAAAACGATCAAAACGCCATGTATTATAATAGAATGAGTTTGAATAACTAAAACACCAAATAATGTTTTTTTAGGACTGAGGTGTTCAAGATGGGAGAAAAGTTTCTCATGAGGGTGATTTGTGAGAGCATGAACCCAGGATTTCAAGCACACGTCTCAATTATTCTATGTTGGGCACATATCCTGGACTATGAAGAAAGATACAAGGCTCCAGAATCACCCTCAAGGTTATTCTACATAGAATTACTGCTAGTAACTATTCTTCTATATTTAATTGATAAAATTATAATAGGACATTGTATTGTTGTTTAAAATGTGGTACTCAATATTACAGAATACTCTGGCATACGACAAAACGACAAAAGAAAATATACGAAACAAAGAATTCAACAGAAACATGGAAACTGTTCTGAAAAATGCCCTTTTTAAAGGAAACAAGAAAAATAAATCCATCAAAGATTATGAACTGGTCTGTAACAACCCGCGTTTTGAAAGTCAAAGTACAAGTCAAAGGAAGAAAAGATTGCTAAATGCGATCTGCCACTCCTTGCTTAATTATTGATTGTACTCCTTGACTCGTAATTGATACTCTAATTTAAGTTACTTTAGTTGTATTATGTGGAGTACATGTTAATTAATCGCAGTTTAAATCGCTAATTGACTTATCGCTATCGCATCGCCATCGCATCGCAATACAAATTTTGAGTTCTAGATATTGTTTTACGTGTGTGTGCTATTATGTGTTATTTGTGCATGTTTATATTGTTTTGGGATGTTAATCGCAAACGCAATCCCAACTCTATCACAACGCAATCTCATCGCAACACAAAATGCAGAATGGGTATGTTTAGGTTTATGACTGTTAGTTAGGTTAATTGTGTAATTAATATGTAATACTATCGCATCGCAATGCTCAGCGCATGAAACGAAACATCAGAAACCAACTCACACCGCCAACCGATCGGATGGCCATCTGATCGAACCTCACTTCGTCCCACTTCACTGCACCGACTTTCCTCTTTTGGAATCCTATAAATAGCACCTGTCACACCACAAACAGTGATGCGACAGCTCTGGTGCATCTCTTCAACTTCTCAGGCTTTTCTTCTTCGATTTCTCGCGATCCTTGTAAGTTTTCAACTCAAATCTTCTTCATCATTTTCACCTTTAAATCTTAACTTTTCACCATGAAATCGGGTGATTTGAGGTGTTCTAAGATGATGTCATCATGGGGTTCTTATGAACTTCAAGTTTTGGCCTCATTCCACCAAGAACAACTCAGATCTAAAGGATTTCAACATGATTCAACACTGATTTTGCATAAATCTAAACCTTTTCAAGATTTGAAAGATTGAAAGAAGTTTTCATAACATTCTTTCAACTCTTTTACACTCAATGCACTCAAACCGATAGAATCGGAACTCATTCAGGCCTTCTACTCGTTTCTAGTGAGGTGTTGGTCTGAGATCGGATTCCTACCAAAGAGACAACCGATTCCGGGTTAAACATGAACAACTGTCATGAACAGCCAACTAATCAGGCTGGGGCGATTCCCACTTCAATCGGGTGACTCGGTCTTAACGGAGTTCTCGTTGTTTAACGCGTGTCATACCGTCTCGATCGAACCACAAACTTTTCAAAACTTAGCAAAATATTTCAAGTTTCAAACGATCAAACTGTCGAACGGATTGCCGTCCGATCGGATTACCATCCGATCGAACGACAATCCGATCGGATGACATATGGTCTCCAACACCTCATTATTCTCTGAGAAATGCCTCGCTGGACGGATCGCCATCCGATCGAACGACCGTTCGACCGGACGACCTAAAAGGTAGAGATACTTCTCTGATTTTAAAATGCTACAACGAAAACTTCAAAGCCATCATACACAAACACATCCATCCCAAACGAATGGCAAACCGACCGAATGGCCATCCGACCGGATGACCATCCGTCCGGATTGTCATCCAATCGGATGACTCTTTCGTCTCATCGCTTATTCTTTCATACTGTTCAGGCTTACTCTAGCGCTCCCTTCAATCCAACCACAGATTGTGTTTAGTAGCTACCATATCTGTGAGTATACTCGATCCCTTTTTGCTTTGAGCACTTTTGGGTGTTACATACGTTACTTATACTAAATCACATCGATCACACAACACAAACACTTTTTATATGCTAACCGCTCTCGCATGTTATACGTGTTACTCGATGAATGCTTGTATGTTATGTTTACACAGTGATTATTGCCTGACACCTTAGCAACGATAGTACTATAGTTTGGACTCAACACCTGTCGTGGACGGGGGTTGCTAAGGGTATTTCTTCACGTGTCACGGTGGTGACATGTGTTGTGCACTCTACAACTCGCAGTCACGTCTGTGTACATTTCATTTTCGATAACCTACTAGCTTTGCATTACTACGTGTTACATGTTGGTTATGCGTAAACTCACTTTCGCTACTATTATACTATTAAACTTGTATACTCACCTTTGCACTATGTGTATTGACCTCTATTTTAACGTATGTAACAGGTGTTTAGGATGCTTGCTTGTTATTTGCTGGAATCAAGCTAGGATGGAGTCTATAAACAAACTAAATAAAAATCTGAGTTGTCGGAATGGATATTTGTCTTTGAGAAAAATGTCTGTAATGACTGTTTTATTTTATATGTTTGTGTTATGGATTCTCTTGGACAATCTGTTTCGCTCAGTGCCGCGCCCCGATGATTGTGCCATCCGTTGGGGTGTGACAGATTGGTATCAGAGCCATAACTATAAGGAATTAGGCAAGACTCGACCTAGTCCGGGTCGTTGTCTTAGACACAACCTAGTCTATAGTCTAAGTACCAAAAGACCGACTTGTGCAAACCCGGTAGGGGTTTCGCACGAGCTTACTTGCTATCCTCGCTCGAATTCGCTAAACACTACACTCTTGCGCGAACATCGCATACTACCGCTTCGCGCAACTGGCAACTCGCACAGTTTTCAAAAAGAATTCCTCACATAAGCAAGTGATTTGGTAGAGACTAGGTGTGAAAACCGCAAACTCTCGATTAGATCGCTCGCTCGACGCGACTTTTACTATAAACACCAGAATTTGCGTTGAATCAGGAGTGAAATCCATACTCTGACGCAATTCTCTCTCTCCATCTCGTAAAACAGAAATGCAGTCATTAAGTTAGGGGTGCAACCCGAATCTTGATGACTCATTCTACCCCTTATTTTATTTACAAAACTCCCACCAGAGTCTCGACGGACTCCAACGACTTGAAATGCACTGTAACTGGAAGGATGCGTGCCATTCGCCCAGATCGAGGCAAGAGCACAGTCCAGAAGGCCAAAGTGTGTCCCTCAGGTCCTTGTGAATAGTCGAATCACTTTGGGTAGTCAAAGTCTAGCACACCCGAGACATTCCAAAATTTTATGTAATCATTAAAATATTTTATTTTAGTGATTGGCATGATAAAATTCCATTCGTCGAGTAATTTGGATCGTTTTTTGCGTCCGTTCGTGTTTCGTCGTAATTAGCCGAACAACGCAACCGTACGACCAAACGAACCGACATCCTTAGCAACGATAGTACTATAGTTTGGACTCAGCACCTGTCGTGGATGGGGGTTGCTAAGGGTATTTCTTCACGTGTCACGGTGGTGACATGTGTTGTGCACTCTACAACTCGCAGTCACGTCTGTGCACATTTCATTTTCGATAACCTACTAGCTTTGCATTACTACGTGTTACATGTTGGTTATGTGTAAACTCACTTTCGCTACTATTATGCTATTAAACTTGTATGCTCACCTTTACACTATGTGTATTGACCTCTATTTTAACGTATGTAACAGGTGTTTAGGATGCTTGCTTGTTATTTGCTGGAATCAAGCTAGGATGGAGTCTATAAACAAACTAAATAAAAATCTGAGTTGTCGGAATGGATATTTGTCTTTGAGAACAATGTCTGTAATGACTGTTTTATTTTATATGTTTGTGATTGTGTTTAGTAGCTACAATCTCTGTGAGTATACTCGATCCCTTTTTGCTTTAAGCACTTTTGGGTGTTACATACGTTACTTATACTAAATCACATCGATCACACAACACAAACACTTTTTATACGCTAACTGCTCTCGCATGTTATACGTGTTACTCGATGAATGCTTATATGTTATGTTTACACAGTGATTGTTGCCTGACACCTTAGCAACGTTAGTACTATAGTTTGGACTCAGCACCTGTCGTGGACGGGGGTTGCTAAGGGTATTTCTTCACATGTCACGGTGGTGACATGTATTGCGCACTCTACAACTCGCAGTCACGTCTGTGCACATTTCATTGTCGATAACCTACTAGCTTTGCATTACTACGTGTTAACATGCTGGTTATGCGTAAACTCGCTTTCGCTACTATTATACTATTAAACTTATATGCTCACCTTTACACTATGTGTATTGACCTCTATTTTAACGTATGCTGGAATCAAGCTAGGATGGAGTCTAGAAACAAACTAAATAAAAATCTGAGTTGTCGGAATGGATATTTGTCTTTGAGAACAATGTCTGTAATGACTGTTTTATTTTATATGTTTGTGGTATGGGACATGAACCTTTAATATATTATAATTAATAGTTGTTATGGATTCTCCTGGACAATCTGTTTCGCTCAGTACCGCGCCCCGATGATTCCGCCATCGGTTAGGGTGTGACATGGTCTTCGTGCCAATAATATGGGAAAGACATTTCTATGTTGTCTGTTTCAACATAAAACACGAAAGAGTTAATGTATTGGATAACAGCGGTGCAGGGGATGACGTCAGCATTAAAGACAAGCACGATGGATGGGTGGGAAAGTTGGTAAGTATCTTAAAAACTTTGTATATAGGAACTATCTTGACAAAACGCCAAACTAATATATGCAAAAAAAATGTAAAACTGCAGCACAATGCTTTTGCAAATTACTTGCGTATTTAAAAGCACCCAAAGCATAAGATCATGAGCAAGGCGGGGATTGTTAGACAACAGATGGATAGGAGGACAACGTCTAACGTGCTCAACTGTGGGGTTTTCACAATGAGGCATATGGAAACATACATAGGGGATATAGTTGGTTGGAAAAGTGGTTTGGCAAAAGAAGATGCCCAAAATCAACTACAACAAAGACAACTAAATGAACTAAGGGTAAAATACATTGCAAAAATCCTGCTTCATAGCGAAAATGAAAACAGAACACGATTGACAAAAGCTGTAACAAAATTATTTGCTTTAGGGGGGGAAAATACTTGAAATGTTTGACACAGTGGACAAGAGAATAGCACAAAGGATGACAGATTATGTATATTAGCTTAAACGCCATGGATTGTAAAATTTTAATGTTGACTAATATGTTTTGCTCTTTAGATTATTGCATCTGAACCTATATCAAATGCAGCAACTAATGCAAAACCCGCTAAATATGCCATATCAACCACCGCCACAAGCACCTCGAACACAAATTGAGGAACAAGATGATGACGTAGAGGTTGTGCCAGAAACGCAACCTGAACCTTCAAAAAAGAAAAATAAAAAGGGAAAGGGTAAAAAGGAAGACGCAGCCGCCAAACAACAACAACAATGGACAAAAATTGAGGAAGAGGCGTTGGCGAAAGCATATATTAACTCTTCAACGTCTCTTATAATATGTAAAATATTATTATTGTTATATTATTATTGTTATTAAATATTATTTGTACATTATATTATTATTGTTGTTATTAAATATTTATTTGTACACTATATTTTTATAACAAAATATTATTATTATTGTTACTAACTTGTAGGTAACAATCAACAAAGCGATTCGTTTTGGCAAGAAGCCCTTGATATATTCCACGGGCTTATGGAACAAGGCGAGTACAGAACCATTGATTCTATCAGCTCCAAGTGGCGCAAGATGAATACGTTGATCCAACGCTTTTGTGGGTTTTATAACACAACGCTCGCCAACAAACCGAGTGGGTGGAACCACGAAAATGTTTTCAATGAAGCGGTGCGTTTATACGAAAAATGAGAGCAAATCTCCTTTCCCACATGTCCGTGCTTGGCAAGTTGTAAAGGATCAACCAAAATGGAAGGGATGTCGAAATGAGGTTGCAAGCGCGAAACGGGCAACGAAACGGTCTAAAACTTCCGAGTCAGGAAGTTATAGCGTTGGAGGCTCAACCGGTCGTTGCCAAATAAATATCAACGACGAGCCCGACTATGAGGAGGAGACGATTGAAGATGAAGAACGTCCCCCAGGAAGGGACAAAAGTAAAAAGATAGCGGCTGAAAAAAAGAATCAAGCCGCATTAGGAAGTGGTGGTGGTTCGAAGTTGGAAGGTGTTATGGCCGAGTTGAAAGCATTCAACCAAATCTGTACCGAGACGCAAACCGGGAAGGTAAAGATGAAAAAAAAACTAGCCGAGGAGAAGCAAAAGAAGCAACAAGAAGCGCAGGAGTTGGAGGAATGAAAAATAATGACCACTGACCTTAGCGAATATCCACCGGAATACCGTCCCATTTTACAAATGATGAAGGAAAAAATTAGGAAAAAATGGAGTGGGGGAGTGTAGTTTTTTTTAAATGTAACTTTAGGTTTTTTTAAGTGTTTTTTTTTTTTTTTAAATGTAACTTTAGGTTGTTTTTTTTTAGGTTTTATTTAAATGTAACTTTTTTATTTACTTTGTTTTCATTAATTAATTAAATCAAATAAATAATAATAAATAATAATAAAAAAAGGGAGGATGAGCATCCACCACACCCTTGGGTAGTCTCCAAGAGGATGCTCCTCCACCGAAGCTTATGTGGCGCCTATGTGGCGGATAGTCTCTTTGGAGACTATCCTCCCCATACCCAATGGTCTTATAGTACACATGACACAATTTTTGACATCCTTAATTTTTTGTGTTTTCACCTATAAACCGTATACCCAATTAACTTACACGTTGATCCTTACTTTTTTCAAAATTTTCCTAATTTCTTTTTCATTAACCTTGCAAGTTTTCATTTTTTAAAATTTACCATTTTTCTAAAATAGTTTTAATTCACCGTTATTTTGTTTCTATTTTCTATTCATTTTTTAAAATTTACCATTTTTTCTAAAATAGTTGTGTTTCTGATTTTTCTTTTTTGCCTTTTTTATCCCACATATTTAAATTTTAAAAATAAACCCAAATTTATTAATTTAAGTCAAGTATATCATGAATTAGTTGGCCGTTAAAAAAATTACAAATTACTTCTAATGATTTGAATTTCTTTTTTACAAAATTACACCAAGTGACCGATGGAATATAGTGCCGAGCCTTTTCTCGCATTTGTGAAAAATTGTTTTTTAATTACCATGATCACCTTTTCGCATTTGTGAAAATTTGTTTTTTTTTTTTTTCCTTTTTTAACCCCCATGATCGCCTTTTCTTTTCATGTAAATATTCGACGCAAGTTTGGCATAGTGTTCATCAGTGGCGAAGCTTGAAGTTTTCGTCGGGGAGGGGTCGAAAACGTATATACCCAAAAAAATTCTATAGAACCGGGGGGTCGAAAACGTATATACCCAAAAATTTCCATACGAAAACTACATGTACAACACTACTGAGCGGAAAGTTCGGGGGGTCGGGCGCCTATCCCTCCCGGCCCCTTAAATGCTACGCCCCTGGTGTTCATAGTCATGCGGATATGGGGAATGTTAAACCGATTTGGGATGACATTATAAGCTGGTTATTAAACAAGAGATCTCTGAAAAAGATTGGTAATATTGTGTCCCGGGTAACTACAGCAGCTGCAGCATACCACATATGGAGAGAGAAATAACAGGTTGTTTAGGAATACTACAAGGCCCCCTTATATACTAGCAAAAGCAATCCTATCTACTGTTCGGTATAAGCTTATGGGGATGAAATTCAAGGATATATGTCAAGTGGCGAGGGTGTTGGAAAAATGGAGTATACATGGAGACGTTATGTTTGACTGTGCAAACAATCCGTGTAATACTGAAGCGTAGACATTGAGTTTGGTTCTAGTTGTTAGACTAGTGGTTGTATTTTGATTTGTTTTGTTGTTTGATTGTTTTTGGTTGCATAGTTTGGGGGAGTGTCCCAACTATGATCTAACGTGGACCATATCCACATTACATGTTCTTTTATTTGTTCATTTATAAAATTACCGGGGTAACCTTTAAAAAAAAAAAGTTATTGTTTTTTTAAGCACGCGTTAGATACCCACCACAAAACCCTATCAAGATGCAGGAGTCAAGAGAGGCCACCTGACCCCATTAAGGAACATTATGATTATTGGCTACTTTCTTATAGATTTTGTTGGGCAAATACGATTATTGAAATTCGTATCTTTTTCAAAAAGGTTACTCTATTCTAAAAACATCAAACATCAAAGATATTACTTTATTTTTATACCAATGAATAAATGAAAACTCCATATGATATCGAAAAAAATGTAAAACATAATTTTTTTATGTAATCATTATCAGTGAAATAACTTGTTACATAAAATGTGAAACAAAAAAGTTATGTTTTCAGCTATCCAAAGATATTTTCCTAAGTTTTCACTTCTATTTTGGGTTATTGTATTTCATCTTATTATATACGACTATACAATAGTAACACAAAAATATTAAAATAATTATGATAAGATTGTAACTATTTTTGAAAATAAATTATAAGTTACGAAGTTGTAGTAAATGAAGTTTTAATTATCTTCTACTATACATATTAATGATATAACAAATACTTTAATATATATAGTATTTTAGGAAATAGGGGTAATAAGATGAGATACAGATATCATCTTGGTATCGGCAAATCATAGGAGTTGGCTACAAAGTTCATTTTTCCTGTAAAGTGTAGGAAGTGTTCTTATTGTAACATGTAACATCTAGAGATTTTTAATAAAAGGGCATAATGGTAATTCAATAATTAAGTTATTTTTAGAAAAAGATATTTCTTAAACAATAAAATGATATTTTTAAGGAAACCATATATCTTTTAACAATTCAAAATCGCCAGTTACATAACGCATACCTTAATCATAATTCTTTGGATTTTTTTGTGTGTTAGACATAGTGTGTTTTATGTATTTTGCAATGATCAAATGGTGTTTTATCAGATTTTGTAAAACACATCATTAAAACTATAAAACACACAATTCTTTTAAATAGATCATTCAAACGTTAAAAAACATATGCTAACCCAAACACTCTACTAACACACACAATTAATCACTATAAAATACACAATCCTTAAACACACACGATCCAAATTATAAAACACGTAGTCATATAAAACACACCATGTCGTCATATAAAACACACCATCAATGGCGGAGCTTACTGTAAAGTGGGGGGTGCACCCCCCCCCCCCCTCCTGAATGTTTTGGTTAGAAGCGTAAAATTTCCTATTTTTTGTCCGAAAATTTTAAAATTATATATGATTGTCGCCCAATTATTTTGCCTGAATATTTATACAATATATAAATTGGGTCTTACACTTTCCGCCCCCTCAGAACTTTTGGTCAAGCTCCGCCACTACACACCATTACTGGTAAAACATATCAACTACTTGAAACATAAATATTTTTAGATATGTGGCAATATGGTACTCATATTAAAGCTAAAAAACGCCCGTTATTATGATATAACTTTTTTTTTAAACAATTTACATATAAAAAAATTATTGCGGTTTTAAAAAGACGGGAAAAGTTGCATGTGACTTGCATGTGGGTTCCTAAATTTAAGGCATACTACATTTACTTTCATACCTTAATCTAAGAAATCAATCAATATAGTTAAAACAAATATTATAATTTTACCACTCGTTTAATCTGATTCATCAATTACCTAATCTAATAAATATGATCACTTCTTAGACCATGTGTAGTGGGCAATATTAACACTTGGGCGTTTTGCGCCATGTGGCAGCCCAGTTAGCAATGAGGCATTATTGGGCGTTTTCTAAAATTAGTGTAGTGGGGATGGGACATCATTGGGCATTATGTTTTGTAGTAAAATAAAATTAAAAAAACATTTAAAAATCTTATTGGCCAAGCAAATGGAAGCTCAAATGTGATTGGCCAACAATCCCCTCATTCGGCGTTTTTCAAACCACGCCAAGGGGCTTTTTTTTTGCAAGATAACGCCCAATCACGCCCAGAGGGCGGTGAAGGGGCATTTTTGGGCGTGATTGGGCAATTATTTAAAAAAAAAACGACCCACTACGCTTGGTTTATACTTTAAAAAAAAAACATATTTTTTTGAGGAACCCCACCCTCATAATGATATATATTATTTTAGGAAATAAGGATAATAAGATGAGATGCGTATATCATTTGGTATTGGAAAATCATATTATAAATAAAAAATATGTTTAAAAAATAGAGCTAAAAGTTTTTAAAACTATAACTTTTTGTAGTCGACATTATTATAATAAGTTACTTAAATTATTGAAATTAAGTTTGATACTTAACCGTTAATGTTATAAAGAAGTTTTACTAATTTTTAGGGCAAAAATCCTACTTTTAATAAAAGATATCAATTAGTGTCATATGCCAACATCTCCTATTGATCGGTTGGGTATTGAATATGATGAGCAATAGATTG
The DNA here is from genome assembly GCA_030545235.1 of Helianthus tuberosus. Classification (NCBI taxonomy): domain Eukaryota; kingdom Viridiplantae; phylum Streptophyta; class Magnoliopsida; order Asterales; family Asteraceae; genus Helianthus; species Helianthus tuberosus. The sequence goes on along the minus strand of CM060427.1, from coordinate 50,450,647 downwards.
TAAGTTAGTGGAATGGTTAATTTGTACGCCTATTTGTCTTATTGTACTATGCAAACAAAGAGTTATCATTATTAACTCATGTAATAAACAAGACTATAACATACTATATATATTGTAAAAATAAATTGAGAGAGAGAAATTGTTATATGTAACTAGGTGATGCCTCGCCCGCGTTGCGGGGCGATTCCCGAATAATTCTCAACCAATAAAAACAGTACTATAGTTTTGCTAGAAAGAAAAAGTAAAAAGAGTGTTAGGCAGCTCCTTGACACGATTTTTAGTTTGGACAAAGTCATATTTTTATTTTTACTTGGGGGAAAAATCAATTTTTTTCCCGAGGGTAAAATCCTAATTTTTAGCTAGGGGAAAACCATATTTTTATTTTGCACTGGGGGCAAAAAACGTAATTTTGAATTGAGGGTGATATCGTAATTTTGAACCGAGGGGAAAATCATAAATTTTAGCTAGGGGCAAAAGCATAAATTTATTTTGAACTGTGGGCAAAGACGTAATTTTAAAGTGGGGGCAAAACCGTAATTTTAAAGTGGATATAAAATAACAAACTGGTGTAAAATCGTAATTTTGAGCCGAGGAGGGGGGGGGGACAAAATTTTATTTTGAACTGGGGCGAAAACGTAATTTTGGCTGAGGGTAAAAGCGTAATTTTTTTACCGGGGGTGAAATCGTATTTTTTAGCTCGAGGCAAAAGGGTAAATGTATTTTTGAAGTTGGGGCATAACCGTATTTTTTAACTGGGGGCAAAAACGTAATTTTAAAGTGTGTATAAAATAATAAACTGGTTGATCCAATGGGTATTGCCCTCCGCCCATTTGAACCAATGGCAAAGAAATACTATTCAGGGGCAAAAACGTAATTTTAAAGTGTTTATAAAACAATAAACTGGTTGGTCTAATGGGGAGAGCCGGCCGCCCATTTAAACCAATGGCAGGGAGATACTATTCCCTGCCATGGTAAATGTAGATGTTGAAAATGGTAATAATAATAATAATAATAATAATAATAATAATAATAATAATTTTGTTTCGTTATTAAAGAAACTAGTGCTATTAAATCCGCGCGTTGCGCCGGAAATCCTCGCGTTGCGTCGTGGGTGGGTGTTAGTTCGTTTAACTTCGGTACTGACACTTGTTATAGCAACCAATAGAGAAAAAACTAAAAAAAAATCATGATATGACCAAAAATATACCAACACAGCGGGAATTTGCTCGGTATTGGTTTGTTTTTTTACGCCGCCTACACTCGTTACAACAACCCATAAAGAAAAAATCTTGATATGACCAAAGAATACCGACACGTGATTTACATGGATAAAAAAAAGCGCAAGTTATATGAGATATATAAAAAACCAAATAATAGATATAAAAAACCACTAAACAAAACATATAAAAAAAGCATTTAGAACAAATAATTACTGTTTATTTAGTTTCTTTATTAATAGTATAATAATAATAATAATTCATTTAGTTTTTGTATTAATAGTATAATAATATATACAATTACTGTTCTGTTTGCCTATTATCATATATGAATGAATTATGTTTGCCTATTATCATATATGAATTTCAAAACAAAACTAAACAATAATGCACAATTTGTTATGCCGAGATAGTAATTTTAATCTATTATCTATTATAGATTTTAATAAAGGATTTCAATTTAAGTTATGTGGTATTTTCTTCTTTAATTTAAAATAATATTATTGTATATATTATATACTATATCCAATTTATTTAGACATAACAACACATAAATACGTAATATATATATATATATATATATAGTGGAGAGTTGAAATGAGAAAAAAAATTGTAAGAAAAAAAAGAAGAAGTTTCAACCAATAAGGATGCTTCATTTTAATTCATAATATTTGCATTTAATTTTAATGTAAATGTATATTTGTAAACTTACATAAATCATTAATTTCTAGTCTTCATTTTTAATAGATAACTACATTAAATTTGTAACTTATTATCAAAGTATATATATATTTTTTAAAAAATAAAAAAAATTAATTTAGAGTGTAGGACAAATTACTAGGTGCGTAGGATAAATTACGAGTTGTGTATGATAAATTTAAATATGTGTAGGATAATTTTCGAAATGCGTAGGATAACGTTTTATGTATGTAGGAAAAAAATTAGTGTAGAGAATAATAGTGTTTATGAGTAACTAATTACTTAAACATAGTAATAAATTAGATGAAAGAAAAACTACTTAATATTATCCTTTGTTCCTTTTCTTTTCAATTAAATTTTTTTCTCAAATAAACCTCCCCCTATATATGGGTATATGTGGGGCGAGATTCATTTGAGAAGAAAATTTAATTGAGAAGAAAAAGAACAAATGATACAACTGTAAAATATTAAGTAGTTTTTCTTTCATCTAATTTATTATTATCTTTAAGTAATTAATTACTTATAAACAATATTATTCTCTACACTAATTTTTTTCCTACACACATAAAACGCTATGCTACCTATTTCGAAAATTATCCTACACATATTTAAATTTATCCTGCACAACTCGTAATTTACCTTACACGTCTAGTAATTTGTCCTACACTTTAATTTTTTTTTTTTTTGAAAAAAATATATATATATATATTTTGAAAATAAGTTACAAATATAAATTAGTTAGCTATTAAAGAGAAAGACTAGAAATTAATGATCTATGTAAGTTTATAAATATATCCTTACACTAAAATTAAATGCAAATATTAAATGAAGTAAAATGAAGCATTCTTATTGGTTGAAACTTCATCTTTTTTCTTGTTACAAAAATTTCTTCTCATTTGAACTCTCCACTAAAAACATAATATAATTCTTTTAAGTTTTCCTTTTTAATTAATTATAACAGAATTTAGGATTATTCGTATCACTTACAAATAACATACCGATGTTTAATTTATTAATTAATAATATTAAATTTTATATTAATCTTTAAGTTTTTCTTCAATATGTTATTCATAACAAATTATTAATTATTTATAGAAAAAAGTTGTATTGAACAATTTATTATCATAGTTCCTTAAATTAATGCAACTAGTTTTTTACTAGGGGAATTGGCCTGTAATAATCCCACCTAGACATTATTGGCCACTAATAATCCCACCTCAGAATATCCCTCCCACCAGTCCCATCTTTCACCTATTTTTCCTACAATGGTCCCTCGTTAAAAAAACTTAACGGAGTTAAGCTTTTTTTCAAATTACAAACAGATTGTTTAGGGCTTTTGATCAGAACAATGATACGAGTCCATTGATATAAAACTTACTTCGAAATGGTGCTCCAAGTGACTTGATTTTGGTTAATTGGAAATTTAAACACCCGAATTGAAGCGCCGTTTTCATCGTTTGGAGCACCGTTTCGAGGCAAGTTTTACATCAATGGACTCGTATCGTCGTTCTAATCAAAAGCCCTAAAAATTTGTTTGTAATCTGGAAAAAAGCTTAACTCTGTTAAGTCTTTTTAACGAAGGACCAATGTAGGAAAAATAGTTGAAAGGTGGGACTGGTGGAGGGAATATTTTGAGGTGGGATTATTAATGGCCAATAAGGTTTAGGTGGGATTATTACAGGCCAATTTCCCTTTTTACTATCCCCGCGTTGCGGCGAACGTCTTTTTTTGTTTAGTCTGTGTTTACATGTGTTTTGAAATCACTACGAGCGCGTTGCGTACGGAAACCGCTGACAAGAAGAAAAAGAAAATATAGAAAAAAAACACTAAAAAATAACCAAAATAAAATCAACCAAAAAAGTTGTATGGTAATAATGTTGTTCGTATGAAACCTGTGGTCAGAGATGAGCAAATGATATTGGGTATCAGTACCGAATTTCCCAAACCGAAAGATCTTAAGTACCAATTCGGTACGACTTATCGGAGAAGTAGCCACCACTATCACCATCGTCTCCATCTCTGTCTCTGGCCAACGACGCCACCGCCTCTCTCTCCCTCTCTCTCTTTCTTCTCTCTCTCATCTGCAGATGACCGCCATCACCGCCACCGCCTACCTTCTTTCACAAACCCTAGAACGAGTTTAGAGAGAGAAAGAGAGGGTAAAAGCTAGGGTTTTAGGTTTTAGAGAGAGAAAGAGGGGAGAAAGAACAGGGGTGGTTGTGCTCTGAAGAGGTGGTGCTGGTTGTGGTGTGGGGTGGATGTTGATGGTGGTGGTGGTGAGAAGGGGGAGGAGGTGGCGGTGGTGGTGGTGCTTGTGGCGGCAGAGAGGAGAGAGGGAGAACATATGGTGTGTGTAGTTAGAGAGAGAAAGTAGGCTATACAGAGAGAGTGGGACGATGAAGATGATCTGTAAAGATTATTATCTTTGTGTTAAATGTGTATATTAATATATATATATTAATTTTTAATTAAGAAAATGTTAAATGAAAAGCAAAATGATCAAAATGCCCCTGAACTAAAAGACAAAATAGGAGGTTGCAACAGTAAAAAAATAGGGTTTTTGGATTTTGGACTAAAATGGCAACAAAATGCAAACAACAGGGACCCAGATGTAAAAAGTTTGAGATTTGGACTAAAATGTCAAAACTGCCCAAACCACAGGGACCAAAATGGCAGTTTACTCATATAAATATAAATATATAATATAATATCATATCAAAATTAGAGAAAGTATTTATTGATTTTATTTAGAATTATTTATTAGAATAAGGATAAGGATAAATACAATGACAAAGCTTGAGATTTCCGACCGGGGGGCGAAAACGTATATACCAAAAATTTCTATAAAACCTGGGGGTCAAAAACATATATACCAAAAAATTTCTATACGAAATCAACATGCTCTCCACTACTGAGCCAAAAGTTCGGGGGGTCGACCGCCCCCTCCTGCCCCCACAAAGCTACGCCCTTGGATAAATGATAACTGTGTATTAATTATAAAGAAAAACTATTAAAATATAACATAAATTAATATTTGAGGGTGTAATAGAGAATATCATATGGCATTAATTGAAATTCTTTATTAGAATATATATATATATATATATATATATATATATATATATATATATATATATATATATAGGGTAGGGTTCCAACGTGAACAACCTCTCAAGAGTGAATTGCGTGAACAGATCTGGACCCTTGATTTCCTTTTTAGTTGTTAAGGGTAGGATTGTAATTATATAAAAAATTAGATTTAAATCATTATTTTAATAATTGAATTAAGTTACATCTTTCCTATTTTAAATTCATTATCCAAATTAGGATTTATTTATTAATAAGATAATTAACAAAACAAACAACAAATCACCATATTTCAATTTTAATTTTTATTTCAGATTTTATCACCAGAATTCAAATTTTGATTATTAAGATCCACGTAACCTTCATATTTCAACGGTATACACATGTGTACTTGGATATAAATAGAACAGTACACATGTGTACTCAGCATCGTACATATGTGTAATTAGCTACATAATACATACATAGAAACAATACCTGTAAAACTATTTTATATTTAACAAATTACAAGTTCCATAATGTTTTCCAAACCAAACAAAAAAACATATAATTACTAGTTCCAGTTTCGTAAAAACAATAAACCCAACATAATCGAAAAAACAAAAAAACATAATCATTTACAACTATTCGCCACGTTGTATGCTGAATCATCCTTATCGACCAAGCAAACAAACATATGTGAATCATCCTTATCGACCTCATACGTGAATCATCCTTATCTACCTCATACGTGAATAATCCTTATCGACCTTCCATATCCACTTTTCTCGTTAACGACATCTCCTATAATAGAACAAAAAAACTCAGCAACTAATACTTTGCATAATTCACAAGTGTACATTAACAACTTTACACATTCAATACACAAAAAAAAAAATCTGAGATATCACAAAAACAGACGTTATACACATGTGTACATCACATTAAAAACAGAGGAAAATCAGAATACACATGTGTACTTCGCATTAAAAACAGAGCAAAATCAAAAAATTGAACAAAAAACTCAGCAGCTAATACTTTGCATAATTCACAAGTGTACATCAACAACTTTACACATTCAATACACAAAAAAAATCTGAGATATCACAAAAACAGACGTTATACACATGTGTACATCACATTAAAAACAGAGCAAAAACGGAATACACATGTGTACACCCGCCTCAAAACAGAACATAACAAACAAAAAACACATTGTATATATGTGTACAACCATTAAAAGTTTAATACCATCCATAACAAACCAAAATCCTAGCATAACAATTGGAGATGCACTACACAGAGAGTCAACAAATTTGACAAGTCAAACACACACTCAAAACTGTGTAAAAGTCAAACATTGCACTTATCATACCAAACAGGGAACTTACCGAATGATTGATTAACCAATAAGCAAGTGATTAAGAACAAGTACTTTATCTATGCTGGTGAATCAAATATGGAATTCCCTCAACATTATTTACATTTTCTTACACCAGAAGAGGCTAAACAATATACCAATAGTCAAAGAGGACTGATTTCAAAACAAAGAAGATAAGATTCTTGAATGTAGTGGAGGTATGTGAAATCTGATCACTAGAAACTTAATCATACAAAACAAGGCATCCTCATATATATACGGATGATCTTAAATCGATGTAACAGAAAAATATAACAGACTATATAAAACTAAATGATGTAACTATATGCTCTAGTCAGTGAACATCAGAGAAGTAAATAAAAATCTACATTATGCAGTTGCTAGTCCTATAGCCGACGAAGCTACTGAATCAGATTTCGAATGCAACATATATATAATCTCTCCTAACACTTAACAATTCAACTATCAGCAAATAAAAAAAATGCAGCAGAAGAATTAACTGATGTAACTATATGCTCTTAACAGTTCTAAGGCTCTAGTTCATATAAAAAACATAGCACAAGCTACACAACTGTCACATCCTTATAAATAATGTGAGTCAATAAACATCACAACTGAAATCTACAATAAACAGTTGCTAATCATAATCGAAAGGAATCGGGAGTTGTAGAAACTTACAGATCGATTGAAAGAGATAACAGATGATGTCTAGGGTTTTTAGTTGAGGCAGATAGATGAGCGATTGAGAGACGCGGCCTATCATTTCCGATCTTGTTTACAACCTCCGTCATTGTCGCCGCTGTTTCGTCAGACGCCGCCACCAAAAGTAGTGGTTGGCGGTCATCTAGAGGCACATAGAGAGAGATAGAGCAGCGGGAGAAGAGATGGGGGGCAGGGCGATGTCTGCGACGATCTGGGTGGCGATGCAGTTCCGGCCACCTTCCATCTCCACTTTTCCCGTTGATGTCGAAGATGCAGTTCTGGCGACAGATCTGTGTGGGGTGGGATTTTCGTTAATGTCGGCTCTGATATGTGAGAGAGAAAGATGTGTGGGATTTTGAAACCTAAATGTAGATATAAACGGGATTTATGCAATCAAGATGATATGGAAATTACACATATACCCTTATTCACTTAATTAAATAGTAACAAATAACCAAATAATTACCATCATGCCATTCACTTAAAATCTCAAGATCATAAAAATCAAGGGCCCAGATCAGTTCACGCAGTTCACGCTGGAGAAATTGTTCACGTTTGAACCTAATCCTATATATATATATATATATATATATATATAGGGGACCCGTAAACACAAACTTGTGGTGCTCAAAACTACACACACGACATTTTTTTTTTGAATTTTTTTTTACAAATGTGTTTATAATACAAGCATCAACGTTTATGAAAAAATTTTTTGGTCCAACTCGCCCCGGATCAAAAAGTTCTCACGGTTCTTACAACTGGAGGTGGTTCTTATTTTAGCGGAATTCTATATATATATATATATAGAGAGAGAGAGAGAATCGGGATCAGGAGAAAACGCCCTAAAGTGTGAGAACAGTGAGAACGCATCCTAGCCCAACACGTGGCGCGGGATATGATCAGGGTGTAAGGGGCTTTTTTGTCTTTTCAATCTTCTTTATTTCCCAATTTCGTGTAACATGCTGCTTCATTTTTGGCATCTAAGATTATTTTGGCGTTAATTATATTCACTAACTACTTGGCGTTTTATTGTTTCTTGGATCTGTCACGTTGAATTAATTGTTTTTTGTCACATAGATAATTTTTTTTGGCGTTATGGCGTTTCCCAGGTCAATTTATTGGCGTTCATTGCGTTGTTAATAATTCATTACGATTCATTAATATTTTCATAAGATTACAATAAGATCAAATTAAAACAGACTAATAATCTTCTGTGTATGGAATTACATCAGAGATGCACCCATCGCTTTGTTCATCACTTTCTTCAGATTCATCATCATCATCAAATTTTAGATTGGCGTATAACGCCATCACCTCATCTGTTAAGGCTGTAACACTTCTCATCTTTTCAGGGTTTTGGCGTTCAGTCAATTATTGGTGTTTTTAATAATACATTGTTTTGGCATTTATATAGTAACAAGGTGCTTTGCCAGCATCCGTTCTCATAGTTTTCTTATATTAGGCGTTTGGTGTTTATAGTTTTTGGCGTTTTATATAATAATGTATTTTATTAGTAGAGAATTAGATAACAAACAACAGACAATTAGATAACAAAACAATAGAAAATGATAAAAATAAATACATAAATGAAGATAATCTAATTTCTCATCCAAATCTTCACCGTCATCAGCCTCTTCTTCTTGAATTTGTTTTGGCATTTTGAACCTTTGAATACCTTAGCCAGATGCCAATTTTCCTACATAACGCCCGTCTTTTTAGACAAAACTGATTAGTGGCATCCTGTATTTTTGTGTGATATATTCTTGTTTGGTGACATGTCATTGAAGATCAACTCCTGCTTAGATGCTATTATAATAATGGAGTCCAAAATAGCATTTACGCTTGCGTCGATCCCTTCAGGCCATGCATATATTCATCAAGAACAAAGCTCACATGATGACATATCACTGTCACCAGTCTCTTTTTATTGAATATTTGTCCATCTCATTCAGCAAAAGCTTATATAGATACCCACCTCAGAGAAGAATCCATTCAGTGAAACTTCATGCAGAACAATACTGGATATAGAAGAAACGAGCTTTGCCATCTGTGGTTTTTTTAACTATTTTTTTGGCGTTTAAAGTGGGTGGTCTCTATGAAACATGGCGTTTGTTTTCTGGGTGTGATCAATTGATTGTATGGAGACCCCTCTCTTATAGGATGTTTTTGGCGCATAGTTTAGGCGGAATTTATATTATAATAAATGATAGTAATAAAGTAACTGTCTTTTCAGTTACTGTGTGTATTTACTGTTTTGTTCAGCTTTATCAGTTAAGGGTGATAGACGTCCCATCTTGCAAGTTTGGCATTTTTTTAATGGCGTTATGTAGACCAAGATGACAAAATACATTAACAGAGAAAATATTAAACAGGAAAATTATTTTTTATTATTTTTGGCGTTTTGTAAGCAATAACTTTTTGTAGTTTTTTTATGGCGTTTTGAAATTAAATGGAGAAATATAGCATTTTATTATTATTTAAAAAAAAGATTATACAGAAGAAAACCAAAATAAAAAATTAAAACTCCTCGTCATAAGGTACTTTATCTGAGACGTATTCATCACTTCCTTCATCTTCTTCCTCGGAGTCTTCATCTAGACTTTCATCCATGTCATCACTTTCACTTTCATCGGCTTCTTGTTGTTGAAGATTCAGAAGCCTCCATTTGAACATGTACTACATCAACGCCATTTTTAAGTCCATGCTTGTGTTTAGACAAGTGGCGTTGTGCAATTCTTCCATGAACCCAATCCCCTGCTTTGTCATGATGTCTTCAAGCAGGTAGTCTTCCTGCTCTCTGTTGTCACATATAACTGTCACCATGTTTGTTTCCTCATCAAAATACCATGATGTTATGACTGGGTCTATTTTTCCATCTGCTTTGCTTGGTCCAAATTTCCTTGTTAATATTTTCATAAGCTTATGTATTTCATGACATTCGTTATCCAAAGCGATGCCAAGCGATAGGATACCCCTCTGTACCTCTTCTTCCATCTTCAAAATTGCTTTGATTGACCTAACATATACCCTCCTTCTGTTGTCAAAATGTATGACGAATCTTCTGATTCTCAGAGTGTATCTCCATGAAACGATGGTTGCCATTTTTTGCGTTTTGGTTAAACTTGGCGTTTTTGGTAAAAGATGTTTTTTAGGATGATGGATTGAAGTGATTATGGAAGCGATGTTTAACGTCGTTTATATAATGATGTTTTTGGTGCGTAATTTAGGAGAGAATTTTTTCTAATAAATGTTAATAATTGAATTTCAGTTACTGTGTTGGTTCCTCTTCCTGTAATCCCCAACGCGTTTTATCACTAATCTTTGGCATTTTGTATTAATGGCGTTTTATTTGTTTTGAATGGCGTGTTATCATCTTAGTTGGCGTTTTGAATTTGAGCAGTAAAATACATTTTTACCCTTAATGAAGCGCGCCCACTTAATAAAATTGTTGTTATTTATAAAAACGCCACCGCGCCAATCTAGTCCATAATTTGTTTTGATCTGACGATCCATAATTGTTCTCACTGTTCTCATACTTTCCCCTGTTTTCTCTAAATCCTGACCCTATATATATATATAGAGAGAGAAACGGGATCAGGAGAAAACGCTCAAAAGTTTGAGAACGCTTCCTGGCCCAACACGTGTCACGCCGCTTAGAAAAGGGCGAAGGGGCTTTTTTGTCCTTTCATCTTCTGCTTTTCCAGTTCCGCTTTTCCCAATATTGTTTTATTTTTTGGTTTTTAAGATTTTTGGCGTTAACCAAATTCAATAATTAATGGCGTTTTAATGGTTTCATTGTATTAACATTTTGGTGTTTATTCAAATCGTATGCCCTTGGAACCCAGGGGGTCAGGAAATCTATTTGAATGACGTTTTTCAAAGCGTTTTAAACAAGATGGCCCATTGTTCTATTATTTTTTATACACATTTTGGCGTTTGTGGTATCTTGGCGTTTTACTATTGTTAGATTATATTTCAAACCACAGGAAAAAAAATACAAGCGAAGAAAATAAATTAAAAATCCTAATCGGATCTCTCTTCACAATCTTCACTGTCATCAGTCTCTCTCTTCTTTAATAGTACAAGAACTGTCACCAAATATATGACGTTTGATGTAAAACTTAACAAACCCATCGGTTTGATTATTTTGGCTGCTCGTCTGTTGAACTGGCTTTTTTGTGGATGTTTGGGGACATAGATCTATGACGTGTGAGTGGGTTTTTCCCTTTTTCTTTATGTTGATCTTCATCTTTATAATCAACCCACTCTTCAGTGTCATTGATCTCTTCTCCTCATCCAAACCTTCTTCAAGTACAAAAAATATAAAATGCCATATGACTTGCATCAGTTACTTTTTCTTGAATTTTTGTCCATCTCATGCAGCAAAATCTTTCTGAGTTACTCCCCTTTGATAACAATTCATTCAGTGAAACTTCTCGAAGAACAATTATGAATATCCAAGAAAGCATATTAGCCATCTTTGATTTTTTTATTTTTTGGCGTTTTACAGTGAGTGGTATTTAGTAGTATTGGCGTTTGTTTTTTTGGTTTGATCAAATGGAAGTTGCTGAGACGTATCATTTTATAGGATGTCTTTTTGGCGCTTAAGTTAGGCGTTGCATTATTATAATAAAGTATTTGTCTTTTCAGTTACTGTTTGTAATTATTGTTTTGATAAGCTTTATCTCTGAAGTCTGTAACACGTCCCATCTTTCAAGTTTGGCATTTTAGATTCTAATATAATAAATTTTCCCTATCTTCAGTATTACTGATTTGTATTTACTGTTTCTAGTTACATTTTCAAGTTTGTTTTTTATTTTTTATTTTTTTGGGTTTTTTATAACATTTTTTCAAAGTAATTTTATTATAGTTTGGGAGTTTTTGGGAGCGTTTAACGGGATGATATCGTTTAAACAAACATTTTGGTTGTTTTGGCATTTTTATTATATATGGCGTTTTTATTATATAACAATCAACTGAAAAGGAAAAAAAAAAGAATACATAAACAATTGATCTTCCAAATCTTCACTGTCACCAGTCTCTTTCTTCTTTTTTGAATCATGTTAACTGGCTGGTTCGACTTTCGTATGATTCATGTTGTTTTTTTTGTTTTTCAAGTAGTTTTCTGTGTGGCTGTTTGGAAGCACACAGTCTGACATCAACATCTTTTTCTTGAAGATTTGTCCATCTCATGCAGCAAAATGTTATTGAGTTTAGACCCTTCAGCAAACAATCTTGATTTTTACAATGAACGATGTTTGATTTTTTAACTTTTTTGGCGTTTTACCGATAAAAAGAACGCCACGAAATAAGAGCACCTTAAACCTCAAAATTTGATCATGCTAAAATCAATAATGTTTTACTGCATGAGATGGACAACATTGTTAATCCTCGGTTAAGAAAGATAACTGACAATGTTGTCCACCCCATACAGCTAAACTTTATTGACAACAAACCTCAATAATGTTTTTGTATGTTTTGGCGTTATAAATTGGATGGAAGTTGAGGATTAGTCAATAAGATTTTACTCAATGAAATGGACAATATCCTCACTTAAGGATTTGGTCCATTTCATTGAGCGAAATCTTACAGACAACCAAACGGAATTTCAAAAAAAACGTTTTGGCTTAGAAGATATTTGATGTTTGGGTTTTTTGGCGTTTCTAAGGAGAATGGTATATATCAAATATGGCGTTTGGGTTTTTGTGTGTGTTTTTAATTGAAGGTCTGAGATGTATATATAGGATTTTTTTGGCAGTTTTTTTAGGCGGGATTTTACTATAATTAAGTTTGGCGTTTTATATCTAATGGCGTTTTACTAGAATGGTCTGTGATTTTTGTTTTTGGCGTTTTATTTCATGAGATGGCGTTTTGTGTGGAGAAGTCAAAAGACTCTTTTACCCTTAATGAAGCGTGACCACGTAATAAAATTGATGTTATTTACGAAAACGCCACCGTGCCAATCTAGTCTATAGATTGTTTTGATCGGACGATCGATAAGCGTTCTCACCGTTCTCACACTTTCTACCATTTTCTCTAAATCCTGACCCTATATATATATATATATACTAGATTATAAGCCTGTGTATTACACAGATCTAAAGATAGAAATCACGTAACTTTACAACATCTGCACAAATTTACACAAGTGAATTATTTTATACGTACACCAATTTACATAACTTAGTTATTCTTTTTCTATGTCAGGAAGTAATGAAAATAGGTGATCATTTACTTTCTGTACAACTTTGCTCATAGCAAGTATGGCTCTGTTATAAAAATATTTAGATTTTTTTTAAATATTGAAGACTAATAGCAGTAGTATGGTATTGTATGGTATGTTAATTGAAAAAGGTAAACCGCTATTCTTTGATAAAGTTAAAATTGTTATTAGTGGTGATGTTTATAGATTGACATTTAGATGAACATGGATAGCTTGAAATCCTGATATGTATTTTGATAATACATCTGGAAATTAGAGTCATAAATGCAAAGGTGGAGATGTTCCCCGATCAACCCGTTGAGAACCTAATTAAGTAATTATATGTACATCATTTAAATATTGAAGTTGTTTACAACACAATATATTAATGATAATAATATTAGATATTAATATAATAAATATATATTAATAATAATATTAGTAAATTAATATAATTCATTGCACATCTTAAAAAAATGCACTACGGTTATTAATTATAATATTAGATACTCATTAGAATTATTGTAGAACAAATTATTATATTAATTATATTTAACTAATATTTTTATTAAATTAAAGGAGAGAATGATATTGGCAAAAATATGTGAAGAAAGAAAAACTATATAATTAATATTTATAATGTTTTAATATATTACATTTGCAAAAATATAATTTATATTAATGTTTTTATCGCTAATACTAATTTAGGATATTTTTTTATTCATTCATTGGGAAAATATAAAATATTTTGAGTATCCAAATAAAACTAATCAATAATATATATGTTCATAATATATATTATGATGAAGAGATTTATTTATAATATTAATATTAGAAGAAGAGATTTGATGCTATTTTTTAAAACATTTATTACTTTAGGGATTAAGATAAGGCAAAGTGATATTTATATATTAAATTAAAAAAATATAAATAAAAATTGTTAGATTGGAGGAGCAAATGCTATGTGACATTGTTATTACTAAATTAATGAAAAGAATGCCATGTGGCATTAAAAGGGTCCTTTTATTAATATTATTATATTACTAGCATATAAACCCGTGTATCACAATGATTAAATATAAAAAAACTTAGATTAAATAATATTTTAATTTATAAGTGTTATAAACCCGTGTATTACACATGCAAAATATCAAAAAAAATGTACATCATACTTCTATATAATCTTGATCACGTAGTTATAAGAGTGTAATAATAGTATAATCTAATTATTGTGTTATTCCGATTAGTACTAAAATAAGGATGGTTTAGTAAAAAAGATCTAATTATTGCATTTTTTATTTTACGATAATATTTAATAAAATACATTGTATTTATATAAAAATATTAATTAAATAATGCATCCTAATCTGGTTATTAACATATTTAAATTAAATTTATTATATTAGTAAGGATAAGGAATAAAAAAATTATTTTAAAATAAAATGTAAGTCTAAATTGTAAGATTGAAGGAAAGAGTCACACGTGACAATAATCCTATATTAAAAGTTAAATTAGATTTGATCTTTTGTTTGTAACTTTACCATTTTTATCAATAATTAATAGTTTACATCATTTAGTTTTAAAAACATATGTGGTTAATCTTAATGATGTGTTATATTAACAAATAAATTTATTATACTGATGCATAAATAATTAAATTGGAGACATTAGTAATAATAATAATAATAATAATAATAATAATAATAATAATAATAATAATAATAACTAGTAAAGAATACCGCGTTTTGCGGTGGGTAAGTGTCATTCATAATAAAAGTTCCTAGAACAACACAAGGCTTGCAACAAAAAGTCACTAAGAGCAAACGAATTTTGAAAACTGATCATTACTATACCGATAATCACCGATACCAATGCTACCCCTAGGTTTGATCCTTTGTCCTTTGATTTTACCTAACTTGAGTCGTAACCGAGTAACCTGCAATACAACATGGCCCTTTTAGTACCTTCGTTAGTTGATTAATTATAAGATCAATAATAACTATAAATAAGCGTGAAGAAATGATCATTCCATAGAACATGCATGTATCATAAGTATGATACCATTTCTCAATTTATAAAGCTGCAAATCAAATACTACTTTCAAAATGATATATATAATAATATTTGTGTAATCTAACTTAATGAGTAATAACAGTAAGTCCTAAATCATAATTAGTGGGTAAAATACAATGTTAAGAACTCCCTCATCATACATGAAAACTTATATAATTAAACACAATCACGAATATGGAAGTCTTGTTGCCAATGGTCGTACATGCGCACCTGAACACGGTCTTTATCATAGAACTTGTATGCCCTTTGTATCTTCATCGTTGTTGTCACCTATAGCACAATAAAAAATAAGCAGCACAAAAAGATTAGATGAGCTTTTCTGATCTAGCCTTGAGTTGGTTGTATTAAATTGGCTGAACAAAGAGCCCTTTTCTGCCAAGAAACAAGCAAAAAAAAAAAAAAAAAAAAACAAATGCCGAAGGCCAAGCTGGCCAATGGTAGTAATATTCGTTAAAATTACCGTCGGAGATTGACCACACAGGTAGACAGTTTGTGGTTGACGAACGGTGCCAATTCGTTAAAATCCCCTTCCGTCACGCTCTCTCTGTCACTTCGATTCTCTCTCTTTCTCTCTAAACAACTCTCTGTCTCTTTGATTCTCTCTAAACAATTCTCTGGTACCCGCTCTCTTTATTGGAACAGAAAAAGAACAGTAGCAATACCATAAATAAGATCCAAACTTTGGCTAATTATTTTAGGTTCATAAGGCCTGACGGTAATTGTTATATAGAGTAATAATAATAATAATAATAATAAGGGTTATTGCATTTTAATAATCCTAAGTTTCACCTGTTGGCCGATAATAATCCTAACTTTAAAAATTCCCTCCAATAATCCCAACTTGTAAAAGTTTGGCCGCCATTGATCCTTTTCAAACATATAAGAATTTGATCTCCTCAATGGATTCAATTACACCTAGAGACTCCTTAATTGATTTAAGTGCACCTATGTTAGAAAATGATCAATGGCGGCCAAACTTTTACAAGTTGGGATTATTATCGGGCAACAGGTGAAACTTAGGATTATTAAAATCCATATCCCTAATAATAATAATAATAATAATAAGGGGAATTGGCCTGTAATAATCCCACCTAGACCTTATTGGCCACTAATAATCCCATCTCAGAATATTCCCCCCACCAGTCCCACCTTTTACCTATTTTTCCTACAATGGTCCCCCGTTAAAAAAACTTAACGGAGTTAAGCTTTTTTTTTTTCAAATTACAAACAGATTGTTTAGAGCTTTTGATCAGAACAATGATACGAGTCAATTGATATAAAACTTACTTCGAAATGGTGCTCCAAGTGACTTGCTTTTGGTTAATTGGAAATTTAAACACCCGAATTGAAGCGCCGTTTTAATCGTTTGGAGCACCGTTTAGAGGCAAGTTTTACATCAATGGACTCGTATCGTCGTTCTAATCAAAAGCCCTAAAAAATCTGTTTGTAATATGGAAAAAAGCTTAACTCTGTTAAGTTTTTTTAACGAAGGACCATTGTAGGAAAAATAGGTGAAAGGTGGGACTGGTGGAGGGAATATTCTGAGGTGAGATTATTAATGGCCAATAAGGTTTAGGTGGGATTATTACAGGCCAATTTCCCTAATAACAACAACAACAATAATAATAATAATAATAATAATAATAGTTTTGTTATAGATAAAAATAAACTAGCGATTAAAAGATTTTTTATTTTTAAAGGATATTCATACTAAACACAAACATATTAAAAAAAATATAATAACCCTTTATCGTATGTCATAGAGGTGAAGATAATCTTGATTTCTAATTTGTAAAATCGGTATATCCAAGAGATAAAGTAATTCTTATATTTTTTATCTCTGTATCGTATAGTGTAATTTATTAACCCAAACATCATGGCATATCAATTTCTTTTGAGGGAGATGAGGTTTATCTAGAATTATTTATTATGGTTGAGGTAGCATAAGAAATTGCTATATGGCATTTTGATGACAATATTATTATTACTAAATTGATGGAGAGAATGCTATGTGGCATTAAATGGATTATTCTAATAGTGTTATATACATACATACATCCTAATAAAGAACATACCTAGGGTGTCACATGACACTTTTCTAGCCTCCATTTCACACATAACATTTTTAGGCTATATTTGACATATGACACTGTTATGGGTGTTGTCCCAATCAATAGAAAAACCTTTACAATGCTTCGGGTAAAGCGGACCCGTTTGATATACGGGTCAAAATTCGAAGTCGGTATAAAAGCTTATTACCCGTTCCAAACACAGAATTCCTTCACAATCTAGGGTTTCTTCATGTGCGATTACCTCCTCTTACGATCCAGGATCAAATCCTAGATTCTCTGCTCCTCCATTGACGCTCCATCTCTTGTAGTTCTCCCCTGGCCTCCTTCTTACTTCTAAAGATTTGATGTATTGTACAAACTAGTGGGTGTTTGTGAAACTATAACAATATCATACTCAAATTAAAGAAATGTTCGTTTCTGTGGTGAAACTTAAAAAAAAAGTATTAACATATGAAAAGATATGGCCATTTAAAGATCGTAGAACTTAGTTTAAACGTCAACAATATGTTTTAAGTTATTGTATTAGGGTTGTCCAAAAAGCTCGCTCGATATGACATGATTTGAAACTGAGATTCGGCTCGACTCGGCTAGTAACGAGCAGAATTAGCTCGGTTTGACTAGCTTTCATGATTTTGGGGGTGTTACATGGATATCATCATCAACAAACAACCCTCATAGTCATTATTTTGCTTTTTACACTCGTATCAATTTTTAAGAATCTCGCTTTCATCACGAGTGATGTCAAAAATTATATATATACTTAACCTAATGTGTTTTCCGTGCACGTTGTCATCTCTCTAAGGGCACCCAGGGTGGTGGACATTTCGCCCGTGATCATTTTGTACAACGAGTGATAGCAAACAAAACACCACCACCGGTCAAGATTATCACGCGTCAATTATATAACGCGTGAAGATTATCACGCGTGAAAAGTTAGAGAGAATGAGGGAAATTGTTGGGTTGTGAGGAAAATTGTTAGGCGTGTTGAGTGATGGACATTTCTACTAAAATCTATCACTATTGATGGAATAAAGCTCGATGACATGACGAAAATTGATTGCATGCTGTGAGTGACGAGTGAGTGGTGAGTGATGACCACCCCTACCCCTAATGCTAGTAATTGATGTCCTTATTCAATGGTACATAATCACCCTTACACTTTTTTTTATATCAAAACACTTTTTAAATATCATCTTACTTCTAGTGCTTTTTATATAGTGCTCTAATTGTTCCTTATGAAGTTTCTTTTTATTTTATGTTCTCAAATTTTGTTTTGGCCACAACTAATGATGCACGTGAACTTTTAAACGTCTTACATGAATTCAAAACCACCCTGATTTTGTAAACATACTACTATAATTAGCATTTAGCAAGCAATTGAGGAATGAGAACATGGGAATATGGGATGGGCCATTATGTGAACTGATTATCTTTGTTTCAAAACAATATAATTTGACATGTTTTTTAGTTTTACTTATGGAAGAGGAGGAGGTGTCAATTCGCTTAAAGAAGGCCACAACTGGAACAATCGTGCATGATTTTATAAACAAAAGCTAGAAAATAAAATACTTTTCATGCATTTTTTTTTTCATTTCACTAAATACAATTAGCTAAAGCGTAAAACAATTCATTTTTGGATGGAAAAGAAAATTAATATTTTTTTTATTCTTATGTTTGGTAACATGTTTATTAAAATACCAATAAACATAACACTTCCGCTGCAGCGCGAATTCCATCGCAGAGCACGGGAAGATATCACTACTTTTTATAAGACATTATTGTTCTTAATAGAGAAAAAAATTAATACTAGAGATTTTTATAAAATTTATAATGCCACATATATCAAGTATACATAACAAGAAACTGATATATAAGAGAGAGATAAAGATTAAAGGGATTTTTACATATTTCGCCTTTTTAAGCTGCCTTATTACGTATTTCCCCAACCCAAAAAAACAATTACATATTCCCCCCCCCCCAACCCATATATATTACATATTTCTCCTTTTCATTAAAATGACTCTTATTTATGACTATTTTACCCTTAATAAACTACTAACTGAATATTTACATATTTTCCCATTCTAATATCATTAATCAATTACATGTAGTATCACCCAAATTCTTTTACTTGTTACTCTTGTCAAACGATACAAACAAAACCATAATACTCATAATAAAAAATCGAAACTTTCATTAAAATGCAATCCTTACTTGTTCATAATCAATTCCGTTCAAAAAACATAAAGTTTAGTAAAATTTAAGAAGTACAAATATGACACCAAAAATTCAAAATCAACCGCTCAAGCTTTGACGAATTACTTTCATGTTTTTTTTTTTTTTTTTTTTTGTACTCTTTCCTCATCCCCTTTTGCTTGTTGAGGCTTGATGTTGAGTATTGGTGATTCTACCTCATTCTCTCAAATTAGTGTAAATAAGTGGTCTTCCATATCATTTATATCATCATCTTCCATCATGAATCACCTTAAAAAAAACAAAAACAAACAGTTATCACAATAAGAATTGGCCTGGTCTATTGGCACACGGCCTTTGTCTTTTTGCACACTCAAAGCGCCCCGCTATGGCCAAAGCGGGGCGCTTTGAGTGTGCAAAAAGACAAAAAGCGTGGGCTGGACTTTGTGTTGTTTTTTTTTTTGAAATAGGTGGGATGTGGGTTAGTTTGGTAGTGTTTTTTGGAGGAAAAAATTGTATTTGAGTTTTATAATACGTTTTTTTATAATTACGTTTTTTTACGTCATTATTTTTATAGAACGTATATAATATAAGTGCGTCTTTATAAACTGTTAACCTTGTTTATTTTGTTAAATTAAACGAACACGTTAAATAAAATGTATAAAAAGCCATAAGAATTAAACGTAAACAATCCAAAACCAACGTGATGTAAATAGAAGATTAACTGCAATATATATTTATATATATCAGTTTGTACATACAAAACAAAAAGGTACAACTGAGTACATAATACATAACAAAACACTATACAAACAAACTAAGGTACTAATCCTCGTGCGGTGGGGACGGTGGGAGGGGAAGTGGAGGCAACCCAGCGAGCTCTCGTAGAGAAACGAGCGTCTCGATGATCCAGTCCTGGCGTGCGGCCTGGCGTCTGAGGCGCCGGTCGAAGTCCCGAGCCACCTCACGCGCTACCGGAGGCAGGTCAGCGTAAACGTGCTGCGGGTACTGTGGCGGCTCAGGAGCTGGCTGAACTGGTGGTACCGGGATCTCCTCGACTTGCTCCTCCTGAGCCGGATCCTCTAATACAGGCTGAGCCTGAGCCTGAGCCTGAGCCTGAGCCTCAGCCTGAGGCTGGCCCGGGAACTGATCGAGTCCCAGAGCCTGTAGCTGAGCCTGCCGAGCGGCCGCCTGAACATCAGGAGGGGCCAACACTCCAGGCCTCACCTCAATAACAACCGAGATGACCTCCGGCACCGGCTCCGGCTGCCAAATCAGCCCGTCTCCGCCCCTAAACCTCAGACCAACATCAAAGGTACGGGTGATCTGCATGCTAGAAACTGACGCGCGGCCCAACCTGGTAGACGGGACCGGAGCGGACAGCACCGGATCATGCTCGGGCATGAGCCCGAGCGAGCGTGCGATGGCGGTGATGTATGAGCCAGTGTGCACCCACCCGCGGAGCTGCCGGTGGTATGCTGTGGCAAAGTAATCTGCCAGGCAGGCTGCTAGATCGCAGGGCTGTCGTCGCAGTAGGCAGTATAGAAAGAAAAGGTCACTGAGGTTGACCTTCTCCCTGCTGGCACCCCGCGGCACGATAGTTGCCGCGATAACATGGTGCAGGTATCGGAACAAGGGGTCTTTAATGGTGGTGGCCTTTTGCCAGGATTTCCCAAAGGGAACCCTGGAAATGGCCCTCCAGAAACTGATAAGCGTCTGCCTGTCCATCATCTTAACCGCCTGCGTATATAAATCAGTATCAAGCTCGGCCTCTGTGTACAAACCTGTATAAACAAATAATATTAAATAAACAAATAATAATAATAAACAAATAATATTAAATAAACAAATAACATTAAATAAACAAATAATAATAATAAACAAATAATATTAAATAAACAAATAACATTAAATAAACAAATGATATTAAATATAAAATAATAAATGATATTATTTAAACAAACCTGTATGGACAGCAAACTGCCGCACACTCATCTGAAACTCCTGACCGGCGAGACGGAATGTAACCTCGTGGACTGGAAAATCCGGGTCCTCCACGTAATCCGCCGGATGCGGCGCGTATGTAAACGTGGAAAGAAACTCCCACGTAAGCTCAGGGTACGAGTCCTCCATCGCTAACTCAAATAGGCGCGACCAAGGAGTATCTAGTCCAACTATCTCACGCGCCCGCGCGGCCTCTCCCACGGTCTCCAGCAGGCCCCAGTCTATCCCTACATGCTCCCCAATGGGGATGGTGCGCAACCTCGCGCATCTCCCCCTCGCCCGTGACCCCGGCGGAAACTGCAGGTACGGACATGTCGGCTCTCCCTCCTCTCCCACATCTCCCTCAGCCTCCATATGCTCAATCTCGTCATCGGAGGAATCCATCCCTGCACGTTGACAAGATAATATTAAATATAAAATAATAAACAAATAATATTACTAAACAATTTAAATAATAAACAAATAATATTATTTAAACAATTTAAATAATAAACAAATAATATTAAATATAAAATAATAAACAAATAATATTATTTAAACAATTTAAATAATAAACAAATAATATTAAATATAAAATAATAAACAAATAATATTAAATATAATTTAAATAATAAACAAACAATATTAAACAAATAATATTAAACAAATAATATTAAACAAATATTATTAAACAAATAATAAAAAAAAATAAACTTGAACCAAAGCGCCGCGCTTTGGCCTTGGCGCGACGTTTTGGTTCTTCATTTTGAAGAACTGAACCAGCAATCGATCAAATCCGGCCCAATCAAAACAATATCAAACATGTACATTTAACCAAAACGATTAAGGGTGTTCGATCTTACCTTTTAGCGGTCGAAAGCTTGAAAACGAAGATATCCGGAGATCAGTGTGTGTAATCGCACCTTTTGTGTGTGTTTTGTGTTTTGTGTTGAAATGGGGGAGAAGCTGCCTCGCTTCAGGTATAACGAGGGACCAAAGCGCCCCGCTATGGCCAAAGCGGGGCGCTTCTGTTCTTATTTAAGGGCAAAGCGCTTCGCTTTGGACATAGCGGGGCGCTTTGGGCCTTTTTTAAATTTTTTAAAATTGTTTTTAATTCACAAACGCGTCGATAATAGTCTAAATTTTACGTTTTTTCCATTATACATCATTTTTTATTATATATGGACTATACTGCAAGTTCCGGATCAAATCGGTTACGTGTGATGTCTTATTCCGTTATATCGTATCATTTTGGTTTGAAAGCACAAGTACTCATGTGAGAGGTGTTATGTGTATCAGTCGCCTACCGTACATGAACATGACGTATTTTTTCATTAATTGTAGTATTATGATGTATATTGTCATTTTGGGTCGTACAAGTGCGTATTGAATCTGATTGGGTCGCGCCGGTGACATTCGGTTTTTAACGTGATGTAACGCATATATTGAACAAACACAAACGTTCTTTATTATTAAACACATTTAACATACATCGTGAACATATGGGGTTACATTAAGGTCAGGGGCACGATACGTAAGCATTTCGTACGCGTTGATCTGATCCCTGTATAATGTATGCCAGGCTGCTGCGCGCTCTGTTCTGTTCGCTGTCCAGAGTGGGTTTGGGGGAGGCATTGGATAACAACCTCCAAGCTCTACATGTATGAAATGCCCATGGTCGACGAACACAACCGCAACCACCAGGTGAGGTTGCTCAGCTTCGTTTGGCCCGCCCAGCAGAGGGAAAATTGTATTGCTCCCACGCATGTCGAAGGTGTGAACAATCACACCGTATCGTTGGGCAATAAGAAACCCCGTGTCAGGCATCGTCATGTAATTTTCGATATCTGCTCGTCCCACCCCCTTGAAATCGATCCGTCTAAGCAGCGCATCATAATGTCCTATGTTTTCCGGATCGAAAAACTGCCTCCAAAGCGATCCGTTCGTACGTAACTCCTTTATAAGTTGTTTCCGGATCATCAAATATGAATTTTGTTTCACTCCTAACCCAACAGCCACCGATCGAAACCCACAATGACCATCTGGTTTCACGTCCTTTATTCTAACGATGTATGGATGGATCACTTCGGGAATCTGAGATGCGTAGTTGCGGATCGCTATATCCGTCTTAGGACCGAGCTTGATCATCGGGAAATCAGGGTGCAGGTTGATCGGTTTGGTATTCTTTTGTCTTCTAGAATCTTCGGGTGATATGTACGAGCTGTGACGGGGAAGATCATCTGAGGCCTCGACCCAAGTTTCTTCCGACGGAATGTACGAGCTTTTTCTAGCGGCTTCAACCTTTCTTTCTTCCTGCGTTTTCAATGTTGGGCGACCACGAGTTTTCTTCAGAACAGCAGGAGGTTTTTTGTTATTGTTCCCTGGATTGAGGATTTGCTGAAACTTTTCAAAGAAGCTCCTTTTCACTTGAGGGGGTGTTGGATCGATCTTTTGTTTCAATTTTTCAAATTCCGCGTCTACATCGATATCCTCTATGTTTTTCTTTGCAGGCTTGAAGTTAAGCTTCTTCCAGAACACGTCTATGTGTGTGATACGGATTTGCTGACCTGTGGACGAAAACAAATTAGGTGGCAGAATCATAACGAGAAAGGTCAAAGATATTAATTACCATGATTTTCCAACTTTTCCAAATGACAGGCACATGGCAAACCACAGCTGGTAAAAAGTTGGCAACCACAGCTTGCACCGTAGGCTCTCAACCCGTTTTCCTTACGTTTTAGTTCCCTACTCAAAAGCTCAATCGCATATATTGAAACCTTTCTGAGAATATATGCAAGCATGGGCTGCTTCTTGTGGTGCGTCATCACTTTTCGGAGGCTTGTTTCAAAGCTACTACTAATCTCGGTGTATTGTCTATCAACAACATGTTCAACATACAGTACAAGTTTATCCAGTGTGTTGCGATGACTTGGAAAGTGACTTTTTAGTGTTGCATGCATGCCCTCAACCCTGTTGGTCGTAGTTTGGTGAAAGTTGATAGTTTTGTTAATCCAGCAAGATACAAACTTTTCACGGTACGGATCCAACCAGGATTTCTTCAAATAATCAAAAACCTCTAAAATTAAAAAAAAATGTAAATAGTCAGTTTTTGTTATTATATAAAATTTGAACATAATTATGTAAGAAATACCTACGTTCACGGTCATCTTCTTTCAGCTGTGCTTCAAGGTTTTCCAAGTTATACCTGTATATTTCCTCGGTCGTAGACTCGCACAATAACCAAAATCTACGTACGAATTCTTTCCATTCCTTGTCAGAGAATTTCTTCTTGCTGTTCTTATTAATATTTTGTTGAATATGGAACCGACAAAGATACTTATGCGCTTTTGGAAAAACTTGTTCACACGCGTTCATTAGCGCAAAATCCCTGTCTGTTAAAATCATGCGCGGTTCCATACATCCTACCAGCATAGACTTGATCCTCTGCAACACCCATAGGTAGTTCTCTGACTTCTCAGCGGAAATTACCGCACAAGCAGCCGTAAACGATTTGTTTGTCGACGTCATGCCTACGACCTGAACAAATGGCAGGTTGTACATGTTCGTTTTGTAGGTGGCGTCAATCATTAGCACATGCGGGAAGGCACACCACACATTGAATGATCTTTCGTGAACAAAGAAGACATCTTCAACTTCGTTTGATATCTCATTCGTGCGCATGTAATAAGTGTAATTTTTTTCGAGAAGAATGCTTTCAAGTTTTTGCATCGGAGACTTACCGACATTTTTTTCTGCGTTGATCTTCTGAACAGCGTTGTGTATATCTTTCGGAATAAGCTTTCTAGCCGGATTGTTTTTTGTCAGCGTTCGCCAGATACTTTGGTTGGGAATGTCTTGCTCTGCCAGCTCCTTAACCAGTTTTGTATCCTCCGAAGAAAGCCTTCTCGCATACGCGTGACCCTCTAAGTTTTCAATAGGAGTGTGGTTATGCTTCGCCTTCGTCACCTCAATCCTCCAAACACTTCCGGATGATTCCGAAAACCCGATCATCTCGAACGGGCAGCCTATTTTCTTGCTACCCGTTTTCCTCTGTGTAGCTATACTCTTATGCTCCCCACCAAAAGTACATTGAAACCAAATCTTGTAATTCTCTCCTCTTTTATTCGACCTCTTAGTCACAATGAGGTAACCGTTGTCTTTTGCCGTGTCTTGTACCCAACGCACCAACTCTTTACGTGACGAAAAGGTCTGCGTTGTATCAAACGAAAACGTAACCGGGTAACAGCCTTCCTCGTCAACAGACACATCCCCCGGCTCACCATCGTCACCGAGGTCCGAATATACTTGATGTTCAAAGTTGTGCTCGCCACCGTAACCGAAATTCGAATAACCTTGTAAGCTCTGTTGACAACCGTAACTGTCGTTTGGACCACACTCCTGCTGTACAAAGCTGTACTCGCCACCGTAACCGAAATTCGAATAACCTTGTTGTGCGTAAGGGTCCTCCACAGGGGTATTCAAATCCAGCGTCACCGTGTTATCACGATAACGAATGCCAGATACAACCTCTGCCTCCCTCAAGTTGGACGAGATCGGTTTCTCATACGAGTCAGAAATAGCGGTCCCCTCGTAAGAATCAGGAACAACTGTCTCGTCAGAATATTGACCGAAAATATAGTTGTTTAACCACGACATCGTTTTTTCAAGAGATGTAACTAATACAGCAAAACCGCGCGTTATTTTGAAGAAACACAACGGATGGGGAATAAAGGCAATACAGACCTTTGATCTGAAATGAATGAAAATGTATATCGAAGTGTCTGTCTCAGAGGTTGCTTTTAAAAGGTAAAATGGGTGAAATTTGGGGTCGAAGCGCCGCGCTATGGCCAAAGCGCGGCGCTTAGGGTTAACGACAAAACATCATAATCAACTTTATGTCTCTCAAACAGTAGCGAATGTCTCAAACGTCAATCGAAGCACCTTTTGTCGAGCATAGCGCCGCGCTATGGCCAAAGCGCGGCGCTTTGAGGTGTGAAAATAATTTTGGCCGTGTGCAATTAGCATGACCCTAAGAATTAGGTTGTTGAAAGAATGCATTGAAACAATTAAGAAGGCTTGGTTTCTACAAACAGTAGACTTAGGCTTTTCCAAAAACTTGCATTGAAACATGTATGCATTGAAACAATAAACTGATTCATACCCACCGACCCACTATCACACCACAAAAAGTTCATTGTTTTTTCATTTTCTATTTTCCTAGCAAACAAATAATACATAATAATAGTAGAACAATAACAATCGGTGCATAAAAAAACAATCACATAAGACTTTTTTCAGCATATTAACTTGAATGACGCAAAAACAATAATACTTGATGCGAAATCAATATCTGATGAAAAACAGCAAGATTCAATGCAAAAACAATAATATTCAATGCAAAAACAATAATATTCAATACAAAAACATTAGCAATCGATGCAGAAATAATAACAATCGAAGTAATCAATATACATGGACTTGCTGTTGTGCGTACTAGAGGAGAATAGGAAACGATCTTGTAGGGTTTGGCAGGGTTCGTGTGTATACTAGGAGAATAGGAAAAGATTATATGGGTTTTACAAGGGTAATTGGGTAATTTCTCAAAAAAAGGGAAATATGTAATTGTTTTTTTTTTGTTTGGGGAAATATGTAATAAGGCAACTTAGGAGGGGGAAATATGTAAAAATCCCAAGATTAAAATACAAAGGGTTGTATATGTGTAAAGTACACAAAGGATTAATATAGATTTCATAAATATTGACCTAAGTTAGCATAATTATGGTGCCTAGTAATTATACATGTGTTGGTTAATTATTTTACTTTATGCCCGTTTGGGTCGGGGGCGTTTGTTCTGTTTTAGCCTTTTGCCCGTTTGGGTCAGAGATTGGTTTTAATGAAGTTTATAAATCAAAACGAATTCTTATATATGTATCCGGCCAGTTTATAGTCATGTTTGTGAGCTAAATATTTCTAAACCGAACCCATATCAGGTCTCATTACTTTTCAAGTAAGTTGACTCTATTTTATTTTGGTTCTAACATGATCAGTTGACCTTCAATTTTTCAAAGTGAATCCACGAAGTGACTTGAATTCACGATTTAAGCGTTTATCGAGAGTTTACACCACCACAGAACAAAAGTTGGACCCGAAGCCAATTTTAGGACGGTGGTCCATGGTCCCAGAAATATATGAAACACGTATTTAACATTAGAAAAGTTGTTAGATCTTCAAAGAGCACCCAAAATTCTATAACTAGAATTGCAGAAATGACAAGTGTCATAGGATTGAAAATGATATTCTTCTGAAATGGCATTTCTTTTATAAATACACTGCAATCACAAACACATTAATACATCACTAACTATAAATACAAATTCATGTCGTTGGCACTATTTTATAGTCAAATCATTCCCACATACATTAACTTTTCTAACTTCATTTCTTCCCTATTAGGTGGTGGAACTACAACTAATGGGGTGGTGGTCCATTGTTAAAGGCAAATCATTTAAACACCTTAGGAGAGGAAGATCTTGGGTTCAATTCCTATAGACAACATGGAATAAAAGAAATTTGCCGTTCAAAAAAAAGGTGGTGGAACTACAATTTAGGTGTCAGTGTCACGTGACATCAATAAAGTAATATGCATAAGGGTGGTAGGGGTGTAAGCGGAGAGGCCATGCGGTGAGGGGAGTCCCCGCGCGGGCACACCGCCGCCTGCCCTCCCTTTTCTTTGGTGAGTGATACAACTCGGTGAGTATTCACCGTATGGTTTTTTCGAACGTTATTCATTTTAAACGGCTATATATCCGTTGGGTTTTATAAAAAAATAAAAAATTACAATTTTCTTATTTACATCATTTCTCACCATTCATACCGTTTCTCTCACATCCAAAACTACTATCAACCAAACAAACTCTTTCACAATCCAAAAATTTCACCCTCTTTTTTAAAATGGCGGATGACATACCGTTGTTTATTCCATACGACATTAGTTTTTTTTTTAATTAAACTTCACAAAACAACCTCCGAGCCAAACGGGCAAAAGGCCAACAAAACAACACCCCTGACCCAAACGGGTAAAGGGCCAAATTACAACATATACATAGGATATTTACACCATTCTTTCCAACTAACATATTTACATGACGATCTATTCTTAAGCCACCCAAAACCTCTCGACTTAATCTCTATCAAAATCTATTGCGGGCTTCTCCTGATCTGATTGAACACCAAATCATTCCTTCTTTTCCAAATACACCAACACGAGATGATAACCAACCCACTAATAATCTTCTTCATCTTATTACCACCCTCAAAAAAAATTTGAGTTTCCATTAAATCTTTGAATTTGAGGGCAAACATCAAGGGAACGTTGCACCAAGCGCTGATAGCCGCCCACACCCGAATAGCCGCCGAACAAGCTGTAAACAAATGATCCAACGTTTCCTCATACTCTTCGCAGAAAGGACCGAAGAAATATCCACATTCATTCTTCTCAAATTGACTCTCGTTACAAGCCTATCCAAGTTACCTTTCCAAGCCATAATATTACATTTGATTGGAACCCATTTGCATCATTCAAAATTAGGGAGTTGGCTGCTTCCTCTATCAGAAGTTAATGTCTTTTTCACGGAATTCACCAACAAGCCATCCTCTTTGTCAACGTTCCATATCCATGAGTCCCTATCATTTGACAGTCTTACCATGTTGATAACTTCTAAACTTTCCTGTATTCCTTAAGCTCTACGTCAGACTCTCGCTGTCTAACCCAATTCCAAGAATATCCTCCACTTTCTTGTCACGATCCTATCCTCTCCGTGACCCTGCAAGATTTATATGATTCCAAAACAAACAGATGTGGCCATCTTTCCAAGAAAGGGAGATCACCCATCCAAGTATCAAGCCAAAAACGAATATCAGCCCCACTCCCCACTTCACCCAAAATTATCCGATTTATACTTTTCCCGTTTAATTTCATTTTGGCGATCAATTTCACAATGCTATTCCAACAACCCGCATAACTATCGGTTAAAGGAAGGAAGCTTCTTTGATTGTTTTTATGATGACAAGCTTCCACCACTCTCCTCCACAAATTTTGATTTTCTACCTTGTATCTCCAGCCCCACTTATAGAGAAGTGCCTCATTGACTTCTTTGAGTCTGTTAATACCCAACCCCCCTTTTTTCTTGGGCCAGGTAACCCAGTCCCAAGCCACCCAATTCATTTTGTTAATATCACTAGAGCCCGCCCAAAGAAACTTTCTCATCTTAGCTTTGAGAATCTTGATTATACCAACTGGGGCTTTATATAAAGAAAAGTAATATATAGGGAGGCTCTCCAGAACAGAGTTAATCAAAGTAATTCTCCCCCTATAGACATAGTTTTAACTTTCCAAACTGATAACCTTTTATCGAAAATCTCAACAATTGGGGCCCAATTGCTGATTCTATTCATATTGGCTCCCACCATGATACCCAAGTAAAAAACCGGATGTTATCAGTATTGCACCTAATCACATTAGCCATATCCTTGATATCACAGTTCTCTACCCCCAACCCATATAAGTTCGATTTGTGAAGATTAATCTTAAGGCCCGAACACAAGTAAAAAATTCCGAGGCATCTAGCCACATTCGTCACATTACCCCTATCCCAATCCCCCAATATCAGAGCGTCATCAGCATAAAAAATATGCGAGATGACCGGACCGTTGTTGGGAGTTCGAATACCTTTGAAAATCCCTTCATGCCCAGCTTTGCATAAAATGCTAGAAAGGGCTTCCATAACCAAAAGAAACAAAAAATGAGATAATGGATCTCCATGTCTTATCTCTTTGGAGCAACTAAATTCAAAAGTAGGGGAGCCATTCACTAAAACCGTGGATCTAGCCGAGGCTAAAACCCCTCCCACCCATTTACGCCAAAGAATTGGGAAACTCATCTGACCCATGATATCCAGCAAAAAACCCCAGCACACATTGTCATAAGTCTTTTCAAAATCAATTTTTAAAAGGAAAGCCTTTTTTAACTTTTTAATCCACGAGATAAGCTCACTTACCATTAATGGACTGTCAAGTATGTACCTGCCTTTAAGAAACGTCGTTTGATTTTCCGAGATAATGGAACCTATAACCTTTTTGAGACGGTTAGCAAGAACCATGGAAATAGTTTTACTAATCGCCCCAATAAGATTAATCGGACAATAGTCTCTCATCCCCACCGGATCCTTGTTTTTTGGGATAAGAGTTATGAATGATGAGCTGCAACCTTTCTCGATAGAACCTTTCCTGTAAAAGTCAGCTAGCAAGTTATAGAAATCAAACTCAAATAAATTCCAATACCTTTTTATGAAATTGAAGTTAAAACCGTCAGGTCAAGGAGCTTTGTCGGACCCACACTCGAAAAATGCTTTCTTTATCTCCTCGTTAGAAACGGGACTATTAGGAACGCCGCATCCTCCTCCAACAGTCTTTTGATACTATGGCGAAGAAGATTTGGTCTATTCTTGTGTTTTTCCTTGAAAGCTGATCTAAAGAAACCCATAATCTCTTTTTTGACAACTGAAGGTTTAGTCATCCAAACACCGTCTATCAAAAGTCCAGGGATATTGTTCGATGCTCGTCTACTGTTGATGTATCCGTGAAAAAAGGCAGAATTTTCATCTCCATCCATATCCCATTTAATTCTGGCTCTTTGTTTGAGATCTTTGATGTTGAATTCTTCCAGCTCCTTTAAAGCTTTGAAACATTCCGCTTTGATCCACTCCTCCTCTTCAGATAATTCCTTAACTTCCGACCGCTCATCCATTTTATCCAGCTCTTCCTTTAAGACCCTCTCTTTTTCTCCTTCCTTGGATAAAACCTCTTTTTTCCAGATTTTAATATCCTCCCTAATCCTTTAAAATTTTTCCTTTAACCGCACATCATGATCTCCAACTCCGACAAAATTTTCAATTGCTTTCTTAACCACCTCATCAAAATCTTTTCTATCCAACAAAGATTTAAAAAATCAAAATGGGCTGGGCCCAAAATTTTTGTTCAAACAAATCCGAACGAGAGGGCAATGATCCGAATGTATAACAACCCTCCCAGAACCCTTAACATGACCCTAAACGTTCCTATCATACCTCGTATACGCGTTAAACGACCCTAAATACCTTAATATTTATAAAAATCAAGAAAAACAAAATCTGGGAGTCGCTCGCGGGGCGCGACCCCCTTAGCCACATCTGTCGCGGGCCGCAACTGGCTTGGATTGCTAGTCAAGGCATTTCGCCATGTCTTGGACACCCGGAAAAGCTATACTCGATGACCAATCAACCCTAGGACCTAGTCTACTCCCTCGCGGGCCGCGAGAGAGTTAGAAGAAGGCTTCATGGGCCGCGAGCCGACCTTCGTCAGTGTTGGAACGATGCGTGACCCGGACGAGTCAATCAGAAGAGTGTATGATCTATTTCAAAGGCGGAATCAGAGAAATAAACTTGATACAGCTTGATTCCTCTTAATTATCTTCTTATTAATGATTTCAAAGCTTTTACAGATCGTTTGACAAACTGGCAGCACCTCGGCTCTGAATCGGAAAAGTTACAAATGAACTAGCAGGTTGGGTATTTATTGGAGTGGTAATTTCGTACGAAATAGCACTTGCTATTTCGTGCGAAATACCTCTGTGTTATTTCGTACGAAATAGCTAAGGCTATTTCGTGCGAAATCACCCATTAACATTCAAAACCTGTTTTCTAACCTACTGAACCCTAGATTATCCTATCTAGACACAAGACTCTGTAAAGACGAAGTTAACAGACATCTATGTACCAACAGACTCCCCCTTGGATGTTGACGAAGTCTTTAGCATCAAATCTTCAGTCTTTAGTCTTGATCTATCTTCTTCTCTGTCCAATTTGTCTGACACTGTAAGCATCCTTCAATCTCTATCTTCAAAACTCCCATTTGAATGTTGATCCAGAATGTAGACTCCCCCTTTCAATATGCTGGAGCTCAAATTCTGGTTCAAACTTTACACAAACTTTTCCATGGGGATCTTCCAAAATCTGCTTCTTAAGAATTTGACATTACAATCTATTGACTTTTAACATCTTTTCTTGTTTTTATCAGTTTTAATAATCCACTTAAGTATCTAGGTCCAAGTTAATGACCCTAGGCACTTAATTTGTCTACCAAGTCCAACTTAATGACCTTGGTTGATCTAAACGAAACAAAACTGACTTTTGTTCAATATTTTTCAAAACATTTTTTTGAAAATTACAAGTTTCAACTTAATGATCTTGTTTTGACTTTTCATTAACAGGTTTTAACAAGATAAGCTCACAACTCTTCTGTCCAGCTCAGAAACTTCCTGCATCTGCTTCAAACTGCGAATCTGAAGATCAGCTTTCCACTTTGGTTTGTCGGAAAAATAAAGCAGAAGCGTAAAATCTTTTTGGATTTTGAATAAAGTTTCTATACTAGAATGCTAAACAGAAATAAAATGCAGTAAATGTAAACTATTTACAAACATATTTTTGGTAAGCGTTTTAGGGAATCATATCAGCTATTCGACAAGTCACAAATACCGGTAAGTTTAGATTTCATATTCAGAATTAAACAATTCGCTTAGATTGTCGATATACTGATCCACTTAAATTCTCACACAAATTTCAATCTGTCCAGGATACGAATTAGATGAATTAAGAATTTAAACTCATTCATGTGTCCCACCTCTTGAATATACTCCCGTATCCAGAACCCAATATTCAGTCTTACAGGTGAGTATACCACAGATGATATCTGTAAGGGATTAAATGCGAGGGCCGTGAGAGCTCAGGCTATTGCTTCCGCAAAATCAGAGAGATGATGGCTTCGACTTTAAGTGGGTCCCCTTTAGAGGATCTTTTTTACAACAGCACATGATTAGCATTTTTCAATGTTTCATCATTTTTTATGCTGAGGGCAGGCTTTTATTTCAAGCAACAGTAAAGTATTATACGCGGACTAGGCCATTGCTTCCGCAAAATCAGAAGTCCCGGGATAATACCCCAGATATCACTGAGTATAAAGACCTAGTATTTCAGAAAGAGGGATCTTTCAAACAAGATTTCAGGGGTTACCTATATATCCAAGTAGTGTTCCCTACGAAATAAGCAAGTTTGAATTTAGATTTATATCCCGAACAAACCTACTAAATGTGTAAAAACCTATCGGCATATCATCAGCGAGACTATTTAAGACTTTTAAACTTTACATATCTTTAGCATACCGTAACTGTCAAGCCGATGTAATATCACTTTCCCTTTATACACAAGCTCTTTTCCGGTTTTCTATTGTTTTTGGGTTTTGAAAATATCTCATGTTTTGGATTTTTGAATTTTTTTACTATTTTTGTATTTTCTGAAAATATTAACCTACCTCCCCCTAAATACCAAAACAAGTAAAAAATCGACAAACCATTGCAGATTGCGTCTCAACATCATCTAAAGTGGTACCTTCATCTACGCCAAGAATCTCTTCCAACACCGATAAAAGCTTCATACCGTTCAGTTTTAAAAGATATTGAAAACGAGTTTTATCAAACGCTTTGGTATGTAAATCAGCTTTTTGTTCGTCAGTGTGGATTTTCTCAATTCGTATCAACTTCTTCTCGAAACAGTCTCGGATGAAGTGATGACGAATTTCAATGTGTTTTGTTTTAGCGTGATGAACATGATTTTTAGTGATGTTTATCGCTGCCTCATTATCAACAAAGATAGGGGTGTTAAGAAATTGCAAACCGTAGTCTCTCATCTGTTGCTGGATCCACAAAATCTGAGAGCAGCAACTGCTAGCAGATACATATTCAGCTTCACATGTGGACAAAGCTACAGAGGTCTGCTTCTTGCATTGCCAGGTAACCAATCGTGGTCCGAAAAACTGGCACCCCGCTTTTGTTGACTTAGCGTTAACTTTGCAGCATCCGAAATCGGAATCGGAATACCCTTCGAGCGTGAAATCGCCTCCTCTTGGATACCACAACCCCAGTGATGGAGTTCCTTTCAGGTAGCGTAATATCCGTTTCACAATCACCATATGCGAAGCTCTCAGGTTAGACTGAAATCTTGCTACGAGGCAGGTTGGATACATAATATCGGGTCTAGAAGCTGTCAAATACATCAATGATCCGATCATGGAACGATACAACGTTTCATCTACCTTCTCTCCGGTGAGATCAGGATTTATCCCATGGTTCGTCGCTAACGAGGTGGAAGCTGGAGTAGAACCTGACATCCCAAATTTCTTTAAGATATCATGAACATACTTCGTTTGATGTATGAAAATTCCCTTAGGCAGTTGATCAACCTGAAGTCCCAAGAAGAATTTCATCTCGCCCATCGATGACATTTCAAATTTTTGCTTCATAACTCTTTCGAAATCTTTGCACAGATTTTCATTTGTTGACCCAAATATGATGTCGTCCACGTATATGTGAACTATCAGAAGATGTCTGTCGACTTCTTTGGTGAGGAGAGTGGCATCCACTTTTCCACGGATGAAACTGTTGGCAAGTAAGTGTTGAGATAATGTCTCGTACCAGGCTCTCGGGGCCTGGTGTAAACCATACAGTGCTTTATCCAGTAAATAGACCTTGTCTTTGTGGATTGGATCGGTAAAGCCCGGTGGCTGTCCGACATATACCTCCTCTTTTACCTTCCCATAGAGAAACGCCGATTTAACATCTAGCTGATAAACTTTAAAACTTTTCCAAGATGCAAATGCTAGGAAAATTCTGATCGCCTCAAGTCTAGCAACCGGAGCATACACATCAGTGAAATCTATACCCTCCTGCTGACTGAAACCCTGGA
Organism: Helianthus tuberosus; assembly: GCA_030545235.1. Taxonomy (NCBI): domain Eukaryota; kingdom Viridiplantae; phylum Streptophyta; class Magnoliopsida; order Asterales; family Asteraceae; genus Helianthus; species Helianthus tuberosus. The sequence continues at coordinate 50,415,224 of CM060427.1, read as the reverse complement.
CTACGAGTCAAGCTTTGTTACGAATAATAACCCCTCGATCGTCTCTCTTACACTTGAACACCCACTTGGTGTTTATCTTCCTTTGACCATCAGGCAAGTCTACTAATTTCCACACTCCTAATTTCTCAAACTGACAGCTCCTCTTGCATCGCGTTGGCCCAATAATCTTCAGTTAGTGCTTCCTTATATGTTCGCGGCTCAATATGCGAAATAAAACAACTAAGTGAAAACTCAATTTGTAATGGAGCAACTGTAGAATAAAAACAAGTAAGGCCTTGGTCAATTTGACTTCTTGTGCGAACGCCTGATTGTAATTCTCCAATAATCAGCTCTTCTGGATGGTACGAAAGAGTTCTCGGCATCACCTCGCCTGGAACATCTACCTCGCCTTCCAAATTTGTGACATTCTGATTTGCACCTTGTTCACTGAATGGAATTGTTTGACTTGAAATCTGGATCTGCTCCCCCTCAGAATCTGAATCACCACGATCGAATATAGGTCTATCATCAGATTCTTGATTATCGTTGACTGCCGTCTGATTGTCAAAAGTATTTTCTGAGGATTGTTGAATATCATCATGTTCTCCAGCATTACTTGGACCGGCTTCATCATCATTTGAAGTTTGCCGTTGACGTCTAGAATACTCAGCTGGAAATCTTTCTTATGATTCTTCATATTCTCTCAGAATATCTAACTCGTCAAAGAAATCTGGTTCTTCTTCTATGTCAAACGAATCCCACAGAGTATCGTAGTTAAAGCGCCATGAGTCGCCTAGGATTCTGAGGTGGCATTGTGTAACCTTGGCATTCAACATTGTGTGCTTCAATAATCCGCTTCAAGCTTGGAACAAAGACTCGCTTTAATGGACTTGAGTAACCCACAAATATTCCTTCAATGCTCTTTGCACCAAATTTTCCAAAAGGTTCTAGAACTATACAGGGAGACCCAAACGGTTCTAAATACTTCAGGTTCAGTTTGCGGTTGTTGATTAGCTCGAAACATGTCTTGTTGAATTTCTTCACGGTAAGAACCCGGTTGAGTGTATAGCAAGCGGCTAACACTGCTTCTGCCCAAAAATTTACTGGTAATTTCGAATCAGCAAGCATCATCCTGGCCGTTTCAATTAGCGTCCTGTTCTTTCTTTCAGCTACTCCATTTTGTTGTGGAGTGTAAGGAGCACTAAATTCTTGCAGTATACCTCTCTCATCATAATACTCTTCCATCTTGTTGTTCTTAAACTCAGTACCATTGTCACTCCTGATTCTTCTGATTCGGGTTTGGTACAAATTTTCAATCTTTCTGAACAACGTCATCAAACTTTCAAATGTCTCATCTTTTGTTTTCAGAAATGATACCTATGAAAATCTCGAGTAATCTTCTGTTATTACTAGACAGTAGAAATCACCAGTTATGATTTTAACGTTCATTGGACCAAAAAGATCCATATGAAGTCTCTCTAACGGTCTTGAGACTGAGTTAACCTTCTTTCCAGGGTGAGATTTCTTCTTTTGCTTGCCTTTGACACAGCTAATGCACTCCTCCTCAAGATGAAAACCTTTCACATGAACACCAATAACTAAGTCATTATGCACCAGGTGATTCATTTTTCGCAGATGAATGTGGCCCATTTTTCGATGCCACAATTGTGATTCTTTTTCCGTTGCTCTTGACATAAAACAGTGAGCCTGACCCTTGGTAGTAGTTGCTACACTCATGTCCAACACGTACAGATTATTCACTCTAGGTGCTCTCATGATAACCCACTCTTCGGGAACAACAAATCCTGGTTTCAAGATCAAACATTCTTTGTCTGTAAAGTGCGTTGTATACATACGATCACAAATCTGAGAGATGCTCAGAAGATTGTTTTAAAGCTCGGCGATGTAGTTTACTCTTTCAAACGTGACGATACCATTTAATAAAGTTCCTTCACCAACTATTCTACCACCTTGATTTCCTGCAAATCCCACATATCCTCCATTAAACCCTCGAACATCGTACAGTAGGGTTTTCTTCCCCGTCATGTGCCGAGAAGCTCCACTATCCATAATCCAATGTGAAACGGATCTTGGAAGCTCCTACACATTTCACAAACACTTAGTTAGATTTTGATGCCACCCAAGCCTCTTTCGACTCGGGTAACTTGACATTTAGGTGAGTTTTTGCAATGTATAGTGGGGGAAAATTCTTGTCATTCATCTTTAAGCTTTCCTCAGACCCAATCTCAACCTCTTTGTATAAAAAGAAATCATGTTTAAGAGGTTGACCAGATGATTGGTCTTTCTTTTGTACATCCTTCTTTTTAGAAGTAGTAGCTTCTTGTGGTTCAAGTTTCTCATAGTAATCCAAAGGTACATACATCTTCTTAGTTGAAGATGATGATTTTGCAGTCTCAGACACCTTTGGTTTTGGAGAACTTGATTTCTTATCAACTGATTTTGGTTTCCATGCTTGTTGAGACGAAGCAACCCGTTTGTAAAATTTGTCAGTTTTAGTTACCACATTCTTTACGGATTCAGTTTTGATCTTGGTGTTTTCATTTTTCAAAACTTTCTTCTCAACAACCATTGGAGCTTTGCCTTTTGCATCAGCTTTCTTTTTCTGACTCTCAACAACTTCAGACTTAAGCTTTAAGTTGGTGCACTTTCGTGCAATGTGTCCAACTTTGTTGCACTTAAAGCATGTACGAGTATCAGCTACCCGATTTGTGCCTTCGGTCTGAGGCTGTGAGGCATTTTCTTCAAAAACTCTTCATTTGATTTTGAAAAAATTTCAGATTCTTGCTCGGAATGAGAACTCGAGCTTTTTACAAACACCTTTTTCTCAACAAACTTCTTGTTTTGAAAATTCCTTCTCTGATTATTCTTACCACCCTTATAACCACCCGACCATTTGTTTTGATAGTTGTTAGAAAAACGCGGCGGTACAATAGGTTTTTTGTAGTAAGCTTTATCTTTTTCAAAGTTTAATTACCGTTTGGAACATTTCAAACCTTCTATCTCAGACACATCAATCTCAATCAACTTGAACACATTTCTCAATTTACCAATATTCACATTCTCCAAAGGAAAATCACGATCCGAATACAACTTATCAGATCCCGCCATCATGTACATCACAAGATTAGGTTCTTCATTTAAGTTGTTTTTTGGATTTTGATTTCGGAATATATTTGTCCAAAAAGCATTCATCATCCTTAGTAGTGTCACTTTCAGACTTTAAAACATTTTCAACCATGCTTTTCACAACTTCAGATTGGACACTATCTTCATCGGAAGATGAAGTGAATGTGACATCAATTGTGTCTGGAAGCTTAACTTCATTTTCTTCTTCATCATTAATCAGCCCTGATTTTTTCTTTGAAAAATTGTTTAAACTGGCGGTGGAACCTGATGAAACCCAACCCCGATTCCATCAAAGTATACATCTTCGCCTGCTTTGTTCTTTCCAATTGGTTTAGGAACTATATGTTGAAGAACAAAGCTTGCAGAGTTGTAACTGTTCAGTTTCAACTGAATGCGTTCATTTTCAATTTTAGCTTCTTGAAACTGAAGCTTCAACTTAGCAATTTCATCTAGTTGTTGATTGATTAGCTCTTCTTTTACCCTAAGAACACCTGAGAGTTGAAGATTTTATTTTGTTGTTTTACCATTTCTTTCATCAGAATCTTTTACCGTTCGTTTTAGCTTCTCAAAATTTTCTGAAAGTTGACGATTTTCATGAATTAGCTTTTCGTTTTCTTTCCTAATTCTTTCTACGTCACTTTTATCATTTTTGATTTTCTCAGTTAATTCTTTTAATCATTCATTTGAAGCTTTTAACATTTTGTCACGGTTTAAGATCTGATCTTCAACTTCTCTGACTCTTACTGTCAGTTCGTCGGTCTTTTTACCGCTGAGGTAAGCAAGTGTACTACAAACCTTGAAGTCTTTCATGCAATTTTTGCAGTCACTCTCAGTTTTAGCTTTTTTACCTGACTCATTGATTGCATCATTCTGACTGACCTTGCTTTTAGACTCAGTTCCAGAACCAGAAACTACCTCTAGCTCTTTTGCAGCAAGTACTTTGTCAGCCATCTTCTTCAAATTTTCAGCCGTGAATTCTTCTGACGTGTCAATAATCCCGTCATCAGCTTTCTTTGTCTGCAACTTCTCCTCTTCCCCACCACTCTCTCTGTCTGGCTTCTTCTTCTTCTTCTTCAGCAATTTGTTTGGTGAGAGTTTCAACATCAACAGTATCTGGATCAACAACAATGTTTCCTTTGGGATCTAGGTAACATTCTCTATCAGCATCCCATCTTTTCACCTTTTTAGCTTCTTTGTATGTATGATAGATTCTACTCTTCATGTTTTGGGCTTTCATTTTTCTATTGACGAATTTCACTTCTTCTGTTCTGCTATCTTTGAAAGGAACAATTTTTGTCACAAATGCATAGCCCACTGCATCCTCTTCTGGTAGCAGTTCACTCCAATCGAAACCTTCGTCATCATGAATAACAACAAGAGCTCTTGATTTTTCTTTGGGAGTATCTTCAAGCTGCTTTATTCTGGGCGGTTCAGATTTGTTCAGATGATAAATTGCTCTTTTGTAATAATCTTCTCTGAATGGATTTGCAGTATCATCAGCAGGTGCGTTTCGACATTCACGTTTAAAATGTCCCTTTTGTTTACATCTGAAGCACGTGACTTTTGATTTATCAAAACCAAGTTTTGTGGACGGTCCTCCAATTGAATATCTGCCTGTAATCTCCATGAACCTTTGTGCTCGTCTGACTGCACTAGCCATACACCACCTGATATCTGTCAACTCCATTTCTTCTGGGTCGATCTGATCATAGTCTTCCTTGGTGAGGTTAGTGTTTCCAATCTTGCCCGCAATAAGGCTCTCGTATGATTCAAGGACAGATGCTAAAAACACCTTTTGCTGCTTTGCGGATTCCTCACTAAAGTTTTATGCATTCTTCAGATCCACAGCAATATTACATTGGAACAGATTCTTTGGAATTGATTGACTTGAAGTAGTTGACGATAAACCTCCATGATAACCACTGCTTGAACTTTCTTGATTTGACGTGTTAGAACTTTCGGCTGAGAAAGCTGTCTTAGGAGACACAATCTTCGGGATCATACTACCTCGATAATACAACTCAACATTCTGCTGATATGAGGAATGATTGACTTTGTTTGATTTCTTGATCTCTAGCTCATGACTCTCCAGTCTTTCAATTAACAGTCTTTCTCATCAGGCAGTGAGTTAAACAGTTTGTCAACCAATTCTTCTTGAGTGTACACGATTCCGTGTCTTGCAAGTTCCAGCTTCAAATTCCCGAATCTTTCAATCATCTTAGATAAAGATTCGTTTTTCAAACATCCAAACAAATCAAATTCTTTTCTTAACAACTTCTTTTTGTTTTTAACTATCTCGGCACTACCCACACATTTCACTCTCAGTTTCTCCCATAGATCTTTCGAATTTGTGTACTTAATCAACGATATTATGTCATCTCTCACAGACTGATGAGGCAATGCAATGCACTTTTGTTCAGGAACAAAACTATCTACATCATCAGTCTCTGTTATATTTTCATAATCTGATCTTCCCATATTGAAACCATTCTTCAAGCTCTTCCAACTTGGATATGCAAACGCTTTTAGGCACTCCTCAAATCTTTTAGCCCATCTATTGTATTCTTCAATCGCCATCAGTTAGGGAGGTTTGTTGTATGTGCCATATGCACTCTCCACACTCAAAGCATCAGAAAGAGTTTTCTTCGCACTCGGAGCATTTTCATTTGTGTTGTTTGATGTATCATCTCCAGTGACACGTCACTGAATGGATTCATAAAATCATCCATCTTCACGTATCTGAAACAATCAACAAACACTTAGAAATTTTTTTTGGATTTTAACAAAAACAGTTTCAAACGAAACCAGTTCGAACGAAATATGAACTCAAATGAAATAACAGCCTTCAAACGAAAACAGATTTCAAGCGAAATAAGCTTTCACACGAAATACGAACTCAAACAAATCAGATTTTTCAAACGAAATAGTGATTTCGTTCGAACTGACCAAACGAAATATGATTTCGTGTGAAATTAGCTTGGATTCAAACGAAAATAGCCTCTTTGGAACGAAATAGTAATTTCGTATGAAATTCTCAAACGAAATCTAATTTCGTGCGAAATCAAAGATCAATTTCAAATGAAATTAATCACCAAAGGTAATTTCGTGCGAAATTAAGAGGTTATTTCATGCGAAATAATGATGACATCATCATTTCGGCCACCATTGTGTCAACTTGATCCAGATTTTGTTCGAATTTTGGTCCAATTCTTTCAAGGATTCATTAAAACGGTGTTTTACGTGATATTTGTAAAATTCAAACCATTTTGTCCGTTAAATCTCGTTTAATTTTGAAAAGAATGAGTAGAAGTGATGAAAACAAGCTGAATTGGTATAAACTCTTCTTCCTGAGCTCTGATACCACTTGTTGGATCGATGTGTGACCCGAACGAGTCAATCAGAAGAGTTTATGATCTATTTCAAAGGCGGAATCAGAGAAATAGACTTGATACAGCTTGATTCCTCTTAATTATCTTCTTATTAATGATTTCAAAGCTTTTTACAGATCGTTTGACAAACTGGCAGCACCTCGGCTCTGAATCGGAAAAGTTACAAATGAACTAGCAGGTTGGGTATTTATAGGAGTGGTAATTTCATACGAAATAGCACTTGCTATTTCGTGCGAAATCACCCATTAACATTCAAAACCTGTTTTCTAACCTGCTGAACCCTAGATTATCCTATCTAGACACAAGACTCTATAAAAACGAAGTTAACAGACATCTATGCACCAACAGTCAGGCCTATAAATAGAGGCCGATGCCTCATTTGTTCCTCGTTCAAAATCTGAATTCTCTCTCAATTCTCTAGGCAATTATAATACTCGGGTATAATACCCTAAAAAGCGAAGCTCTGCCTCATTGTAAGTATTATAACCCTATTTGTTACCCTACACGATCGATCTAGGGCTCCGTAACGCATGTTAAGGCTTTGCCTGACTCATTCGTTGGAGTTTTGTCTCGTGTTACACTCGATTGATCTAGGACTCCGCAATGCATTTCAAGGCTCTGCGTGACTCAGTCATTGGAGTTCTGTCTTGAGTTGTACGGTTAATATGATTTGGATTATTTTACTAACACGTGTGCATTGTTTAATTTTAATAGATAAAAACCAGGAGATACACCAGGAAGCTTTAGTTTTACCTAAGTAAGCAATGTGAGTACATCTTTTTTTTTTGTCACCTTCTTACCAAAACCTCAAACATTTTCCATTATGCTTAACTGTACTTGAGTATTTATAATTCTACCACTACTGCCGGTATGTTGGGGTTTTGTATACATTACTTGAAACTCGTTACTATTGGAATAGTAGCATGACCACAAGTAAGGATTGCCAGTACCAATGGGTAATTGGATAGATATAAACAAATGTAATTGTGGATGCCCTCAATACTGAAAAGTGATAAAACTGTTTTGATTAAACTGGGATGCACTCGCCAGTATTTCTTGCTGATAAAATCTTTTTAAAAGGTGTTTCGGGTAACTTAATGTGAAGCTAATAGAAGCCAGCTGGAGAGCACTGAAGGCTTGGAAAAGTGGCTATAAAAGTTACCTAAATAAAAATGAGTTTTGTTTTCAATAAACTAGGGTTTATCCCTATAAATATATTGTAATAGAAACTTGGGTTTTATCCCAATTATTATTATAAAAGTTTGGTGTTTTGCTCTGATTAAAATATTTCCTAACTACGTTCCTGATGTATTCCGCTGCCAAATTAATAAACACCGATACCACCCGTTCTGCGTGCCGCGGCCGCCCGCCTCTCTGGGCAGGGGTCGGGGGTTTCGACAGAAGGTGGTATCAGAGCTACAGCCACTGGTTTAAGCCAATGAAGTGTTCTGCTGACACTTAAATTCTGTGTTAGGAAATACTTTATGCGATTATGTGTAAATATATATATTATTGTTTTGTGTTATTTGACTATTTGTTAGTTTACAGTATGAGTGAGCAAGGTACCTCCGACGCTTATCGTCACTTAGCTAGTTCTCCAAAAGATGAAATAACCTCATCTCAGCCAAATCCCTCTGGATACTCAGCTGATACTGAGGAAAGAATATTTATTTTTAAGGCACAGTCTGAGAAACCCTTCCCTTCCAAAAAGAGAGGATGGTTTAATAGGGGAGCACATGAGAGAAGAAAAAGGATGAAGAAATTACAACAACAAAGAGCGATAGTAAAAGCCAATAGGGAACACTACGCCAAAATAGGGATACAGCCACACAAAAAAAGTGTGACCATATGTCTTTCGCCTCACGTATTTTTTTTCTGGTCAAGTGTGACTAAAGCTCAAGTCAATGTAGGTATCATACGGCCACACACACATTTCAGTGGCCGTTGAACATAAAAGTGTGGCCAAAGGGTACAAACATTTTTTGGTTAAAATCTTACATGTCCTCCATTAAGTGTGGCAAAAGGATAGCAACGGCCATATGCAGTTACTTTAAGCGTGATCGTTACTACTATATAGTCACATAAATTACCAAAAAAATTTGTTTTAGTCACATCAATTAAAAAAAAGTGTGGCAAAAAGGGTTGTTGTTATAAAGCATTTTGCCCATTAAGTGTGGCTAAAGGGTATAAACGGTCACATGAATTATTATAAGTGTGACTGTTTCTATTATATAGTCACATGAACTTACTGTAAGTGTGGTTATTTCTGTTATACAGACACACAAAAAAAAAAAACAAAGTGACTATGGTGTGGCTAATGGTTATTTGTAGCCTCACGAAATCTTGTAATTTTAAGTGTAGCTATTGTCTAACCTTTGGTTACACATATTTTTTTCTTATGGCGATTTCTATCATGTGGTCACACAAATAAGAAACAAGGTGACTATGGTGTGGCTGTTGTCTAACCTTTGGTCACATATATTTGTTTTTTCCATGACATTTACTATAATTTCGTCACATAAACAAAAACAATGTGATAAATTGTGGCCGATTCTATTATATAGTTACATTAATTTATTGTAAGTGTGGCTAAAAACGTTTACTAGACACAAAATTTTTGTAATGTTAAGTGTGACTATTGTCTAACCTGTGGTCACACATATTTGTTTTTCCCGTGGCTTTTGCCATAATTTCGTCACACAAACAAAAAAACGATATCACGAAAGTGTAGCTAATGGTTATGTATAGCCACATGTTGTAATGTTAAGTGTGTCTATTGTCTAACCTTTGGTCACACATATTTGTTTTTTCCATCACTTTTGCTATTATTTTGTCACACAAACAAAAAACATGATATCACGAAAGTGTGGCTAATGGTTATGTATAGACACATGAAATTTTGTAATTTTAAGTGTGCCTATTATCTAACATTTGGTCACACATAGTTTGTTTTTCCGTGACATTTGTTATGGTTCCGCCACAAAAAAAAAAAAAAAAAAAAAAAAAAAAAAAAAAAAAAAAACTGACAAAAATGTGGCTAACTGTTATGTATAGCCACACGAAACTTTATAATTTAAGTGTGACTATTATCTAACTTTTTGTCACACATATTTATTGTGGCTTTATGTGGCCATTTTCGTATCATTAGACATTTTATTTTCAAATTTTTGTAAAATTAAAACAGCTGTAACCATGAGAAAACCTAAAAACCAAATGATATTAACAATAATAAACCAAAATCCATACATAAGTTTTCAACTTAAATACTAATTAAAGACAAACTTCTAATCAAAACCTATCTACAAAAGTTGCAAAGGGAATGCCTCTACACATAAAGGTAGAACTATTTCTAGGTTGTTGTCTTCAAATCCATATACTCATTGCTTTTAGACTTGAAAGTGCTGCAAATTTATATCTGGTTATTTTGCCTTTGTGGAATGCTCCAAGATTTGATTGCAAAATCAATGACCAGCCACCAGATTCAAGTTGTGAACAATTCAATCAATGGCTAGCAACCTGGCATCAACGAGATCGGTGCTTCTTTTTGAACTGCTCCATCACAATAAAAGCATTCCCGAATATGAATCCAATTTGGAAAAAAATGCAATTTATATGATTAAAGTACAAGTATTACCTGCCCTCGGAGAAGATGGAGGGGATAGGACTGTTGTCGCAGAACCAACACGTAGAGCTAAATTTGAAACTAATAAAACAATTGTAAGCATGCCACGAATCAGCGTACCTGTGGTGATGGCTTTGGAACTGTTTAAACCATTGCAAGTGTAACACCACTCCAAGGGCATTGTTGGGCAAAGCCATGTGCTTTCTCGTGCCCCATTAACTGGAGTCGAGGGAGACCAGAGACTATGTTCTTCAAATGTTTCCTTGGGTCTCAATTAAACCTGAAATCCCGCAAGGCTTGTCGTGGCACATATATCTCTTGCATGTGCTTCTAATTGACAATAAAATAGCCAAGCAGTTATACAATTTTAATCCAACTTGGTTACATAGTTTATTAACAAACAAACTTACGCTGATTACATTAGCCCTCTAAGACGATGACTCATTTAGGTGCTTCTTTTTACAAAACTCATCCCATAATTGTACAAACCACAACCAGTAGGAGACTCCTAGTGTGCTTTTGAGCCAGCTCCTAAAAATTAATATAACATAGAATGTTAGTTTGGTCAACAAAAGTCACTAAAACATATAACCAAAATCATTACTTGAAAACTATGAATGCAATTAGGAGTGGACTAAAAAAATATCTCCAACACTCGGGATGTAATGGTATTTAGAAAACGCACTTAAAAAAGTTAAAAAAAACATACAACAACTATCAATAGGGTTCATTCGCAGTTATCAAATCAGGTGATACATCACAAAGTCAAATTGATCACACACTATATCACAATGATATATGCAAGTGTGTGGAAAAGTCTATGCAGAAACTTGCACAACTGATTGTAGAAGCTACTTAGTTGCCCACTAATTTAAAATTGGTGAAAATGCAAGTTAAGCTGTAACTAATTACATAACATGTTGAGGTACTTTGGTAGGGTAAGTGTTCATGACATATATAATAATGATGATGACAAAGATAAGAAAAAAAAAATACAAGTCATAGAAAAGTATAAACTTTACGTTCCTATCATACCTCGTATACGCGTTAAATGACCCTAAATACCTTAATATTTATAAAAATCAAGGAAAGCAAAATCTATGAGTCGCTCGCGGGGCGCGACCCCCTTAGCCACGTCTGTCGCGGGCTGCGACTGGCTTGGATTGCTGGTCAAGGCATCTCGCTAAGTGTTGGACACCCGGCAAAGTTATACTCGATGACCAATCAACCCTAGGACCTAGTCTATTCCCTCGCGGGCCGCGAGAGAGTTTGAAAAAGGCTTCGCAGGCTGCGAGCCGACTTTTGTCAGGCCTATAAATAGAGGCCGATGCCTCATTTGTTCCTCTGTCAAAATTTGAATTCTCTCTCAATTATCTAGGAAATTATAATACTCGGGTATAATACCCTAAAAAGCGAAGCTCTGCCTCGTTGTAAGTATTATAACCCTAATTGTTACCCTACACGATCGACCTAGGGCTCCGTAACGTATGTCAAGGCTCTATCTGACTCAGTCGTTGGAGTTCTATCTCATGTTACACTCGATTGATCTAGGACTCCGTAATGCATGTCAAGGCTCTGCCTGACTCAGTCATTGGAGTTCTGTCTCGAGTTGTACGGTTAATATGATTTGGATTAGTTTACTAACACGTGTGCATTGTTTAATTTTGATAGATAAAAACCAGGAAATACACCATGAAGCTTTAGTTTTACCTAAGTAAAAAATGTGAGTACATCTTCCTTTTGTCACCTTACCAAAACCTCAAATGTTTCCAGTTATGCTTAACAGTAATTGAGTATTTGTAATTCTACCATTACTGCCGGTATGTTGGGGTTTTGTATACATTACTTGAAACTCGTTACTATTGGAATAGTAGTATGACCACAAGTCAGGATTGACAGTACCAATGGGGTAATTAGATAGATATAAACAAATGTAATTGCGGATGCCCTCAATACTGTAAAGTGATAAAACTGTTTTGATTAAACTGGGATGCACTCGTAAGTATTTCTTGCTGATAAAATCTTTTTAAAACGCGTTTTAGGTAACTTAATGTGAAGCTAATAGAAGCCAGATGAAGAGCACCGAAGGCTTGGAAAAGTGGCTATAAAAGTTACCTAAATAAAAATGAGTTTTGTTTTCAATAAACTAGGGTTTATCCCTATAAACATATTGTAATAGAAACTTGGGTTTTATCCCAGTTATTATTATAAAAGTTTGGTGTTTAACTCTGATAAAAATATGTCCTAACTACGGTCCTGATGTATTCCGTTGTCAAATTAATAAACACCGATACCACCCGCTCTGCGTGCCGCGGCCGCCCGCCTCTCGGGGCAGGGGTCGGGGGTTGCGACATAATGGAACCTAGGCAGCGCTCTCAAACATGTCACTGACCATTCACAAAAAAATTCCTGACATACCAAAACCCTATCTAACTTGGTTTGTTTATTGCAATTATCATTATGACACGTGAATTTCCTTCCTTTCGTATCGAATTATCTCAACCCATTATCAAAAATAAAATTATTAAAATTGGAAGAACATGTTTTGTTAAACTTAGAATTCCTCCTTTCTTCCAAATTCCAAACCGCGTTGAAGTCACCCAAGATTACCCACCAATCCGAGAAATTACCCAACAACCCCCCCTCCCCAATGACATCCCACAAAGATTTCTTTTGAGCAACTTTTTGAGGAGCGTAAACGTTAATAACATTAATAGCTTTATTGCTTCCCTTCAGTCACTGTTTCATAGCTTAATTTAGCTGAACCACTTGAATTACATTCCTTTTGTAGTGGCTCTGCTGAATCCTCTGTTGCTGAGTTAGCTGCTCCAGAAGACTCACAGCTAGATTCACGAGATTCAACTGATTCCAATTTCTCAGAATCAGTTGCTTCATGTGATTCACATTTGGAGTCAGATGGGGCAACTGGCTCATTTGGTTTATTAGCTGATTCTTCATTTTTCTCAAAACTCAATGTCTCTTTTTGCTTAGAGACATCCTCTGATTTAATAAACACAGGTGTAGATGCTGGTTTAGTTGGCTTTGTTTCATTCCTTTTAGGTTTTGAGATTTTAACTTTTGTGGGTTTTACCGGCTCAGCCTTGACATCACTGGGTTTTCCATACTCCATGTCAGGAAAATTGGCCATCTCCTCCTCCGTTATAGGAATAGAGGTGTAATTGTGATTGTATGGTGGAGGTATGCATACAAATCCCAATCCCTTATTCCTAACTTCTTTCTTACTGAACTGTAACTGCTATTTATCATCTTCTCAACTTTTTCACTTAACACATCAAATTTTTTAAAATTGAATTCATTATTTTCAAAAGTTAAATTTAGATTATCAAGTCAGCAGTTAGTTTTTTAGAAAGCTCTTTAAAGTGGAGATGCCTACATCTCTCGTTACTCAAATCTTTATATAACTGTCGGATATCACACTTTTGTGTCTCCACCATATCCTTATATCCGTTGATTTTCTTTTTAATTTGATATAAGTCAGATTTGGATATTTGTAGTTGCATAGTCAATGAGTTGGCCTGTTCTTCATACCTGCTTACTTTCTCTCTAAAGGCAGTAGTACAGCAAATGTTATCTACACATACCTCAGTAGGAGTAGGAGTAGGAGTGAAGTCATGAATCTGAAAACCTGCACGACAATTTGATTCTGAATTCGATAATGAATCAGCAGAAGTGGGTGAGCAAACCGCAACAGGTAATGGAGCAGCAGGAACACTAGGAATGGATGAGCAAATTGTAGCAGACGTGTTGTATTGAGTCTTCTGCTTGTTAGCCGTATCATATGATTTGATGAGTGATATCAGCTCATCCGGCTTCATTCTATAACAGTTGGTTTTCAATATTATCTTAATAGTCGGATCCTCATTTTTTGTTGTTTTGTGTTGTGAACGTTATTTATTGTCAAATCCAACATTTTACACACTTACACAAGATTTTAAAGCTCAAGAAAGGTGAATTTGACTTATATAATGAAAAGTAAATTTTTATATCAATATGGTAAGATTACATTTTGTATTTTGCCAAGTTAGTTTGATTTTTTCCTATTTGATCTTGGCTTTATCTTTTTATGGCGTATTTGTATCTCGAATAACAAAAAATATTTGAAGACATCCTAATTTAGTAGGATCCAGCTACTTCAAATTCAAAATTCAAATTGAATGCGATTAAAATCAAATACTTTGTAAAATGTTTATGGGATTTGGCTTTTATAATAACTTAGTTAGGGTTTCATAAAATTCCTTTGAAAAACCATCGCTTTATTAAAAATCCTCATGTTTATAAATCAAGTCATATTATTTAAAAACGATTTTAGGATCTTTAATTTCCTAACATGTTCATGTTTTCGATTATCGGTTTAAGCTTTGATCCTCACATGTTGTTGTCGGTTTTTTGTTGTTGACCTTTGTATACTTAATTGCCATCATTGTAGGTGCTTACAACCTTTGTATCCTTGATTATCACCATTGTTGTATGTTGCCTTTAATCCTTTTGATTGATGATTCACGAAATGTACAGGGACAGGTATGTGGTATATGACCATCATTAATCAACAACTTAATAACACAAGTTATTAAATTCAATCGTTATCAAAATAATGGATCATTAAGGTTCTAATAAGCACTAAACAATTGTTATGCCAACAATAATTTTTATGAATGTTTTATAAATATTTAAGGTGATCAACCTGGCCCAAAAAAATGTGCTTATTACATAAATATTTTACTTAGGAGCTTCATTATTTATTACGTCATTGGAAAAAAAAAACAATTTACTATGTTAAGGTAATTGTTAGGCCTCATGATACCAAAACATAAATGCTAAATTCATAGGTCATATCAAGCAACTGCTTCAAATAATATTGTCGATATCTACAATCACTTGATGTACACAATAAAGTTCTACATGCCAAAATATTTATGCACTTCCAAAAGATTATTACAAAAATGTTAATATCACCAATGTTAGACCTTCTCGTATGCATGTCTTTATGAAGATCTGTTAAAATGTTATAAGGCTTTGGTCATCCATTTGGGCTTATGTTCCGTTCATGTTTCTGGGCTTGTTATTATTGGATATTGGGCTTGTTTTGTTAGTCTGTTAATAAAGTTGTTGAGTTGTTACAAATTGTTGCAACAGGTTCGATAGTTGAAGGGTGTTATCTGTAACTTTAGGAGTGCTGCGATCATCTACATCCTAACTTTTGGACTTGGATGTAAATTCAGATTGTTGCATATATAAAAGAGAAGATATATGTTCATGGTCCAGAACTTTCTCTCATATTTTCACATTCGTTCTCTGTTTTAATCTTTTAGGGTTTTTTTTGGGGGGGGGGGGGTTAAACTTTTTGGTTTGGGTTAATAAGAGATTTGCCACCTGTTTTGTCGCTATCTTTTGTATCTACTGTGTTTAGTTGTTATATTTGCTGCAATCAGTCAGTATACCAGTGTTTTGAACATGGTATCAGAGCCTTCATGCTCCTGTTGATGGCCGATTGTGTGTCTTCCACTGTATAGTTGAGTGTCAATTGACTGATTGTTTAGCTTTGCTGTTGTTTCCAGGGTTTCTGCTCTTGGAATTCTTTGTTGACAACAGATCTGTTTCCTTCCGGTTAAAGAGGATTGAAACCCTAACTCAGGGCTTCAAGTGTTGTCTTAGTGTGCTCAGAAACTTTTGGTTGGTGACAGATCTGCTTAGATCTGTGGTTTCTTGGTGATATACAGTTTGGTGCTAAACGGAACCCTAACTTAGGGTTTCTGACTTCTGGTCTTCTCTCTGATTTATCATCTGTGTTAGTCTATGCAACCCTCGAAGGTTCAGGGCAAATTAACCAGAAGAGTTGTGGTGACTCTTTTCTGTCTACATCAGATCTTGTAGTTCTTGAAAACTACAAATTTGATATTATTTGGAGTTGCTTGCACCCGCTGTAAGATCGTTCTTCTCTTTTATCTTTTATTTTTGTTTCTTCATCATTCTATTGTTGAGACTAAGCATTCTGTTTACCGGACTAGTCGGGTCGGCACTTGATCGAGTCTACTTGTTATCTGTTGCATTGTCTGGTTCTTGGTTGTGTTGATCTGTTTCGATTCTGTGTTTGTTACTGTTTATTATTTGTTCTTTTTTGTTTTCTGTTGTTGGTTTAGGAGTGGCTCCTGAGTAAAGGCTTGTCCAGGCACCATAGAGTGACGAACCTGGAATCTGGTCCCTGACTTAGCTTCGCCCTAGTTTGTTATTGTCTATCTGTTTTTAAATTCTTGTGATCTGTTGTTTGTTGCTACTTCTGTGTGTTGTTATCATGGGTGACGGTAAAGGTACCTCTCAGACCTTGATTAGTAAACTGGACATAGGAGACCCCTTGTATCTTCATCCAAGTGACTCTAGTAGTCTGACTATAGTTAGTATCAAACTAAAAGGTACTGAAAATTATTCTGTTTGGTAAAATGCTATGAAATTAGCTTTAGAAGCTAAAAATAAATATGGATTTATAGATGGAAAGGTAGAAAAATCTAAAGATGATGAGGTTCTGGCTGCCCAATGGGATAGATGCGATTCTGTGGTCATTAATTGGTTGCTAAATTCTATTTGTGAAGAATTGTTTTGGGGGCAAGTTTTTTCAAAACTTGCTTCTAAAGTTTGGTTAGATTTAAAAGAATCTTTTGATATAGTAGATGGCTCTGTGGTGTATGATCTTTATAAAAAGATAAACTGTGTTTCTCAAAACGGAAGTAGTGTGGCTGAGTATTATAATAATCTAACAACTTTGTGGAAGCAGTTTGATGCAATGGTGCATCTGCCTTCATGTTCTTGTCAAGCAGCTAAAGATTATAATGATTTTTCAACTTTAATCAAATTAATGCAGTTTCTTATGGGTCTTGATGACGTATATCAACCTGTAAGAACAAATCTACAAACCAGAGAGCCATTTCCTTCTGTCAAAGTTTCCTTCTCTATTGTTTCTAGAGAAGAATCTCATACGGATTGCTAGTAGTGTGTCAAAGAATCAAAGTGTATCATTTGTGTCTAAAACTAATTAGAATTTTGATTCTAAAAGAAGGAACTTTAGGGGTTCTAATCCTAATTTGAAGTGTACTCATTGTAATATGTTAGGCCATACTTTTGACCGTTGTTTTGAGATTATAGGATATCCCCCTGGAATGAAAAAAAGAAATACATGACAGTTTGCTAAAAATAATAATAGTAATAATAATTCTAATAATGTTAGTGGTAGTAATAAATCTGGTATGTCTGCTGCTTCTACTGGTTCTGTTGTGTCTGCTATGCCATTTACCTCTGAGCAGATAGCTAAGTTGTTAAGTTTAGTTGGTGAAAAGTCTAGGGGAGAGCAGATAAAGTCAAATATGGGAGGTAAGTTGGTTAACATGTCTAATTTTACTAGTAGTTATATGTGTTGCTCTAGTAGTTTAAGTTTTGAAAATGAATATAACTGGATTGTTGATTCTGGTGCTAATCAACAAATGATTAAAACTGATAAAGACATGTTTAATTATGTGGATGTCTCTGAATGTGGTTTAACTGTTGGTCACCCTAATGGTACTAGTGTAAGAGTCATAAAGATTGGTGAATTAAACTGATTAGTGATGTTATTTTAAAAGATGTGTTCTATGTGCCTGATTATAGTGTGAATTTGTTATCTGTTCATAAGCTTGCTAAAGATATTGGGATAGCTGTGTTATTTAATAAAGATAATGCATGTTACAGGATTTGAAATCAAAGAAAATCCTGGTGATTGGTAAACAGGATAATGGTCTTTACTTGATCGGTAGAAATGGTAATTCTGTGAATACTTGTTTTAATAGTGTGTTAAAGTATAATATGTGGCACAGTAGGCTAGGTCACCCTTCGGATCAAGTTCTGGCTGTTTTAAAAGGAAATCTTGGTATTAACACTGTTGCACATGGTCCATGTGAGATATGTCATAAATCTAAACAAGTTAGGGTACCTTTTACTCTTAGTGAACATAAGTCTAAGTGTGTTGGTGATTTGGTTCATTTAGATTTGTGGGGTCCTTATAAAATTTGTAGTTATGAAGGTTATAAATATTTTTTTTGACTATGGTGGATGATTATTCGAGGTCTGTTTGGTGTTATCTTTTGAAGAATAAAACTGAGGTTTTTGAAAATCTTAAAGTTTTTATGAGCTTGTACTAACTCAGTTTAAAAGGAAGATTAAACTTTTTCGTAGCGATAACGGTACTGAGTTTGTAAATAATCAGATGACCAATTTTTGTAATAATAAAGGTATTATACACCAAACACCATGCTCGTATACACCGCAGCAGAATGGAATTGTTGAACGGAAACATCGACACCTTTTAAATATAGCCAGAGCTTTGATGTTTCAGGGCAGTTTACCTTTGAGGTTTTGTAGTGATTGTGTGCTAACTGCTGTCTATTTAATTAACAGGCTTCCTTCCTCGGTTTTAGGTGGTAAGAGTCCGTATGAACTTATGTTTGGTTTTAAACCCTCCTTATCCCATCTGAGAAACTTTGGTTGTTTATGTTTTAGTACTGTTTTAAATGAGTCTGATAAATTTGCTTATCATGCTGATAAGTGTGTGTTAATTGGATAATCTAATACAAAAGAAAGGTTATAAACTTTGGAGTTTAGACGAGAAAAGAGTTTTTTTCTCTAGAGATGTAAAGTTTTATGAATATGTTTATCCTTTTAAGTCTAAACTCATAACTGAACAATATGTTTTTGATAAAACATTAAATCATATTAAATTTTTTGATTCATATGAAATGTTTTACATCTGAAGTTTCTCGCACTCCCGATGATGAAAAGAGTATAGCTGAATCTCATGGTACAAACAGTGATGATCAGCAACCAGTTCCCTCTACGTCTGCCACTCCTAGTTCTGTTGAGTCGAGTCGTGACTTAGGGTCTGGTGTAGAAGGTAGTGTTAGGGTGGAGTCTGGCAGGGCAGAGGACACTGTTGTACCAACAGATGAGATCCACCCATCTGAGGGGACCACTACTGGTCTTAGGAGATCTTCTAGAAGTACTGTTTTACCAAAACGTTTTGATGATTTTGTGCTGAACAGTAGTGATAAATATGATATAGGAAAAGTGGTAAGTTATTCTTGTTTGACTGCTAAAATTTTTTATTTTACGAGTAGTTTAAATAAGCTTAGTGAACCACGTTCTTATAGTGAAGCGTCTAAAGATTCAAGGTGGGTTGATGCCATGAATCTTGAAATGGAAGCATTACTTAGAAATAGAACTTGGGAAATTGTTGATTTACCTAGGGATAGAAAACCGATAGGGTGTAAATGGATATATAAAATAAAATATAAAGCAAATGGTGAGGTTGAGAGATATAAAGCTCGTTTAGTGGCAAAAGGTTATAGTCAACGTGAGGGTATTGATTTTGGAGAAACTTTTTCTCTGGTCGTTAAAATGGTTACTGTTAGGTGTGTGTTGAGTATAGCTGTTCAAAATGAGTGGTCGTTGTTCCAGCTTGATGTTAATAATGCATTCTTATATGGTTTTATTTCTGAGGATGTTTATATGACACTTCCCGAGGGGTATCATACTAAAGGTGAAAATAAAGTGTGTAAATTAGTTAAGTCACTATATGGTTTGAAGAAAGCACCTAGAAAATGGAATGAAAAACTTACAAATGTGCTTCTCCGTGTTGGTTTTATGCAAAGTGTGTGTGACCATTCTTTGTATATCTTGTCTAAAGACTCGGTGTTTGTTATTTTGTTGGTTTATATAGATGATATTATTATAACTGGAAATAATAATACTGAGATTAATAAAGTAAAAACCATGCTTAGTAATACGTTTCATATTAAAGATCTAGGTGTACTTAAGTATTTTTTGGGAATAGAAGTGTTGTATAATAAAACTGGTTTGTGTTTAAGTCAGTGAAAATATTGTTTAGAGTTACTAAATGAATTTGGGTATTTAGGGTGTAAACCGGTGTCTACTCCTATAGAACTAAGTCATATGGTAAATTCTAAAACTGAAAGTAATGCTGATAATGTTGTTGATGTAACCAACTATCAAAAACTGATAAGGAAGTTAATTTATTTGTCATTAACACATCCATGTGACAACTGTCAAATTTGCATGCATCCGTACAATTATTAAACAATAATTAGTGCTTAATGACTGTGCTGAATTACAATTAATAATTTGAATTGCTTTATGATTATTGCCATATACATACATGTGCATCATATATTGCAAAAGACATACCATTATTGCATGCAAAATTTATTGACTCAAATGATGCACGAAGCACAGTTAGCACAGTTATCAGAAAAACCGGGAAAATGCTGACGGAGTTCAGTAC
Organism: Helianthus tuberosus; assembly: GCA_030545235.1. Lineage (NCBI taxonomy): Eukaryota > Viridiplantae > Streptophyta > Magnoliopsida > Asterales > Asteraceae > Helianthus > Helianthus tuberosus. Next base: position 50,394,748 of record CM060427.1, on the reverse strand, counting down.
ATAGACAGACAATGTGTTGAGACATAGAATGAGCCAGAAACCCAGTATTACACTAGTATAGTGTGTAGGAAAGTAGGGATCACAAAACTGCCTTCATAGTGATAGTTTAAGTGCCGGAAAGTGCCTAAAACTCACTAAAACTGCAGAATTCTGCAGAAAATCAGCAAATTCAGCATTTAAACACATTAATATCATGCAGAAATATGGTTAAATGGTCCTGAATGCTTTCCTAAGTGTCGGGAATCAAAACTGTCATAAAAGGGTACATAAAGCACACTAAACTGCATAGTTTAGCACCTTAGCGAACCAGTAACCAACCGAACAACCAGACACTACCCGAAACACCAAAATTTCACTAGAAACACTGTTTTAACATTGCCAAGCTAGTTATGATCCCCGAACATCATAACACACTATGTAAATATCTAATAACTAAAAACACTAACTAACACTTGAAACCTAACCATAAACCAACTATTAGTTAAAACCTAAGCTAAGACCCCCCCCCCCCAATCTAGCTACGGCCCAACAAGGGCCCCACCATGAAGATTTTATTTGAATTTTCTATTAGATCATGTCTACACTTTCCTAAACACTAAGACCAAAGGTAAATGAGAAGTTGATGTATTATAAGTAAGACCATAAGGATCATCACTTTCATTCACCAACATCGCACAATACCCACACTTCTCCCATCCCTTCATTCATGACCGAGAACCACCACCACCATACCATCATCATCAATTCATCTTCATACAATTCCACATACACTCAAAGGTGTTAGAAGGTGCATAAGGAAGCTAGGAGCTTTCGGAAGTTGAAGGACATTCTCTATTTGCTTTTATCCACTTGTTTTCTCCTCTTGATCATCCCTAGCCTTGAGCTAGTGGTAAGAACCTTGATCTTTCCATTTTACTTCTATTTTAAGTGGTTAAAAGATATTACATAATGATAATCATGAAGAACACTAAGAATCACAAGAATGAAGCTTGAACATAAGCTTGAAAAATGAAGAAACTAAGTTGTTTATGTGTTGATTTGCTTGTTGATTGTTGTTTATTCATGTAGTTGATGTAGATCATCATATGATCTTGCTAGATCATGATAAAAAACATAATCTGGCAAGATGAGAGGATGAAAGTGTTGTAGGATCATAGATCATCCTCATAAGAAACATGAACTTGAAAGAATATGTCACACCCTGACTTTTGCGGAAGCGTATGATGTGTGACTTGTTTAATACCATTGCATTCAATTATAATAGACAACTATATGATCAAAACGATGTTCATCCATTCATTAAATTTAAAGTAATACAACACCATTTATTTAAGCTTTAAACAGCACAACCTTCGACTAAGTTACAAATTAACAAAAGTGGATGACATCTAAACTTGGAATTTACTTCTAGAAACTACACCAGCGCCCAAGATCCAACTTGTTACCTGAAATACATGTAATTTTGGAAAACATCAACAAAAGTTGAGCGAGTTCATGCGTTTTATTTTAGTACTGAAAAACTTGAAAACTGTCAAGAGACTCCTTTGAAAACAGGTATGAAAAACATTTATGAACATATCAAATTAATGTTTTACAAGGACATTAAAGCATGTGAAGACATAGGGAGCACTCAAAATGAGTAGGCTTATACCCTCGTCGATTCCCTCGACTATGTCGAATTCCCCTTCGACTATGTCAATTTACCTTGACTATGTCAATTTTACCCTTGACCATTGTCGATTTACCTCGACCGGGACACCGAAGCACTCAAGTGGTCACATAAGTACCATGAGTGGGGTTCGGCCGTACCCGTTAGATCTAACCTTCGTCCCTAATTAAGAATTAATGGCATTTCAAATTCAATCTATGCTCACATGATCTAATAGCTCATTTCTTAGTCAATTCATACCGTTTAAACAATCGTAACATGTATTCCACCCCCAAGAGTTATAAAACCAAAAACAGTTAAGAGAAAAGGGGGACATGAACTCACGGTTTTGCGTTCTTCAATCCGACGTAACTCACGCTGCTACTAGTGTGCACGACTACCTACAACGTACTATGGTCTATTAGACGAGCGGGTCGTGCCTTGACTTAGTATTAATTAGTGTCTTTGAGTTACGTTTCTTTGTGTCTTCAATATTATTCCAAGTTATATAATTATTTGTTAAAATAATAAACATTTTAACTTAAATTATATTCATTAAATTTTGGAATAATTGTTATAGCAATATATTTTAACTTAATACTTTTCAAGTGTTTATAGTTGTAATTTCCTTCCCAAGGATGGGGGTATCTTATACTTGTATATTTTTGCCATGTATTTGGGGTCGTATTCCGATGTGTATTTATACGTACGAGAATACGTATCTTTATTGTATTTATTAAGTATTCTTATACTTAATTTCGTATTAATTATTCCGGAATATTATCTTTAATAAAAGTTCACCAATATATATTTCCAAAATATATATTTCAATAAATATTACTTAGAAAATTTATTTATAATTTTCCTTTGGCAAAATATTTGTATTTTCATATAAGTTCCAAAAGTAATATATTTTCAAGTCTAACTTAGAAAATATATATAAACTTATCTTTCTCCAAAAATGATATATTTCATATTTATTTGAGAAAATATATCTTTCACCAAAATATATTGTGTTTCATGTTTGTTGAGAAAATATATATTTCTTTCAAAAATAATATATCTTCTAAATATTTCCAGAAAAATATATATTTATACTTGCCAAAAATAATATATTTTTCTCTTGTAAAAAATATGATATATTCTTGCAGTAATCGTAAAAATCATATTTTTATTCACTTGGTGTCCAAAATATTATTTACCAAAATATACATATGAATATTATTTCCGGAGTATTTTGTAAGTTATATTCTCTAGTTCGGTTTCACCAATATTTTGTGTATAACTTGTATATTCATATTCTTGGAATTTTGGTAATATTTTGGATTGTAATTTTTGGGTATTTTGATGAGTTATATTATTTCATGTCCTAAAATAATATAACTAATACACAAAATATACAAACAATCACACACATGGTGACTTCTAAATATATATTTCCTAAATACATATTTAGTCACTTTTATTTATAAAAACCAACCTCCAATATTTATATTTTGTAACAAAAATTATGGCAAACTTTTATGTGAAAAATCCATGGTTTAAAATACACTTGTAAATATTTATTTGGAAATATTTTTCTAAGTGTTTAATTTTTAGAAAATTTTTTGTCATAGTTTCCCCTAAAAATGGAGGTTTCCATGCTTTCAAAGCATATCATTTTCTTTTAAAATCATCAACATTCATCAACAAATCATTCAAGACTTACCATGTGCCCATGGGCGGATCTACAGCTAAGAAGGGGGTTCCTAGGAACCCGTTCGGTTCGTAATTTATAGTGTTAAGTTATATAGAAAATACTTGAGGAACCCATTAATATTTTGTAGTGGAACCCTATGACCAAATCAATGGGGTGGCCAAATAGTAAAGTGCGCGCTGAATATGATAGACATCTCGAGTTCGACTCGTGTAAGGTGTGATTTTTCGTTTTTTCTACTCAAAACAAATTAGGGTTTAATTTTTTAGCATTTAATCTTTTATGCCCCTTCCTTGTTTACTCTCAAACGCACACACAGACCACACAGCACCACTCATCTTCTCTCACTCAGACACTCTCTTCAGGTTCGTTTAAACACAATAAATTGTTGATTTTAACTTCCAATTTGTTGATTTAAGATTCAATATGTTTATTGATGTCAATACCAGTGAAAATATGTGGCAATACAGAAGGGTAGGTTCAACTAGAAGAAATATGAGACAACGTTAGTGTGGACTGCACTTGAAAACATCAGTTTATAATTTGTTTTCTGTTTTTATTTATTGTGCCTATATTGACTAATTTGGGGTAAAATGATTGTCCTCATCTCCTTTGCTTGACCTTACAATTATTTCACCTTTTAATTTATTTGGATGCATTTTAGGTTTCATGAGGTTGATCCAAGAAGTTGTCCTTCACATGGTATAAAGAAAGGAGAAAGATTGTGAACATTGGAAGTGTGATTGCCTTGGCACCTGAACCTTGGTCAGGTGTCTACATTGCATCTAAAGTTGCTTTACACGTGCTAACTGACACATGAAGGTATGTCACTCGAACTATTCTAGTAAGGCAATGTTATATGCTCCTACTTACCCTCCTAACTACAAGATAAAACCAGTGGTTAAATCAATAGAAAATGAGGATGCCAACTGTCATCATTTTATGGTTAGGAAGATGAATCAGGAGAATTGAGTAAGAAGGAAGTACTCTTCTCCATTCTAGTATCCCCAAAACTTTTAACCCATATCTTTACACCTTCCACCCCCCCCCCAAACACTCACCTTTAAAAAAATCATTTACTTTAGAGATGCCTATCTATCTGTTAATAACAAATATATAAGAATGTGAAAACTAACTAAATATGTGATGAAGGATGTGATTCTTGAAGTATTTATAAGTAGAATTGTTTTTTGAGAACCATGATGGGGCTTTCTCTATAATTTTATTAGAGATACGAAATGAATACATTATTTTTACATGTTTGTTTATTTGTATAGACCATCCTATTTATATTATGTGCTTCTAAATTTATTATGATGATGTTTTTTCGTTATTGTATCGTATTTTTATTATGTGATGAACCTTACCCGACCCGAATTGTCGAACCGACCGGTATTTTTTTTATGTTCGGACATATGATATTGGAACATTTGAAAAAGTGAACCCCTCGGAAAAAATTCCTGGATCCGCCACTGCATGTGCCAAAAATACGAGATTTACACTATGACATGAACTTGAAACTTTGTAAAAATTTGTAGTAACTTAGTATGCTATTTAGTAGGTTAAGTTACCCTTAAAAACATAGTTTATAGTTTATAAAACTCATTCTTGAGTTTTAGTTCTTCACAACTTGTATGGAGATTTTCTAAAAATATTTCTTCTTGTATTTTTCTTGTTAACAATATGTTTCTAGCTTTGATTTAACACTTAAAACATGTTTACTTCCTTTAAACACCATGATCATGTTAAATCTTGTAATAAACTTTAGTTTCTTGAAAATATTATTCTTGAAATCTTTTATTTTCAAGACTTATAACTTGTAGAAATAATCATCATGCACTAAAACAAGTTTATTTTCAAATTCATGATTTACATAAAGGATGATCATTACAAATTTCTCAAGATCTATCCTTACACTTGCTAGATCATGTGTTTAATCATCATCTAGCAAGCTTCATATGGTGATCTACACCATAAACACAAGAAATCAACAAACAAGCTCAATACATACACTAGAACAACTTGATCTTCATGTTCTAGAACTTTATGTTAATGTTCATCTTTATGTTTCTTGAGATTCTTTAGTTTACCAAGTTACTTCACACTTTAACCATCAAAATTATGAGTAAAAACAAGATCAAAGAAGCGTACTACTAGCACAAGGCTAGGGAAGATCAAGAAGCTAGGTGATGAAGAAAATAGGTGGTTAATAGCTTTTGAGAAAGGTCCTTCCAAATCCGATGCTTCCAAGCTTCCTAACTAAGCTCCTAGCACCTTAGAACCTCCTTAGAATGGTTGATAATGGTGGAATTATGGTGGTGATGTGGTGGCCATAGACAAGGGGGAGAAGAAGACGGAGAAAGGTTTGTTTGTTGAATGTGATGAATGTTATGACTTAATGGTTTTTATAAAAAAAATTCCAACATCTAGATGGCATATAGTATATTTGTTGGCATATTCCACCACAAAATCTTATAAAATATAACAGGAAAATCAAGGGTGGGACCCATGTCCCCTAACCGTCCAACATGGGGGGGGGGTAAAATGTAAGTTTTAATGGTTAGTTACTTGATTTAGTTAGGATTCAATGGTGCTAGTTAGGTATTTTATGTATTTAATGTTTATTAGATGTAATATGACATTCGGTGAATATAACTAGCTTCGTAACATAAAAACAGTGCTTCTAGTAAAAATTTTATGTTTCGGGTAGTGTCCGGTTGTTCGTTTCGTTACTGTTCGTTAAAGTGCTGAATTACGCTGTTTAGTGTGCTTTATGTCGTATTTTAGGACAGTTTCGGTTCCCGACACTTAGGAAAGTATTCTAGACCATTAAACCACTTTTCTGCATTATATTTTGATGTTAAATTGCTGAAAATTGCTGAATTTGTTTATTTTCTGCAGAATTCTGCAGTTTTAGTGTGTTTCTGGCACTTTCTGGTACCTATGTCATCACTAGGAAGACAATTTTGTAATCCCTACGTTCCTACACACTATACTAGTGTATCACTTGGTCCTGGGGCTTATTTTGTGTCTTAACATCATGTCTGTCTAAGTATTGAACTCCTGTCAGTACTTCTAGTTTGTCTGATAACTGTGCCTACTCTGTTCTGTGCATTAGTAGAACTATATTTGTTGCATGTAGCAACGATAAAAGTCTTGCTACATGAAATGCCATTGTATGTATATAATAGAAATCAGAAGTCCATTTGTCTTGTAAGCTAAATCATGCACAGTCTTTAAAGCACAGATTACTGTTTAATTATTGTACGGAATGCATGGAAAAGTGTCAGTTGTCACATTCTCCCACCGTTAAAAGAATTTCGTCCCGAAATTCAAGCGATGCCATCAGTCGCAGGGTAGTTGTGAACCAAATGTGGTCACTTAGGCTTAATTCGGTCTTCACGTTCCCAAGTAAACTCTGGGCCATGATATGAATTCCAACGAACTCTAACAAATCAATTACGACTTCTCCGGGTCTTGCGGACTCCTAGTCTGCAACCTTAACAGGTTCTTTAATAAATTGGATTTTATCGTTGACGTGAATCCTGGTTGCGGGAATAACAACTGTTCCCGGAGTCAGGCTCCTCTAAAGACCAGACACGTGGAATGTGTCGCGATCACTACTGATCTTCTCTGGAAGTTTCAGCTTGTGAGCAATGGTCCCGATCCTTTCCAGGATCTCGAAAGGTCTAATATATCGTGGGTTCAACCTCCCACGCTTTCCAAATCATACCACGCCTTTCCAAGGCGAGTCTCTCATTAAAACCATACTTCTTATCTCAAATCCCAACGGTTTCCGCCGCTCATCGGCGTAGTCTTTCTGTATACCGCGTGCTGTCTTAATATGATCACATATCTGAACGGTCTTGCCTATAGTTTTCCTGAACCAATTTGGGCCAGTAAATCGTTTATCTCCGGTCTCCGCCCAACACGAAGGGGGACCGATACTTACGTTCCTATAAAGCTTCATACGAAGCGGCCTAAACAGCGGTGTGATAGATACTATTGTAGGAAAACTCCACTAAGGGCTAGTGAGTAATCCATCTTTTCATCAAAGTTTATCACACAAGCACATAGCGAGTCTACCAAAGCCTGTATCTCTCGTTTTCTCTGGCCATCTATCTGCGGGCGAAATGCAGTACTAAGGTCCAATCGTGACCTAAACTCCCTTGAAACGTCTGCCATACCCTTGGCACAAAACGACCATCTCGGTTGGTTAAGATAGAATCAGGCACTCCATGACGTGCCACAATCCTTCTAGGCTAAACCTCTGCTAATTTCCCTTGCGCTGTCTTCCTCACTGTTTGGTAGGATATGTGTAGTCGTGGTGTGTCGGTCAATACTCACCCAAATCGTATCATGACCTCTTTGGGTTTTTGGTAGCTTGTAATGAAATCCATTAATATTCGTTCCCACTTCCACATGGGTACCTCAGGATGTTGCAGTAGCCCTGATGGTTTCTGGTATTCTGTCTTAACTTCGGCATAAGTAAGACAATTACCCACATAGGTAGCTATATAATCTTCCATCTTGGGCCACTTATACTAATCCTTCAAGTCTTGGTACATCTTGTCAGATCCTAGGATGGATCGAGTACCTTGACCTATGAGCCTTGCCCTAAAATAAGCGTACGAAAATGTCGCGATACGGAACCTAAGGTCGTTCCATGAAGTACAAGGTTCCGTCTTCCTTAGCAATAATTGCACTTCCATTCATGTAACGCTTCAGCTTGAAGGTTCTCTGATTTGAGCGCCTCTTGCTCAGCTTCGCGAGTCCAAGTGACGAGATTTGTCTGTATGATCATCTCTAAGGATCGCACCCTTAGAGGCTTTGCACGTTCCTTGCGGCTCAAGGCGTCTGCCACAACGCTCGCCGTGTTCAGGGGATACTTAATCTCATAACATACCCATTCAGTAGCTCGGTCCATCTTCGTTATCTAATATTTAAGTCCTTATGGTCAAAGATGTGCTGCGAACCTTTATGATCAGTAAAGATCGTGCAGCGTTTGTCTATACAAGTAATGACGTCGAATCTACAACGTGCAATTACTGCACCTGGTTCAAAGTCTCTACTCATGATCCCTTAATCAACGTGACGCGTATGCGTTACTTGGTCTCGTTGCATTAATGCGCAATCGAGACCTTGTCGAGAAGCGTCACAAGAACCGCAATTCTATTGGTACTGTCAGGTGAAGACAAGATAGGTATCAACTAGGTTAGGGTTGTTAGCGGTTGAGCAGTCCTTGAAAGGTTTTCTAGGGGTCGTCTAATACAGCCTATAATCCCCAAAATTCTTAGTTGCGTCTTTGGGACTCCTCAGTTCTTGATTGCAGGGTCGATATGAATCTCATTCCTATCCCCCACGTATCCTAAGAATCTTGCCTCCCGAATCCCAGGTTCGCACTTAGACATCCTAACACACAACTGTTCATTCTCTAAGAGTCACAAGATAAATTGCAGATGTTGCTCATGACCTTCCTTTGTCGTTGAGCATATAAGAATGTAGTCAATAAATATAATCATGATCTTATGTAGGTACGGCTTGCACACCTGATTCATGAGGTCCACGAATACTGCCGGTGCATGTGTTAAGCCAAACGGCACGATAAGGAACTCGTAGTGCTCGAAGCGAGTCCTAAAGGTCGTTTTAGGGATATTTTCTCCTTGTATTTTGCAGTTGAGGACATCCTGACCTCAAGTCACTCTTCGAGCAGTAACTAGAACCTTACGATTGGTTCAATCATGTCGCCAATCCTTGGCAAAGGATACCGGTCCTTGATATCCAATTCTTTGAAGTTGATGCCAAATGGAAACTGCCAACTTTCTTCTTATGTCCTAAACTAAGGATATCATGTCCTTAATTCCATCTTGGAATAGTAGCTGGGACCTTGTAGTTGGTCGACAAGTCATCAATTCTCGGAAAGGGGTACCGATTCTTGATGGTTAGTCGTCTATCTCCATGTAAACTATGCGTAACACTTTTTCTACATTAGTTCTTCTGAGTTCCTCTCAGATTAGACTGTGTACGCGTGTAAAACATGTCGTCCTACTTCCTAATGAATATCACCGGGGCTTCCCACGGTGAGAGGCTCGGCCTGGTAGATTTCCTTTGTCTAGCAGCTCTTGCAGTTGCATCGGAGGCTCATGTATCTCGGATGGAACTAGTTGGTAAGGCGTCAATTGTCACTGGTGCCGCTCCTGTCACTGGGTTCATCCTAAACTCCTCTTGTTGCTGTGGAGGTATTCCTGGCAAGTCTTCAGGAAAGGCTTCTGGAAACTCTTCCACCACGGGGTTGTTTTCTAGCTCCAGCTCCTTGGTATCCTTATCGGCAACATGAGCTAGGAAGGCTATGCAGTCTATTTGGAGGTTCTCCTGTGTCCCTACGACCAATGTGAGATATCGCAAATCCACTGCCTTTTGGGGCCTAGTGCCCTTGCATCTATTGCAAGAAGGTTGTGTACTATAAGTGTCTCATCATTCGCAAGGGGGATGCGAATGATTTCCTTATAATGAACAACTTCAGTTCTATACTTAGATATCCAATCCATGCTGACTACCATATCATGACTTCCCAGGTTAATGGTAATAGAAGGTTCCTGCCTTCTAAGTTCCGAAAGACAATCTTTAGTTATCTCATTCATTTTAACTAACCTTCTATATGCCAATTCTATGGAATACGGGGCGTCTATTCTACTTGAAACTAGGCCAAGCAGTTCTTAAGTTCTAAGGGTACAAGGTTAAAGTTGGTGCCAGTATTAATCAGAAATGGGTGCATAGAATTGGTTAATAGGGAACGTACCCGTAACCGCATCTGGATCCTGGCGTGCTTCACTAGCTTCGATTGTGAAGACCCTTCCTCGCTTGGTTCTTCCTAGGGCAATCTTTCCTAAAGTGACCTACTTCACCACACTTGTAGCAACCTGGAACTCTACCATTATCTCTTCCGTCTGGATCCTTCTCCCAACAGGCATCCTTGTTGTGCCCTTCCTTTCCACACCTTCCACACTTAGGCCTCAGACATCGACCTTCATGGTAAAAATTGCATTCCTCGCATCTCGGCTTATTCCCCAAGTATACCTTACCACCGGCCTTATTAGTGGCTCCATAAGCTTTCCTGCCACGAGGCGGGTTCACTTCCCTTCTTTTGTTTGCTTTATAGCTTCCATAGCTGATTGGGTGCCTATCTTTAGGTTCGAAGACTCCCTTTTCTTATTGCCCGAAGACTCCACATGAGTCTCTTTCTTGTTTGTCTCTCATATTCTGGAAATTTTCCCATACGAAGAGCTTCTTCAGTAAGTGTGACACTCAAATCGATAGCCTCTGTGATGGTTGGAGGCTTTGAGGTAGTAACCATGCTCAGGATTTGAGGTGCAGGTCCCCAAATGAATCGCTCAATCCTCTTGAATTCCGGCTTGACCAAGTAGGGAACAACCCTGGACAAGTCGTGAAATCATTGGACGTACTCATAAATCTTCGGCCCGTCCATTTTCAAATTCCAGAACTCAACCTCAAGCTTCTGGATTTCGGCCCTAGAACAGTACTTCTTCCTCATCAATTCCTTATGCTCGTCCCAGCTCAGTGCATAAGCAGTAGCTTCACCAAGGGTCTGAACCTAAAGGTTCCACCAGGAGAGTGCGCCGTCCAAAAATAACCCTGAGATAAAGGTAACACTCCGCTGGGGCGAACAGTTACTCATTCTCAGAGAGAAGTCGTTCTTTTCTTCCCAACGAACAAATGCAACGGCACCTCCTGTGTCGTTAAAATTTAATGGCTTGCAGTCCAGGAACTGTTTATAGGTGCAGCCAGTTGGAGGGTTACTTCCGGAAGTGCCACCACTGCGTTCGGAGCGGTGGGCTTCATACTGCGCTATAACTTGAGAAACACGCTCATTGAATTCGGCCAAAGTTAACGTAATGGTGTCCGTGTCACGTCTGGGCGGCATCTTTTTCTGTCAAAAGGTATTGGGTAGGTTAGACAACATTCCATAATTGTATATGAGGTACATATTACCACAAGCAAACATGTAATCACCCAATATCACTTGCATATATAATCAACAATGTATAAGTAAGGAAACAACCACTGAGCGTTCGTACAGGCTTGACAACTTGACTTATTGTTCGTAATGGGGAAAACAAAATGAACTCGAGGCTACATCACCTCGGTCATACAAGTTTCGTAATACGAAAGTGGTAGTTATTTTCCTTCTACATTGGTTTTCTTAGGTCTTTAGCTTCACAAGACGGGCATACTTCCCATGAGATGGGGGTTGTATATATAGGTGGGATAGAGAGTGTAACGTCATTGAATCCTTCTCGGGTGTTAGCCATCTTCTCTTGCTTAGATATCGGTTCCCAAACGGCTCGTAGACGGGTAGAAGTGTCAGACACGAAGTAGGCAATGACAGGTTTCCTACTTTGTAGGATGCTAAGGCAACTATCTAGGTATTGTTCTTCCAGATGAAGGTGTGAACACCTAGAGATTATTTTTGGAGGGATGGTGATCATTAGCTTGACCCGCAGAGTCCACCAGGATTTCCATGCACTACAAGTCGTTATTACGTGGTCCTCCGTAATAATAAATTGTCTTGCACGGTCACCCCAACTTTCCCTCGTCCAAGCAGATGATCAACCAAAGAGGGGACACTACTGTCCTTATACCTTTGACATGGAAAGGACCATTGCGGTGGTCCACGCGCTAACATCCGTTATCGTTACGCGCGAATAGGCACGATGATTAAACGTAATAGGAATAAGGAGAATTCCTAGTGGTTGGAGGGGCACCTTTAAGATGAATACTTCATCTTCCTAGTCTGGACAAGAGCGTCTTCAATCTCGTTTCACAAGAGCCACAGGGACCTCGTCCTGCTGATAAGGGTGTTGTCCAAGGTTGCCTCCTTCGCCTCGCTGTCACTACCGTAGTCAGGCACCTTCGCATTCGAGAGGTAAGAGCAGTCATCTTCTACGGAACCAACTCAGGATCTCGATTGGTAATCACTCCAGTCACGAGCTTCGTAATAAACGCGAGGTCGACATTCTCATCGTGCGAGCCAAGAACAATAATAGGATTCAAAGTCGAAGGTATCTCATTCACATCAATAATTATTCCGTACACTTATACGCATATATATATATATATATATATATATATAAACATATATATATATATGTGTGTGTGTGTGTGTATTAGTAGATAACTATGTTACTTAGTATAAACAGAAAAATAAATGCATCATATCACATATAACTCTCGTTTATCCTTTCGGGGGGGGGGGGGGGGGTTCATCTTGCCTTTGGCTAGTCTATCTCACTTAGACTATGCCTTAATTGGCACTTTAATTTAGGGTATTCTTCTCCCTACTAATGTCCTTACTTTGTCTTTTCTTTGAAAAATGTTTGACTCATGGATCTTGACGCTTACGTGACTGCAATGAAAAACCTTTTTGTAAAATGTTTTCGTGAGAGAGTCCTAGTGATTGTAGTCTAGACTCGAGAAGGAATCCTAGTTCACTACAATCAAAGCTCTGATACCAAACTGTCACACCCTAACTTTTACGGAAGCGTATGATGTGTGACTTGTTTAATACCATTGCATTCAATTATAATAGACAACTATATGATCAAAACGATGTTCATCCATTCATTAAATTTAAAGTAATACAACACCATTTATTTAAGCTTTAAACAGCACAACCTTCGACTAAGTTACAAATTAACAAAAGTGGATGACATCTAAACTTGTAATTTACTTCTAGAAACTACACCAGCGCCCAAGATCCAACTTGTTACCTGAAATACATGTAATTTTGGAAAACATCAACAAAAGTTGAGCGAGTTCATGCGTTTTGTTTGAGTACTGAAAAACTTGAAAACTGTCAAGAGACTCCTTTGAAAACAGGTATGAAAAGCATTTATGAAAATATCAAATTAATGTTTTACAAGGACATTAAAGCATGTGAAGACATAGGGAGCACTCAAAATGAGTAGGCTTATACCCTCGTCGATTCCCTCGACTCTTCGACTATGTCAATTATATATATATATATATATATATATATTAAACCCATCAAGTCTAAGCACTTTTTTAATCGATATCCATCGTCGGATCATGCTGAGATGAAATCTCAGCCGTTTAAACTCCAAAAAATAACCGCTATCTTGGCGGTTCAGAGTGGTTATTTGCGGTTTTCTCACCAGGTGGTTACCTCCACCTTTTCCTACCCATTATCTCCACAACTTTGGTGGTTATCTCCTAATTTTCGTGCCCATTATTATACTATTGTTAATAACCATCAGTTTTGACAAAATTAACCGCTTTTCGATTGATCTTAACCGTCTAAATTAGACGGTTAATTGTGAGATTTAATCTTAGCCGTAATAAGTAGGTAGTTTTGACCCAAATTTGGCAGTTTTTTTTTCATAGGCAGTTTGGAAGTTATCTACAATAGTGGGATGTGAGGCAGGGACGTGGGTAGACAGTTAAATTACACAACACTTATAAAAACCCTCACCTTATCGTGGTCTCCTCTTCCGTCGAAACCATCATCCTTGTATGATAATTTCAGTTGCAATCGCCAATCGATGAGGTTTATGGCAGTTCAGGGATATCCGCTCCAGTCCCCCATCACAGTGGCACCGGATTCTCAAAAAGAAAAAATCCAGTCGAAGTTCAGAGCTATGGTTAGGGTTACAGCACCGTTGAAAGTTAAAGGAGGGTAACTGTTGTTACACTATATCTTATGTTCTCATTTTCAATTTCCAACAATTTTGGTCCCAATTTCTCTTCACCAATGTTTCCTCAACTCTATTTGTTTGGGGATAAATCGCTCTGGATTTATGTATCAGATTTATGTATGACGAACCCTAAAATGATTAGATTTGTTGTTGTTTTATTTTCATTATTCGTTTGATGAAGCATAGCTGGATGATTGTGCTTATCCTGTGCACTTTGGTGTATTTTGTAAAATTTCAGTTAGATTTATGGATTGATATGATTTCAGGTGATTGGAACCTTTGTAATCAACCGGTTAATGTAAATCATGGATCTTTCGAAGATTGAAGAGAATTTGTTTTCATTTGGTGAACCAAAGGTACATACTACTCTTGTACCTTCCCTCACATGGAGATTTAGATAATTTCGAATTTGATTTTTCCAAAACAGGTTATAAGATTTCCATCGTTAGAAAGGTTTCATGTTTTAATTACCTTATTTGTTTGATATATGATTTAGGTTAAATTTTAATTTATGAGTATAACTATTTCTGTCCTTTATGTTGATAAATTTCATTTACGTTTTGTAACTATGGATTAGAATGGGAATCGTCTCATATTTTGAGAACATTTGATGATGAAGCACAAGCAATGAAGTCTGCTCGTAACTCATCTCGGATGTTGGAAGAAGCAACTGCAACTGGAACAACCATCCTTGCTAAATACTCTGAACAAAGGGATCACTTAAAGATAGCCGGTTTTTCAATTGTTGAACTGTATTTATAGTTGGATTAATGACCTTTGAGGGCGGATGTTCCATTTATTTGCAAACCAGTTTTGTCAAAGAAAAGATTAACATGCTCCTCCAGTATATATTTTACCAGAACAGATGAAGAACACACAGAGGAAATTTTTATGTGCTTGTGGCAGTTTTATAATTTGACCAACAGGGGATGTTCTTGCAGAACCAAAGTATGATGGTGAAGCACTTATTATGGCTGATTTAGGTATGTCAATCTCTCATTTTGCTTAAATGTTTGTAACTTCACTTAGAATATGCATTAGAGGTGGCAAATGGATAGGGTAGGCAACAAGGAAGTGGTTCGTATAAAAATGGGTAATTTTAGTTGACACATAATGGAAGCAAACAAACAGATAAAAAAATTTAGGGGGAATTTTGAAATATTGTTAATAGCTTGAATAATTTCATAAAGGCCCTTTTATATTGGGGCCTAAGTATGCCATGTCGAGCAAAACATGAAAATTTAAGTTTGACTATCAAAATATGAAGTTGACTTCTTTAATGAACGCGTGGTTAGCTAAATTCAAAGATTTATGTCCTAAACTGTAGTCTTGAAATTGTCAGTACACGATCATAGCCCTAAAAGGGGAGGGGGCAGATTATCTTTTCAAGTTGATCAGCATTTCAAGTGGAAGAACCTTTGATATTATAGCTTTAAATACTCAAAAATTACAGGCCAGTTAGAAACTTTCAGCTTGTTTGTTTTACTATGTGAATATTTCTACTAAAGCAGTTGTCAACTAAAGCTTTTAATTTCGGATTCTTCAATTGGTGCGGAATAACTTCAATAATGCAGTTGTCAAGAAAGCTTAACTTGAGCAAAAACTATTGGTACTAATCAAAACCAACTGATTCTTTCTTTATTTTTTAAGTTTTTATCACTAATTGCATTATGTGACTTCTTTGAGACCTTAGGCATATTGCTGCATCATTTCACCCATTATTCTGCAATCAAAGTTTGGAGAAAATACAAGTAAATGAAAGAATTTTTGCATCAAATGTTACTAAAAATGGAGTGGTACATTTTCCTTTCAATGCTTTCACCCTGTTACTTAGATTCTTCCTTTAGAGATTCAAGAAAAGTAGTTATGTAAGCTACTTCATCATGTTCCAAATATCTTATTTCCCTCATGATTTATAATTTTACCATCAAGTTCGACTTTTTGCCAAATATCTAGATGCCCTCATACATCTACCTTTAATTACTTTAATAGTTTAATTTCTGGTAATATGATATTACCTTAATTTTACTTAAAGTGATTTTCTACTTTTGGCTAAAATAAGTGCAGTTGTGGACTTGTGGCATAAATAAGTGTAGTTGTGGACTTGTGGTTGAATAGATTAGAGAAACTTGCTAGATTCCCTCTTATTTTTTTGATTACTTGAATATGAATGATGATTATATAAGTTCATAAAAGTTCAAGCTAACATAGCACAACAGTAAAAAATGTTTATTAGTTCATAAAAGTAAAAATAAAAAAGAAAATACAATTTTATAAGCTTTGCAAAAAAAACAAACAAACAAACAAACACAAACACAAACAAACAAACAAAATTTGCATTAAAAAGGCAAATATTGTAAACTCGGCTAAAATAAAATGGCTCAATTTGCATAAAATCTATTTAAATTTACTTGCAACCTCTTAAATATCCAATTAAAAAAAATTATATTCTAGCTTAATGATATAATTTGTTAATCACATGCAGTTGATATTTAAAGATTTAAAGCAAATGGTAAAAAAACGGTTAATGGGTCAACCTAAACTAAACGGTTTTGACCTTACTTTGAAAGTTAGTCTTTTAACACAACTTCTTTAATTTGTTACCCGTCATGACCTTGATTTAAATACTCTCTTTAACACAGCCTCTTTAACATGTTACCCAATCGCTTGAGGAGTCCATAGATGCCAAACAAAGGATCAAAGATCACACTCGTAATCGAATCAAAACATGTTAATACCTTTTTACGTTTTGTGATAACATTGTTTGTTTAGGAATGATGGAATGATGGTATCACTTTTGAGTAATCTAGGAATGATGGTTTTTTTTTGTTTTATATTTTGTAGTTTTAAAGGTGGTTTTGTGTTAGTAAGATAGTACAGAAGTAGATAGTCATGTTATTATGTTGTGATACCCAGACTAGCAATTCATATAACGTCATAAGGTGTTACGAATTTAATCTAAATACTAATATGTTCTTTATATGCCTTCATGACTCACGAGTTGTTTAGTAATGCAAAGTTCTATATTGCATTTGTTTTACGATGTTGTTGTCTTTTTTCATGCATTTGTAATTCAAATATACCATTACATGTTTGATGCTATTTTGTTATTGTTTATTTTTTCCTTAGAAATTTCTGGATTATACACAACGAAGCAAATAACGAAATAACAAATTTAGGATCCGTCCCAACAGATGGGTGTACAGTACTATTAAATATATTATTAAGCCCACATAGCCCAACCACCTTCCAAATCGCTCTCCATGTGAGATCTTGCTGAGATTAAATCTCAGGCGTTTAAACTCTGCGTTTTAACTGCCTTCTAGGCAGTTTATAACAGTTGTACGAACCCGTTTAAACTCTGCATTTTAACTGCCTTTTGCATTAAAATGACATAATTTCATGTTTTAGTATTATCAGTTTATTTTTTATGGGTTTGTGGTTGTAATCGTTTTCCATTTATAAGTAAATAATGATGCTTTCGTGTGTAAAGTTGTTTAAATTTGTGTCCACTTAATATATATTAGCTTTGTTTGTTACGCTGTTTAACGTAACCCGTCCACCGGACGGGTATTAAACTAGTTTGCCTTGACTATGTCAATTTTACCCTTGACCATTGTCGATTTACCTCGACCAGGACACCGAAGCACTCAAGTGGTCACATAAGTACCATGAGTGGGGTTCGGCCGTATCCGTTAGATCTAACCTTCGTCCCTAATTAAGAATTAATGGCATTTCAAATTCAATCTATCCTCACATGATCTAATAGTTCATTTCCTAGTCAATTCATATTGTTTAAACAATCGTAACATGTATTCCACCCCCGAGAGTTATAAAACCAAAAACAGTTAAGAGAAAAGGGGGACATGAACTCACCGTTTTGCGTTCTTCAATCCGACGTAACTCACGCTGCTACTACTGTGCACGACTACCTACAACGTAATATGGTCTATTAGACGAGCGGGTCGTGCCTTGACTTAGTATTAATTAGTGTCTTTGAGTTACGTTTCTTTGTGTCTTCAATATTATTCCAAGTTATATAATTATTTGTTAAAATAATAAATATTTTAACTTAAATTATATTCATTAAATTTTGGAATAATTGTTATAGCAATATATTTTAACTTAATACTTTTCAAGTATTTATACTTGTAATTTCCTTCCCAAGGATAGGGGTATCTTATACTTGTATATTTTTGCCATGTATTTGGGGTCGTATTCCGATATGTATTTATACGTACGAGAATGCGTATCTTTATTGTATTTATTAAGTATTCTTATACTTAATTTCGTATTAATTATTCTGGAATATTATCTTTAATAAAAGTTCACCAATATATATTTCCAAAATATATATTTAAATAAATATTACTTAGAAAAATTATTTATAATTTTCCTTTGGCAAAATATTTGTATTTTCATATAAGTTCCAAAAGTAATATATTTTCAAGTCTAACTTAGAAAATATATATAAACTTATCTTTCTCCAAAAACGATATATTTCATATTTATTTGAGAAAATATATCTTTCACCCAAAAATATTGTATTTCATGTTTGTTGAGAAAATATATATTTCTTTCAAAAATAATATATCTTCTAAAAATTTCCAGAAAAATATATATTTATACTTGCCAAAAATAATATATTTTTCTCTTGTCAAAAATATGATATATTCTTGTAATAATCGTAAAAATCATATTTTTATTCACTTGGTGTCCAAAATATTATTTACCAAAATATACATATGAATATTATTTCCGGAGTATTTTGTAAGTTATATTCTCTAGTTCGGTTTCACCAATATTTTGTGTATAACTTGTATATTCATATTCTTGGAATTTTGGTAATATTTTGGATTGTAATTTTTGGGTATTTTGATGAGTTATATTATTTCATGTCCTAAAATAATATAACTAATACACAAAATATACAAACAATCACACACATGGTGACTTCTAAATATATATTTCATAAATACATATTTAGTCACTTTTATTTATAAAAATCAACCTCCAATATTTATATTTTGTAACAAAAATTGTGGCAAACTTTTATGTGAAAAATCCATGGATTGAAATACACTTGTAAATATTTATTTGGAAATATTTTTCTAAGTGTTTAATTTTTAGAAAATTTTTTGCCATAGTTTCCCCTAAAAATGGAGGTTTCCATGCTTTCAAAGCATATCATTTTCTTTTAAAATCATCATCATTCATCAACAAATCATTCAAGACTTACCATGTGCCAAAAATACGAGATTTACACTATGACATGAACTTGAAACTTTGTAAAAATTTGTAGTAACTTAGTATGCTATTTAGTAGGTTAAGTTACACTTAAAAACATAGTTTATAAAACTCATTCTTGAGGATTTTAGTTCTTCACAACTTGTATGAAGATTTTCTAAAAATATTTCTTCTTGTTAACAATATGTTTCTAGCTTTGATTTAACACTTAAAACATGTTTACTTCCTTTAAACACCATGATCATGTTAAATCTTGTAATAAACTTTAGTTTCTTGAAAATATTATTCTTGAAATCTTCTATTTTCAAGACTTATAACTTGTAGAAATAATCATCATGCACTAAAACAAGTTTATTTTAAAGTTCATGATTTACATAAAGGATGATCGTTACAAATTTCTCAAGATCTATCCTTACACTTGCTAGATCATGTGTTTAATCATCATCTAGCAAGCTTCATATGGTGATCTACACCATAAACACAAGAAATCAACAAACAAGCTCAATACATACACTAGAACAACTTGATCTTCATGTTCTAGAACTTTATGTTTCTTGAGATTCTTTAGTTTACCAAGTTACTTCACACTTTAACCATCAAAATTATGAGTAAAAACAAGATCAAAGAAGCTTACTACTAGCACAAGGCTAGGAAAGATCAAGAAGCAAGGTGATGAAGAAAATAGGTGGTTAATAGCTTTTGAGAAAGGTCCTTCCAAATCCGATGCTTCCAAGCTTCCTAACTAACCTCCTTAGAATGGTTGATAATGGTGGAAGTATGGTGGTAATGTGGTGGCCGTAGACAAGGGGGAGAAGAAGAAGGAGAAAGGTTTGTTTGTTGAATGTGATGAATGTTATGACTTAATGGTTTTTATAAAAAAAAAAATTCCAACATCTAGATGGCATATAGTATATTTGTTGGCATATTCCACCACAAAATCTTATAAAATATAACAAGAAAATCAAGGGTGGGACCCATGTCCCCTAACCTTCCAACATGGGGGGGGGGTAAAGTGTAACTTTTAATGGTTAGTTACTTGATTTAGTTAGGATTCAATGGTGCTAGTTAGGTATTTTATGTATTTAATGTTTATTGGATGTAATATGAAGTTCGGTGATTATAACTAGCTTCGTAACATAAAAACAGTGCTTCTAGTAAAAATTTGATGTTTCGGGTAGTGTCCGGTTGTTCGTTTCGTTACTGTTCGTTAAAGTGCTGAATTGCGCAGTTTAGTGTGCTTTATGTCGTATTTTAGGACATTTTCGGTTCCCGATACTTAGGAAAGTATTCTGGACCATTAAACCACTTTTCTGCATTATATTTTGATGTTAAATTGCTGAAAATTGCTGAATTTGTTTATTTTCTGCAGAATTCTGCAGTTTTAGTGTGTTTCTGGCACTTTCCGGTACCTATGTCATCACTAGGAAGGCAGTTTTGTAATCCCTGCGTTCCTACACACTATACTTGTGTATCACTTGGTCCTGGGGCTTATTTTGTGTCTTAACATCATGTCTGTCTAAGTACTGAACTCCTGTCAGTACTTCTAGTTTGTCTGATAACTGTGCCTACTCTGTCTATGCATTAATAGAACTATATTTTGTTGCATGTAGCAACGATAAAAGTCTTGCAATATGAAATGCCATTGTATGTATATAACAGAAATCACAAGTTCATTTTTCTTGTAAGCTAAATCATGCACAGTCTTTAAAGCACAAATTATTGTTTAATTATTTTATGGAATGCATGGAAAAGTGCCAGTTGTCACAGAATATGTGGTTTTCTTGTAAAATAATGATCAAAGTAAGTTGTTAACCATGTAGATCTAAAATTTTATGGATGATTTCTCAAGAAACCAAGTTAAAAATATAAGTTTTACTAAGTCTTGGTTCTTAAACAAATAAACCTTATTTTTGGTGGTTAATAAAGTGTAGAAGTATATGTGTAACAAGAAAAATCAAAGAAGAAACATTTTTGAAAAATATTAATGCAAGTTGTAGAGATCAATCTTCTTTAAAAATGAAGTTTTTAAAGAATCAATCACACTTAAAAGGATAACAAGGCTTACTAAGAGCACTAGTAAGTTACTACAAATTTTTGTGAAATTTTAAGTTCATGAAGTAGTAGATTATACTTGATTTTGGCAAAATTGGTAAGTAAAGATTGTTTATTGTTGATGGTGAATTGATTGTGTTGATTTTACAAAATAAAATGATATGCTTGAAAGCATGGAAATCTCCATTTTTAGGGGAAGCTATGGCAAAAATTTTCTAAAAAGTAAACACTTAGAAAAATATTTTTAAACAAATATTTTCAAGTGTAATTTTAAACCATGGATTTTCACATAAAGTTTGCCATAATTTTTTGTTACAAAAATATAAATGTTGGAGGTTGGTTTTTATAAATAAAAGTGACTAAATATGTATTTAGGAAAATATATATTTAGAAGTCACCATGTGTGTGATTATTTGTATATTATCTGTATTAGTTATATTATTTTAGGACTTGAAATAATATAACTCACTAAAATACCAAAAATTACAATCCAAAATATTATCAAAATTCCAAGAATATGAATATACAAGTTATACACAAAATATTGATTAAACCGAACCGAGGAATATAACTTACAAAATACTCCGGAAATAATATTCATATGTATATTTTGGAAAATAATATTTTGGACACCATGTGAACAAAAATATGATTTCTACGATTATTACAAAATATATCATATTTTTGACAAGGGAAAATATATTGTTTTTGGCAAATAAAAATATTTTTTTTTCTTGGAATTATTAGAAGATGCATTACCTTTGGGAGAAAATATATATTTCCTAAACAAACATGAAATACAATATGTTTGGGGTGAAAGATATATTTCCTCAAATAAATATGAAATATAATATTTTTGGAGAAAAATAAGTTTATATATATTCTCTAAGTTAGACTTGAAAATATATTACTTTTGGAACTTATATGAAAATGCAAATATTTTTGCCAAAGGAAAACATAAATAATTTTTCTAAGTAATGCTTCTTAAAATATATATTTTGGAAATATATATTGGTGAACTTTTATTAAAGATAATATTCCGGAAAAATTAATACGAAATTAAGTATAAGAATACTTAATGAATACAATAAAAATACGTATTCTCATACGTACAAATACACACCGGAATACGACCCCAATACATGGCAAGAATAGACAAATACAAGAATACGAATACACCCATCCTTGGGAAGGAAATACATGTATAAATACTTGAGAAGTATCAAGTTAGAATATATTGTTTTAACAATTATTCCAAATTTAATAAATATAATTTAAGTTAAAATATTTATTATTTTAACAAGTAATTATAACATGGAATAATATTGAAGATACAAAGAACGTAACTCGAAGACACTAACTAATACTAAATCAAGGCACAGCCCGCTCGTCTAATAGACATTAGTACGTTGTAGGTAGTCGTGTATACCCGAAGAAGCTTTGAGTTACAGTGCTTACGAAGAACGCAAAACTGTGAGTTCATGTCCCCCTTTTCTCTTAACTGTTTTCAGTTTTATAACTGCGGGGGTGAAATACATGTTACAAATGATACGATGTGGTTAGCTAAGGAAAATACAGTTAGATCATGTGAATGGGTAGGCGTTATCTTGAGACCATTAATCCTTGTTAAGGACCGAGGGGCATGAGTGATAGATCTATTTGGGTGTTGCGAGCCCCACCCATGGGTCCGCGAGTTGACCGCATGTGGTGACTATGTCGTTCCAGCTGGGAGGCCCGGTACGAAATACGCAAAGGTTTGAGCCTTCCTGCATCAGTTCACACATGTTAATGTATTAGCTATACATTAATTGATATGTTCCTTATTTTCTTTCATACCAGGGTTTACAAAACATACATACTTACTATGATTATAAAGATTTATTCGTGCACAAATACTTGTCACACCCTGACTTTTGCGGAAGCGTGATTATGGTGTGACTTTCTTAATACCATTGCATTCAATCATAACAACAACTGAATGATAAAAACCATAGACTTGGCATCCATTAAATAAGTTTAAACATAACAACATTTAGGGCTGTAAACGAACCGAATGTTCAGCGAACAGTTCATGAACCGTTCGGCGGGAAGTTCGTTTATGTTCATTCGTTTAATAAACGAACGAACATGAACAAGAAATTTCGTTCGATTAGTTAAATGAACGAACATGAACAGAGGTCTCGTTCGTTCGATTGTGTTCGTGAACGTTCGGTAAGGTGTTCGTGAACGTGTTCGTGAACATTCGTTGCTTTGTGTTTGTTTATGTTCGTTTGTTTGTGTTTTAATTGAAGATCTTTGTACTTTCTTAGATTTTATATGTACTTTTTATATTATTAAACTTTTATTTATTTTATTACCCTAACAATTAAACTAGGAAACCCACTTTCACCTTGTTTATGCATCATTTACCTTTCATTTCTCATTATTTACATTGGCGAATACGATCGACCTTTGTTCCACAATAAGGGATTCAAGTTCGAGTGCTACTCTCTCGGCCATCTATCTTTATCCTTCGTCGCGTTCGCCAAATTTATTTTTGTTCGTGAACCGTTCGCGAACACGCTCATTTCCTTAATGAACGAACATGAACATAAAATCTCATTCGGTAAGTGTTCATGAACCGTTCGTGAACACATTTATTTCCTTAACGAACGAACACGAACAAAGCCTTGTTCGTGTTCGTTCGGTTCGTTTACAGCCCTAACAACATTGTCTTAAAACGCCAACTTCAAACACAAGTTTTACAAACCATACGAATTGTTTTAAGAGTTCGCTAAGGACTCATCAAAAGACATGAAAATATAACCAAGGTTTGAAGACTTGTCTCGTCCAGGAGTAAGACACCCAACCCAAACCTCAAAACCATGGATGACATCTTTATTCACACGCAGCATGAACTTCCAACGCCCGCCAGATCCACTTCCTAATTCCCTAAAATACATGTATTTTGAAAACATCAACAAAAGTTGAGCGAGTTCGTGTATTTGTTTGAGTGTATGTATAAACCTTTGAAACCACTGTAAGTAAGTATGTACGTTTATAAATCCCGGTATGAAAGCAACAAGGAAAACAGATCACCAATGGGTTGCAAGGCCATTGATATGTGTGACATGATGCAGGTAGCTCAAACCTAGCAAATTTTGCACCGGGCTTCCGGTTGTAAGACATAGTCTACCCATGGGCCAAACCCTGGTCCAACATGGGCGGGGCTCGCTACACCCAAATAGATCTATCACTCATGTCCCTCGGTCCTATACTAGGATTGATGGCCTTATGCGTTATGCCCACCACTCACATGATCTAAGTATACCCTTCTGTTAGTGCATTCATCTGTCGTCTTCGTCTTAGGTCGAGTCTCGGGTTCATTGCGAAGTTGTTCAAGCATGATGTCATGATGACATCATCAACATGACATCATCACTGCATCATCTACACAAGAGGACAAAACAGATTTCAAGAATGCATGGGTTTCGCTTGAACAGAATGTTAGATATTGGCTTTCGCTTGAAATGCTTAAATGGGTTTCGCTTGTAGGTGTCTTCAAGCGAAACCTGATACACTATAAATAGGGTGTTGGTCATTTCATTTGTAACAGTTGTCAGAGAGTGATACCGAGGTGCTGCCGGTTTTCCTTTCGATTGTAAACGTTGTTATATCAATACACAAGAGGATTAAAGTGATAAATAAGCTGTTTCATCGTTAGTTTCTTATTTTCCGCATCTGAAACTGATAAAATCTCTTCTGAACGACTCGTTTGGGTCACAAAACGATCCTACAAGTGGTATCAGAGCTCAGGAGGAAGAGATTTCGCAAAAACAGCTCGTTTTCATCACTTTTTCTGTTTCTACACCATTCTTTCTCAAAAATTAAAAATTTTCACGGATAAAATCGGTTCAAATTTTCATATAGTGTGCGTAAACATGTATTAACAAATCCTATAAAGTTTCAGATCGAAAATCGACTTAAAAACGGGTTAAAATCATCTGCTCGCTTGAAATTCGTTCGATATTTGCTGACATCATCAACGTTTCGCTTGAAATTTGGTGTTGTTTGAAGTGAAACACCGGCTTTTGCTTGAGATTGACCTGTTTTGCTTGAGTTTATATTGTGAGTATCGCTTGAAACGACCGCTTGAATCTAACCTTTCGCTTGAAAGTTCATCGAGTTGTGTGTTTCATTAAACAAGGGTGTCAGTACGTTGGGAAAAGAGATCATGTGATTTAATTCAGTTTGCATCGAGCATGTGAATTAAAGTCATCGACTTTAATTGTTTTGTCAGGCCATTTGTTAAAAGATAAAGTTGTGTATGTGAAGTGTGTCGGCAAGAATTAATAGGTTCATGTGATAGTACATTGATCTGTGTGACACTTTAAACAAGGTTATACTTTGTTGGGAATTGAAATCACAAGTTGGTCAGTTTGCATGAGAACAATAAAGATTGTCAGCCACATCTTTTGTACTAATAAATTGAACAATAGTTGGTGCATTATAGAAATGGTCCAATGAGCAATTGTTTAGAATAAAATGTTGTCTGCCACTATTCTTGATTTGATAACACTAGTAATTGTTTTCACGTGATATTTCATCAGAAACCAAATTGTTCTGTTCACATTAAATCTCCAGGTTGCACAAGTTAATTCCAGTCAGTACGGTTTGGGATTCAAAGTTGTCAAAAGTTCATCAGGTCGTTTGAAAGTTTGTCAGTTTGCTTGTAAAAGGGTCAAGTCATTTGATTTGGATCCGGGTCATAGAAATTCGCACGTTTTGACATCAAACTCAGTTCACAAAATCTTCAGTCCGCACAGAATATTCATCAGTTCGAGTACTAGTCTTTTTCAGTTAATTAATAAATCTTTAAACTGATTGTATTTTGTTCGTGTTTTATCAGGTATATTTTTACAAGGTGATACAGCTCATTTGAGAATCCGAAACATGGACGAAGATTTTTACAATGCATTCGCTACACCGGTTAACTCGATGAGTATTGCATAGAACACGATGATGGAAAATGAAACAGGAACGATGCAAAAACCTCCGAAACTCATGAACATCGAGGAGTACAAGAGTTAGGAAGAAAAGTTTGAAAACTGGGTACAGGCAAATTATCTAGATACATGGGAGAATGTCGAAACAAAATACGTTAGACCAATGAATGACGATGAAGAGAAAATTCCGATTAAAGATCTTAGTGCTGAAAACCGGAAGAAATACAAAGATGAGAAGATGATGTTAAGTCTGATTCAACAAGTAGTTAAAGAAGACATCCTGGTTCTATTACAACATAATGGAACATCTTATTCAATCTGGAAAGCGTTAAAGTCAAAGTTTCAAGGCAGTGAGGAAATGGTCAAGAACAAGAAGTCTTTACTGAAAAAAGAGTTTGATTTGTTCCGAAGATTGAAAAATGAGGACACTAAGCAAATCATTGAGAGATACTGCAATCTGTTGGCGAACATGAAACGATTGAAGATCAATAAAGACAATGAGGAAATGATTGAAAAATTATCAGATGCGTTACCGTATGAAACGTGGGGTACTTATCTTATGATGCTCAGAAACAAGAAAGGTTTTAAAGATTTGACACTGAGCAAGTTTATCGAAAAGATTGAAGCTCAGGAGATGGAGCAGAGAAAGGTTATTCGGATGAAAGATTTTGATGGTGAACAAGATATTGGGTTGTATTACAAAGCAGGGGTGAATGAAAAGTCTTCAAATCTATCTCCAAAAATAGAAACTGCTTACAATACCAAGAATGTTTCTGGAAGTTCATCATCAGGATCAAACAGCAAAACAAGTTTTACATCATTTCCGTCTTTTGATCCGAACATTTCAACAACAAAGAATGGCAAGAAACTTCAGTGCAACATTGTACTGAATTTGGAAAATGAAGATTATTCAGCAGAAATTGCTAAGAGTCACATGTCTTTATTGGGAACTGTTCTTGAATCTTATGGTAGTTTTGTTGCAGGTCGAATCGGGAATCCAATGCTGACAAAGGAAGATTACGACCAGATCGATGCTGAAGAGATGGAGCTGATGGACATAAAATGGTGCTTGGCCAGCGTGTTGAGGAGAGCTGAGAAATTCAAGCAGATCACTGGAAGAGATGATCTTCGTGAGGTTGGTGTTTCTACTTTAGGTTTTGATAAATCTAAAGTCACTTGTTTTCGTTGCAGGGAGAAGGGTCACTTCAAGAGAGAGTGCACCAATCGCGAAGCAAGTGGAGCTCAGAATCCTTTTAACAACAACAATGATTACTACCGAAAAGCCATTTACCATCAAGTTGCTCAGCAACCACCTCAACAACATCAACATCAAGCACAAACTGCGCATGGAAGAAAAGTGATTGAAAATTCTGGAAAGAGCGCGTGTGCGGTGAATCAAGATTCTTTAAAGAGAGTTAATGGTAGTGCTTTGATAATAGATCAAGACGACGAAAAGTTACCTGAAGGATTTAGTTGGGCAAATTTCACATGGGATAATTATGTTCCTGATCATGCTAAAGCTCACACAGCTTTTGTAGCTCGAGTTGAAGAGGACAGTGATGATGATACTGAGTATTGGGCAAGAAAATTCAATGCTGATATGAAACTGATTGCAGAAAGTGACAGTGAAGATGAAAAGGTTAAAAAGAAGAAGAAAAAGGTAAAAACACCAGTTAGCAGTGATGACGAAGAAATTCCAGTGATCAAAAGGAAAGTAAAGGTTGAAGTTCAAAAGTTCAAAGTTGATGAAGAAGTTGATGCAAAGAAGATTCCAGTGAAGTGTGAAAACTGTGAAGCTGTAAAAAAGCAAAACAGTACACTGATATATAACTTGAATAGTTTGAAAGAATCTTATGATGTGTTGAACAAAGCTATGAACCAGTATAATCAAACAAGTGAAGAACAAGCTACAGCAATGAAGACACTTCAGGGTGCTTTTATGACGAAGCAAAAAGTGGTGAACAACTACATTGAGAAGTGTGCTGTGCTAGAACAAAAGCTGGAGTTGCAAAGAATTGAGACTGAGAGAGTAAATCGTTTGTTGAAAATTTACTCATGTACTTCTTATGTCATTGACAGGATTTATCCAACTGTTGAAGGCATGAAGGCATTTGAAGAGGATGAAGTAACTGAAGAAAAGAATGATGATGGAAAAGTGACTGAAGAAAAGACTCCAGAAAAGAAGAACAAAAAGAAGAGTGACACAAAGAAAAAGATTTACAAGAAGGATTCTGGTAAGAAACAAGATATTGGTTATAACAAGTGTCCACCCCCGCTAGAAAATGGATATTTACCCAGAAATCCAAATCAGAAAAGAGTCGAAAAAGCAACAAATTTACAGTGGGAGTCGGAGTCCTCAGTAAATTTGCCAGAAAATATTGATGTTACGTTTACATCATCTGACACTGATCATGAGTCCGAGTTAATAAAGAAAGTCGTCGATCAGGTGTTGGATAAAGATGAAATTGAGGAGTCAAAGTTGGAGTCAAACTCAGAGTCAAAGTCAGAGTCAGAGTCAAAGTCTGGTTCTGAAAGTTCGAGTTCGACAGTCAACAGTTCAAAATCTTCAGTTAAAAGGGTTTACAACAAAGAATTCATGTTATCAAAATCTAATTTGGATGATGGAACGTTTAAAGTTGCATATACTTTGAATGATTCTGACAAATTATATTATGACGTGGAATTTCCAATAAGAGGTGTCAAAACTGAATTGATCAAAAAGGTTTTCAAACTTACAGAAATTAATATTTCTGAAATAAAAGATTTAAATCTTAATGGTAAACCTAAACCTTATACCTCAAGAGTACAACAAAGATTAAACAAGAAAAAAAGTTATAGTTCTGGTTCTGGTTTTCACAAGAAATCAAACCCTAACCGTAATTTCAAAAAGAAAGGTCTTGGTTTTACTCCAACAGAAAAATGAAAAATATGTTCGTGATTTTAAATCAAAGATGACATTTGTTTCAGGTACATCAGCAGAAGAAGAAGAAAAGAAAGAATTCTGGAAACAATCGAACAAAGAATTCCTTGCGAAGAAGCAAGAAGAGATGAAATTTGCTGATCAGAGGAAAGATATGAGAATTTGTTTCCAATGCAACACTGTTGGACATATTGCCAGAGATTGTTCTAAGGCAATATCATCAAATCAGGGATTTTTTCGTAAACTAAAAGAAAAAGTGATTGATTTTGAATCACCAATTGATAGATCAAAACTTTTCAAAGATTCAATTTTTGAAATTGGTGAATGTTCAAACAAGTTTTACAAGAAAAGGGCTAAATTTGACAACCAGAAATGGATTGTTAAGAAGTCTGGAAGTAGTTCTAGCGATGATTCTGATAGGTCGAAATCAGAGGAGCTATCTTCTGGCAATGAATCTGATTCCACAAAATCAGATGAGCCACAGGTTGAGGTAAAAGGAGAAAAATCAGTTCTGACTGTGGATGATGAAAATTTTCCATCACTTCGGACTGAAAACTATAAAAAGAAAATTGGTAAAGTTGAGATTTCAAACCAATTTTATGATGACAAAAAGGTTTTTGATGTTGAAAAGGCCTTTAACCCCACTGTGAAACACATTTTTGGTAAAATGATTGATCGAAAAGTCAAAGGGGTTAAAGAGTTCTATGAGAAGAAGATGAAGAAAGATAAAGTTGAACCATCCCTGGTTTGT
Organism: Helianthus tuberosus; assembly: GCA_030545235.1. NCBI lineage: Eukaryota > Viridiplantae > Streptophyta > Magnoliopsida > Asterales > Asteraceae > Helianthus > Helianthus tuberosus. Next base: position 50,364,716 of record CM060427.1, on the reverse strand, counting down.
GACTGGGATGGCTCATACTATGAACAGTAAGTTTGTGGACTTGCCGGAGATCCCAAGTTGGTAATCGTGGATCATGAATCAGCATCATTCTTTGTATTTGATTGTGTTTTTGGTACAAGTGGTAAATCAAGGACATTAATTTGTACTTGATTTTATACAAGTGGTTGGTAGACAATGTGATGAATCAAACCCCTAACTTTATAAGTGGTAAATTCAAACTTATTTTCCGGAAAAACCATTTGATTAAAACAAACTTAAGTGTTTTGAAATCAATGGGAAAATAGTTTGTTGTGAGGGGGAGTTCTGATTTTTTATGCCAAGTGGATGGCGATTTGAAGTGATTTGATATCAGTTGTCACTTTATTGTACAGTTTATTTTCAAATTTCCTAAAATGTGTTTGCATTTTAGGGGGAGTAAGAAATTTTATAGAAAATCCAAAAACATTTGAAATTTTGAAAAAGCCAAAAACATGATAAAATTCAAAAATGTGTTTTGTTGTATAAAAGAGGAAATGATAGTACATCAGTGGACGATCATAACATGCTAAAGAAATGGAAAGTTAAAAAGTGATAAACGATCTTACTGATGATGTGCCAGTAGGTTTTTGCACATTTAGTAGATTGTGACGAGATATAAATCTAAATTTCAAACTTGCTTATATCGTGGGGAAACATCTCTCGGATATATGGGTAACCCCCGAAATCTTGTTTGAAAGGTCCCTCTTTCTGAGATACTAGGTTTTTATACTCAGTGATATCTGGGGTATTATTCCGGGACTTCTGCTGAATGGAAGTTCTGACCTAGTCCTCGAATAATACTTTCCGCATGCTTGAAATATAGCGCCGCCCTCAGCAAATTGATGAAACAATAAAATTGATAGTCATTGCTGTTGTAATCAAAAGATCCTCTAAAGGGGACACACCCAAAAGTTGAGTCATGATCTCTCTGCTGAACGGTAGTTCTGACCTGAGCTCTCATGATTCTTCATAATTTATAACCCCTTACAGATATCATCTGTGGTATACTCACCTGTAAGACTGAATATTGGGATCTGGATACGGGAGTATATTCTGAGGTGGGACACGCGATTGAGTTTAAGTGTTTAAGACATTAATCTCATATCTCGAATCAGTTGAACTTTGTGTGAAAATTTAAGTGGATCAGTATACTGACAATCTAAGTGAATCGTTTAGAACTTAAAATGTTTAAAGCTTAACGGTGTTGGTGATTTGTCTCAAAAAAACTGATATGATCCTCTTACACAAACTCACAAAAATATTGTATGTAAATATTTCTTTACTGCATTTCATTCTATTCAAAAATCCAAAAAGATTTTCAGTGTGTTTTAGCATAAATTTTGTAAAATACAAAAAGATTTTCGACAACTGGTGTTGGAGAGCTAATTTTCAAAATTCCGAGTGCTAGACATGATGAACAGATGGTTTGGGAGAGTGTATTGTTTTTTAATATAAAAGTGATATATCTTCAAATGGTTCATCAAAAGATTAACATTGAAAAATCATTCTTTAATTGTATAATTCCTACAAATGACTCATTAGATGGTGAGATTGTTTTTACTAGTTATCATCAGAAAATTTATTTTTGGGTAGAGAATGTGCAGGTTATTTGAATGATAGAGAGCCAGGTTCCGATACCTGAAGACTTTGTGATTTCAACATGCCAGGCTGCGATCCCAGCATATCGAAAGGGGGAGTCTGAAGACATTCGAGTAAAGATTGTTCGTGGGAAGTTTGCTGGTGATAAAAAGAGAAAGAGAGAAGATTTGAGGATTCTTACAACGTCAGACACTTCAAAGAGTTCGAGAAGACTGATAAAGACTGAAGATGCGAAGACTCGACACTTAAGACTCGTCAACATCTGAGGGGGAGTCTGTTAGTGCATTCATCTGTCGTCTTCGTCTTAGGTCGAGTCTCGGGTTCATTGCGAAGTTGTTCAAGCATGATGTCATGATGACATCATCAACATGACATCATCACGGCATCATCTACACAAGAGGACAAAACAGATTTCAAGAATGCATGGGTTTCGCTTGAACAGAATGTTAGATATTGGCTTTCGCTTGAAATGGTTAAATGGGTTTCGCTTGTAGGTGTCTTCAAGCGAAACCTGATACACTATAAATAGGGTGTTGGTCATTTCATTTGTAACAGTTGTCAGAGAGTGATACCGAGGTGCTGCCGGTTTTCCTTTCGATTGTAAACGTTGTTATATCAATACACAAGAGGATTAAAGTGATAAATAAGCTGTTTCATCGTTAGTTTCTTATTTTCCGCATCTGAAACTGATAAAATCTCTTCTGAACAACTCGTTTGGGTCACAAAACGATCCTACACCTTCCTTAGCTAACCATACCAAATAACATTGTATGTAAACAGTTGTAACATGTATTTCACCCCCGAAGTTATAAAACTGAAAACAGTTAAAAGAAAAGGGGGAACACGAAACTCACAGTCTGGCGTCTTCAACAATCGTAACTCGAACTTCTCCGGTAAACACAACTACCTACAACGTACTAATGTCTATTAGACGAACGGGTCGTGCCTTGACTTAGTGTTGACGTTTCTGAGTTACGTTTCTTTTACGCTTCTAATATTATTCCAAGTTATATAATTATTGTCAAAATAATTAATATTTTAACTTAAATTATATTTATAATTTTTTGGAATAATTGTTAAACAATATTTTTGTAACAATACTTCTCAAGTATTAATACTTGTATTTCTTCCCAAGGATGGGGGTATCTTAAACATACGTATTTTGCCATATTTTGGGGTCGTATTGCGGTGTGCATTTATACGTACGAGAATACGTATTTTATTGTAGTTATCAAGTATCCTCATACTTAATTAATTATTAAACTTTCCGGAATATTATTTCTAATAAAAATACACCAACATATATATTTCCAAAATATATATTTTAAGAAGTATTATTTAGAAAAATTATTTATAATTTTTCTTTAGGCAAAAATATTTGTAGTTCCCAAAATAATATATTTTCAAGTCTTACTTAGAAAATATATATAAACATATTTTTACCAAAAAATAATGTATTTCATGTTTACTCAAGAAAATATATATTTTCCCAAAAAATAATGTACTTTCTACTAATTCCAAGAAAATATATTTTACTTCAAAAATAATATATTTTCTCTTTGTCAAAAATATGATATAACTTTGTAATAATTAGAAAAATCATAATTTCATTCCTTTGTATCCAAAATACTATTTACCAAAATATTTTGTGAACATATTTTCCGGAATATTTTGTAAGTTACATTTCTTGTTCGGTTTCGCCAATATTTTGTGTGTAACTTGTATATTTATCCCTTGATATTTTGGTGATATTTTGGATGGTAATTCTTGGTGTTTTACTGTGTTATATTATTTTAAGTCCTAAGATAACATAACTATTACACAAAGTATACACATAATCACACACATTATGTCTTTAATGTATACATATATTCTAAATATATATCTAGCCACTTTTATTTATAAAAACCAACCTCCAATACTTATATTTTTGTAACAAAAATTGTGGCAAAGCTTGTATGGAAATCTCATGGTTAAAACACACTTGTAAATATTTGTTTAAAATATTTTTCTAAGTGTTAATATTTTTAGAAAATTTTGTCATAGTTTCCCCTAAAAATTTTGTCATAGTTTCCCCTAAAAATTTTTCTAAGTGGAAATCTCATGGTTAAAACACCTTGAAAATTCACGTCCTATAATGTGTTGACACGTGTCATATGTTTGAACGTGTGAAAGAATGTTATCGAAGGATTAAAGTTGACAATCATGGAAAGTATGTGAATATACGAGTTCTTAATGTCAACAGTGAATAAATATATTGTACATTAACCTTACATGATGCTCATACCTTCAAACGAATAAATCATGGATCATACGAAGCTAAATATGAAAGAAAGTGAGAGATTACAAACTACAGGGGTTAAATGTGTCAACATGTTTAAGTTATACCTCTGAGTGACCTTTTGACAAACCCGAAGCTTTGTAACGGTTAATTATGCTCACTAGAATACACGATATAAATTTCATAAAGTTTCGTTATCATATGAGAAAGTTATGATCAAATTCGTATGCGAGGGGTTAAAAGCGTCAACGATGAAGTTTAGGACTTTTCGGGTGACAATAAAGTTAACCGAGGACTAAACAAAATGGGTATATGTCTTGAAGCCCTTATATGTCAATTTAGAGGGTTCAAAGTGCAAGAAATAAAGTCGTAGCAAAGTCTTGAAGAGCCAAGGATCAAAACGCAAAAATCAGAAAATTCAGATTTGATCAGATAGGGCGTCGCGCCACGCGAGGCCCCTGGGGGGGGGGGGTCTACGCGCCACGCGAGGGGCCTTCTGTTCCGAAAAACTTGGGTTCTTGTCTTCCATTTGCATTGTAACCGACTTATAAACGATTTTCCTCATCTTGCTTGACCCCTAAACAACCCCTAGACATTTAGGGACATCTGGAAGTGATCCAAGGCCATGGTTAGACTTGTGTGTCAATGATCCATGAGTTCTTGAGCACTATATAAAGGACCAAGGTTGCAACCAATTCTTCACACCTTCCATCTGCACTTTGGATCATTTCTGGAGCTCAAGACTTCTCTCTAAGCTTCACATTTCGTGCATAGGACTTCAGTAAGTTTGCTTAACCATTCTTAGGGGCTGTTTGGCAAGTGCTGAACCAGTAAGTGCTGAACCAGTAAGAGGTCTGAATGGGTAAGAGGCTCTGAACCAGTAAGTGCTGAACCATTAAGAGCTGTTTGGTTGTATCTCTGAATGACTGTGCAGAATGACTATTTTACCCCTCTGAACTATTATGTGCTGAATCAAATGTATCTGTTTGGCAAGAGCTCTGAAAAGTGTACAGATTGATGAAAATACGTAGAAGAAAAATACAAAATGCCATAGAAAATCCAAATTACACATCAATCCTTTAAATTCCATGGAAACATACGAAAATCCAAATACAAAATAACACAACATACGAAATCCAAATACAAATAACACAACTCTGCATACAATTTTAATTTGAATCATTTGAAAGCAACTGATTAGCAATCTGGTTACGTAAAGAAGTCATATAGTCAATACCTTATGAACCCCACTCTATGTCTTGAACTAACAGGCCATCATTTTCCCCACTTTGCATTTCATGAAACATCGTGTTCTCATCATAGTCCAAAAATAGCTGATCATAAATATTGCATTTCCTTATAAAATTATGGATGGCAAAACAAGCAATCACTATGTCTCTTTGTATTGGAAAAGAAAAGGGAGCCATTTGCTTTAGGATTGGGAATCTCGCCTTTAGAACACCATATGCACGTTCAATGACATTTCTGAGTTGTGCGTGAGCATGATTGAATCTTTCTTCCTTAGTTAACGCACGTTGTCGTCGAAAATCGGCTAACCAATACCTCGTACCACGGTAGGGAGTCATAAATCCACGAGTGTTGGTGTACGCAGCGTCACAAAGGTAATACTTATCTGTATCAGTATCAAAACTATCATATAAAAAACAAATAACGTATGAAATAAACATTGAAGCATGGTTAAAAACCTGGTGGTGGAAAAGGAAAGCCAGAATTTGGGTTGAATGCAACTTCTTTTAAAACTCGTGAATCATGTGCAATGCCCTCCCATCCGGCCCATACGAATGTGAATATCATATCAAAGTCACAAATTGCTAATACATTTTGAAAGCATTCACCTTTTCCTCTTCCCCTGTAACGAGTCTGTTGATCAACAGGCACGATCGCATGTATAAGAGTTCCATCTAAGGCACCTGTTGCTCCAGGAAATATTTCTTTTAGCCTTCTATGTCGTTCAGAGTTATTTGCGCTTACATTAGAAGATGTTGGAACTATAACTTCTCTTGCGAAATTCATCATTGCCTTTAGGACCTCATGAAAACATCTATGAATTGTTTCCGTTGAGTGTTGAAACCTTCGTTTAACCATTCGAAAACGTTCATTATGTCCAATGACCATCAAAAACATAGCCAACTTTTCTTCCAAGCTTATTGACCTACTACTTTGCACCCAATTTTTTTGTCTAAAATGATTGCACAATAGTATAAATGCATCACGTGAAAGACGCATCATCTCATGACATTGTGTAGAAGTACCATGCAACAATATTAGTTAAACAATCCATACTTCGCTCCCGCATTCTTAACCCATTTCTCACAATTCTGCGGCTTAAGACGTACCCACAATTTCCTAAGATCGGCACTCTCACCAAAAAGCAAAAGCGTTGTTTCGTATTTCGCATCCGACTCATCCCAACCCAATGTCTCCAACTTCTCCAAACATGCATCCATATCATCAGAAAGTGTGTGTTTCTCAATCATCATCTTTGCCAACTTGCTAATATCTTCACCAACTTCTATAAGCTTTGACTCTAATGTTGCCTTATGTTTTCGTTTCTCTCCTTTTTCTTTTTTTTTGGGACCGAATACTTGACTCCTCACTAACACCTTTACCTGGGGAATCCCCTTGAGTGCATTCGACATCCATACCATCCAAATTGTGCTCATTCACTTCCTCAGAAGGATGAGGAAGCGTAGAACTTGGCCCCCAACTATCAAACCCATTTGAAGTAGACCCCTCAAACAATTGACAACAAAGCTCGGGGAAAGCAAGTGGCGCACTTCTCAAAGCTTCTACATACTTGTTAGACTGGGTGAAGAAATATTTTAAATTACTATAAAATTAATGGAATATACCACTACTAATTATTAGTATAAAACAGATACCTTCATCTCAATTTGCCACTCTTCTTCTGACAAGTTAAAGCTGTTTGTAACTGGATCATAGACATGGCACAAGTGATTATTGATGAGCCTAAACCGAAGATAGAAGACATCCCCGTTATTTTTGAATACCTTAAAGTTTTTCCGGAAGAACTACCTGGCTTACCACCAGATAGACAAGTCGAATTCAGAATTGACATCATCCTTGGAGCAGCACCAGTTGCTAGAGCACCTTACAGGTTAGCACCAACAGAAATGAAGGAATCGAGAACACATCTGGATGAATTGCTAGCTAAAGGTTTCATTAAACCTAGTTCGTCTCCTTGGGGAGCACCAGTCTTGTTTGTCAAGAAGAAGGATGGATCGATGCGTCTGTGCATCGATTACCATGAACTTAATAAGGTCACAATAAAGAATATGTATCCTTTGCCCAGGATCGACGATTTGTTCGATCAATTGCAAGGGGCAAGTTATTTCTCGAAGATTGACTTAAGGTCAGGCTACCACCAACTGAAGGTTAGAGATGAAGACGTACACAAAACTGCATTTAGGACTCGTTATGGTCATTACGAGTTCCTAGTGATGCCTTTTGGGCTCACTAATGCACCTGCCGCGTTCATGGATCTCATGAATCGTGTTTGCAAGCCTTACTTAGATAAATTCGTCATCGTTTTCATTGACGACATTCTTATCTACTCGAAGAACCAAGCTGACCATGAGAAACACCTTCGCTGTATTCTCAAACTCCTGCATCATGAGAAACTCTATGCCAAATTCTCTAAGTGTGAATTTTGGCTTCGTGAAGTCCAATTTCTTGGACATGTGGTTAGCGAACGCGGAATCCAAGTGGACCCCGCTAAAGTGGAAGCTGTCATGAATTGGCAAGAGCCAAAGACGCCTACAGAGATTCGTAGCTTCCTGGGATTGGCAGGATATTACAGGCGTTTTATTGAAAAAATTTCAAGGATTGCTGCACCCTTAACTTCCTTGACAAAGATGAAAGTAAAGTTCATTTAGGGCCCTAGGCAGCAAGAATCCTTTGATATCCTTAAACAGAAGTTGAGCAATGCTCGTGTATTGACGTTACCTGATGGAATCGAAGAATTTGTAGTTTATTGTGATGCATCACACACTGGCATGGGATGTGTGCTTATGCAGAAAGGCAAGGTTATTGCCTATGCTTCAAGGCAGTTAAAGGTGCACGAAAAGAATTACACCACCCATGACTTGGAGTTGGGTGCCGTTGTATTCGCACTAAAACTGTGGAGGCATTACTTGTATGGTATCAAGTGTGTGATCTATTCTGATCACAAGAGCCTCCAGCACCTATTTAATCAGAAGGATTTGAACATGAGGCAGCGCCGATGGATGGAGACGTTGAATGATTATGATTGTGAAATCCGATACCATCCAGGCAAGGCAAATGTGGTTGCCGATGCCTTAAGCAGGAAGGAAAGGGTGAAACCCATCCGAATCAATGCCAAGAGCATTGAAATAAAGAACAGTTTGACTGAAAGGTTGTTAGCTGCACAGAAGGAAGCTGTGTTGGAAGCTAACTATCCTAACGAAAAGCTAGGAGTAACTGAGGAGTAGTTATCTCTTGGCAAAGACGGAATTCTGAGATTGAATGGACGAATATGGGTTCCAATTTATGGAGGACTCCGAGATGTTATTCTTCAGGAAGCCCATAGTTCCAAATATTCCATTCATCCTGGAGCTGATAAGATGTACCAGGATCTAAGGGCAAACTATTGGTGGATAGGCTTGAAAAAGTCTGTAGCTGCTTATGTAGCTAAGTGCTTGACTTGTGCGCAAGTCAAAGTAGAACATCAAAAGGCGTCAGGCTTGCTACAATAGCCTGAACTTCCCACTTGGAAGTGGGAAATGGTAACTATGGATTTTATCACCAAGTTACCTAAGACAAGGAAAGGAAATGATACAATATGGGTTATAGTTGATAGACTGACTAAGTCAGCACATTTCCAACCCATTAAGGAGACTTATAGCTCCGACATGCTAGCCCAATTGTACGTGGATAAGATTGTAGCCTTACATGGCATACCTGTGTCTATTATCTCTGACAGAGATACTAGATACACGTCACATTTTTGGAAAAGTTTCCAGCAATCTTTGGGCACGCGTTTAAATTTTAGTACGGCTTACCACCCTCAGAATGACGGACAGAGTGAGCGTACCATCTAAACATTGGAAGACATGCTACGTGCATGTGTAATTGAATTAGGTGGTAGTTGGGATAACCACCTACCATTGATTGAATTCTCCTACAACAATAGCTACCATACCAGCATTAAGGCTGCGTCTTTCGAGGCCTGATACGGTAGAAAATGCAGAATGCCTATTTGTTGGGCGGAAGTTGGAGATGTCCAATTATCAGGACCAGAGATAGTCTTTGAAACGACGGACAAGATTGTCCAGATTCGTGACCGTCTCAAAGCTGCCCGAGATAGGCAGAAGAGCTACGCAGATCCAAAGCGTAAATCTTTTCACTTCGAAGTAGGTGACAAAGTGTTGCTTAAAGTATCACCCTGGAAGGGAGTGATGCGATTTGGTAAGAAAGGCAAGCTAAGCCCGAGATACATAGGACCTTTCGAGGTTATCGAACGTGTCGGGACAGTTGCCTATAAGTTAAACCTACCTGAAGAGCTCAGTAGTATACATAATGTATTCCACATCTGCAATTTGAAGAAGTGTTTCGCTGATGAATCACTGGTCATACCACATACAGATGTGCATATAGATGAGAGCTTAAAATTTGTGGAAAAACCATTGTCGATTGAAGACCGACAGGTTAAGAAGCTTCGAAGGAAGCATGTACCTACTGTAAAGGTAAAATGGGATGCCCGTAAAGGTCCCGAATACACGTGGGAGGTTGAGTCCACAATGAAAGAAAAATACCCTTATTTATTTCAGTAAATCTTGAGGTCGAGATTTCTTTTAAGGGGGTGAGGATGTAACACCTCGAAAATTCAGGTCCTATAATGTGTTGACACGTGTCATATGTTTGAACGTGTGAAAGAATGTTATCGAAGGATTAAAGTTGACAATCATGGAAAGTATGTGAATATACGAGTTCTTAATGTCAACAGTGAATAAATATATTGTACATTAACCTTACATGATGCTCATACCTTCAAACGAAATAATCATGGATCATACGAAGCTAAATATGAAAGAAAGTGAGAGATTACAAACTACATGGGTTAAATGTGTCAACATGTTTAAGTTATACCTCTGAGTGACCTTTTGACAAACCCGAAGCTTTGTAACGGTTAATTATGCTCACTAGAATACACGATATAAATTTCATAAAGTTTCGTTATCATATGAGAAAGTTATGATCAAATTCGTATGCGAGGGGTTAAAAGCGTCAACGATGAAGTTTAGGACTTTTCGGGTGACAATAAAGTTAACCGAGGACTAAACAAAATGGGTATATGTCTTGAAGCCCTTATATGTCAATTTAGAGGGTTCAAAGTGCAAGAAATAAAGTCGTAGCAAAGTCTTGAAGAGCCAAGGATCAAAACGCAAAAATCAGAAAATTCAGATTTGATTAGATAGGGCGTCGCGCCACGCGAGGCCCCTGGGGGGTCTACGCGCCACGCGAGGGGCCTTCTGTTTCGAAAAACTTGGGTTCTTGTCTTCCATTTGCATTGTAACCGACTTATAAACGATTTTCCTCATCTTGCTTGACCCCTAAACAACCCCTAGACATTTAGGGACATCTGGAAGTGATCCAAGGCCATGGTTAGACTTGTGTGTCAATGATCCATGAGTTCTTGAGCACTATATAAAGGACCAAGGTTGCAACCAATTCTTCACACCTTCCATCTGCACTTTGGATCATTTCTGGAGCTCAAGACTTCTCTCTAAGCTTCACATTTCGTGCATAGGACTTCAGTAAGTTTGCTTAACCCTTCCTAGTTAAGTTTTTGCTTAGTTTTAGCTTAAAAGTCAAACCGTCGTAATTAACGGTTGACTTTAAGATTAATCACTAATGGTCCAGTGATTAGTCGAATCAAAAGTAGTTATAAGTTGGTAATTATGTGGGTAATAAACCCTTAAAAGGGTTCCCCCCTGATTCCCACTCTAACTAGGTCAAATGTCGGGTCAAACTTGTTATTAAAAAGTCAACATAATGCTTATTTTCTAATTTATGCATAATTAGCAATCTAGAACACATACAACCTGCTTGATCATTAATATAACTTGGTAATTAGTGTAAGAACATGTCTAAACATGTTCAACCCGACAATTTACTGTTTAGACCCGGTTCGGAACCGAAAGTCGCATAGCTTTGACTTTTGCTTTGACTTCAGTTCTGACCCGTTTTGGTATGATTTAGAAATACCTTAGAGCTTCATTAGGACCAGGTTACATGCTAGTATAACCCTCTGTGATTATACACATTTGTTCATTAGTTAACCAATTAATATGCATGATCCCGTTAATTGCTCATATGTTGACCATTATACCCTTTTCACCTTAAAACGTGATTTTTGAAAATGTAAAAGAGTAGAAACCTTAGTTACTGAATTATAAACTTGCACCCAAAATTTGACATCAGTTTGAGGTGTAGATTAAGAGTTATGCTCATTAGCGTAAATTGAAAGCTTTATGTTAATTAAACGGCGTAATTAGCGTATAGCCTAATTAAACCTACTTTTTGATATCAAACTTATTACCCACTGATGTAATATATTATTTTGGGATTTTTGAAGATTTTTAATAAATTTTAGGCTGAGCATAGCTTATAGTCATAGGCTTAATCCGGTAATTGTCGGTTTTGCCCTTACGGGCTATAAAATGAGTTTTACATATCTAATTGACTCCAAACCTTTTTCTACTGATTACATATCATAAATAAATTATTTTAAGCCTTCTGGAATAATAAAAATATCAGCTTTAGGTATAGAACCCGGAAATGGCTTCTAATCGCCTTTTTAAGCGTTTTTAACGCATAGTATGTACTAGAACTATTTTAAACATACAAGGGTTGATACCTACTGATATTTTGGGTAAATTATAATATTTTAACAGTAAGCAAAAGTTGTTTAACTCAGACTTCAGTTTTGAGCTTTACGGCTTATGTGAAATTACCAAAATGCCCCTACGGTGCATAGTTTGGTTATAATTGATAAATTTCACATATATACTTTACCCTACTGTTATAACATAGTAAAATAAGTATTTTTTCTGATTATATCAGACCTGTAACTCAGGTTAATACTTAGACTCTTTTATAACCTCGTAAATGACCAAACTACCCCTACGGGGCATAGTTTGTGTTTAAATTCATTTCGGGCATAATAAAAGACATCTTACTGATGTCACAACATATTTGAAGCATATTAACTTAGGAAACCTGTATATGGCTCTAATAATTACCCGTTACGCCTATTGCGCGTTCGGTTCGGTTTATGTAACTAGTTTGCATAAATAAACCGAAACGGGTCAAACCTTATCGGTTTTATCTCAAAATCCAGAATGTGTATGAAATACCCATATTAAGCAAGTCTTCAAACTTGTCGGGTCTAAATCACATTCTATCCGGTCTTCGCTTAATCGTGCGTACGAACCGTATCTTTGAAACTAACCGGTCTAAGCTTAAGCTTAATTAAAGACCCGTTAGGATTCTAATAGGTTATTATAAACCTTCGTTCCAGATTAGGAGGACCAGTAAAAGCTACTTGCATTTGCTTATTGTGATTATTATTTTGCTCAGGTAAATACTTTTAACTTATTTTCCCCTATACGGGCTTGGGTAACGGTATATAAAATACCGCTTGGTCGGGCATTAAATCTTCCATCGTTTGGTGGTTAATTGAATAATTTGATCGGCCCGTTTAAATTGTTTTGTTTACTTAAAGCCTTTGGGGGGTTAATGACCATGTCCCGGATATCCTTGGCATCATTTTACGAAATGGCCACGACCTAAGCGCGGAGTGTAGGCGTACACTCGTCAGTGCATAAATAGTTGATGTGGTGTGTCTATTGATATTGAACCCGGCACGATCCGGGCTACGGAACGCATAAGGAACATGTAATTCTTTTACAAGATTATATACTTAAATAATTATCCCAAGTTATAAAATGTTTATGCCATGTGCATCCAAATCAATTTTTGATCATTTTCAAAATTAGTCAGTTGATTGTATTTACCAGTGTAAACTGACGTATTTTCCCAAAAAGATTAAATGCAGGTACTAAGCGTAATAGGCTGGATTCTCTCCTTAGCATCAATAAAGAGTCTCGCAAGGTTAAGATGCCTACCGTCTGTTGAACTACTGTTTCCTATTTATTTCGTTCCGTCTGTGGATAAAATTTCAACTGTTTGTGATACACGATATTACAATATTTTATTCGGTTGAAATATATCTTTCAATTGCTTCTGCTGTGCATATTAAATATTGTGTTGTTTGACTATTATGTTGCCAACCACGTCACGATACTCCCCACCGGGCCCACCGGTGACACTTGGAATTCGGGGTGTGACAGGCCGAGAATGGGGGAGGATAGGGAGGAAGAAGAAAGTGTGTGTTGGTGTGTGAAAGATAATGAGATCTTAATCTCCCATGTTATACTTATAACCATGTTAATTCTTTAACCATTGTGTAATGTGTCTAATCAAGAGACAAGATCCAAGATTACAATCTAATGAGATTTGATAGTGGGGCCTTGTTTGGCCCGTAAATAGGTGGGGGGTCTAGCATAGGTTTAAACCATTAAGTTACCATTTAGTTCAAATCCAAGTGTAAGTTAAGTGTTTTGGTTACTAGATATTTTGTATGATGTGTTATGATGTTTGGGGACCATAACTAGCTTGGAAACATTAAAACAATGCTTCTAGTGTAATTTTGATGTTTCGGGTAGTGTCCGGTTGTTTGGTTAGATACTGATTCTTTAAACTGGTAAACTATACAGTTTAGTGTTCTTTATGTACCCTTTTGTGACACTTTTAATTCCCAACACTTAGGAAAGCATTCAGGACCATTTTACCATGTTTTTGCGTCATATTTATGTGTTAAAAAGCTGATTTATGCTGAATTTTGCTAAATTCAGCACTTTGGGTGAGTTTTAGGCACTTTCCGGCACTTAAACTATCACCTAGAATGCAGTTTTGTGGTCCTTACTTCCCTACACTCTATACTAGCGTAGTACTTGGTTTCTGGCTCATTCTGAGTCTCAACATACTGTCTGTCTATGTACTGAACTCTGTCAGTGTATTCCTGATTTATCAGATAACTGTGCTAACTGTATTTAATGCATCATTTGAAGCAATATAACTTTTATCCAATATTGGTATGACATTTAACAATGTATGATGCACATGTTTGTGTATGGCAGAAATCAAAATGCAGTTACTTCTAATTTCATCACAGTCATTAGCATTAATCAAGATTAATTAATTGTACGGATACCTGGATTTTTGACAGTTGTCACATTCTCCCCCTGTTAAGAAAATTTCGTCCCGAAATTTTAAGCTTTACTACTAGCTGCAGGGGTGTTAGGGAATAAGTGCGGGTACTTTGCTTTCATGCGGTCTTCACGCTCCCAGGTAAACTCTGGGCTGTGACGTGCGTTCCATCGAACCTTAACAAGTTTAACACTACTCCTTCTGGTTTTGTTAACTTTCCAATCCGTGACCTCAACGGGTTCTTCTGTAAAATGGAGTGTGTCGTCAATGTGAACTTCATCGGGAGGAATGACAACTGTTTCTTGAGTTGGACTCTTCTTCAGGTTGGATACATGGAATATATCATGAACACCATTAAGTTCCGCAGGTAGGTCCAACTTGTAGGCTACAGAACCAATCTTCTCCAAGATTCTGAACGGTCCAATGAATCGTGGGTTTAACTTTCCACGCTTTCCAAAGCGTGCCATACCTTTCCAAGGTGAAACTTTTAACAGAACCATATCGCCCACTTCGAACTCCAAAAGTTTCCTTCTTTGGTCCGCATAGCTCTTTTGTCGATCACGAGCCGCCTTGATGCGCTATCGGATCTGTATAATCTTATCTGTCGTTTCTTGAACCAACTCGGGACCAACTAGCTGTATACCACCCGCATCTGCCCAGCATAACGGCGATCGACACTTGCGTCCGTAAAGAGCTTCAAACGGTGCAGCTTGAATGCTTGTATGGTAGCTGTTGGAGAACTCAACCAAAGGTAGGTGAGTGTCCCAACTGCCACCCAAGTCCATTACACAAGCTCGCAGCATGTCTTCAAGCATCTGAATTGTTCTCTCGCTCTGACCATCCGTCTGTGGATGAAAAGCAGTACTCAAATTCAGTTGAGAACCAAATGCTTCTTGAAAAGATTGCCAAATCCTTGACACAAATCTTCCGTCTCTGTCAGAAATAATCGAGATAGGCACTCCATGCCGTGCAACTATCTCCCTTAGGTACAGCTCAACTAGCTTACAAGTGTTATCCTTTTCCCTGATCGGCAGAAAGTGCGCAGATTTTGTCAGACAGTCTACGATTACCCAAATCGTATCATGACCTCTGGGTGTCTTTGGAAACTTGGTTATAAAATCCATTGAAATCTTCCCCCATTTCCACATGGGTATCTCAGGTTGCTGCAAATGACCTGAAGGCTTCTGATATTCGGCCTTTACTTTGGCACAGGTTAAGCACTTCCCAACATAAGCTGCAACATCACCTTTCAATCTCGGCCACCAATAGAAATCCTTCAAATCCTGGTACATCTTATCCGAGCCTGGGTGAATCGAGTACCTCGATTTATGTGCTTCATCAAAAATCACGTCTCTAAGACCACCAAAGAGGGGAACCCAAATTCTTCCCATGAAGCACAACGTTCCTTCCTCATTGGGTACCAACTTCTTCTCCATCCCACGGAGATATTCGTCCACAAGATTCTCCTTCTTAAGAGCTTCTCTCTGCGCAGCACGAATGCGCAACAAGAGATCTATTTGTATAATCATCTCCAAAGCCCTAACCCTTATGGGCATAATCCTTTCTTTTCGACTTAAGGCGTCTGCCACTACATTCGCCTTACCTGGGTGATACTTGATTTCACAATCATAATCTTTATGTACCCTTTTGTGACACTTTTAATTCCCGACACTTGGGAAAGCATTCAGGACCATTTTACCATGTTTTTGCATCATATTTTATGTGTTAAAAAGCTGATTTATGCTGAATTTTGCTAAATTCAGCACTTTGGGTGAGTTTTAGGCACTTTCCGGCACTTAAACTATCACCTAGAATGCAGTTTTGTGGTCCTTACTTCCCTACACTCTATACTAGCGTAGTACTTGGTTTCTGGCTCATTCTGAGTCTCAACATACTGTCTGTCTATGTACTGAACTCTGTCAGCATATTCCTGATTTATCAGATAACTGTGCTAACTGTATTTAATGCATCATTTGAAGCAATATAGCTTTTATGCAATATTGGTATGACATTTAACAATGTATGATGCACATGTTTGTGTATGGCAGAAATCAAAATGCAGTTACTTGTAATTTCAGCACAGTCATTAAGCATTAATTAAGATTAATTAATTGTACGGATACCTGGATTTTTTACAGTTGTCACAATACTAAACACATGAACTCGCTCAACTTTTGTTGATGTTTTCAAACTACATGTATTTCAGGAAACTACGTATGGATCTGGCGGGCGTTAAAGTTTCAAGTTTCGTTTGGAATAAAAGATGGCATCCTGTGTCGAATGGTTTAGAGTGTGTATCCTATCCTGGATAGGACACATGTTTCAAAGCCTAGTTATCATTAGTGTCTTTTGAAAAGTCCTTATGGAACTTAAAAACCTGTTGGTGTTGTATTCTGAATACGAAGTCTGTATTTTGGGGTTTAAATCAAGGATGATGTAATGTTTTAAAACTTAATCAATGGATGAACATCTTGGATTTATCATATAGTTATTTGTTATGGTTGAATGCAATGATATTAAGCAAGTCACACCAAATCACGCTTCCGCAAAAGTCAGGGTGTGACAATCCAGACATTAGTTATGCCTTTCAATATCTGAGTCAATTTATGCATAGTCCAACAGAAGGTCATCTTAAGATTGCTTTGCGTTTATTGAGATATTTGAAGTCTAGTCCTGGAAAAGGACTTATGTTTAGAAAAGATGTTGATTTCTGTTTGTCGTGTTATGCTGATTCGGACTGGGCAAAATGTCCGGTTAGTAGGAAGTCTGTCACAGGTTACTGCATTTTCTTAGGCACAAATTTGGTGTCTTGGAAACACAGTATTGTTTCCAGGTCTTTGGGAGAAGCAGAATACAGATCTATGTGTTCTGCTATTGTTTGGCTTGTTAATGTGTTAAACGAGCATCAAATAAGTTGTGAGTTACCTATTAAATTGTTTTGTGATAGTTGTGTAGCTATTTCTATAGTTGCTAACCCAGTTTTCCATGAAAGAACTAAACATTTTGAGATTAACTTATATTTTCTGAGGGAAAAAGTCTCTACAGGATTTATAGGCACTGAAAAAATTGACACTGAAGGTCAATTGGCTGACGTTTTTACCAAAGGTTTAAGTGTCAATTTGCACAATTATTTTTGTAAAAAACTGGGAATGGTTGACTTGTTTAAACCAAATGGATGAAGGGGGGATGTTAAAATGTTATAAGGCTTTGGTCATCCTTTTGGGCTTGTGTTCTGTTCATGTTTCTGGGCTTGTTGTTATTATTGGATATTGGGCTTGTTTTGTTAGTCTGTTAATAAAGTTGTTGGGTTGTTACAAATTGTTGCAGCAGGTTCGATAGTTGAAGGGTGTTATCTGTAACTTTAGGAGGGCTGCGATCATCTACAGCCTAACTTTTGGACTTGGATGTAAATTCAGATTGCTGCATATATAAAAGAGAAGATATCTGTTCATTGTCCAGAACTTTCTCTCATATTTTCACATTCGTTCTCTGTTTTAATCTTTTAGGGTTTTTGGGGGGTAAACTTTTTGGTTTGGGTTAATAAGAGATTTGCCACCTGTTTTGTCGCTATCTTTTGTATCTACTGTGTTTGTGTTTTATATTTGCTGCAATCGGTCAGTATACCAGTGTTTTGAACAAGATCAACAAATTATTTTAAGACATTTAGTTGCAAATTTGCACTTATTACATTTTTTGGATTAGAGCTCGCGCTGATTGTGAATCACTTTGATATGAACATCAGAGTATGGTATATGGGTGTGTGATAAGATGAAAAATAGAAATAAAAAATTGAGAATGTACAAATAAAATAACAAAAAAAAAAAGCAAAGTGATTAACACCATACGTCGACACAGGTTTGATAATTAATAGACTTCCTAGATGATCAATCCATGGTTGTGATTACAAACTGAAAAATCCATGAAGAACATGTTGGAAGAAACCCTCACAATATCAGATTAAGCAAACAATTAAACACTGCAGATTTGAACAGACAATTGTTCGGACTCTTTCTTCAATTAAAAAAATGACACTACAATCAAGAACTTGCAGGAATTAAATACTACCCTAGACCTGTTGCCTACTACTTGAACGTGATAAGAAACAGACGCAAACTAGCCCTACAATTAGGAAAACATGACCCACAACTGACCCACTACTTTGACTCAATTAAACATAAAATAAACATGCTAAAATAAACTAGATGCTGGCCCATGATGCGTGACCCATTAACTTTCTGACCCATATCTGCTGACCCAATTTTGACCTATCAAGATTATCCAATACTCACCCCCATAATCTTGACATCGACCCGTTTCTTCAAAGTAGGGTGGGTTCATCTTCGTGGGTCAAGTTGGCTTCTTCGTTCTTTTCTTTCCACTTCGTGCACTCATTAGCAAAATGCCCGAATGCTCCACACTCGTAGCATCTAAATCCACTCTTATCATCTCGACCTGAGCCTCTTCCTCCTCTTCCTCGACCTCTTTCACCTCTACCATAGCCTCTTCCGCGGCCTGTTCCTCGTCCACTACTTCCATCATACTTTTGTTCGGTCATCAAAAGTTGGCCTTGTTCTTCTTCCTTTTCACCACGGCCCTTTCTTCTTTCTTCATACGACTTCAGCCTTCCTACCACTTCATCAAAGAGCATTGAATCCAAATCGAAACATTGCTCAATCGAAGTTACAACTTGAAGATAGGAGTTTGGCATTGCATCAAGTAACCTTCTCACCATTTCTTCTTCTTCAATTTCGTGCCCGAGACCCCTCAACTTTGAAACCAATCCGCTCACCTTAGAAGCACCATCATCAATGAGTTCTCCTTCCTTCAACCGCAAACCCTCAAGCTCTCTTCTCAATGTTGCAATTCGAGCCGCCCTCACTCGTTCGACACCCAAGTATCGTGTTTTTAAGCCATTCCACACTTTCTTCGGGTCCGTGTGACTCGACATTTGCAAAACCATCTCCTCGGGTATAGCTTGAAACAAGAACGCAAGCGCTTGTTTCGACTTTTTCTGATCCGGTTCTTCTCCTAAATTCCTTGTTTCGACGGTCTCCCATAAGCCGTGAGCATCCATGATCGCCTTGACTCTTACCGCCCAAGTCGGATAGTTCGTAGGGGTCAGAGTCGGGACTTGAAACGACAACGAACCTGCTTCTTTTGCCTGTACAATGGCCATTCTACTGCGTTTTTTTTTTTTTTTTTGCTGGGACCTGCTGCGACTTGCTCCGATTTCTTACTTTCTTGCTATAAATTCTTGCTTCTGGAAACTTGCTACTTTCTTTCTTCCCGCGAAATCTTGTTGTCTTGCTTATCTTGCTATCTTTCTTTGATTCTTGCTGTGACTTGCTATCTTGCTTCGTTTCTTGCGGTCACGTGGCTTAACTTGCGGCCTTCTTGCTTCAATATCTTGCTGAAATAAAAACTTTCTTTTCTGATCACTTAATGATCAATCTTGCTGCTGCTTCATCTCTTTCTTGCTACGAATCAGGTATGAGCCTAGGGCTCTGATACCAAGTGTTGGAAGAAACCCTCACAATACCAGATTAAGCAAACAATTAAACACTGCAGATTTGAACAGACAATTGTTCGGACTCTTTCTTCAATTAAAAAAATGACACTACAATCAAGAACTTGCAGGAATTAAATACTACCCTAGACCTGTTGCCCACTACTTGAACGTGATAAGAAACTGACGCAAACTAGCCCTACAATTAGGAAAACATGACCCACAACTGACCCACTACTTTGACTCAATTAAACATAAAATAAACATGCTAAAATAAACTAGATG
Organism: Helianthus tuberosus; assembly: GCA_030545235.1. Taxonomy (NCBI): domain Eukaryota; kingdom Viridiplantae; phylum Streptophyta; class Magnoliopsida; order Asterales; family Asteraceae; genus Helianthus; species Helianthus tuberosus. The sequence goes on along the minus strand of CM060427.1, from coordinate 50,344,692 downwards.
CTGGCCCATGATGCGTGACCCATTAACTTTCTGACCCATATCTGCTGACCCAATTTTGACCTATCAAGATTATCCAATAGAACACACACTCTCAAAATGCAGCGTAGTAAATATACATAGTACATACTCAAACTAATGCAAGTTGCATGAGCATTGGCATATTCCATCACTTTCTAGTTGTTCCTCGAGTCTTCTACCCCTCACCACCAAGGGATGTAAGAATTTAGGGCGCTAGTCTGAGTGTAGGGCTCCCCATCCCTTTCACAATGATATAATTGTTGTGAACCATCAACGTAATTTAATCAACAAGAACATATAAGGGTTTAAAGTGCAGTAAGAAACATGAAACGTGTTGTGTTGATCATGATTGTTGTAAGTTTTAGAGATTGTGTATTACCTTCTACTCAACGATAATCATAACAAGATAAATCTTTTTATTCTTCTCATTTTATTTTTTTCGCTCATATCTTGCTCTTTTGCTACTGAAAATCCTTCATACAGGTCATGCAACCGATCAATTTGTTCTATTTGTTGTTGATGGAAACTTTTACCCTTGTAAAAATGTTGTTAGGTTGTTGAAAAGCTTATTAGAATGATGATAATCTGGCAACTGTTTATGTAACAGAACAATAACACGGCTGATCAAGTTGCTCGTGACTAATGTAAAATATTTCTAATCTGGATAATCATTAGTGGCAAGTGTTTATGCAATTGATCCATCCATCCATGATGAAAGTGTTGGATATTTATGTCCGGTTCGATAAGTCAACGCTACCGACCGGGTCTTGACCCGTAAGAGTTACACCGTGGGCAACGAACAAAAATCCACTTAACCTATTTAACTGGTAATTACGAATGACATATGAAACGGATCATAATTATATTTATGATCATGAGTTGGTTTATGTTAATTAATAAACTTGATGCGGGTATTAACTGAGAGACGGGTATATGGACCGGGTGAGACAAGTACACTCATCTCGCCACTTATCGCGCATGCACCCTTGCATCGCCACTTGTCGCGCATGCATAGTCTTCTTGCCACTTGTCACACATGCTTATGCATGTCCGCCACTTGGCAAACATGCATGAAGCTCCATCCCATTTATGATCTTGGGTCTTGCATTTGATGAAGATGACCGAGAACAAAAAAGGCTCTCAAAAAAATACATCACCGGCGCCGGTCCCCTCCGCCTCAGCGAGCCGTAAACTAGGGGTGTTCAAAAAAACTCGTGCCTCGCAGCTCGCTCGAAACTCGCTCGAAAAAAGTTCGGAAAAAGCTCGGTTCGAAATTGGCTCGATTGTAAACGAGCCAGCTCGGCTCGTGTAAGACCCTAATTCGTACATGACAAAAGTCGCAGCGGAAATTCGTGCCATAAAAATTTCTTTCATTTCAAACGTCTTGACTTACTTAAAAGTTCGTTTTTAATATGTATCTTTTACAAAGATAATGCATAAGTCCTGTTTTCTAAAAGTACATACTCAATTAATACCGTACAATCTATCTTGTGACTCGGTCTTCGATCTCTAATCCTTGTGATAATCGCCCATTATCCGTACAACCTGCATTCACCACATACATTCATAACATTAGCACACATTATATAAACAAGATTCATTCGCGTACACTTCACACTTCGTCAACTTTCAAGCTTTAAGCATTTCATCTGCATACCCATTTTCCTGGTGAAGCTTCAATAATGTACCTGCATTACTTTTCATTCTCAAGGTACACCATTAATAACGTTATCTTTCATCGGTTCTAAATCATGCATACATACGTACTTACATACATACATACATATCTACATACGTACATATCTTTCCTACAACTTTACATACGTACATACGCTCATACATGCCCTCATACATACATACATACACCTCTTCATACGTACAAACCTTTACTACATCATTACATACATACATACACTCGTACATATCTTTACACATACATACATACACATCTATATGCTTACAAACCTTTCCTACATCCTTACATACATACATACACTCGTACATATCTTTACACATACATACATACACATCTACATGCTTACAAACCTTTCCTACATCATTACATACATACATACACTCGTATATATCTTTACACATACATACATACACATCTACATGCTTACAAACCTTTCCTACATCATTACATACATACATACACTCGTATAGATCTTTACACATACATACATACACATCTACATGCTTACAAACCTTTACTACATCATTACATACATACATACACTCGTATATTTCTTTACACATACATACATACACATCTACATGCTTACAAACCTTTACTACATCATTACATACATACATACACTCGTATATTTCTTTACACATACATACATACACATCTACATGCTTACATACCTCTTATATATCCGTACATTATCTACAAGATACTTACACTTGGCATCTATAGCCCATAACGCCAAGGGAACGATCAAAATCATGTTTTGGAGCCCCGTCGAGGTCTACAGGTAACGAACCGAAGCCTACCATGCCCAAAACAACTTAGATAACAAACTTCAGCTTTTGAGACAAGGGGAGGCCGTCGGCGACGGCCCTAGGGCCCGTCGGCGACGGCCATTGCATTTACCCGTAGCCCAACACACCCGTAGGCAGTGAGATAACCCGTCGGCCAAAACTAACTTTCTGGTGCCCGTCGGCGACGACCCCCTTACCCGTCGGCGACGGGCTCTCTAAAGTGCATTTTTCTGCAGATCCGTTTCTTCGTTCGTACGCACTAAAACGCGCGTAACTTTTGAACCGTTTACCCGTTTAACCTCCCGTTTCTTCCTACATGCTTGTAAATTCACATTCTATCAAATGAACTTAAAATCCCATAACCGCCTTAAGGAAAATCTTAACTTACACGATATCGGCTTATTTCCCTCTTACCCACAATTCGACCCGTTCATGCATTCATCATCTTAACTTGTTTGTTTTGCCATAAACTCTTATAATCCTAATAATATTAGTGACATCTATCATAAAATACTAAGTTCTTAGACATTTTGCATCCTCTTAACACATTATCGTTCATATACTTAGTTTTGACCCGTTAAGGGTATTTGCGCGTTAAATGGTTTATGACATACCAAGACCATACTCTTCGCTTCCATACTTGTCCAAAACATTACACTCATCAATAACTTGTTTCTAAACTATTTATTAAGATCGTTTGCCCAAAATACCCATCAAGGGCATTTTGGTCAACTTTAATCCCATCATTTACGACGAAAGACTTTCCTACACATTTGACCTCAAACATCATGTTTAATTAATTACAACACTTTATTACTTACTTGAACTAAGAAGTGATTACGGAAATCACTTACCTTATGCGTCCGTGCTCGTATCCGATTCCTCGCCTTTTCTTGACCCGTTATCCTTTCATGCTTGAGTCCGTCACGACGTGATTCCTATACTTTCATTTCATCGAAACCACGCTCTTATTAGCATACTCATTTGTACATGTAACAATCCTATCATTCGCATAATTCATACTTAACTTTCCTTAGTCATTTCTAACAAGCATTAAAGCATCTAATCAACTTCATATCCTCTCCAACACACGTAATTCATCGGGTAATCAAAATTAACACATATTAACATAACATGTATCAAACGACTTCCTATAATCCTGTTTTTACAATTAACGAGTCAAATCATGTTTCTTATACTTGTTGACTTCCAAAAGTCAACTATTAACCATATGTAACTATCGACTTATCAACATATGCCCGTAACATCATAATCGACTATACGGACGACATTATATACATTTTATCATACACTTGGTGTACGTACTACCTTTTAAGCATAACGTACAACTAGTTCATGCATAAATCTTCCAAGCTCATAAATAACTCATATAATCCTACTCCTAATCAACATGTACCATTCACACATAAACATCAAGCACTTCAACATCATATTTCATTCAATTAATCTCACAAGAAATCATCATAAATCATCAACCATCACTAAGAATTTAACATGGATGATCATTCAAGCCATCTTCCTTACCAAAACAAGTGGGTTTCATTCCTAATCATCAAATTAACACAAACCATACATAACCTATGTTCTATTTGATGATTCTAACCCTTATACATGATCAATTTCATATTAACTCACGGATTTGAACATAACCCGCTTCACACATGATCACGAATCTTAGATTTAAGACATACCTTATGATCCCCTCGTTAAGGTGATCATTAATCCATGTTTCTTCTTGAATTTGAGCTTCGATTCATCCTTCAATTTGGTGATTTAGTGGAACTAGGGTTTTGGAGCTCTTTGAGAGCTCCTGAAGCTTCTACACACGCACGTATGTGTGTTTGTGTGTGTGTATAGACCTTTTTAATTAGTTATCATCTTTTATCTGTTCCACTTTAGCCCCTCGGGTTTGCCTTTAAAACATAACGTGCACTACTTCCATCTTTTAATGCTTTTGACCATACCCTTAACTAGGTTAAATAGCCTAGTTATTTTTTTTTTATGACGTGTCATATAGGAACACCCGACAATATTTACATTCGCATTTTGGGGCGTTACAGCTCGGCTCGGTTTGTAAACAAGCCGAGCTCGAGCTTGGCCTGGCTCGGCTCGTGAGCCTGCTCGGCTCGGTTTGTAAACAAGCCGAGCTCGAGCTTGGCCTGGCTCGGCTCGTGAGCCAGCTCGATAAGGTTTACATCTTTCATTTTTTTGTCCCACATCGCTCAGAAGACAAAAATCAAGGGAGTATCTCCCCTATAAAAGACATTAAAGACAATATACAAAGTGAGCTAACTATTTATACTTGCATATTTAGCCATTTGGTTAAATTAAATTGCAACTATGGCCCTAAGCTATGATGCACGGAAACGCCTAGCAGGTGCCGTCTCCCGTCCCGGGGACTGCTAGGGGACGGAAACGGCACGGGGACGGCCGGGAAACGTCTCCGGCATGTTGGGTACGGCGTGGAAACTTGCTGCAGAAGGGGACGGGGTTTGGGGACGTGCAGGAAACGTTTCAAATCGGTTGTGTACAGCGATCCGAATTGAATTGGTACCATGTTCCGATTCAACTGGTACGGCGTTCTAAATCATTTTGGTACAGCGATCTATGGCTAATTTTAGGCAGGAAGTCAGTTTAATGTGTCCAGGAAGAAGGTGAAGAAAGAAGGGGGAAGAAAGAGCGGCTGCGTGTGTATGGGTGAGTTTTAGGGTTTTTTTTTTTTTTAAATAAGTTTAATTATTTCAACATTTAACCCCTCTATTTTTACTAGTGTATATTTAAACACTAAAACTTGTAGTTTTCTACATAAAAAGTGTAAAGTAGTTTATGTATTTAAACATTTAACCCCCTCCATCTTCACTGGTTTACATTTGGTCCTTAAACTTATAAACTTATCTATACATCTACATAAAAACTATAAATTAACATTATATATACATAACATATAACTATTTTAGGGTTTTGTGTTACATTATCTTTAATATATATTTATTTTTTATATGTTTTTATTCTCGTACCCGTCCCGTACCCGTACCCGTCCCCGTACCCCGTTCCCCGTTCCCGTACCCGTCTCAGTGCATCATAGGCCCTAAGTCTATGAAGAGATTCATTTTTAGGGCTTTTTAAGTAGTAAATCTTGCGGTTCCTTGTTAGTTCGAGCTAGATCGAGCCGAGCCGAGCCAGCTCGTATTTTAATCGAGTCGAGCTCGAGCCTCAAATCTCAGCTCGATTTGAAATTCGAGCTCGAGCCGAGCCAGCTCGACTCGACTCAGCTCGTTTACAGCCCTACCGTAAACCCGCCGCCGTCTTGCCGCCCCCTTCACCATGTTTCGTTGGTTCGTAACACTAGCACGTTTTCGTTGAACCTCGGTGTCTCAACCGGTTAGTCATTAACCAAGGTATATCTTTCTCATCGGTAGTTAAATATACTTTTCACTGTGCTCGTATTTGCATGTAACCGGGTCCTGTCGGGTTTCGTTTATTGTTGATCACTTGTTTATTTTTCCGCTGCGTTTTATTAATTAACTCGCTTAACTAATTGACTATTATTTATTGAACCGGGTTTTGATAAATAAAATTTTAACCGATCACCTTGGAAACCCAACAGAAACGAGGTCAGTTGCAGTTGGTTATGAAGCAATTGATCTTGACTTTGTACTACTGATCAAAAAGTCCAGTAATGTATTTTTGCTACTGAAGTAAAACGCAACTGATGGTGTAAATGATCCAGTATTCGTTAATCCGAACATTTGCAACTCATAAGAGTGAATGGCCAGAAGCTGGCAACAACTGATCTTCGGTTGTTTGCAGCTGAGCTGACGAGTGCGTTGATCCACATAACTCATAAGGTAATTAATCAAAATTCTTTTACGGCTACAGTTTCTTCGACCAATACAATTTTGTTGATTACATCATTACCTACTAGACTAGACTGATGTTGCATTAATATTTAAAACCAAAACACAACAAATTAATGCTTGCAGGTTATATACAATATGATGACTATTGATTGATCAATTTGTACATCGTTCAGCTTATTGAATAGAGAATGCAAAAGTTGATTGAAGGTCTTGTATGAATGAGAGTGAACATAGAATAACCAACAAAGACCAATTGTTGGTGCATCACAACCCCCCCCCCCCCCCCCCCAAATGAAAAAAAAAAATCTTTAGTAATGTAACTTTAAAATGTAACATCAATGGCATACTCCAACTGATGGAAGATTGCATAAACATTAGCATATCCATCGTTGCTAGCGAGTTATCGAGTCTTCAGTGGCATGTTGACAGTGCCTGTTATACATTAAAATTTTAAGACTCTTACAAATCGTTTTCATTTATCCAAATCTATCATTGATGTTCACTTGATTTACCTTTTGATATAGGTAAAGACATGTTTCTATTTCAAACAAAAAAGATAAACAATATGTTTTACGTGACATATTTCTTCACATAAAAAATATGAGACAGTTGGTGACGAGGAAAAAAGTAAGAGAATGATGTTCATCATAATGAGTGGGATTTTATTAAGGAAAAAAAAAATTTTTTTTTGGCAGAATCTTACCTAACACAATTCAAAAATCAGTACGTTGTATATAACTAAAGAACAAGTTGTTTTTAAAAAGTATTGCAAAATCACTCGTAACCATCATCTTTTTTTCTTTTTTCTTTTTTTGTCACTTAGTTTACAAGAACAGCTTGTGGAGCCTATAATCGCCACGTGTCGATGTTGGTGCATGTTATATGACAACAGCTTTGGATTGGTCTTTGGATATTAAACAGAAGATTGGATCATGAAGACTTAAAGAAAAACGAGCTCTATGAAGCCCAATCAGTCCAAGTTTGTATCAAGTCTATTAGGCCCAAGTTCATGTGACAAATGTAATATGGGCAAAGCCCAATTCGAGTCTTGGCTGTGTGTATATAAACAGCCTTAGTCTTGAGTTATAGGGTTAGACTAGAGGTGCACAAACCGGTTAATTTTAATAACCGGACCGGTTAACCGGTTATACCGGTTAATTTGACTTTTTGACTTTAACCGGTTAATGCTTTAACCGGTTATTACTTTAACCGGTTATTTTATTAACTGGTCCGGTTAATTACTTTAACCGGTCCGGTTAATTAACCGGTTATTTTCGGTTAAAAACCGGTTTTTTTTGCCTTTTTTTTGAATTTTTCGGTTATTTTTTCGGTTAACCGGTCTATCGGTTAAAAAACCGGTTTAAAAAAACCGGTTAATAACCGGTTATTATACTAAAAACTTGTAACCGGTTACTAACCTACGGTTAAAAATAACCACTAACCGGTTATTCCTAAATCGGTTATTAACCGGTTACGGTTTCGGTTAATAACCGGTTACGGTTAATTAACCGGTTATTTTGAACACCTCTAGGTTAGACACCTTAGACATTTTAGATAACAAAAGAGAGCATTCAAGTTTGAGAGTTTAAGAACAAAACAGAAATCGGCTGTTAGGTTCTTGTAGATCTTAGTGATTGTAAAACGTTTTCTAAGGTTTGATAATCACAGAAGATCAGTTTGAAAGTTTGTGTGTTTGTGTGTTCGTGTTCTTATTCATCTACATATTCTTGTTTCTGTGTTCGAAGATCAATCAAGGGGATTCCGCACCCTTGATAGATTAACAGTCTTGTTACGATCCATTCGTGATTAAGGGACCTACATTTGGTATCAGAGCTTTTGCTCTTATGCATGGTTCAAGACTGAAGACTGGATTCAAGTTGTGTTTCGGTTGAAGAAGTTTTGGTGTCTCATTCAAAATCTTCGTGAAGAACAGCAAGAACAAGGAAGAACAGTTCAAAATTCTGAGTTTTGATCTGTTTTGGTAGTTGGTTGTTTGAAAATTTCGTGTTAAAGTTCTGGGTTTTTGCGAAGAACACGAAGAACACTTGAAGAACAGTTTAAATTCGTGTACTTTAATCTGTTTTGATTACTTGTTTTGACTGTTTTCGTGTTTTGTAGGAAGCAGATTTCGTGTTGGTCAGCTGCTGCAGTTGTTAACTGCTGCATGTTTCTGGATTGGGTGGCTGAGTGGCCCAATCAACTGTTTAGCGATTTTAACAAATATCTCGGAGACCAGCGAAATTAAGTGAATCCAGCATATTTATCGGCGACGTTAAATCCAAAGGCGACTTTGGTAACCGTGTGATTGTCCACAGCGAAATCATCACGGTTTCAGCGACTTCACTAGTCGTCGTTATAGCGAAATTAAGCAGCGAACTTGACCAGCGAAATAAACAGATCAGCGAAATTAAGCAGTTGGTCCAGCGAAATTAACAGAACTCAGCGAATTTAAGAGAGAAATTAAGGGGTGGAATTTCAGTTGGCAAGCGTCGAAAAAATTTCAGAGTTTTGCAAATAGAAATTGATCCGTAGCTCGTTTGAAGAAACTGTTTGCACCGTTGAACTCGTGGGATTTTTAGGAAAAAAAAAAAAAACTCTGGAAAATCCCGATTTCGGTTTTCGACATTAGATATCATTGGATTCGTCTTTTCGAGACGATTCTAACGGTGTAATTTGGTAACCACTGTTTTCGGAGAAATTTTGTACGATTTTATCAGTTCGTTTACGGTAAAAGCTTGAAAAGGACCAGTATAGGAGTTAGATTTGGATTTTGATTCAGGTTACCAAAATCCATTTAAACTTTTACGCTGCGTGATGGTTAAGATGGAAAATGGAAGTGAGGTTGTTAAGAACTGGCCAAAGCTTATAAATGTCAATGAGTATGCTGAATGGAAAAAGAAGGTTGAGGCATATGTTGAAAGTAAGGATGCGAGAATGTGGAGTTGTATGATAGATGGATACTTTGCTCCCACACGTCGTGTTGATGGTAGAGTAAAAGTAATTTCTTATAACAAGATGGATGAATCTGAGAAACAGTTGGTTGATGCTGAGAAGAAAGCTTTCGCAGCAATAAAGATGTCCTTGCCTGAGAGTGTTAAACATACTTTTAAGACGTATGGGACTTCTAGAGAGCTGTGGGAAGCCTTGGAAAAACGTTATCAGATTCCTTCAAGATTGAATACATGTGATCAAGCATTGGTAGAGGTGACGATAGGAGAGGTAGCTGCTGAGATAGAAGAGAAGAAGGTAGCAGATGAGGAGACTGCTGAAAAGGTTGAGGCAGAAGTTTCAAAGGGCTTGAAGGATGTGAACGGACTTATAGCAGAGGTAAAGGTATCATCAGAATCTGTAAGTCATACATGTCTTAATTGCGCTGAACTACAGGTTAAAGTTGACAGACTATCGGAGCAAAACAAAATTCAATCAGCCGAATTAGAAAAGTTAAAAGAGTCAAATGTTCTTTTGATTAAACGAGAGTCAGATTGTTTAACAAAACTCAAATTAAATGAACAAGAAATTAGCAGTTTAACAAGCAAAGTCAATGAACTGTTACAGGTCATTGATTTGGCTCGTGAAACTGTGAAAGAAAAGACTAACGAGCTTTCAGAAAAGTGCACAAAATTGGCTGATGCACAAGCCAAAATTGTTGAACTTCAGGGGAAGTTAAATAATTTTGGGAATTCTTCGTTAGTCAGGACTCAAATTCAAAAAGGTTTAAAAATGAGTAATGATAAAACAGGGGTGGGGTTTACTAAAGCTTCATCTTCTGGAAATCAAGACTACTCATTTTTACCAACTGAAGATGAGCTAACTGAGTTTGTAACCACTGCACAAGTAGTAGTGGATCCGATAGCTGTGGACTTACCAGATAGTCCAGTTTCTTTGAAAGAATCTGTTGGGTCTAACGGTACACCTCATAAAGTGGATGAGGATACCAAAGACAAAACGGCCAACACATTTAAAAAGGGATCCAACAGAAAGAAAAGTTATAAGAAGAGATCCTGTTTTAAATGTCACAACATAGGGCATGTGGCAAGTTGTTGTCCTTTGAAGAAAGGTAAACAAAAGGTTGATGAGGTTAAGGATGAGAATCAGGCTGGGTCAAGCAATAGTGTAAAAACAAGTTGTCAGACAAAGAAACCTGAATCTCAATCAAAACCCTCAACTTCGAAAAGATTTGATAGACCAAGAAGTATTTCTCCACAATTTAGTCAATATAGTGGTAAATCAAATCGTTTTCAAAGTCAAAATAAAAATTTTGGATATCAAAGTCGATACCAAACTGCTGGTAATCGAAATTTTCATAACTCGAATGTTCAACAAAGAAATGGACATAAGGGTTTTTATAACTCGAATGTTCAACAATATCCAAAAATTTTTCAAAATTCGTGGTATGAAAATGGAAGAAGGTATCAAGATAATAATTTCCTAAGGTCAGAAAATCGGAGAGGTTATTGGAACTCTCGCAATCAAAGACCCAGTGGAAATTATCAGTCTTGTTCAACAATGGGTAAAAAATCCAAGACTCCAGTCAGGAGTGATGGATATTGGATAGAAGCATCTTATGTGGATTTACATGGTCGACCCAAAACCGGTAAGGTTTGGGTTCTTAAGACTAACTGAGTTTGTTGAGTGTGTGCAGGAGCTGCTAAGGAGGATTATCAACTTATGTTGATAATGGCTGCTCTAGGCATATGAAGGGGGATGTAAGAGTGTTGATATATTTATTTTGTTTGATTTAAATTGAAGTTCAAAGTGCTAAGTTGACACAGAAGATAACCTTGCTGATCTTTACACAAAAGCTTTTGATCGAGCTCGCTTTGAACACTTAGTCGAACTCAATGGGATGAGGAATCCTGAATAACTGGTTTTTCATAAGAATTTTTGTAAATTGTTTACTGTTTTTCTTAAAAATCAAAAATACAAAAACATCGAAAAATTTCAAAAACAAAAAAAAAATAGAAAAGCAAAAATGAGTTTCCTGGCGAGCAAAAGAGAAAATGATAGTACATCAGTGGTCTGTCTAAACCTCTTTAAACCTTAAATGAAATATGCTAAGCAGCTCTATATAAGATGTATCGGTAGGCTCACAATCATATTAAAGTGTGCAGGGTGATATAAACTTAAATCGACTGAAGACCAAGTGGGAACCATTCATTGGCATATGGTCTTAGTACCGAAATTTCGTTTGAGAGATTGCCGAGGTTCTGAGATATTCGGTCTTTATGCTGCTTATCATCTGGGTATCATGGTTGTATCTTTTACCGAAAAATAACGGGGACGCAAGTCTAGATCTTCCATGATATCATACATACGTGTACATACTGCATTCGACCTCAATAAGTGATCAACAATCACATGTCCCTCAAATAAGTGATAAAATATCACATTTATCCGGGAGTCAAGTTCGTCTCTCTGCTGTACGAAAGTACTGACCTGTTCACGGACTTGCTCCTGTGCCCTCATGCATCTGAAAATCAAGTTCCTCATCAATAAGTGATTCTATCACATAGGGCTTGTTTTCAATCAAAATAAGTGAGTTTCTCACATCATATACGGTCAAACAGATGATAATTGGTATACTCACCGGTAAGATGAACCCTCGTGCATACCTTGATACGGGAATGTGTCGTGATGTGGATGAACACCGGTCGGTAAGTATAAATCATACCTTAACGTATCTCCTCGCCATGATTACATATGATTAGTTGAGCTTATGTGGACAACAATACCGATAATCGTTATAGGATGCTTATCTAAATGTTAACTAAAAGAACAACAAGAGCGTCTTGACATGACCGTACACTGATATGATTCTCTTACCCTCGAAACTCGCAAAAAGAATGTCTGTAAATATTTATTTACTGCTTTCAGTCTTTACATTTGAAAAATATAAAAATCCAAAAATAGTGTCTTTTTCTGTTAAAATTCTTAATGTACGGAAAACTGTTATTCTTGGAGGAGTTGTTACCGAAAGGGGGAGACTGTGTTAGAAAGTGGGTTCAAAATTTTTTTGAATCATGCAGGTTATAAGGTGTTTGTTAAAATTTGTGCGTGTTGGTGCTCAATTGGAAAATGCTTAATCTGATACAGTTTAACTATCTCTAGTATAATAAAAATTCTTTAACTATGTTGAAAAATTCTTATGGTTTCTCGAGATGTTTGTTTTATAGTATACAGATTGAAGCAGTTGTTGATGAGAAGTTGCTGTGAAGAGAGGCGGAGTTTGTTGCTGCTTGGTAGAATCCTCCTTCTACAATGCAGAGTGGATGCTGTGAAGACACATTGAATGCTGAATCAAAACTTGGAAGATTTGGTGATTGGATGCATCAGCTTAAGGGGAGTCTGTTGCTGACAAAGAGGTTGCTGACAAAGACAGAATTCATGTTGAAGCTGACGCTATCCAAAGACCAAAGACTGTGAGATTCTGAAGACTAAAGTTTCCTTTGCAAGCTATTGTCAAGGGGGAGTTTGTTGGTGCATGTTATATGACAACAGCTTTGGATTGGTCTTTGGATATTAAACAGAAGATTGGATCATGAAGACTTAAAGAAAAACGAGCTAATAGAACAATCCCCCCCCCCCACACACTCCCTGCAGTCTAATAGAACAATCGTCACGTGTCGAGCAAAACCCCCAACCCAAGCCCCCCACTCCCCGCAGTCTAATATAACCCCGCAGTCTAATAGAATATAATCGGCATGCCTCAAAGAACGCCAGTTTAGTATTATGTGATATCGTAAATTGGGAAAATTAAATACAGCTTAACTATGTTTAATATATAAGTTGAATTTAATATCTAATAATAAGATTGCAATCTTTGTATATTAATTTATAACGACTCTCATTAGAGTGATAGTTCACAAAGTAAAATATATAACGACTCTCATCAGAGTGATAGTTCTTATAGTAAAACATATTAACACGTGCATGGCCAGTTGATTCAAACTTTATGAATCAACCAAAACTAGAAATTGATTTTGTGATTCGAAACACCTGTGATATGGATCACCACCACGCTAAACAACCTAATATATATATATATATATATATATATGTGTGTGTGGGGGGGGGGAATGTTCTATGCAGAACACTAAATATTGCGAGAACACGCAGAACAAAACGAATCACTCATTTTTTCAATCCTAAAAACCTAAAAAGTAAATGAAAATGTTATAAATGTAAGATTTATTGTTTCTCACACTAGAATTTAAAACAAAATATGAAAAATATTTAGTTTTTAAATAACCTACACACATGTAGGTTATGTGTAGGCTAAATTACCTACATGTGTGTAGACTATGTGTAGGGAAAAATATATGATTTTTATATGTATATATAATAAACATATGAATGTAAGAAACATAAAATTTAAGAAATATGAACCTTACATTCCAAAATTTATTGATTTAGAGTTGTTCTTTTTGTTCTCGCAATAATTAGTGTTCTGTAATGATCCTTATCCTATGTGTGTGTGTGTGTGAAGGTTCATTGGGGAACACTAAAAAAGTGGGGAACAGCGGAGAACAGACTCAAACGAACTCCGATTGGACTCATTCCAACGGCGTTGGAACCGGCTCGCCGAACCCTAACTAAGATCTCTTAACCCTAAACCCTAAATCCTAACTCCTAAACTCTAAACCCTAAAGCTAAAAATTAAGGCTAAAACCTAAGCTAAACCGTAAAATCTAAACTATAAACCCTAAAAGCTAAACCCTAAATGCTAAACCTAAAGCTAAACCCTATAGCTAAACCCTAAACCCTATAGCTAAACCCTAAACCCTAAAGCTAAACCCTAAAGCTAAACCCTAAATCTAGACCCTAAAAGCCAAACCCTAATATATTTAGGGTTTAGGGGTTATAATTTAGGGTTTAGGGTTAAGAGATCCTACTTAGGGTTCGACGAGCCGGTTCCAACGCCGCTGGAATGACTCCAATCGGAGTTCGTTTGAGTCGGTTCCCCACTGTTCCCCACTTTTTTAGTGTTCCCCAATGAACCTCACACTATATATATATATATATATATATATATATATATATATATATATATATAGGGGAGTGCTAAAATGAAAAACACCTCCAGTTGTAAGAACCGCGAAAACCACTCTCAGCCAATCAGATTATGCCACCTAAAAGGGTATTTTGGTCTTTTACCCCAAATGTCAAATCCATTTATTGTCTATGTCTTAAAATCATCTCTCACCTCTCTCTTAAAATCATGATCATCTCTCACCTCTCTTTAAAGTCTCACAGAGACTTTTACATCACACACATCCCAAATTTTGAATCCCCTAATCTTTCTCTCTCAAAATTGTTCCACCATATTCCCCCATCTCTCTCTGTCTCATACCAAAATCAAGGAACAAAAAAAAATGTTTGATTGGTGGTGGTAAGTCGAATGCGGCGGAAGACGGTGGTGGGAGGTGGTTGTGTTGGTGCATATTCTGTGACAACAGCTTAATAGTTTGATTATTTAGTCTTTGGATATTTTGTATTGAGCTTAGCATATTGGTTAGGGAGTTAATTAGTGTAATGGGCTTGGAGAATGGCCTAGCCCAGACCAAAGCCCATGTGCAAACCTTGTCCTATATAAACAAGGCTTGGCATTAGGGTTTAGGTTGGACGTTTAGAGGAATAGAGTGAGAGTTAGAGAAATCTATAGAGAGTGGCCGAGAGATTTCTTGTGGGTCTTGAATTGATTGTAAACTTCGTGTTGGTTAATCAATAGAAGACCGGATTGAAAGTGTATCGTGTTCTTGATTTCTGTTTCTACTCGTTTTCTGTGAAATCTGATCTAGGGGATTCCGCACTCTAGGTTAGATCGACGATTCTGTTGCGATCCGCTCGGGTTAGGGGACCTACAATTGGTATCAGAGCATTAGCCTCTCTATTGGCTTGGTTCAGAATAGTTTTCTGCAGAAAATCGGAGTTTTTGGACGTTTTTGGAGGCTGATTTTTGAGTTCTGCTACTGATTTCGGATAAAAATCAAGCATTTCGGACCATTACGGATAGAAATCAAGGATTTCGGATCCATTTCGGGTAGATAACTTGCATCTCAGATCATTTCGGATAAAAAGGTGTTCATTTCGGATAAAAAGGTCTCATTTCGAATCAGCTTAGGTCATTTCGGACCAGAGGGTGCTCATTTCGGATTTAGGGCCATTTCGGACAATTTCGAATCATTTCGGAAGGGGTGGAATTTTTCTTGGCTTGCGTAAGAAAAATTTCACTGTTTCGCGTTTAGAAAATTATCCGTAACACATCTCAGGAAACCGTTTGCACCGTTGGAATCCTTGGATTTTTAGGGCAAAAAAAGACTCTGGAAAATCCTGAAATAGGTTTTTGACATTATATATCATTGGAATCGTAATTTCGAGACGAATCTAACAGTATAATTTGATAAAAACAATTTTCGGATAATTTTTGTACGGTTTTGACAGTACGGTTACGGGGTAAAAGCTAGACAAGGACCAGTATAGGAGTTAGATTTGGATTTTCATTCAGGTTACCAAAATCCATTTAAACTTTTACGCTACGTGATGGCTAAGATGAATAATGGAAGTGAGGTTGTTAAAAACTGGCCAAAGCTTATAAACATCAAAGAATATGCTGACTGGAAAGAGAAGTTTGAGTTGTTTATGAAAAGTGAAGATACTAAAATGTGGAGTTGTATGATAGATGGATATGTTGCTCCTACACGTCATGTTG
Source organism: Helianthus tuberosus (assembly GCA_030545235.1). Classification (NCBI taxonomy): domain Eukaryota; kingdom Viridiplantae; phylum Streptophyta; class Magnoliopsida; order Asterales; family Asteraceae; genus Helianthus; species Helianthus tuberosus. Next base: position 50,328,597 of record CM060427.1, on the reverse strand, counting down.
AAGGAAGGTTTAAAGTTATTTCTTATGACAAGATCGATGAATCTGAGAAACTTGTGTTTGATGCTGAAAAGCGAGCTTTAGCAGCGATAAAGATGTCCTTGCCGATTGGAATAAAACACTTATTTAATAGGTATGGAACTTCTCAAGAGATGTGGGAAGCTTTGGAAAAACGTTATCAGATTCCTTCAAGATTGAATACATTTGATCAAGCATGTGTAGCTGAGCTTGCAGCTGTTAAGATAGGAGAAGTAGTTGCTGAGGTAGAGGAGAAGAAGAAAGCTGATAAGGAAACTGCTGAGAAGAAGGATGCAGAAGTTTCAAAGGGCTTAAAGGATGTTAATGAACTTACATCAGAGGTAAAGGTATCATCAGAATCTGTAAGTCATAAATGTCTTAATTGCACTGAACTACAGGGTAAAGTTAATAGACTATCGGAGCAAAACAAAATTCTGTTAGCTGATTTGGAAAACCGAAAAGAGTTAAATGTTCTTTTGATTAAAAGAGAGTCAAATTATTTAGATAAACTCAAATCAAATGAACAAGAAATTAGCAGTTTAACAAGCAAAGTCAATGAACTTTTACATGTCATTGATTTGGCTCGTGAAACTGTGAAAGAAAAGACTAACGAGCTATCAGAAAAGTGCACAGAATTGGCTGATGCACAAACCAAAATTGTAGAACTTCAGGGTAAGTTAGACAAATTTGGAAATTCTTCGTTAGTCAGGACTTATATTCAAAAAGGTTAAAAAAGGAGTAATGATAAAACAGGGGTGGGGTTTACTAAAGCTTCATCTTCTGAAAATCAAGACTACTCTTTTCTACCAAATGAAGAAGAGCTAATTGATTTTGTAACCACTGCACAAGTAGTAGTGGATCCGATAGCTGTGGACTTGCCAAATAGTCCAGTTTCTTTGAAAGAATCTGTTGGGCCTAACAGTTGTAACAACTCTCTCCAAAACTATTATTTATTTTTATATTTGGTTCAATAGGAAACCCTAATTAAGACCCCCAAGTGATCCTGCATAAACTCTAAAATTTTCAGAACAATCGGAATCAGGATCAGGGCCCCTAAAACTCAGGGGGGGTATTTCCCCGTTAGTAATATCCACACAGTTTTACGTGTAAATCGAATTTGCATAAACGGCCAACTCACCTGAGCTATGCAGACATGGGGCTACCATATGCTAGGGTGGCACCCCTCGCGCCACGCGAGGGGACTGTTTTTCAGGTATAAATAGAGGGGGTTGGCAATTGCAATTCTGCGTTCGTTCGACGTTAAAATTCATTTCGTACGTTGAGTTGTCGACTGTTTACTATAAAAACACACACAGACACGAAACGCTGCCGCAATAACAGGGTAATAACTCGATCGCTGCTACGATTCAATGTCCGATCGATTGAAACAATCCTATGAATGTTTAAGTGCTGCTCAAAATTGGGTTTATACTTTGTCATTCGTCGTGAATTCGATGGATGTTTAAGTATTGCACTTTGTCATTTGTTGTGAGGGTTTAATCTCATGAGTTATCGTAAATGTTGTATTAGTTACTAACCTAGTTCGTGTGCATTGTTATTTAAATTAGGTTATCAGGATAATCAATAGGCAAAACTCTGCCCGCATAAATCTGCAAAGTGAGTCATTCTCTTTTTATCAAATTGCTCTACAAACCCTTAATGTTTTCAAAGTTATAATTACAGGGATTAAGTCTTTGTAATCTCCAAATTACAGCCGGTATGTGGGGTTTTGTATACATTACTTGATAACCGTCACCATTGGACAACGAGTTAGCCAAGGGGTGATATGACCATAGTCACAGACACCATTGGACAACGAGATTGCCAATAGGTGGTCGAGTGACAAATACCGTTGGGTAGATGGTTGATATATATAAACATTGTAATCGCTCTTAATACTGTAAATTATAACAATGCGTTGTTTTAAGTAAAAAGAATGATTCACCAGTATTTCCCCGCTGACAAAACATTTTTCAAACATGTTTCAGGTGATCTGTTGTGATCCAGGAAAAGTGCCGCGAAGCACTACAAGCTTAAGGAAGTGGCTCAATATAAATAAAGAAACATGTTTTGTAAAATGTCACACCCCGACCACGTGGAACAACCAAACGTGGCGGAAACGTCGGGGAGTGTTGTAACAGAATTAATTGTTTCAAATCCATGGCAATTGAAGTTTCGTTTTATTAATCAAACATGAAAGTTTATATTGTTTTAAACAAGAACCAAAGAGTACATAACATAAATTAACTAGTTCTTGTCTCGTTTTAAGTCACTAAGGCACAGGTCCGCCTAAGTATGTCTTGATAAGTCCTATGCATCATCTCCTGAAAACACATGTGAAAATAGGTACGTCAGCATAAAAATGCCTGTGAGATACATAGGTTTTGTGAAAACAGAATTCATGACTTATGTTTGAGAAATTGTTTAGTCATGAACCTTGTAATTTGCTTTGCCTTGTAAATCATTTGAAAAACGATAAGATCAGATGATATGTATAAATAAGAGAATAATGTATGGCTAAATGAATAACCATGTAAAATGGGTTTGTATAAGATAAGTTGTTTGTAAATCAATGTCTTGTGAAAAGTATGTTATTTGTATAAAATGTTATATGTCTCAAATTGAAATGATTCAAATAACGCTACAATATGTGATATCATACAAACACTTATATATAGGAAGTACCAGCGGCGTATCCACCGTGCTTGTATCATGTTACATACGCCTCGTTACTTAAATCACTTACTCAAACCAAACCATCAAGATGAAATGTTTAACAATTGTAGAAATGTTTATGTACAGTCAAATGTTTATTGTCAATTGTAAATCATGTCAACAGATACAAATGGTTCACACGGTTCAACAGTTACAAACGGTTCACATAATCAAATAGTTACGACGGTTCACATAGTCAAACGGTTACAACGGTTCAAAATGTAATAAAATGTGTTCATATGCTGGATGAGCATATGCAACAGAAATGCAACGTAAAACAATGTACTAAGTATACACGTAATGGACATACATAACATAAGTGTAATGTAAAACAATGTACTAAGTATGCACACAATGGGCGTACATAGCATGAAATGTATTGTAAAGTGATGTACTAAGTATGCACACAATGGGCGTACATAGCATGAAATGTATTGTAAAGTGATGTACTAAGTATGCACACAATGGGCATACATAGCATAAAATGTATTGTAAAGTGATGTACTAAGTATGCACACAATAGGCATACATGGCATAAAATGTATTGTAAAGTGATGTACTAAGTATGCACACAATGGGCATACATAGCTTAAAATGTATTGTAAAGTGATGTACTAAGTATGCACACAATGGGCATACATAGCATAAAATGTATTGAAATCATGTACTATAAATGTACTAATAAACATAGCAAGTATATGATGTGAAAACAGGAAAGCATGAAAGTAACAAGTAGGCACATGTGTTTCACCCCAAAACAGTTTGGAAAACAGTAAAAGAGGGGTCTATGTACTCACTTGAGATTGCTCAGAAGTCCTAAGATAGCCACCAAGCAATGCTAGAGATCACGGAATCAAACGGCAACTAATATAGGTAACTATGTTAATAAACCGGACCTATATCAGAGGATCGGATAGAATGCGGGCTCGTAAACCAAATGAGTATGGGAACTCAGGTAGTATGGTTTAACAAGGCCTACATACTAAATGAAACCTAGCCTAAGTGCTTACGACCCATTACCACCCGTTTAGGTAGCTTATGCTACTTTAACGCGTCGTTCACGTGAAACGCGTTCTGAATGCCTAACTAGTCCTATGATAAGTAAAATATGCCTTAACATGTCTAATATTGTTACCAAATCAGTTTAGATACCAAAAGTTACGTTACATATGCTTAAAATGAATTTTGGCATCAAAAGGGCATTTTGGTAATTTACCTAAGGCATATAAACTACCTATCATACAACTACTTAAACGAAGCGACCATAAGGTATAACCTTGGAAGGTTATTCCCTAAATACTATGGTCACCTAATGTGTTTGGTCGGATCCTAATGATCGACCAAACGGGTCGGGTTCGAAAGTATAAGCGATTGTTTAGATCGCTTACCTTACGACCCTATTAGGCACTAAACTAAAAGTGACGAGCTAAGCATGTTAAAACATGCTTAACTAAGTTTAGAAAACAGGTTTGGTATCAAAACAAACGGTTTTGATACCTAAGAGTAGTTTGGTTACAAAATACGCAAGAATGCGCATTTTGGCCGAAACTACGACTCGTCAATAAGCCTAGATAACGTGGTAATCAGTAGGTATAGTCACTAGGGACTATAACCATCGTGATCACGCTCACGTTATGAAGTTCAAAGGAACTTCGCATTGACCATAAACTGGTCAATGCAGAAAGTCAAACAAAGTTTGACTTTCGGACTCGAAAAGCAATAAAAGAACGAAGGAACACTTACAAAGGGTCCCCGCAAGATGATTTCCAAGTAATCTCAGGTAGAAAGTGTATAAACACAACCACTTAGAGAAAAACTCAGATTTCAAGTGGGTTTTGCAATGGGGATGGATGGGTATTTATAGTAAATGGACCACCGTTAGGATCGTTCCTCGAATAACGTAATCGAATCTCATCCGTACAAGTGTTGGAATGTTATGGTAGCTCATTTTGCCCCCACCACAAGAGTTTGACAAGTGGCATTGGCCTTTGGGGGTTTGAAAGGCTGTTAACAGCTGTTAAAAACATTGAATCTGGTCTGGTAGACTGACGCGGGCCGCGTAAAGTATCACCCTGGGTTTACGCGGGCCGCCTGAAGTCCTGATCAGAAACCAAGTTTCAAAAATGACAGTTTTGGTCCCTGTTGGTGTTAAAGGCCATTTCCGACATGTTTAAGGCCCGTTAAGCCAACGTTAAGGCCCTAAAATGATGCCTAAACATTGTGGATATGAAACATGCTCAAAAATATGTCGGATGTCAGTTCGTTTGGTCGTACGATCGCGATGTTCGCTTAATTACGACGGAATGCGCATAAGCGCGAAAAACGATCCAAATGACGCGACGAAGGGATTTTTCTTATGCCAAACACTAAAATAAAATATATTAGTGCTTACATAAATTTTTGGATGTCCGGATGTATTCAGAACGTAAGTTATGCGCGAAAATGCAAACTTGTGCACTTTTTGACGCTTTTAGTCCCTGAATGACCCAAAAGTTTATTTTAGCACACCGAACCCCTCAAAGCCTATTTCTAAGCTAAATAAAGGATATTTAAGGTGTGTTTAACTTATGGTCATGTTCCGGAATGTTTGTTACAGTTCAAATCGGCATACTTTCGCAGTTTGTCAAGTTTAGTCCCTGTAAGCGATTTAACTTGATTTTGCCATACCAAAGCCTTTGAAACTTATTTCTAAGTTATGTAAAGGTTATTTAAGGTATGTTAGGCCTATTTCACTATTCCGGAGTGTTCGTTGCATTAAACTGGTTATATTTACGCATCAGCGCGCGTATAACCTTCTAGAAAGCGATTTAGAGCTTGAAATCGAACAAGAGTTGATATGTGCAAAAGATACACATATTTATATAGATCCCAAGTATGAAATACAATATTTCATTGGATTGGTATTTTTTTGATGGTCGCAGTGACCCAGGTGTCACAGTCTCCCCTACTTTAGGAAATTTCGTCCCGAAATTTATTCGTAGGAGTCCATCTGTGACTTTGTGGCAAGTAACCACCAGAGATATGTAAGTCATAATCCTGTCATTTCCTTAACGGACATTCTTCAGAACGAAAATGAACTTACAGAGTCATTTTCAACGGTTGCTTCATCAGAAATGGAAATGAAGAGGAGAAACAAACGGATATTCATTTCCTCAACGGACAATCTTCAGAAACGAAAAATGAACTTACGGAGTCATTTTCAACGGGTGCTTCATCATAAATGGAAATGAAAAGGATAAACAAACGGATATTCATTTCCTCAACGGACAATCTTCAGAAATGAAAATGAACAAACGGAGTCATTTTCAACGGGTGCTTCCTCAGAAATGGAAATGAAAAGGATAAACAAACGGATATTCATTTCCTCAACGGATAATCTTCAGAAACGAAAATGAACAAACGGAGTCATTTTCAACGGGTGCTTCCTCAGAAATGGAAATGAAAAGGATAAACAAACGGATATTCATTTCCTCAACGGATAATCTTCAGAAACGAAAATGAACAAACGGAGTCATTTTCAACGGGTGCTTCCTCAGAATTGGAAATGAAAATGATAGACAAACGGATATTCATTTCCTCAACGGACAATCTTCAGAAACGAAAATGAACTTACGGAGTCATTTTCAACGGTTGCTTCCTCAGAAACGGAAATGAAAAAGGATAATCAAACGGATATTCATTTCCTCAACAGACAATCTTCGGAAACGAAAATGAACTTACGAAGTCATTTTCAACGGTTGCTTCCTCAGAAACGGAAATGAAAAAGGATAATCAAACGGATATTCATTTCCTCAACGGACAATCTTCAGAAACGAAAATGAACAAACGGAGTCATTTTCAACGGGTGCTTCCTCAGAAACGGAAATGAATAGAGTTAACTTCTAGGCACATGACAAAGCTCGCTGTGGTTTCTGTGCACTAAATTCCATAATGATGTATTCATCCATAATTACGTAATTCCTTGCACAGTCCGCACAGTTTGTCTTGAAATGTTTAGGGGAAGAAAATCAAACCTGTGATGAGGGTGACTAGACTACCATAGGGTCCTTTTAATTAGATCGACAAATGATTTTTTTAATTAGGCCACCAAGGAGTCCTTTCAGCTATATCATCACATGATGTTCCTAACCAGATTTTTGGATCAATATGTTTAACTAGATCACTCAAGGGGTCTAATTATGGAGTAGTACTTTATAACCCAAGGGACTTAACTACAACGTAGAAGTCCATTAAGGATTTTAGATAACAAAAACTTGGATTACACCAAAAACATAAAAAGGAACACATAAGCACATAATCACATAGTTGTTTAACTCGGTTATTAATTTGTTATTAACTTGTTATCGATTGAATATGGATATTCAAGGTACACCAGGAAACCAGTCGATGGGCTTCAATGTCCTCTGGGATCTATCTGAAAAGATAGGAAGATCTCCCAAAAATTCGATTTTGTTTTCAAAGAAACGTAATATTCGAATTAAGGAACACAACAATTTTAGGATTTACGGAAATACCCCTAGGTACCCTATTAAGGATTTACAGTGGTACTTTGGGTATTCGTCCAGTGTTGTAACTTGCGCCTTGTACTTCGTTTTCTTAGAAGAAACGGGTACTTAGGAATTTCGTGGAAAACGCAAGAGATCATAAGATGGAAAAAATTTGGGGGTAGTTTGCTTTACAAGGAATACGATTCCTTGCTTGTCGGTATTGTAGGGGATATGTTCTTCATACATACAACCACATAAATACATTGCAGTGTCAATAAAAGATTTATTTATAAACAATGATAACAACTTTTTCATGGACCATGACAACAAAAGAAAATAATACATAAGACGTGATTATTTCTAAACGATGTTGTCGGTCAGATGCTCATCCCTGTGCTGGATTTGCATTAGCAAGCTTTGGGCAATTTCTTCGGAAATGACCCATCTCGCCACAGTTGAAACAAGAACCTGGTAGAAAACGACCTTGAGCGGGATTGTTGCCAGCTTGGTTTGGTGCAGCTGCAACTGGGCAAACTCTTGCTGTATGGCCTATAAGTCCACAAGTTTGGCATTTGCGGCACTTTACATTGGCATGATGATGGAGGCTACATTGGTTGCACAAGGGTGCAGTTCCATTGTATGGCTTCCTAGCAGGGGGTTGAGCTGGTTGGTTGGGGACGGCTTGATCATAGTGAGTAACCATGGAGAAGTTTTGAGAAGCCTTTCGCTTCTTTGACTTCTTAGGGGATCCAGTTTGTTCATCCATGGTCTTTGATTCCTCGATTGGGTTCGATTCCTCGACCGGTTTCTTGTCACCTTTTCGGAAAAGTTTACCTTTCCTGATCTTTGATTCAGTCAAGGTTGCAGATAGCTCAATGGCTTGTCTAACTGTAGTAGGGTTGCTACCAGTCACAATGTCTTGTATTGAGTCAGGGAGGCCATCAATGTACTTTTCGATTGCCTTATCCAAAGGCGTGACCATGTTTGGGCATAACAGACTTAACTCCTCATAACGGTCCGTGTAGGCTCGATGTTCACCGCTATCTTGCGTAAGATCGTCAAATTCCCTTTCCAAGGCCCTGATCTCGTGACGAGGACAGAATTCCCTCATCATAAGGGCCCTAAGTTCAGCCCATGTCTGTGCTAGAGCAACTTCTGCACCACGATCTCTCATAACCCCGTTCCACCACGTAAGGGCCCTCTTCTGGAACACACTCGAAGAAAACTCAACCTTGCGATTGTCAGGACACTGCACGTGGCGGAAAGTATTCTCAATGCTCTCGAACCATTGAAGAAGCCCAGTCGCTCCCTCAGAACCACTAAACTTGAGTGGTTTAGCCGAGTTAAAACTCTTGAAATTGCATGGACCATTGTTGTTGTTGTTGGCTTGGTTCCATTGAGCAAAGAGGTTTGGGAATTGAGCAGCCATTTGCTGCGCAATGATTTCTGCCAGTTCGGCAGTCGCTATCTGGTTTTCGCGTCGAGGAGGCATTCTAAAAGAGAAACAAGAAAGAAAACAAATGAAATGGCATTGGGTAAGAATAGGATGTTACAATTACCGACCATAATCATGGTTGATGGTCATTTGTTTGAACCACGAAGCAAACATACAACACAAAGGCTGAAACAAAGCAAATAGATCCTCATAGTGTATCGCGAAGATGTGATCGCCTATAAGTGGACACTCACCCCAAGAGTTCCCAGGTAAGAGTGACTGGTCCGATTATGTGGATTTGTACGAACACTCTAGCCTTAGATAGAAAACCCAGGGTACAGGCATTCACTCTTCCAGTTTGCACGTGTTCACACTATTTAGGACCCAAAACTTTGACGAGAGTTTTGAAAATTCAAAGGGGTTCAAAAACCTTATAACAGAGGGTTCAAAACCTAGTAAGCAATCATCATAGAACAGAAGATTAGTTTTCAAAGCGGTTTTGAAATTTATGTTCTTGTTGTGGTCGTCGCCTAAGGATAGGTGACGGTATTGTTTTATGACTAAACGCAAGTAAACTCGTGTTAGGGTCCTAGGAAGGTTATAGACTAGGTTAAAGCATTACTAATAACCTAATTCCCTATAACCATTGGCTCTGATACCAACTTTTCTGTCACACCCCGACCACGTGGAACAACCAAACGTGGCGGAAACGTCGGGGAGTGTTGTAACAGAATTAATTGTTTCAAATCCATGGCAATTGAAGTTTCGTTTTATTAATCAAACATGAAAGTTTACATTGTTTTAAACAAGAACCAAAGAGTACATGTTAGTGCATTATCTGTCTATCGCCTTCGTCAATCTAGTCCGTAGCAGAAACCGAAGAATCAAGCTTATATTGTTATATCTAGTTAGTAAAGGCAAGGTGGCAATTTTGTAAATAATGAGATTTCTCATTATAACCTTGTGCCTATAAATAGGAGCTTTAGTTGTAAAGTTTAAGACTTTGCTCATTTGGAGATTTAGAAGCTTAGAACTTAGAGAGAGAAAGTCTAGAGAGAGAAAGTCTCTCCATGTGATTCTCGGCTATTGTACACGACATATTTTTCAATAGAATCACGTCATTTGTACGTTCTTGTGTGTTCGGTCACGCACGTTCACGGATTCCGCACGTCGAACGTTCGTTACGCAATCGTACGGTGTCAAAACCTGTCCTACAAGTGGTATCAGAGCTAGGAGCTCGATTGCACTGATCAAACACATTGATTCGTACCAGATTTCAGCGATTTCAGATCCGAATTTCATCTAATTCTTCATCTTTTTCATTTTTATCACGGTTTTCACTGAAAACCGTCAAATTGAACGGGTTTTTACGGTCTAAATCGGCTGATTTTTTGATATGTTGTGCGAAAACACCTGATCTATAACCCTACCAAGTTTCAGATCCAAATTCCTAGCCGTTTAGGAGATATCGAAGGTTTTAGGTCCAATTTCGTGTCAAATAACTGATTTCGCTCATACGGTAAAAGCAAAATCAGGGGTTTCGCTTTTGTGGACTAGGTTTCGCTCATTGTGTTCCAGTGATTTCGCTCTTGCGGTTTCAAAGTTGATTTCGCTCGTATGACACCCTGATTTCGCTCATATGGTCCAATAGGGTTTCGCTCTTATGTACTTAATGTGATTCCGCTCATAAGACATTTTCTGATTCCGCTCATGTGAACCAATCAGTGATTCCGATCAAGTGATTATTTGATTCTGCTTGAACGTGGTTTAATTCTGTGTGACTGTGCTGATTTCACGTGATACATATCATAGAACAGTGTGTTTTTGACTGACTAATACGTATCGGCCCAATCATACTTGTGATTTAGATTGATAAAGTCAGCAACTGTGAATCTAGAATTGAGTTTGTGTGTTTGAGATTATCGACAATAAAATTGAGGCTGCATGTGTTGACTGAGTAAAATTGAAAGGTCTAATTAACAAGTGTTGAGTGTATCAAGTCATATTGCATGTGAACGGCTTTTGTATTGACATCATTATATTGCATGTGATATGTGATTTACTAAACCTTGAAAATTGTTTCAATTAATTGATGTTGTCGGCAAGTTGATAATTGTTTTGATCTAAAAGATTTGGTCCAATCGAGTAACAGTCAGTAAAAGTGAGGCCCAATCATAATAATCATAACAATACATTAAAGAAATCGGCCCAATTATAAAAATCAACATTTAGATCCGATCAGGCTCATTTATAGAGATTTCATCCGAACAACATTTATCCGCAAATCTTCGACACGAGTCTTAGATTGATTTCATCAAACGTACACTGTTACGTATTCAGTCAGTTTGAACTGATCGTTTGTTTGTTTGTTTGCAGGAGATTTGAGGTGTTTTACAAGGCACAAATACCAAGAAATCAAAATGTTTGACGAAAAGGAAAACAAGAATCTTGAAAATTTAAATGATTGGCATTGTGAATCTTGGTGTGGGAGATTAAGTGATAAGGATGTTTATGTTAAAAGATTCGGAATTTTTTTATGTAAGAAGAATGAATCAGTGGAGGAGTTGAAAGAAAGGTTTTATGAGCTAATCATCAAGTTAGAAAAAACATAAGATATATCATTCAAAAGATGAAAGAATTTCAAAATTTGTTGATGCTTTACCTTTGGAATGGGATAAATTCGTGAATAACGAAAAACAGAATTCTAGTTTGTCACACTATGATTTAAGAAGTTTCATCAATACAATTACAAATCATAGGCTTCATGAGGATTCAAGAAAAAGGAAGTTATTGGATGAAATAAAAGAAGAATCAGAAAAGATAGATTTGGATGTAATCATTGAAATGAGAAAACGAATCACTGTGTGTCTTGCAGCAAAAAATGTTATGAAATACGATATTAAGAGGGGTTGTTATATTGATGAATATTTGAAACCTCTTGATTTTGTTAAAATTTTCTGTGCAGGAACATACAAGATGGAAACAAAGAAAGAAGCTGATGATAGAGAGATGAATGGAAAATGCTTGAAATGCGAAAAATCAGAAACAGACAATGTCAAACTTCTGAAGAATGTAGAGAGTTTAACATTGGAAATCAAAAGCTTGAAGGATGAGAAAGAATTTGATAATAAACATATTCTTGAAATAAGAGAAAATTGTGAGAAATTGACGTCAGAAAATGTCAAACTGTTGAGTAGTTTGGACAGTCTGACATTGGAAATTAACAATTTGAAAGAAAAAGAAAAAGATTTTGGAAAAATCAAAATTGAAAATGAAAACGTTTCTTGGATAAAATTGGAAAATGAAGCGTTAAAAGAAAAAGAAAAGGAAAAAGATTTTCAAAGTCAAATCAAGGTTTTAGAAGATGAAAAGTCTGTTATTTTTAACAATAATCTTGAAAAATAGATTGAAATAAATTCTCATCTTCAGAAAATCATTCGACTTGAAAGGTTTTGTGACTTCGGCACCATATGTGTGTCCAAAACCGATCAATTATGTTCCAATAAGTGACAATGTCACAAATTTTGACAAAGTCAAAATTGAAGATTGTGGTGACAAAGCTGATGATGAAAACGAAAAAGAAAAGAAAAGGAAAATATTTTTAGATTTACAAGAAAAATTTAAAAATACTGTGTTGCAATCTACTGAAATAGGTGAATGCTCAATGCAAAAACCTGTTAAGAAGAATGCAGAACAGAAACAAAAAGATAAAAATTTGAAAAATCCTAAAAGTGAAAATAAAAGCTCATCAGTTAAGTCATCCAATCATTATCAAAAATCACAAAAATCTAAAAATGAAAACTCACAAAATGTTGGTAATAAGTGGTGCAGGTTTGACCACAGTGCTTCAAAGCCAAAACCAGTTTTCAAGAAGAGTGATGATTACCATAAAGCCAGACAATGTTATGATCTAAGCATATGGTGTGAAAGTGGTGAATGGTACGATAACAGAGTGTGCTACACCTGTGGTGTGAGAGGACACAATGCTGTTAACTGCCAGAATTGGAATTATGAAACAAGAAGATGCTATAATTGTCATATCAGAGGACATATTTCCAGAGATTGCCCAAGGAGATCAATGGGAAGATCGAGGGTTGAATCTCAAAGAATGGCAAAGAAACCAGTCAACGTCAAGCCCAAAGAACAGAAGGTTCAAGAACCTAAAGTTCAAGAAAAGAAAGTGAAGCTTTCTCAGGGGCAGAAAGACAGACTGAGGAAGAAGAGGAAGAAGGCAAGAGAATATCTGGAGAAAATTTTGTCTTCGGGTTCACCGGACAGATTGAATAAGAGTTCTGATGAATCAACTAACTCGATTGCAAAGTCAAGCAAGACGAATTCATCGGATACAAATCTGAGGACAAAAGAAGAAAAGAAGAAGAAGAAAATGGTCGGTGATGAATCTGATGTGTCAAAGTCAGACAAGCCACCATCAGGCAATGAATCTGACAGGTCAAAGTCAGACAAGCCATGTGCAGGCAATGATTCTGGTTCATCAAAGCCAGAGGAGCCTAGTGTTGAGGTAAAAAAGGAGAATTCGGGTTTAACAAGGGATGATGCAAATTATCCACCATTGTTGAGCAAGAATTCAAAATCACCCAAGGATCGTCAGGCTTGGGTGAATCGTTTCAAATAGAAAAACCTGACTTGCCGGAGTTCCCAGGTTGGTAAGCGTGGAACATGAATCGGCATCTTTCTTGAGAAATTTCACTCTGGTGATTTTTCGCCTTACATGTGGTAAATTAGGGACATTAAGTTGTACTTGATTTCCTACAAGTGTTTGTGTTGATAGAATCTTGAACTGTTAAATCTTTCAAAATGGTTAAAGGAGAACAAAGTGATGAAGTAATCCCTTAACCAACAAGTGATTTGTTAATTCAACAAAACTAATTTTCCGGAAAAACCATTTGATTAAAACAAATTTAAGTGTTTTGAAATCATAATGGGAAAATAGTTTGTTGTCAGGGGGAGTTCTGATTGTTTATGCCAAGTGGATGGCGAATTGAAGTAATTCGATATCGGTTGTCAGTTTGTTTCCAAATTTTCCTTGAAAATCAAAATTGAAACATATTTTGATTTTAGGGGGAGAAAAATTTTTAAAAAATTAGAAAATTTGAAAATGCCAAAAACATTGAAAAAGCAAAAATGAGTTTTGTTGTGAAAAAGAGGAAATGATAGTAAATTAGTGGACGATCACAGCATGCTAAAGATATGAAATGTCAAAAGTGATAAACGGTCTCACTGATAATATGCCAGTAGGTTTTTGCACATTTAGTAGATTGTAACGAGATATAAACCTAAATTCAAACTTGCTTTTATCGTGGGTAACATCTCTCGGATATATGGGTAACCCCCGAAATCTCGTTTGAAGGATTCCTTTTTCTGATATACTAGGTTTTTATACTCAGTGATATCTGAGGTATTATTCCGGGACTTCTGCTGAATGGAAGTTCTGACCTAGTCCTCGAATAATACTTTCTGCAAATGCTTGAAACATAGCATCACCCTTAGCATAAATGATAAGACAATAAAATTGCTTAGCAATGCTGTTGTAAAAAAGATCCTCTAAAGGGGACACACCCAAAAGTTGAGTCATGATCTCTCTGCTGAACGGTAGTTCTGACCTGAGCTATCATGATTCTTCATAAATTATTAACCCCTTACAGATATCTTTTGTGTTATAATTACCTGTAAGACTGAATATTGGGATCTGGATACGGGAGTATATTCTGAGGTGGGACACGCGATTAAGTTTAAGTATCTAAGACATTAAACTCGTATCTCGAAGCAATTGAACTTTGTGTGAAAATTTAAATGGACCAGTATACTGACAATCTAAGTGAATCGTTTAGAGCTTAAAATGTCAAAAGCTTAACGGTGCTAGTGATTTGTCTCATAAACTGATATGATCCTCTTACACAATCTCACAAAAATATTGTTTGTACATATTTCTTTACTGCATTTCATTCAAAATCCAAAATCCAAAAAGATTTTCGGAGTGTTTTAGCATAAAATTTTGAAAATTCAAAAAGATTTTCGACAACTGATGTTGAAGAGCTGATATTCAAAATTCGAGTGCTAAATATGATGAACTATATTGGATTGGGAGAATATGTTGAAAACTTTGAATGTCATATACAAATGTTTTGAAAGATTGTGTGCTTAGTTAATCAAGGTCATTCATTTGAACTTGATGTAACTAGTATGTTTGTTGAATAATTGATTTCTACCAGTAAGTTTCTTAAATCTAACTGTTATAAATTTGTGAAACTTATGTTGAGGTAGAGGATGTGCAGGTTAACCAGGTTTCAAATCCTGAGCAGATGCAAAACAAAGCCAGGAATTGATCCTGAACTTGTGAACCGATGAAAGCCAGACTACGATCCCGACAGCTGAGTCTAAGGGGGAGTCTGAATTCGAGCTCAACGCAAGAGGAAGCGTGGATTAAAAAAGCCAGATAAATATTTTGGAGGAGCTTGTATACGGAAATCCAGGTGTCGATCCCAAAAGCACGGAAGCTTGACGAAAGGGGAAGCCTGAAGAAAGAGTCTACCGAGAGGGGGAGCAACGGAAGCTCGTTGACAGATCCACGGGGATTCTGTTCGAAAGAGAGAAAGACAGCGAGAGGGAGAGTAACGGAAGCTGAAAACAGATCCACGGGGATTCTGTTCGAAAGAGAGAAAGACAGGACGCTACGAGATTGACTATGGCAATATCCAAGGGGGAGTCTGTTAGTGCATTATCTGTCTATCGCCTTCGTCAATCTAGTCCGTAGCAGAAACCGAAGAATCAAGCTTATATTGTTATATCTAGTTAGTAAAGGCAAGGTGGCAATTTTGTAAATAATGAGATTTCTCATTATAACTTTGTGCCTATAAATAGGAGCTTTAGTTGTAAAGTTTAAGACTTTGCTCATTTGGAGATTTAGAAGCTTAGAACTTAGAGAGAGAAAGTCTAGAGAGAGAAAGTCTCTCCACGTGATTCTCGGCTATTGTACACGACATATTTTTCAATAGAATCACGTCATTTATACGTTCTTGTGTGTTCGGTCACGCACGTTCACGGATTCTGCACGTCGAACGTTCGTTACGCAATCGTACGGTGTCAAAACCGGTCCTACAGTACATAACATAAATTAACTAGTTCTTGTCTCGTTTTAAGTCACTAAGGCACAGGTCCGCCTAAGTATGTCTTGATAAGTCCTATGCATCATCTCCTGAAAACACATGTGAAAATAGGTACGTCAGCATAAAAATGCCTGTGAGATACATAGGTTTTGTGAAAACAGAAATCACGACTTATGTTTGAGAAATTGTTTAGTCATGAACCTTGTAATTTGTTTTGTCTTGTAAATCATTTGAAAAACGATAAGATCAGATGATATGTATAAATAAGAGAATAATGTATGGCTAAATGAATAACCATGTAAAATGGGTTTGTATAAGATAAGATATTTGTAAATCAATGTCTTGTGAAAAGTATGTTATTTGTATAAAATGTTATATGTCTCAAATTGAAATGATTCAAATAACGCTACAATATGTGATATCATAAAAACACTTATATATAGGAAGTACCAGCGGCGTATCCACCGTGCTTGTATCATATTACATACGCCTCGTTACTTAAATCACTTACTCAAACCAAACCATCAAGATGAAATGTTTAACAATTGTAGAAATGTTTATGTACAGTCAAATGTTTATTGTCAGTTGTAAATCATGTCAACAGATACAAATGGTTCAGACGGTTCAACAGTTACAAACGGTTCACATAATCAAATAGTTACGACGGTTCACATAGTCAAACGGTTACAACGGTTCAAAATTTAATAAAATGTGTTCATATGCTGGATGAGCATATGCAACAGAAATGCAACGTACAACAATGTACTAAGTATACACGTAATGGACATACATAGCATAAGTGTAATGTAAAACAATGTACTAAGTATGCACACAATGGGCGTACATAGCATGAAATGTATTGTAAAGTGATGTACTAAGTATGCACACAATGGGCGTACATAGCATGAAATGTATTGTAAAGTGATGTACTAAGTATGCACATAATGGGCATACATAGCATAAAATGTATTGTAAAGTGATGTACTAAGTATGCACACAATAGGCATACATGGCATAAAATGTATTGTAAAGTGATGTACTAAGTATGCACACAATGGGCATACATAGCATAAAATGTATTGTAAAGTGATGTACTAAGTATGCACACAATGGGCATACATAGCATAAAACGTATTGAAATCATGTACTATAAATGTACTAATAAACATAGCAAGTATATGATGTGAAAACAGGAAAGCATGAAAGTAACAAGTAGGCACATGTGTTTCACCCCAAAATAGTTTGGAAAACAGTAAAAGAGGGGTCCATGTACTCACTTGAGATTGCTCAGAAGTCCTAAGATAGCCACCAAGCAATGTTATAGATCACGGAATCAAACGGCACCTAATATAGGTAACTATGTTAATAAACCGGACCTATATCGGAGGATCGGATAGAATGAGGGCTCGTAAACCAAATGAGTATGGGAACTCATGTAGTATGGTTTAACAAGGCCTACATACTAAATGAAACCTAGCCTAAGTGCTTACGACCCATTACGACCCGTTTAGGTAGCTTATGCTACTTTAACGCGTCGTTCGCGTGAAACGCGTTCGGAATGCCTAACTAGTCCTATGATAAGTAAAATATGCCTTAACATGTCTAATATTGTTACCAAATCAGTTTAGATACCAAAAGTTACGTTACATATGCTTAAAATGAATTTTGGCGTCAAAAGGACATTTTGGTAATTTACCTAAGGCATATAAACTACCTATCATACAACTACTTAAACGAAGCGACCATAAGGTATAACCTCGAAAGGTTATTCCCTATATACTATGGTCACCTAATGTGTTTGGTCGGATCCTAATGATCGACCAAACGGGTCGGGTTCGAAAGTATAAGCGATTGTTTAGATCGCTTACCTTACGACCCTATATAAGCACTAAACTAAAAGTGACGAGCTAAGCATGTTAAAACATGCTTAACTAAGTTTAGAAAACAGGTTTGGTATCAAAACAAACGGTTTTGATACCTAAGAGTAGTTTGGTTACAAAATACGCAAGAATGCGCATTTTGGCCGAAACTACGACTCGTCACTGAGCCTAGATAACGTGGTAATCAGTAGGTATAGTCACTAGGGACTATAACCATCGTGATCACGCTCACGTTATGAAGTTCAAAGGAACTTCGCATTGACCATAAACTGGTCAATGCAGAAAGTCAAACAAAGTTTTACTTTCGGACTCGAAAAGCAATAAAAGAACGAAGGAACACTAACAAAGGGTCCCCGCAAGATTGATTTTCAAGTAATCTCGGGTAGGAAGTGTATAAACACAACCACTTAGAGAAAAACTCAGATTTCAAGTGGGTTTTGCAATGGGGATGGATGGGTATTTATAGTAAATGGACCACCGTTAGGATCGTTCCTCGAATAACGTGATCGAATCTTATCCGTACAAGTGTTGGAATGTTATGGTAACTCATTTTGCCCCCACCACAAGAGTTTGACAAGTGGCATTGGCCTTTGAGGGTTTGAAAGGCTGTTAACAGCTGTTAAAAACATTGAATCTGGTCTGGTAGACTGACGCGGGCCGTGTAAAGTATCACCCTGGGTTTAAGCGGGCCGCCTGAAGTCCTGATCAGAAACCAAGTTTCAAAAATGACAGTTTTGGTCCCTGTTGGTGTTCAAGGCCATTTCCGGCATGTTTAAGGCCCGTTAAGCCAACGTTAAGGCCCTAAAATGAAGCCTAAACATTGTGGACATGAAACATGCTCAAAAATATGTCGGATGTCAGTTCGTTTGGTTGTACGATCGTGATGTTCGCTTAATTACGACGGAATGCGCATAAGCGCGAAAAATGATCCAAATGACGCGACGAAGGGATTTTCTTATGCCAAACACTAAAATAAAATATATTAGTGCTTACATAAATTTTTGGATGTCCGGATGTATTCAGAACGTAAGTTATGCGCGAAAATGCAAACTTGTGCACTTTTTGACGCTTTTAGTCCCTGAATGACCCAAAAGTTTATTTTAGCACACCGAACCCCTCAAAGCCTATTTCTAAGCTAAATAAAGGATATTTAAGGTGTGTTTAACTTATGGTCATGTTCCGGAATGTTTGTTACAGTTCAAATCGGCATACTTTCGCAGTTTGTCAAGTTTAGTCCCTGTAAGCGATTTAACTTGATTTTGCCATACCAAAGCCTTTGAAACTTATTTCTAAGTTATGTAAAGGTTATTTAAGGTATGTTAGGCCTATTTCACTATTCCGGAGTGTTCGTTGCATTAAACTGGTTATATTTACGCATCAGCGCGCGTATAACCTTCTAGAAAGCGATTTAGAGCTTGAAATCGAACAAGAGTTGATATGTGCAAAAGATACACATATTTATACAGATCCCAAGTATGAAATACAATATTTCATTGGCTTGGTATTTGTTTGATGGTCGCAGTGACCCAGGTGTCACATAAAATAAGGATTTCCCAGTGAAATCACTTTATTGTAAACTACAGGGGTTTTATCCCAAATGATGAAATAAAATAATCAGGCATTTTCAGTTTTAAAAAGAGATCCTGCTAAAGTCTTCCGCTGTCAACTCTAATAAATACCACGGGTTCCTGTCCCGCGGCTCCTGACCGGGTCAAACCGGGGCTGGGGCCGTGACAGGAAAAGGTGGTATCAGAGCCACTGAGTTAAGCTAATTAAGTATTTAGAAATACTTAATTTTATTGATTGCCATTTTTGTGATTATGTGTTTTATTAACTGACGAATTGTTAGTTACAGTATGGGTAAGCAAAAGCTTTCGGACATCTATCGTCAATTAGATAGTGTACCAAAAGATAAGGGATCATCATCCTCAAAACATTCAGTAAATACTGAGGAAGGAATATTTGTTCGTAAAGCCCAATTTGAGAACCCACTTTCTCCTAATAAAAGAAGTTTGATTATTAGGAAAAGTCAAGAGAAAACAAGGAATTCTCAAATTAAAAAGACTCAGGGAACAAGCAAAAACCCACCATGGGAAGATGAGTTGGATGAAAAATGGGCAGACCTTTATATGTTAGCTACTGTAGCAGTAAATGCAAAATTTTAAAATACCCTGACTTAGTGTTAGCACCCATATCATCTACAAGCCAGAAACTCTAAAGAAAATTTTACCCAGCAAATAAATAAGTTTACAATAAACCCACCCTAGTATGTTTTAATTTTCAGTTGTTCTTTGTATTAAATTAGTCACACGGTATGCAATAATACTTGAATGTTTATCTGTGAAATTTTATTATAAAATTTTAACTTAGCATTTTGTGTGCATTTTTGCATATATGCTAAACAGCATGAATGAGTTATCTGAAGCCCTTCAGAATCTCAATCTTTATCCTGTAAAAGTGGAAGTTTCCAAGGATTTTACTGGTTACTTACCCGATGTAGAGGAACCTATGGAATTTCGAGCTCCACCTCCAGAGAAACCAAAGCCTAAGAAAAGGAGAAGATTTGTAAG
The DNA here is from genome assembly GCA_030545235.1 of Helianthus tuberosus. NCBI lineage: Eukaryota > Viridiplantae > Streptophyta > Magnoliopsida > Asterales > Asteraceae > Helianthus > Helianthus tuberosus. The sequence continues at coordinate 50,308,371 of CM060427.1, read as the reverse complement.
CTGGAGGCGTGTACGCAGGAGGAAACCAGCAACTAGGAGAATTCCCAAAATAGAAAATCCTAATGATAAAGGAAAAGGGATCGAGATTGAGGAAAATACTAGGCAAGTAGAAATGGAAATTGGGGAAAGTTCTAGGCAAGTCGAGGAGTTGCCATTGCAGGAGGAATTGGATCGCATATTGGCAAGCTGTGATATCATTAGGCCTATCAATAATAATCTCTTCCCTTATCCTGCTGAAACCCAACTTCCAATAAACTTAGAACCAGCCATTCCAGACCCTCTGATCCACACCCAACCTCAAGGAGAAATGGACGAGTGGTGGACCAATGATTGGCAGTTTCAAAACCTCCTTAATAATCCTTATACCTTTTTCCCTCAATTTGACCCAGAACCTGCACCAAACCCGCCAATGAGCAATGGAAACCTATCTGAACTTCACCATTTTGGCGAAGAGTTGATGGATGCAGGGAATAGAATCCGGGAATAGGAGAACAAATCTCCTGGAAGTATGACGAGAGGGAGCATCGTTTCTAAAAAGATAGCTGACGAGAAATAGGGGGTTGTGAAACTGTGATTGTATAATAATAATAGTAGTAAAATATAACTATGTAAAATAATCTAAGAATAAAACTTTTGTAAGATAACAAGTGAGTACAGATGCATATTATAAAATTATAATAAAATATCGAGTGTTGGAAAATTTACAATTTTGACTATATTCGTTTACATGATTATGTGCAATTATTTGTTTATAATAATTATTAATTAATTGATACTAAATTACTTATATAAATTAATGATCAGATGGCACATGCTGGTAATGAACCTGATAATGAAGTTAATCAATCTGAGCATAACAATGAGGATCAATTTCTGGATAGGCAAGATATCGAGAATATCGTTGCTCAAGGAATAGCCAATGTTATTCCAGCAATACTTGCTGCTGCTCGAAATCCAATTGAACCTCAACAAATTATTCCTAGCAAACGCACACAAGGCGACAATTTTAGTAATAGTATAAATGGTGGCGGCAACCATACTAATAACAACAATGATGGGAGGCAAGCTCCACTCCCTAAGAAAATGAAAACTGCAACGTCTGGTTGCACTTACAAAGAATTTCTTGCTTGTAAACCAGCTGAATTTGCAGGTAATGAAGGGGCGACTGCGGCACTGCGTTGGTTGGAGAAAACCGAAGAAGTAATTATGATAAGTAAATGTGCTGAAGAAGACCAGGTTATGTATGCGTCTAATCTCTTTAAAGAAGGGGCGCTAGAATGGTGGAATACGGTACTTCAAGCCAAAGGAAGAAATATGGCCTATGCCATGAGTTGGGAAGAATTTAAACAACTAATAGAAAGAAAATTATGTCCCGGATATGAAAAAGAACAAATGGCGAATAAATTCCTGAACCATCGGATGGTGGGTGTAGACTGTCGAGGGTATACTTCGACATTTTTCGAATATGCTAGAGTGGTTCCAACGCTGGCTTCGCCAGAACCGGTACTTATTTCTCGTTATATTTGGGGATTGATTGGTGAAATCCGTAATATCGTTAAAGCTGCGAGACCTCGCACTATTGACGATGCGGTAGAATTAGCTAACACCCTAACTGACGAGCTGGTACGCACAAGAGAAGAAAACCGGAAGAAGGAATTAGCTCAGAAAATTACCCAAGGATTTCGTGTGGGTAATAATAGCAAATTCAAGAAGAGAGGAATCGGGCAATCTTCCACTCTGCCTTTCTACAAGAATTGCAGAAAGAAACATTTTGAAAAATGCAATGAAACCTACAACTTTTGCAAGGTTGTAGGACATCGTGAGGAAGATTGTAGAAAGAAGACTAGGATCTGCTATAACTGTGGAGAAGCTGGGCATTTCAGACCTGAATGCCCCAAATTGGCCAAACCAGCAGACAACAAAGCCAAGACGGCCAACGAAACTACTAAAAAGAATGCCAGAGCATTCCAGCTGACCACTCAAGAAGCAGAACTCATTCCAGATGTGATAGCTGGTACGTTCTTAGTTCATAACGTGTATGCAAAAGTATTATTTGACTCTGGTGCCAACCAAAGTTTTATAAATACTTCATTCTGCCAAGCTCTTAACCTACCATTAACCAACCTTAGGCAGATTTTTACAGTCGAAACTGCAGATGGAAATTCTGTTAAAATAGATAAGGTTTTGCAAAATGTAGAAATAGAACTTTCAGGCCATAAATTTTCTGCAAACCTGTTACCTATGAAATTAGCCGAATTCGATGTGGTATTAGGAATGGATTGGTTAGTAGCCAACCATGCTCGAATCTTATGTGATAAGAACTCCATAGAAATTCGGGCACCCACTGAAGAAGTAATTAAGATTACAGGAGATAAGCCGCGAAAACCCATGAAGTTCATATCAGTAATGAAAGTTGCTAATTATGAACAAAAGCAAAGAGTAGTGTATATGATTTCAGTAATCATTAGCACTAAGGGTAAGGAACTTAAGGACATTCCTGTAGTATCAGAATACCCAGATATATTCCCAGAAGAATTACCTGGATTACCACCTGATATGGAAGTTGAATTTAGAATTCATCTAATACCTGGAACTACACCGATAGCTAAGGCACCTTATCGGTTAGCACCCACCGAAATGCTAGAATTGAAAAGGCAATTAGATGAGTTACTAAATAAAGGATTCATACAACCTAGTTCATCCCCGTGGGGAGCTCCAGTGTTGTTTGTGAAAAAGAAAGATGGGTCAATGAGAATGTGTATCGATTATAGAGAATTAAATAAGGTTACAATTAAGAATCGATACCCATTACCTAGAATTTATGATCTATTCGATCAACTTCAAGGAGCTAGACATTTTTCTAAGATAGACTTACGCTCTGGATATCATCAATTGAAGGTACAAGAAGAAGACATACCTAAAACTGCATTCAGAACTAGGTATGGTCATTACGAGTTTACATTCATGCCCTTCGGACTAACGAATGCACCTGCAGCATTTATGGACATGATGAATTGGATCTGTAAACCGTATTTGGATAAATTTGTAATTGTCTTCATCGACGATATACTTATTTATTCCAAAAGTCAGGATGAGCACTGTCAACACCTACATGCACTCTTAACTTTGTTAAGAAAAGATAAACTTTACGCCAAATTCTCGAAGTGTGAATTTTGGCTACAAGAAGTGCAATTTTTAGGACACATGGTGAATCACGAAGGAATTCACGTAGACCCTGCTAAAATAGAAGCGATCACCAAATGGAAGGTTCCGCAATCAGCTACGAAAATTAGAAGTTTTCTAGGATTAGCTGGTTATTATAGACGATTTATTAAGAATTTTTCCAAAATAGATATACCATTAACTAAGCTAACTTGTAAAACAATTAAGTTTGAATGGGGACCTAAGCAAGAAGAGGCTTTTAGGATTCTAAAGCAAAGACTAACAAACGCTCCAATTTTAGCCTTGCCAGAAGGGACTGAAGATTTTGAAGTATACTGCGATGCTTCCAAACTATGATTTGGATGTGTGCTGATGCAATGTAAGAAGGTAATTGCGTATGCCTCAAGACAATTGAAAAAGCACGAAGAAAATTATACGACTCATGACTTAGAGTTAGGAGCCATAATTTTTGCCCTTAAGATTTGGAGACATTATCTGTATGGAAGTAAGTTTACTATCTATACAGATCATAAAAGTTTAAGGTACATATTTGGGCAAAAAGAATTGAACATGAGGCAAAGGAGATGGATGGAAATCCTAAGTGACTATGACTTTGATATTCAATATCACGAAGGAAAGGCAAATGTAGTTGCAGATGCCTTAAGTCGTAAGTATCACGAAAAGCAAAGACGAGTTCGTGCTCTCAGATTAAATCTACAGTTAGATTTAATGGAGCAACTGAAGAACATTCAAGAACTAGCAATCAAGGATGATGCTGAAGGAATGAAAGGAAGAATAAAGGAATTAAAGCAAGGAAGTGATGGAATTTTGAGATTCCATAAGAAAAGAATTTGGGTACCTAAGCAGGGAGAATTAAGGAATAAAATTCTAGAAGAAGCCCATAAATCTAGGTATACCATGCACCCTGGTAACAATAAGATGTACCAAGATTTAAGAAATAATTTCTGGTGGATAGGAATGAAAAAGGACATAGCCAGATATGTTTCTAAATGTCTTACTTGTTCACAAGTTAAGGCAGAACACCAGAAACCTTCAGGTCTATTACAACAATTAGAAACGCCTGTATGGAAATGGGAACTTATAACAATGGATTTTGTTACTAAATTACCCAAAACCAGAAAAGGTAATGATGCGATTTGGGTAATTGTGGATCGATTAACCAAATCAGCTCATTTTCTACCTATGAAGGAAACCTTTAGCATGGAAAGGTTAGCCAAGTTGTATGTAGACGAAGTCGTATCCTTACATGGAGTTCCACTCTCCATTGTATCGGATAGAGATAGTCGTTTCACTTCCCATTTCTGGACAAGTTTCCAGAAAGCAATGGGAACCCGACTGAATCTAAGTACTGCATATCATTCTCAGACAGACGGACAAAGTGAAAGGACGATTCAAACCCTGGAAGACATGCTTAGGGCATGTGTGATAGATTTTGGTGGAAATTGGGATGACCACCTACCTTTAATTGAATTCTCCTATAACAATAGTTATCATGCAAGCATAGAAGCTGCCCCATTCGAAGCACTATATGGAAGAAAGTGCAGAACTCCAATTTGTTGGGCAGAAATAGGAGAAAGTCAATTATCAGGTCCTGAAATAGTACAAGAAACTACCGACAAAATCACTCAAATCAAGGAAAGACTGAAAACGGCTCGAGATCGCCAGAAGAGTTATGCAGACAATCGGCGTAAGCCGTTAGAATTCCAAGTTGGAGACAAGGTACTGTTAAAAGTTTCTCCTTGGAAAGGAGTAGTTCGGTTCGGTAAGAAAGGAAAGTTGAGTCCAAGGTACGTAGGACCATTTCCAGTCATCCAACGAATAGGACCAGTTTCCTATCGCTTACAACTACCAGAGGAGTTAGCTGGAGTACATGACGTATTTCATGTATCCAATCTCAAGAAATGTCTATCTGACGAGTCCCTGGTAGTACCTCTTCAAGATATAGAGGTAAATGAAAAGTTAAAGTTTGTTGAGAAGCCACTACAAATAGAAGATAGAAAGATCAAGTTTCTCAAGCATAAGCGGCTAGTGCTGGTCAAAGTCAAGTGGGATTCAAAAAGAGGATCTGAATACACTTGGGAGCTGGAATCGGAGATGAAACGAAAGTATCCCTACTTGTTCTAGTAAATCTCGAGGACGAGATTTTTATTAAGGTGGGGTGGATGTAACAACTCTCACCAAAACTATTATTTATTTTTATATTTGGTTCAATAGGAAACCCTAATTAAGACCCCCAAGTGATCCTGCATAAACCCTAAAATTTTCAGAACAATCGGAATCAGGATCAGGGCCCCTAAAACTCAGGGGGTATTTCCCCGTTAGTAATATCCACACAGTTTTACGTGTAAATCGAATTTGCATAAACGGCCAACTCACCTGAGCTATGCAGACATGGGGCTACCCTATGCTAGGGTGGCACCCCTCGCGCCACGCGACAGCCCCTCGCGCCACGCGAGGGGACTGTTTTTCAGGTATAAATAGAGGGGGTTGGCAATTGCAATTCTGCGTTCGTTCGACGTTAAAATTCATTTCGTACGTTGAGTTATCGAATGTTTGCTATAAAAACACACACAGACACGAAACGTTGCCGCAATAACAGGGTAATAACTCGATCGCTGCTACGATTCAATGTCCGATCGATTGAAACTATCCTATGAATGTTTAAGTGCTGCTCAAAATTGGGTTTATACTTTGTCATTCGTCGTGAATTCGATGGATGTTTAAGTATTGCACTTTGTCATTTGTTGTGAGGGTTTAATCTCGTGAGTTATCGTAAATGCTGTATTAGTTACTAACCTAGTTCGTGTGCATTGTTATTTAAATTAGGTTATCATGATAATCAATAGGCTAAAACTCTGCCCGCATAAATCTGCAAAGTGAGTCATTCTCTTTTTATCAAATTGCTCTACAAACCCTAAATGTTTTCAAAGTTATAATTACAGGGATTAAGTCTTTGTAATCTCCAAATTACAGCCGGTATGTGGGGTTTTGTATACATTACTTGATAATCGTCACCATTGGGTAACGGGTTAGCCAAGGGGTGATATGACCATAGTCACAGACACCATTGGACAACGAGATAGCCAATAGGTGGTCGAGTGACAAATACCGTTGAGTAGATGGTTGATATATATAAACATTGTAATCGCTCTTAATACTGTAAATTATAACAATGCGTTGTTTTAAGTAAAAAGAATGATTCACCAGTATTTCCCCGCTGACAAAATATTTTTCAAACATGTTTCAGGTGATCTGTTGTGATCCAGGAAAAGTGCCGCGAAGCACTACAAGCTTGAGGAAGTGGCTCAATATAAATAAAGAAACATGTTTTGTAAAATAAGGATTTCCCAGTGAAATCACTTTATTGTAAACTACCGGGGTTTTATCCCGAATGATGAAATAAAATAATCAGGCATTTTCAGTTTTAAAAAGAGATCCTGCTAAAATCTTCCGCTGTTAACTCTAATAAATACCACGGGTTCCTGTCCCGCGGCTCCTGACCGGGTCAAACCGGGGTTGTGGCCGTGACAACAGTACACCTCATAAAGTGGATGAGGATACTGAAGACAAAAAGGCCAACACATCTAAAAAGGGATCAAACAAAAAGAAAACTTATAAGAAAAGATCATGTTTTAGATGTCACAACAAAGGGCACGTGGAGAGTTGTTGTCCTTTGAAGAAAGGTAAACAAAAAGTTGATGAGGTTAAAGACGGGAATTAGATTGGGTCAAATAATAGTGTAAAAACTAGTTGTCAGACAAATAAACCTGAATTTCAATCAAAACCCTCAACTTCGAAAAGATTTGATAGACCAAGAAGTATTTCTCCACAATTTAGTCATTATAATGGTAAATCAAATCGGTTTCAAAGTCAAAGTAAAAATTTTGGATATCAAAATCGATACCAGACTTCTGGTAATCGAAATTTTCAAAGAAGAAACGAACATAGGAGTTTTAGTAACTCAAATGTTCAACGACATCCAAAATTTTTCCAGAATTCATGGTATGATAATGATAATGGTAGAAGAAGGTATCAGGATAATAATTTCCAAAGGTCAGAAAATCCGAGAGGTTATTGGAACTCTCGCAATCAAAGACCTAGTGGAAATTATCAATCATGTTCAACAATGGGTAAGAGATCCACGACTCCAGTGAGGAGTGATGGATATTGGATGGATGTTCCTGTAATGGATGAATCTGGAAAACCCAAGACTGTCAGGGCTTGGGTTCTCAAGTCTAACTGAGTTGTTGAGTGAATGCAGGATGACCAAGAAGGACTGTTGATGTGTTCAACAGTGGTTGTTCCTGTAAAGCATCTGAGGTGAAGAGTAGGTTACAATTGGTAACTAATTATTTACTTTAGTGATTGATTGATGATTTATTGGTGAAAAACTTATTGTTAGATTAAAGTGGGAGTCTGTTTATGTTTGTAAATTTCTGTTTTTGAAACTTGCTCCATAAAACAAAAATTTAGGGGGAGAAATTCCTCTAAGCTAAAAAGAGTTTAGTTAGTGCGTGTGTTTAGGGGGAGTAAGTTATAAAATTTCAAAATCCAAAAACATTGAAAAATCAAAAACTTAAAAAAATAGAAAATCAAAAATGAGTTATCACTGTGTGAAAAAGAAGAAATGATAGTACATCAGCAAGTTAGACTGTCACACTCAAACTGAATTAAATTGCTTGAGTGTGATAGCAGCTTCATCATATGATGTACCAGTAGGAAAAAAGCATGAAATAATCAACTTACCAAAGTGATATAAACCTAAATGCACTGAGTATGAGTGGGGAACACATCAGTGGTGTATGGTTTAATGATCTTAAATCTTGTGTTGATTGATTGCCAAAATCTGAAGTTTTGGGTCTTTATACTGTTATTTCATCTGGGGTTATCAGGGTTGTCCTTCTGCTGCATCCAGATACATGCTGACCTAGGCACAACTAGGATATCTTAAAAGAGCAAAAAATGCCAAATCCCATAAAATGAAGAAGCTCTCCTAGAGAGTCATTCAAAAAGTGCAAAATGCATAAATCGTACCAAAAAAATGGTATTTGTCTTAGCCCTCGTTAGATATTTTGGTCTCTTTGCTGTACGGAAGTACTGACCTGATCACCAATTATCTAAACGTTCAAAAAACAAAGCTGCTGAATTCAGTATACTCACCTACTACGATGAATCTTTGTGCATACCTTGATCGCGGGGGTACATCCTGAAGTGGGACACGCTAATATATCAGAATTAATATTACCTTAACGTATCATACGGTAATGGTACTTGAAATGTTCATGCATTTTTTTTAGGTGGACAAACATACTGGTAATCATCTTGGACTGCTTTTCACGAAAAATTAAATAAAGAATTATCTAATATTGTGAAAACAGTTTGATTTTGCTGATATGATCTTCTTGCACATGATTCTCACAAAAAGATGAAATTGTAAATATTTTTAAGTTTAGTTTAGTTTGTTTGGAAAAATATCAAAAATACCAAAAATATTTTCTTTCAAAAGACTTCCATTTTGAATTGACAGGTAGTTGTTTTTGCAAATTAAGATAAAATATTGGTTTATCTTTAAATGTGAAAAAGACTAATGGTTTTTCGAGATACTTGCTTGTGTTTCTAAACAGATTGATGCAGTTATCAAAATGAAGTGCAGAATACAAGTAAAGTGCAGATTGAGAGTGAAGTGAAGATCGTGTGAAGATGCATGGTAGGATCCTTCTACTACATTGCAGAGAGAGAGAGAGTTGAAAGCGTTGAAGATTACTTGCTTAACCAGAGTTTGCTAGTTCACTGATCTACAACGACTGAAAGTTTTGGAGATTGGAAGCATCAGCTAAGGGGGAGTTTGTTGATGTTAGAAACTGTGTAGCTGACGCTATCCAAAGACCAAAAGACTGCAAGATGTTTGAAGACAAAGTTACACTATGAAGCTATTGTTAAGGGGGAGTTTGTTGGTGCATATTCTGTGACAACAGGTTAATAGTTTGATTATTTAGTCTTTGGATATTTTGTATTGAGCTTAGCATATTGGTTAGGGAGTTAATTAGTGGAATGGGCTTGGAGAATGGCCTAGCCCAGACCAAAGCCCATGTGCAAACCTTGTCCTATATAAACAAGGCTTGGCATTAGGGTTTAGGTTGGACATTTAGAGGAATAGAGAGAGAGTTAGAGAAATCTACAGAGAGTGGCTGAGAGATTTCTTGTGGGTCTTGAATTGATTGTAAACTTCGTGTTGGTTAATCAATAGAAGACCGGATTGAAAGTGTATCGTGTTCTTGATTTCTGTTTCTACTCGTTTTCTGTGAAATCTGATCTAGGGGATTCCGCACTCTAGGTTAGATCGACGATTCTGTTGCGATCCATACGGGTTAGGGGACCTACAGGTTGGCCGGAGACGGAGGTGAGACGGCGACGAAGATGATGTTTAGAGATGGGACGGCGACGGAGGTGGTAAGTCGATTGCGGCGGAGATGTTTAGAGATGGGACGGCAACGGAGGTGGTAAGTCGAATGCGGCAGAGATGTTTAGAGATGGGACGACGATGGAGATAGGACGGCGACGGAGGTGGTAAGTCGAATGCGGCGGAAGACGGTGGTGGGAGGTGGTTGGTCGACGACGGTGGTTGGAGGACGACATTTAGATGATGTAAGCATTTGTTTCTCGTTATTTTGATCTCAAATTAGGGTTTTCTTATGGATTCTGTTCATCTTTTAACATCAGTTTAGGGAAAATTTGTTTAATCATTTTCCAAATCAAGCATTAAATGCCATACTTGTATATTATCCTCTTGTGCTTTTTTTCATCTTATTTCATTTTGTTTGTATGTGTTTTACTGAAAACAAATTGTTTATGTGATTATGGTTAATAGATCTAAAAATTTTGTTATAGGACCGTGTGAGTGGGAATAGGAGTCAAAATGAGGAAGATGTCGATTGGTTGATTCTTCTGCCAAAATGAAGAGTCAAAATGGGAAAGGAGTTGTGGCTGATTTTTGCAAATTTTATCGTTTGGCATTTTTATGAAAATTTTATATATATTGTTTTGTTTTGTATTGTTGAAATGTTATTGTTTGTGTTTTGAAAATATATCGACACTTTAGTTGTCGGGATCGTTCAAAAACAGAGGAAACTCTGTCCGTATTCTGTTAAACGAGGGCGTAAAAAAATGGGGAAACGGGGCGTAATTTTATTTTTTTTTTGTTTTTTGTAAAAAGGTTTAAAACCGTAAAAAAATTGTTTTTTGTAAAAAAATTTGTTTTTTGTAAAAAAAAAATCTTAAAAAATATTGTTTTTTTGTAAAAAAAAAGTTTAAACCCGTAAAAAAATTTGTAAAAAATGTTTATTTTACAACGTAAAACGTATATTTTTTAACTTAAAACGTAAATTTTTTAACATAAAACGTAAACTTTTTAACGTAAAACGTAAACTTTTTAATGTAAAAATGTAAAGTTTTTAACGTAAAACGTAAACTTTTAAATATAAAAACGTAAAGTTTTTAACGTAAAACGTAAATTTTTTAACGTAAAACGTAAACTTTTTAATGTAAAAACGTAAAGTTTTTTAACGTAAAAAGTTTAACGTAAAACGTAAAAACGTAAAACGTAAATTTTTTAACGTAAAACGTAATTTTTTTAACGTAAACGTAAATTTTTTAGCGTAGAACGTAAACTTTTTAACGTAAAAAGTAAAAAGTTTTACGTAAAACGTAAAAAGTTTAAAAAGCTTAACGTAAAACGTAAAAAGTGTAAAAAACGGCGCGTTAAAAAAACGTAAAAAGTGTAAAAAAACGGCGCGTTAAAAAAAGTGAAAAAAACGGCTCGTTAAAACGACGTGTAAAAAAACGTGTAAAAAAAGTGTAAAAACGGCGCGTTAAAAAAACGTGTAAAAAACGACGCTTGAAAAAACGGCGCGTTAAAAAAATGACGATTGAAAAAGCTCGGCGTAAAAACGACGCGTGAAAAAGCCCGGCGTGCAAAAACCGGCGCGCAAAAAAATTTGTCTTGTTAAAAAAAAAATTAATTTAAAAATTCTTTTGATAAAAAAATTCTTTTAAAAAAACAAAAAGTAATATAATAAAACAAAAAAGTAATAAAAAATAATAAAGACAAAATAGAGTAATTTTACTAAACTACCCTTTTGAATTAAAATATTAAAGATATAATAAAAAAATGTATTTAATATTCATTTTAGTTACTTTTAATATCATACATCCATCTTTTTAATCTAATGGTTAGGAACTGGTTCTCGCGGTTCTTACAACTGAAGGTGGTTTTCATTTTAGCGGTCCCCTATATATATATATATATATATATATACACACACATCACATTCCTATATACGAGTTCAAATGATTTTGTTTTGCTGATATAGTTAAAATAAAATCCCAGTCTCAAAATAGGAAATGTCTGATACTCCAATAAGTTTATAGTCATATCGGTCTAGTACAAGTTTGATATGCGAGAGAAGTTTGAATATTTCATGGATTTGTCCTTAAAAAGGAATAGCCAATGGCGTAGCTTTTAAGGGACCGGGGGTGCCCCCACCCGAATGTTTCGGTTAGATGTGTAATATTTTCGTTTTTTTTTTCAAAAATTTTAAAATTATATAGGTTTATCCCCGCCAATTATTTTACCTAAAATTCCCCTGCCCCTACCTAGTTTATTGTCAAAAATATTTGTACATATTTTCGTATTGAGTTAAAAAACGTGAACGGGCTAAACTTTAAGTAAAGTTTGTTACTGCTTTATATATAAATCAAAGTTGAGGGTTCTTTTGTATCTTAAAGGTACTTACCATTTATCTTAAAGTTCGTTGAACTTAGTTGTAATTCTTCATCCAGGTACTTAACATTTATCTTGCATCATTATAAATATTTGGTCTTTATTTTTGTTAAACAATATATAGCATTTTTTATGAGTAAGTGCGCCTCATTTAAATGAATAAAGATTATGTAGTTTTATTTTGAGTTATTATTGTTTGACCCGACCCGACCCGACCCGAATCGAATATATGACCCGAACATATAATCCGAGAGAAGTTTGAATATTTCATGGATTTGTCCTTAAAAAGGAATAGCCAATGGCGTAGCTTTTAAGGGACTGGGGGTGCCCCCGACCCGAATGTTTCGGTTAGATGTGTAATATTTTCGTTTTTTTTTTTCGAAAATTTTAAAATTATATATGTTTGTCCCCGCCAATTATTTTGCCTAAAATTCCCCTGCCCCTACCTAGTTTATTGTCAAAAATATTTGTACAGATTTTCGTATTGTGTTAAAAAACGTGAACGGGCTAAACTTTAAGTAAAGTTTGTTACTGCTTTATATATAAATCAAAGTTGAGGGTTCTTTTGTATCTTAAAGGTACTTACCATTTATCTTAAAGTTCGTTGAACTTAGTTGTAATTCTTCATCCAGGTACTTAACATTTATCTTGCATCATTATAACTATTTGGTCTTTATTTTTGTTAAACAATATATAGCATTTTTTATGAGTAAGTGCGCCTCATTTAAATGAATAAAGATTATGTAGTTTTATTTGAAGTTATTATTGTTTGACCCGACCCGACCCGAATCGAATATATGACCCGAACATATAATCCGAAACATAGCGATAGGAAAAAAATTTGGTCCCACGACTCCCCCCCCCCCCCCCACCCCACCTCTCCCTCTCCCCGCAGCTTTTAGTCAAGCTACGCCACTGGGAATAGCAATATGTTTGATACTCTGAAAAGTTATAATTTCTTCTAATACGCTAAGAAAAAAGTTGATGCATGTGTAAAATATGTGTTTCTTATAAGATTTTGTTACCTCAATTAACCTGTTATACCTTGTTTCAACCAAAATAGGAGATGCACTCATATAGCTCGACTCACTATCCAAACTTTTTTAAATTAAAACAAGCTAATATAAAAAGACACTTTCATTAACTAAAAGAGACAAGATACAAAAAAGAAAATTGTTATTAAAACAAACTAAAATAAGAAGACACTTGTTATTCAACTTATTTACTTGTTATATCTTACGCTGATGTGTAACCTTTAATGTAATCATCGATTTTTTCATAACGTCTGCAAAGGTTATGAAAATAAATAGTATAAGATAATGGCAAAATGAATACCATTCAAGTAGAGGTGCACAAACCGGTTAGTTTTAATTTGTTTTTTTTTTTTTTTTTTTTTGAACGGCTAATTTCTTTAATCCACTGTTGTTCGTGTGACTTGAACCCAAGACCTTTCCCTTCCCAACCTAGGTGTTTTTAAAGGTTTGGCATTTGCCAATGGACCACCACCCCATTGGTATCGGTTAATTTTAATAACCGGTTCAATTAACCAAATATACCGGTTAATTTGACTTTTTGATTTTAACCGGTTAATGCTTTAATCGGTTATTACTTTAAGCCGTTATTTTTTTAAAGGTTTGGCAAAATGAATACCATTCAAGTAGAGGTGCACAAACCGGTTAGTTTTAATTTGTTTTTTTTTTTTTTTTTTTTTGAACGGCTAATTTCTTTAATCCACTGTTGTTCGTGTGACTTGAACCCAAGATAATGGCAAATTTCTTTAACCGGTTAGTTTTAATTTGTTCGTTATTTTTTTTAACTGGTCCGGTTAATTGTTTGACCGGTTCGGTTAATTTACCGGTTATTTTCGGTTATCAACCGGTTATTTTGCCTTTTTGAATTTTTTTGGTTAACCGGTTAATAACTTGTTCCTATACTAAATACTTATAACCGGTTGCTAACCTACGATTAAAAATAACCACTAATCGATTATTCCTAAATCGGTTATTAACCGGTTATGGTTTCAGTTAATAACCGGTTACAGTTAATTAACCGATTATTTTATGCACCTCTACCATTAAGTGATGTTTTCATAACGTTTGTAAAGGTTATGAACAAAGGTTATGAAAACAAATAGTACGAGTATAAGATAATGGCAAAATGAATACCATTCAGTAATGTAATTGACGCAATATCTCTTGGACTGACATTTTGTGCACTCATTCACTTAACCACATGGTCTTTATGAAATTAAATATGTTAGGACCTGAACACGAATAACACGAACACTAGAACAATCTGCAACAAGCACACACACTCACACACTCTAAATCACAAGAACAAGAACACAAGATTTATAGTGGTTCGGTCTAATCTGACCTACATCCACTCTCCACAACTAGTTCTTTCTTTGTATTAGGTGCTCACACAGTTTACAGTACATGAAAAGAAGTATTTATTTGGGTTACAATTAGGGTTGTTGACTTTACTAAATAAACAGAGAATACTCCTGCTAGCCGCAAAAGGAGTGTAGCACAGAACACCCCTGCTAGATGCAGAAGGAGTGTAACAAGGAACACCCCTACTAGTCAAATCCTCCACAACCCAACAATCTCCCACTTGGAGGCTTTGACAACTTCAAACTGCACTCCATGCAACTTCATATTCATAAGTACCTCTGTAAACATTTCATCTTCACTAGTTGTCGGCGGCCTTCTCATCGGTTAACCTGAAGGCCCGTTAAAGCTTTCACTGAGCTTCAACTCATCAGTCGCTACTCGTGACTCGTTCTCTGTCCCTATCGGCTCCCACTGACACGAACTGCCCGATCCTGGAACATCCTGAGAACAAACACTCTCCGAATAAAGCAGATAATCAACTGGAGAGACTTTGTCAGCTAGAATACTGGTTCTCTTAACCCACTGTCGTCTGGTAACTCTGACTGAAGCACAACTCGTCCTCCCACTGCCACGAATGCCCCTGACTAGTTTTACTAAACCTTTTCTAGCATGTTCAACCTGAATCTGACCTGTGACTCTGGGTTTACCATCTGCAAAGCAAATCTTCTTCTGCCCACGAGATTCTGTGAACCGGATCTTGGTCTTCTTCTGAACTGGGAGAACCTCTCCCTCAGGCGGTACACTGACCATGTACAATGAGCCTCTCTTTTTGCCACGTGCAACTACTAAATTTCCCTTAATTACCTTCCACTGTCCACTACCGAACTTAACCTCGTGACCCTGATCATCCAGCTGCCCGACTGAAATAAGCATTTTCTTCAAGCCTGGAATAACTCTCACATCTCTTAAAGTCCACGTAGATCCGACTGGAGTAACTAAGTCAATATCACCCATGCCTGTGACATCTAAGACTTCATCATTTGCAAGTCGTACATTGCCAAAATCCCCAATTTTAAGATTCCGTAGTGCTTCACTGCTGTGGGTAGCGTGAAATGAAGCACCAGAATCCATAACCCAGGAATCCACACTGCTCTCCACATTACAGATCAAAACTTCATCATCTGAGTGGTCTACTGCAGCATTAACTTCTTTCTTGCCGTTTGGACATTGATTCCAGAAATGTCCAACCTCTTTACAGTTCCAACAGGTCACATCATTTCGAGCCCTAGACTGACTCCTCTTTCTATTCTTGCTGCCACTACATCTATTATTCTTCCTTCCTCTGCCAACATGCATTAAATCACCCGATGATCCACCTGAATTTCTTATTCGGACATCTTCGCCCAGAATAAGATCCCGCATCTTCACAAATGTAAACTTGCTCGTATCTGAAGAGCTCGTAACAGCAGTTACGGTTCTGGACCAACTATCGGGTAATGAGGACAATAACAATAGGGCTTGAACCTCATCATCAAACTTGATGTTCACAGACACCAACCGAGACAATATCGAGTTTAAGTTATTGTTGTGCGTTGTAACTGAATCACCTTCCCTCATCCTGGTATTCACAAGCTCTCAAATAAGATAAACCTTGTTCGCTGCAGAAGGCTTCTCATACATATTCGATAATGCTGCCATCATTCCTCTAGCTGAGGTCTCCTTCTGGAGGTTGAGTGCAACATTCTCCGATAGAGAAAGCGTTATCACTGCTCTGGCTTTCTTATCCATCCTATCCCAATCTGCTTGTGGCATTTTTTCTGGTTTTTCATCCTCGAGCACTACATCTAAGTCTTTCTAACAAAGTAATGCTTCAATCTGCATCTTCCACCAACCAAACTTCTTCCCGTCAAACTTTTCGATTTGCACCTTCCCGTCTTCTGCCATGATAACACAAGCACGACTAAAACAAAACTGAAATCGAAACAAATAGAAAACCAACACTGAAACAAATAAAAACAGAAAACACCTGATTCAAGTTTCTTTGATCTTCAAACAGACAGTTTAGCACTTGTATCTCAGTACTTATCTCTATGGTCAAAGTTGAGGGGCCTTTTTGCAAATAAGAGAAAGCTGATTTTCTCTTAAAGAAACAAAGAAAAAAAAGAACGCCCAGTTCTTTCTTCTTCCTACGACCTGCTCCCACAAACTTCACAAAATCAGGTGACCAAGGTGCAAAATCAAAGCCCCAATCTTTGATTTTTGGAACCCTAGATGCGATATTCAGCAAGGATGGTCTTCAATTTCGTAACCCTAGGCGACGGCGGCGGCTACTGGGTTATCGGAACCCTAGTCGCAATCTGCAAAAGATGTTTTCAAATCGGAGCCCTAATCGGAGTTATAAATTGACGGTGGTGGCGGCTGTGCTAGCGGCGGCTGGTTCAGAAACCCTAGACGCTATGTCTGCGACTGTGATTGAAACCCGAGACCACGGCTTGTTCTTCGACAGGTAAGTGTTCTTCTTCACCTCTTACCTACTTTGTGTGAATCGATCAAGAGCCTGTGCTGTGATACCAGTTGTTAGGACCTGAACACGAATCACACGAACACTAGAACAATCTGCAACAAGCACACACACTCACACACTCTAAATCACAAGAACAAGAACACAATATTTATAGTGGTTCGGTCTAATCTGACCTACATCCACTCTCCACAACTAGTTCTTTCTTTGTATTAGGTGCTCACACAGTTTACAGTACATGAAAAGAAGTATTTATTTGGGTTACAATTAGGGTTGTTGACTTTACTAAATAAACAGAGAATACTCCTGCTAGCCGCAAAAGGAGTGTAGCACAGAACACCCCTGCTAGATGCAGAAGGAGTGTAACAAGGAACACCCCTACTAGTCAAATCCTCCACAACCCAACAAAATAGTATATAACCTTTAAGTTGTTTATATTCACATTAAATACATATGTTAAATTAAAACAAACAAAATACATTAATGAATCCACTACATTCTCCACCTCTTCCGGTTTCACCAACCCAATTTTCATACTCGCATACACAACTCAGGAATTGCAGCAATGTACCCCTAACCCTTAGGAAGTGTGATGCTAATAGACAAAGGTAAAGCCGGTACGCATAATAATTTGCTTTTGATACATTTGGTTCTTTAGTTCTGGAGGCTGTGGAATTCCTGAACATGGTCCCACGGGGCATGAATAGTAATTTCTCGACCCTTAAGAGTCGCTTCGTCTTTAGTAGGATCATTTTGCAATTCAAAAGGGAGGTTGAGGCCCAGCTTGTTGCCCGTTTATCTACCGTTTGTTTGTAATTTGTAATTTTGGCATTTTATAAAATATCTTTAATTTAAAAACCAAAAGGAATAAAAGTAATACTCAAAGTAATAGCTTGTTGCCCGTTTATCTACCGTTTGTTTGTAAGAAAGATTTTTCATAACTTTAATGAAAATGATGTTCATTACAGAAGAGGATTAGGAATAAAAGTAATACTCAAAGCATTGCAAACTGCCTTTAAAAATTGATTTAGAACATATGGTGGGAAAAATATGTTTTCTCCTGTCATGACTTCTCCGGCAAAAAATACTCCACCATCAGGCAAAAACTATTTAGAGGATAAAATTCAATTTTTAGAAAAAGGCATAATAAAATCGAGTCCTCAGGCTCAAGAAAAGGTTTACTTATTTAGGAATCATAAAAAAGATATGAATCCAAGAGATGTATGTCCAATATGTTATAAACAAAAAGACAAGGACAATATGAGTATTGATTCTCACAATGAGGGTCAAACATCTAAGATTAAGGATTTTATAAAATCTATACTCCAAATAAGATTTTCAAATAACTTATATTACGATTTTATATCTTACGAAGATAAGGCATTGTGTAAGGACCTTCACAAAAATGTCTTAAAACGCTCCGTAAGTGAAAACCCGAACCCCTAAAACCCTAATTTTTATGAAAAACAAGAAAATCAAGTTTTTGTGCTCGCTCACGGGGCGCGAAATATTAGGACTAGGTCTTCGCGGGCCGCAACAGACCTGTGAGTCTCCGGATAAGCATCAGGGCCACGTATCACACACGTGGCAAGCCTAGGGTATGACACGACAACCCTAGCCGTAGCTAGGATGGCCCTCGCGAGGTGAGGATGGCCTTAAGGCCTTCGCGGGCTCTGAGAAACTCCAAAAACTGCTATAAATTGGACGTTGCATGGCCAATTCAGTCTCCTCGAAAATTTTCACAAAATCTGCTTTCTTTCTGTTCGAAATCACAAATTAGAGTATCGAGACGCTTCTACGATAACTGGGTAATAACTCGATCACTGCTACGATACAATGTCCGATCGATTAAAACTGATCCGATGGATGTTTAAGTGTTGCCCGAATATTGGGCTATACTTTGTCATTCGTCGTGAGAGTTTCGATCTCGTGAGTTATCGTAAATGTTGTATTAAGTTACTAACCTAGTTTCGTTTGCATTATTTAACTAGGTTTACCGGCTTAATCAGTAGGCACGCTCTGTCTGTTTAAACTTGCAATGTGAGTCATTCTCTTTTTATCAAAGTTGGTTAACAATACCTCAAATTATGTCCAGTTATATTTTACATGGATTAAGTCTTTGCAAATCTTAAATTACTGGCAGTAGGTGGGGTATTGTGCACATTACTGCTATATTATCACTTTTAGGTGCGCGAACCTAAATAGTGATACACGTCAATTTTGGGTGACAGGACCCAATAGTGATATGACCACAGTCACAGATCCGGTCGAGTGACAACTGGACCAGATAATTATAAGATAGGGGCAATTGTAATCGCTCTTAATACTGTGAATTATAACAATGTGTCTTTTATACAAATTGAATGTGCTCGCCAGTATTTCCCGCTGATCAAATCTTTTTAAAACATGTTTCAGGTGATTTACTGTGAACAAGGAAAAAGTGTCGTTTAGCACTCCAGCTTGAATGAAGTGGCTTAGTAAATAAATAAACATGTTTTCTGTAATCAGGGGATTTCCCAGTGAAATTCTTTATTGTAAAATACGGGGTTTGTCCCGAAACTTATAATAAAATAATTCGGTGTTTTCAGTTTAAACGATCCTGTTAAAATTTCCACTGCAAATTAAACACCAATACCATGGGTTTCTGTCCCGCGGACTCTGAACCGGGTAAAACGGGTCGGGGGCCGTGACAGAAAAAGGTGGTATCAGAGCCACTGGTTTAAGCCAATTTAAGTATTGAAAAATAGTTAAAATTTTAAATTAGAAATCTTGTGCCTATGTGAAATTTAATTTCAATAGCTAAAATTTAATTTGAACATTTCTGTGTTTCCTTATGTGTGACTAACAGCATGAATGAATTATCGGAGGCTCTCCGAAACTTCACAATCCATGCTACTGATATGGAGACTACCGGGGACCAGTCCGGTTACCAGTCTAACAAAGACGAGCCAATTGTGTTTCAGGCCCAGGAAAAGCCCAAACCCAAAAAGAGGAGGAGGCTACTAGACTGGAAAAGGGGGAGAAAGAAGAAGCCTGCAACTCAAAAAGTGAAGAAAACTATTGATCCAAAAGGAAAGGAAAAAAGAAGTAGGAGAAAGTTCTGGACAGGCCCCAACCTTACCACCCTGGGAAGAACTCGACAGGAAGCTGGCTAATTGTGATCTTTTTGGACCAGCCGATGAAAACCTCATAAACATTCCCATTCAAAATGAACTTCCAGTAAACTTGGAACCTGCCATCCCTGAGCCTATTGTCAACCCACTACCCCTGTCTAACCCAATTGAGGAGTGGTGGACCAATGACTGGCATTTCCAAAACATGATGAACGATCTGAACCCTTACTACCCACAGTTTGAACCAGCCCCTGCTACCTTTCCACCCATGAACCCAGAAAACTTTGCTGAACTACGCCGCTACGGCGAAGAATTGGTGGATGCAGGGAATCGGATCAGGGTGGTGGGGGAGAACATCACCTGGAAGTACGATGAAAGGGAATTCCATTTCTGAAGACCGTTAACCGTAGTATAGATATTTTGTATAATATGTGAAAAAATATAAAATAAATAAATATAATAATATAAAATAATAATAATAATAATAATAAAATGTATAATAATATAAATAATACTAAAATAAAATATCTGTAAATACGTGGTTTGTACTGATGCATAAATATCTATATATAAAATAGAAATGTCGCAATGTCGACGATTTTGGCTATACGTGCTGACTTAATGTGTGTTGTAAATGTTGTGTTTATTTGCTATTTACCTTTGTGATATTAATTGGTATGTTACATCTATAATCCAGATGGATAATGCAGTAAACCAATCGGCAAATGAAGTTAATCAATCGGATACAAATAATCAAGAACATATAGACAAGATATAGAAAATATAGTTGCTCAGGGTATAGCTAATGTTATCCCGGCAATCGTCGCCGCCGTTAAGAATCTCGTTGAACCTTCCCAAGCCAACAATAGTAAACGCACCCGCGACGATAATTTCAGTAATAGTGTGAATGGGGGCGATAATCATAATATTGTAATTCAAGCCCCAGTATATAAGAAAATGAAAGTAATGACGACTGGTTGCACTTACAAAGAATTTCTTGCCTGTAAACCAGTCGAATTTGCGGGCAATGAAGGAGCAACTGCCACACTACGTTGGTTAGAAAAGACCGAAGTTGTGATCAAAAAAAGTAAGTGCGCAGAAGAAGACAGGGTAATGTATGCATCCCACCTTTTCAAAGAAGAAGCATTAGAATGGTGGAACACAGTGCTGCAAGCTAAGGGAAGTGACATGGCTTATGCCATGAGTTGGGAGGAATTTAAAAAATTGGTAGAAAGAAAGTTTTGTCCCTCCTACGAAAAGGAACAGATGACAAACAAATTCCTGAACCACCGAATGGTGGATGTTAATTGTCGTGAGTATACTTCGAAATTTTTCGAGTATGCTAGAATCGTGCCGACTCTGGCCTCGCCAGAACCGGTTCTTATCTCTCGCTACATTTGGGGACTAATTAGCGAGATTTGTGACATAGTCAAGGCTGCGAGACCCCGGACGATTGATGACGCAGTCGAATTAGCCAACACTTTGAGCGACGGATTGGTGCCCACAAGAGAAGAAAACAGGAAAAAGGAATTGGCTCAAAAGATTACCCAAGGTTTCCATGGGGGTAATAATAATAATAACTTCAAGGAAAAGGGAACCGAGCAGTCTTCTGCACTGCCATTTTGAGAAAACTGCAAAAGAAAACATTTTGGAAAATGCAAGGAAAATTGCAATTTTTGCAAAGCACCTGGGCACCGAGAGGAGGAGTGCAGGAAGAAATCGACGATCAGCTACAACTGCGGAGAAGCTGGGCATTTTAAGCCAAATTGCCCTAAATTGATCAAGCCAGCTGACAACAAGGCCAAAACTGCTGAAGGAACTAATAAGAAGAATGCAAGAGCCTTTCAGCTAACGACGCAAGAAGCAGATTTGATTCCAGACGTGATAGTTGGTACGTTCCTTGTTCATGACGTCTACGCAAAAGTATTATTTGACTCTGGTGTAAACCAAAGTTTTATAAATACTTCAATTTGCCAAGCTCTTAAGCAACCTTTAACCAAACTTAGGCAAATTTATATGGTAGAAACGGTAGAAGGAAACTCTGTTAGTATAGATAAGGTACTCCAAGAAGGAAAAATAGAACTCTCAAGCCATAAATTTTCTGCAAACCTTCTGCCTATGAATTTAGCAGGATTTGATGTCGTGTTAGGAATGGATTGGTTAGCCACCAACCATGCTCGGATCCTATGTGATCAAAATTCCATAGAAATTCATGCGCCAGCCGGAGAAGTAATTTTGGTTACAGGAGATAAGCCACGTAAACCAATGAAGTTCATTTCAGTAAAGAAAGTTGCTAATTATGAACGAAAACAATGAATAGTGTATATGATTTCAGTAATCATTAACACTAAAAGCAAAGAACTTAAGGAAATTCTAGTAGTATCAGAATACCCGGATGTATTCCCAGAAGAGCTACCTGGATTACCGCCAGATATGGAAGTAGAGTTTAGAATTCATCTAATTCCTGGAACTGCTCCAATAGCTAAGACACCTTATCGATTAGCACCAACAAAAATGTTAGAACTGAAAAAGCAGTTAGATGAATTATTAAGCAAAGGATTCATACAACCCAGTTCATCCCCATGGGGAGCACCGGTGTTGTTCGTGAAAAAGAAGGATGGTTCGATGCGGATGTGTATCGATTATAGGGAATTGAATAAGGTTACCATTAAGAATCGATACCCATTGCCTAGGATTGATGATCTTTTCGATCAACTTCAGGGAGCTAGGTACTTCTCTAAGATAGATTTACACTCCGGATATCATCAGTTGAAGGTACAGGAAGAAGACATACCTAAAACTGCTTTCAGGACTAGGTATGGTCACTACGAGTTTATAGTCATGCACTTTGGATTAATGAATGCTCCTGCAGCATTCATGGATATGATGAATAGGATCTACAAGCCGTATTTGGATAAATTTGCAATTATCTTCATCGATGATATACTTATTTATTCCAAAATCCAGGACGAACATTGTGAGCACCTGCATGCACTCTTAACCCTGTTAAGAAAGGAAAAGCTTTACGCCAAATTTTCGAAGTGTGAATTTTGGCTGCAAGAGGTGCAATTTTTAGGACACATGGTTAATCATGAAGGCATTCACGTAGATCCCTCCAAGATAGAAGCAATCACAAATTGGAAGGTCCCGCAATCAGCTTCCAAAGTTAGAAGTTCTCTAGGATTAGCTGGATATTATAGGCGTTTCATCCGAGACTTTTCTAAAATAGTTGTTCCATTAACCAAGTTAACCTGTAAAGCTGTTAAGTTTGAATGGGGACCTAAGCAGGAAGAAGCCTTTAGAATTCTAAAGCAAAGGATAACAAATGCCCCAATTCTTTCCTTACCAGAAGGAACCGAAGATTTTGAAATTTACTGTGATGCTTCTAAGCTAGGATTAGGATGTGTGCTAATGCAACGTAAGAAAGTGATTGCGTATGCATCAAGGCAGTTGAAAAAGCACGAGGAAAATTATACGACTCATGACTTAGAATTAGGAGCAATAATTTTTGCCCTTAAGATTTGGAGACATTATCTGTATGGTAGTAAGTTTACTATTTATACAGATCATAAGAGTTTAAGATATATTTTTGGGCAAAAAGAGTTGAGCATGAGACAAAAAAGGTGGATGGAAATTTTAAGTGACTACGGCTGTGATATTCAATATCACGAAGGAAAAGCAAATGTAGAAGCAGATGCCTTAAGTCGTAAGTACCATGAGAAACAAAGACGAGTTCATGCTCTTAGATTAAATCTGCAGTTAGATTTAATGGAACAACTGAAAAGTGTTCAAGAAACATCGATAAAAAATGATGCTGAAGGAATGAAAGGAAGAATAAAGGAATTAGAGCAAGGAACTGATGGAATTTGGAGATTCCATGCGAAAAGAATTTGGGTACCTAGACATGGAAACCTTCGGGATAAGATCTTAGAGGAAGCCCATAAATCTAGGTATACGATGCATCCTGGTAATAACAAGATGTATCAAGATTTGAGGAATAATTTATGGTGGATAGGAATGAAAAAGGACATAGCTAGTTATGTTTCTAAGTGTTTAACTTATTCACAAGTTAAGGCAGAACATCAGAAACCTTCAGGTTTACTTCAACAATTAGAGATGCCAGTATGGAAATGGAAACTAATAACAATGGATTTTGTCACTAAGCTACCCAAAACAAGGAAAGGTAACGATGCAATCTGGGTGATTGTAGATCGGTTAACTAAATCAACTCATTTCCTACCAATGAAGGAAACCTTTAGCATGGAAAGGCTAGCTAAGTTATACGTAGACGAGGTAGTGTCACTCCATGGAGTTCCACTCTCCATTGTGTCAGATAGGGATAGTCGTTTCACTTCGCAATTCTGGACAAGTTTCCAGGAAGCAATGGGGACACGATTAAATCTGAGTACAGCATACCATCCCCAAACAGATGGACAAAGTGAAAGGACGATCCAAACCTTAGAAAACATGCTTAGGACATGTGTAATAGATTTCGGTGGAAATTGGGATGACCACTTACCATTAATAGAATTCTCCTATAACAATAGTTATCATACAAGCATCAATGATGCCCCATTTGAAGCACTTTATGGCCGAAAGTGCCGAACTCCAGTGTGTTTGGCAGAAATAGGAGAAAGTCAATTATCAGGTCCTGAAATTGTACAAGAAACTACTGACAAGATAACTCAAATCAAGGAAAGATTAAAAACGGCTCGAGATCGCCAAAAGAGTTATGCCGATAATCGACGTAAGCCGTTAGAATTTCAAGTTGGTGATAAAGTGCTATTAAAAGTTTCTCATTGGAAAGGAGTAGTCCGATTCGGTAAGAAGGGAAAACTGAGTCCAAGGTATATAGAACCATTTGCAATTACCCAACGAATAGGACCAGTTGCCTATAAACTACAATTACCAGAAGAGTTAGCCGGTGTACATGATGTGTTTCATGTATCTAACCTTAAGAAATGCTTATCTGATGAATCACTGGTAGTACCTCTTCAAGATATAGAGATAAATGAAAAGTTAAAGTTTATTGAGAAACCTCTTCAAATAGAAGACAGAAAGGTCAAACACCTCAAACACAAGAGATTGGTGCTGGTCAAAGTAAAGTGGGATTCGAAAAGAGGATCTGAGTACACATGGGAACTGGAATCAGAAATGAAAAGAAAGTATCCTTACTTGTTCTAATAAATCTCGAGGACGAGATTTTAAATAAGGTGGGGAGGATGTAAGGACCTGCACAAAAATGTCTTAAAACGCTCCGTAAGTGAAAACCTGAACCCCTAAAACCCTAATTTTTATGAAAAAACAAGAAAATCAAGTTTTTGTTCTCGCTCGCGGGGCGTGATGTGCACAAAGTGGTTAAATAAAAAAAACTAAAATTAACCCTGATTTAGACACTCTAAGCTTTAAATTTATAAACTAAGACTCGATCTAATCCCTAAACCACACAACCGGCAAGTGTACCGATCAATGTAGTAAAGCTAAAGCAAGTCCGAGTATCGAACCCACGAGACTCTAAGGATTACGCTAAGACTCTATAAAGACTAAGACTGACACGACTCAAACTATTTGTTTAAATTATTGGGGGGGGGGGGGGGTTCTAAAAATCCTAAGAATGCAAATAACGAAAAACTAGATTAGCTAAATAACTAACACGAACTCGAACGAAGACTTTGACCAGAGATGATGAAGACTACCTAGGCTAGACGCAAGCTAAACTCAGAATGGATTTCTATTCGATAGTTTTGTGGTATGGAACCGGGATCTTTGGATACTAAACCTATTAAGACACCACTAAGCCCCTCAAACACTCTCAAGGCGATTCTTGTGGCACTACCTAGGCTGTTACGCTTACCGGTTTTCTAGATTTCCTCATAGTCCTCTAGTTTCTTGAAAGTGCCTAAATAAGACAATCTACCTCACAGCGCGAAAGTCTAAGGCAACTATGGATTTTAATCTTGGTTTAATAGACACGAGAATGTTTAAGGACTAGACCGATTTCTTAGACCTAGCTATAAACCAAACTGAGACCTATTAATAACCTCGAGCCTCACAGCGACAAGATTAGTAGAACACTTGATTTTATTAAATTACTGAATATTACTTCTAAGGTTACTTACGCGTTTTTCACCCTAAAGGATTAATGATCTATTACGTGATATAGACACTCACCTAAATCAAGAACCCTAGCACAACCCTATTATGTGATAAAGACCGTCACCAAGGATTATACGAAGCAATAAACAGCAATAAAACACTATCAAGCATGCATATACACCAAATTAAAATTCCATAGCTTTTACAATACAAGAAGATCCATAAACCACGCCAAAAACCGAATAAAAATCCAAACTTTATTTAAACTATTGTCATAGCCTAGGTAGTTTGGAAAATTAGCCAAGAAACATAACAAACGAAGTCTCAAAAATAATCAAACAAGGTTAAGTAATGAATTCATTGAATTAAAAGAAAAAGACTAGAAAATAAAAGAAACCGAATGGCAAAACCCGATTATTCCTTGCTTTCCAAGCTTCTTGCTTCAACCCAACGATTCCGTGTCTCAAAACGCCAAAGATGCTTCACATTTTTTTGTTCCTGAATATGATCGTGCGTCTCTGATGTTTCTGTCTTCTAATCTTCGTGCGTTGTCTCTATCTAGCCGTTGGCTTGTGAAGTCGGTGCAAACAATTCACGTTCTCGCGGCCCAATAGCTGATTTTAGGCCACCTCCTAACAAATTAATAATAAAAATGG
Source organism: Helianthus tuberosus (assembly GCA_030545235.1). Taxonomy (NCBI): domain Eukaryota; kingdom Viridiplantae; phylum Streptophyta; class Magnoliopsida; order Asterales; family Asteraceae; genus Helianthus; species Helianthus tuberosus. Next base: position 50,281,687 of record CM060427.1, on the reverse strand, counting down.
CGGCCCAATAATTTTCCTTCAAAAAGTGCACGTGTATCTTCTTACGTCCCCCCAACTGTCTTCGTGCCCTACCCTTTTCTTTTTATTTACGTCCACCTTGGCCCATTCACAAGTCAGTAGCCCAAACAAATAAATACCTAGTGGTCCACCAACTCAAAATTTGGTCAATACTCACATGCTCGGTCAACATCTAATTCTTGAACACTTTGCACTTTGTCAAACTAGAATTAATTAAGTTTCATCACATATGCAACTTTAGTCCCTCGAGTTTAATCGACTATTTTTAAACCGACTTTCAACTTATTGCGGTTTGGTCCTTCGATCTTATAAAATAGAGATACCAGCCTCGGCTCACTCACGAAAATAGCGGCAATTCTAATTCAGTCACTGGCGCCTCGCTCTGCCCAAATGGCTGGTTATTAAATTATTACTCGTTTTCGCTCAATTTGCACCCGAACCTGGCAAAACACAAAAGAATATAATATAATACTAAAACTAAATAAAAACAAATAAAACCTGTACGAAAATTATACAATTTACACGGGACAAATATGTGTATTTTACCCCACATCAGGGCGCGAAAGATTAGGACTAGGTCCTCGCGGACCGCGAAAGACCTGTGAGTCTCCGGATAAGCATCAGGGCCACGTGTCACACACGTGGCAAGCCTAGGGTATGACACGACAGCCCTAGCCGTAGCTAGGGTGGCCCTCGAGAGGTGAGGATGGCCTTAAGGCCTTCGCGGGCCACGAGAAACTCTAAAAACTGCTATAAATTGGACGTTGCATGGCCAATTCAGTCTGCTCGAAAATTTTCACAAAATCTGCTTTCTTTCTGTTCGAAATCACAAATTAGAGTATCGAGACGCTGCTACGATAACGGGGTAATAACTCGATCACTGCTACGATACAATGTCCGATCGATTAAAACTGATCCGATGGATGTTTAAGTGTTGCCCGAATATTAGGCTATACTTTGTCATTCGTCGTGAGAGTTTCGATCTCGTGAGTGTCACGACCCCCGACCCACCCTGGACGGAATCGAGAGTTGCGAACAGCCCAGTGGTACCGGTGATTATTTTTTTATAAAATATTGCAGCGGAAATTTCATCAGGACCGTGAGTTAGGAAAAATATCAGAGTTTAGAAACACCGGATTTTATTTATTAAATAAATGGGATAAACCCTTGTTTTACAAAGGTAGCTTTAATAATGATAAAATTTGATTACATAAAACAATATTTCTTAATTTGATTTAATAAAATAAGCCACTTCTTGAAGCATTTCAGTGCCGTATCCAACTCTTACTCCAATCCACTGTAATTACCTGAAATATGTTTGAAAAAGGTTTTGTCAGCGGAAATACTGAGTGAGTTCATTCCATTTTTATAAAATATATTGTTATACCTTACAGCATTAAGGTTTTTATATTTATTTATATTTACCCAACTCAATCAGTATTTGTCACATGGTGGCAGTTCTGATGTGACAGTAATCATATCACTCACTGGCTCACTTTCGTCCAATGGTGAATTTATCAAGTAATTATATTTTACTATTATTCAATTTATCAGTCACTAGGCGATTCCTGTGACAGTGATCATATCACTGTTGATCATTCTTTCAACTAATGACTCTGGTCATATCACTGTTGATCATTCTTTCAACTAGTGATTCTATTTATAACACTGTTGATCATTCTCTCAACTAGTGCTTTTGGTCATGTTACTGTTGATCATTCTTTCAACTAGTGACCCTGGACTTAGTTGTGTCCCGTGACATTACTTTGTCAAATATATTACTTATGGCACAAAACCATTTAACCCAGAAAATGACATATATTATTTTATGTCAAACTACTATAACTTATCAAATATAATAAGTTAATTAATTAAATAATTGTAATTTCATTATTTAATATATTAACGTGACTAAGACTAAAAATATAATCTTAGTATCGTAGAATATATTATACTTGACTATTTTATTATGATATATACCATTTAGATTTATTTCAAACATACATTAAATTTATTAACAATTTAATGTTAAAATAATATTAGTTATAGGCTATGGCTACTGAGGCATAATTCTCACTGTGATTGTGGTCATGCTATTATTGGCTAACTTTCTGGCAAATAGTAATGAGGATTAAAATAATAAAAACCTCCCATACCAGCAGTTATTATAGAATATAAAAATTTAATCACTGTAAGTATAACTGGTAAACATTTAGAATTTTGGAAAGCATTTGTAAATATAATTGTATCACAAAAAGGTGATAAAAACTGTAAGAAAAGAGAATGGACTCACATTGCAGATTTCTACAGATAAGCCTTGATATATTGTAGATTTAATTTGAGCAGAGCCTAGCCTACTGATTAGCCTTATAACCTAGTGCATACAAACTAGGTAATTAACTAATACAGCATTTACGATAACTCACGAGATAAAAACCCTCACAACGAATGACAAAGTGCAATCACTTAAACATCCATCGGATTCACAATGAATGACAAAGTATAATTACTTAAACATCCATCGGATTCACAACGAATGACAAAGGATAGTACTAAAACATCCATCGGATAGTTTCAATCGATCGGACATTGAATCGTAATAGCGATCGAGTTAATACCCTGTATCGTAGCAGCACCCCCTCTACTAATTAGTGATTTTGAGATTGTTTTGACTAGAACTCGACGTACAGATTGAATTTGATCGTCGCTCGAACACCAGAAAGCAAGTGCCAGGCCCTTCTATTTATACCCAAAATTTGCACCTCCCACTAGTCGCGGAAGAATCCGTGTCACGTGCCGCGTGTCGCCTAAGATGTCAAAATAGGGTAGGCCTGCTTCGTCACCTGGGTAGCCCTACTGAGTCGACGGAATCGAGAAATTAAATTTTGGCAGCGTTTTGTGAAGATAATCGTTGAGTAGGGAATACCCCCCTGAGTTTTAGGGGCCCTGATCCTGATTCTGATTGTTCTGAAAATTTTAGGGTTTGTGCAAAATCACTTGGGTGTCTTAATTAGAGTTTCCTATTGGATAAAATAATAAAATAATTAGGACTTTTAATGAGGGTTGTTACATTCTCCCCACCTTAATAAAAATCTCGTCCTCGAGATTTGGGTTATGATATTTCTTTTAAATTTATGTCATAATTTAGTCAATAAAAACTATATTCTTAAGGTAAATGACACAGAATTAAATTTTGTGAATACTAGTTGTATTCATAAGTAGGATTCAAAAGTTCAACTGAATGAGTTCAAGAAATCGATGTCAAACGAATGAGATGAAATGATATAATTTCCAATGTAACTAGGTTCAAGCCAAAAGATATATGATCAAATAGATGTCTAGATCGAATGTTTACAATTTGTAAATGACTTTTTAGAAACAATAGAATTCTTGATCAAAGGAAAAATTAATTTGATTGTCAACTGAGGAAAACTCAGAATCAATAAAATAAAAAAAAATAGAAGTACGAAAATGATTGTTAACTATCGAATCATAACAAAAGAGAAATCAGTGTGTTGACATTAAGGATACACCGAAATACAACAGAGTTTAGTGTATCATTGTCTTAATACATAATTGCATTAAGACTATTAATAACGAGTCAAATGAAAGACATACGTAGTTTTGAATGGTTCGTATGTGTAACACCCTAACACGTTTAAACTTAAAACGACGCAGCGGAATTTCGAGCCTTAAAATTTCTTTCATGATATACATCTTGGCATTCTAAAAATTCATTTTTTTATAACATAAGAACATAAATTATCATCACTACATTACATATTTAATAATTCCCGTACAATCTGTCTTGTGACCCGATCCTCGATCTCCAATCCTTGGTAATCCTCACGACTGGTACTACCTGCGCTCACCACATAAAATTCACAACATTAGTACGTATTATAACATACAAGGTTTGTTCACGTTTACTTCTCGTTTCGTTAACTCTTTACATCCCAGATTTCCCATCCTGATCATACGTTCCGTAGTGAGACTTCTTTGGTATTCCTGCGTACACTTCGTTCACCAGGTACGATATTATTATCGTTAGTACTCAATTTCATTGAAAACATGCGTACATACTTTCATACAAACCAATACATACGCTTACGATCACAAATAGCAACTTACCTACATATGTACCTACATACATATGTACGTACCTACATACGTGCATACCTAAATACATCCATTCCTACCTACATACTTACATTACATACATACATACATACATACATACATACATACATACATACATACATACATACATACATACATACATACTTATTACTTGCCTTCACACAAACCTACATACGTGCATACCTTCGTATATACTCACTTGCATACATATACGTACTACCTACATATCCACCAGCATACATACACTTAGACTTATAAGACATACATACGTATATACCTACACACATACCTACATACATATTTACAATCACCTATTGCAATATACCCGACTCATACTTGCCTACTCATATACGTATTCATATATTCTCATGTACTTGCTCACACACTATAATCTTACATACGTTCGCGCACACGTGCTTACATGCACTTCTACATACGAGTATAGAGATACACAAACATACATATGTACCAATTTACATGTGCGCATACCCTAATGGTCATAAAACATAAGTTAAATTAGTCATACGCAACTTGAAACGCGTTTAAACGAGTTCCCAAGACAAAACTGAGCAAACGAGCAACTTTCGCCAACCAGGGGGGGTCGCGTGACGCCTAGGGCCTTGGCGTGACGCTAGGCCCCTGTTTTGGCAGAACAGGTGCAGCACAATGCTGCACATTCCCAGCACGATCCCGTTTCACAGAAACGGTCATAACTTCTTCGTTATTGGTCCGTTTTACCCGATTCTTTTTCCTACGTGTCCGTAATTTAATTCTCCATCTAATGGAGTTAAGATCCGACATCCGGATTAACAAAATTCCAGACTTTTAAGTCTTCGGCTTACTACCCTTTTTACCAAGAATTGACCCGTTCATAATTCTATCACATAACTTGTTTGCTTTACAATAACCTCTTATAAACCTACTAATATCAATGACGTCTATCATAACCACTAACATCTTGGATGCCTTGCATCCTCTTAACACATTATCGTTCATTTGCTTATTTTGACCCGTTAAGGGTATTCACGCATTAATTGGTTTATGACTAACAAAACCATACTCCCCACTTCCATACTTGTCCAAAACATTACACTAATCATATAAACTGTTTCTAAACTACTTTGTAAGATCGTTTGCCCAAAATACCCATCAAGGGCATTTTGGTCAACTTTAATCCCATCATTTACGACGAAAGACTACGACACATATTCGACCTCAACCATCATGTTTAGTTAATTAAAACACCATATTACTTAATCGAACCTAAGAAGTGATTACAGAAATCACTTACCTTATGCGTCCGCGCTCGTATCCGATCCTTGCCCCTTCTTGACCCGTTAACACATCTTGCTTGAGCCCGTCTCGACATGGTCCCTACACTTCCATGTCATCGAAACCACATTATTGTTAGCATACCTATTTATACATGTTAACAATCATACCAATCGCATAATCCACACTTAACTTCCCTTAGTCAATTCTAACAAGCATACTACATAGAAATCAACTTCATCTCCTTTCCAACTCATGTAATTCATCATGTAATCACACATAACGCATATTAACATAACATGTACCAAACGACTTCCTATAAACCTACCTTTACGACAACGAGTCAAATCATGTTTCTTATACTTGTTGACTTTCAAAAGTCAACTATTAACCATATGTAATCATCGACTTATTAACATATACCCGCAACATCATAATCAACTATACGGACGACACTATATACATTTCATCATACACTTGATGTGAGTACTACCTTTTAAGCATAACGTACAACTATTTCATGCACAAATCTTCTAAACTCATACATAACCCATCAAAACCTACTACTAATCATCATGTATCATTCCCAAATACACATCAAACATATCATCATCACATTTCTCCTAATTCTTCTAACAAGTATTCATCATACCCACATAATACATAAATCTTTCAACAAGAATTGGACATAGGTGATGAGTCTAGTCATCTTCATCACCATAACTAATGGGTTTATCATCTAAACATCAAATTAACACAAACCATTCATAATTCATGTTCTATATGTTGATTATAACACATACTCATGCTCAATTCCACTTAAACTCATGGATTAGAACATAACCCACCTTACACATGATCACAAATCTTAGATTTAAGACATACCTTATGATCCCCTCGTGAAGGTGATCATCAATCCGTGTTCCTTCTTGAATTTGAGCTTCGATTCACCCTTTAATTTGGTGATTTAGTGGAGCTAGGGTTTGGAGCTCTTGAGAGCTCCTGAAGCTTCAAGAACACGCACGTATGTGTGTGTTTGTGTGAGTATTGACCTTTTAATTAGTAGTCAACTTTCATCTGTTCCACTCTAGCCCCTCGGGTTTACCTTTTAACACATAACTAACACTACCTTTATCATTTAATACTTTTGACCCTACCCTTAACTAGGTTAAATAGCCTAGTTATTTATTTCATGACGTGTCATTTATGAACACACGACAATTATTAACATTCAGATTTTGGGCCGTTACAGTATGATTATGATTAGCCCAAGCTATAAATTTATAACGACGCCGCAAGGTGTCGAAATGATTGAAATAATTCAATAATTACGGTGACCGAAAAATTTCACCGTGTAAATAACTGAAAGCTTTAAATTTGGATATTCATTTCGAATAGGAATTTCAATTGATAATGAAAAGACCAAATGAATATTTATAGAATTTTCGATCAATGATGAAAGAAACTTTTAGAGATACACCGGAATATGATATGAATTTGTGTACTCTTATCTTAACACATAATTGTATTAAGACTGTTTAAGATAATGAACCAACAAAAATTAAAATTCGTACATCAGGAATAAAAATGAGATTAGCTCAAGCTACAAATTTATTGCGACGCCACAAGGTGTCGAAATTTATTGTGACGCCACAATGTATCAAGATTTGCCTGGATTCTGCGAATCTTATAGTTGACCACGGCCCCGTGTCCGCTGAGCACGGCCCCGTGTCCGCTGAGCACGGCCCCGTGTCCGCTGAGCACGGCCCCGTGGTGGGCGATAGAAGCTTCTATAGCTTTGTCTTTTCTGCTGGCACTTGGGCATGCCCCCGTGTTCACTGAGCACGGGGCGTGTTCAGCCTTTTGTTTTCTTGTTTTGCTTGGGAAGATGCTGTCGTGGGGTCTGGCATGTCTCTTTTGTTCCTTTTTCTTGTATTTATGTTAGATTTAGCTGTCTTTTTGCTTCTTTTGTTAATTTGAGCTCATTTAATCCTGAAAATACAAAAGGAAGACAAAAGTACACTTTTTCCAACATTAGTACTAAAAAGGGGTTAGTTTTATGCCACAATTGATGTAATTTATATGTTGCATTTTGCACATATCAAATACCCCCCACACTTGAATCTTTGCTTGTCCTCAAGCAAAACTCTTTATAATGTGGCTTTACACTCCCAAATGGAATGGGTAGAAGAGAAGGTTTTTGGGCTTGTCATAGAGTGTCGGGATTTCCAAGATTCTTTATCAAGTTTTATTTTTATTTATTTACAGTCCTATTCGTCATGATTTATTTAAAACTTTTCATAAGATACAAGTTCACATACCTCACGGGGGATCACTCAACACTTGGCCGAAGATGTATTTTAGTGAATCACTCGAGAGCGGCATGAAACTTACTCCTACCATAGGCTTGTCAAGCAATCAATCCTCCTCATTTTTAACTATATACCTTTGTAAATATCAAGAGGACTTTTTAGGTGAAGGGTTAGGCTTGGGTTAAAGGTAGGTGGTTGGGTTAGTGGTTAGTAGAAAAATGGCGAAAAGCGTAAAAAGCGTCGGTTTTCGAAATATTTTTTATTTTTATTTTTTTTTATTTTTTTGAATTTTTTTTATTTTTTTATTTTGATGAAGCCATGATTCAAACAAAGTTATTTTTAATGAACTTGATTGTTTATTTCTTTTGCTTCATCATCAACACACACACAAACACACACACACACACATATATATATATATATATATATATATATTGAAAGTCATGCGAAAAACCGAGCTTTTTACTAAAACAAAAGGTTAAAAATAAAAAAAAAGGTTTTGGTGGATGAAAGGGGTGTTTGGTTTGGGTTATGAAATGAAAAAGGTTTAGGCTCAAAGGGGCTAACTAGGCGGATTTTTGGGTAGGTGGTAAAAAAATAATGGTGTTGAAATAAAAAGGGTTAGTCCAAATGCCTCCATCATTTACTTACTCGGGTTTAAGTTGGTAAGGACCGGGAATGTATCGTCGTGGCAAGTTCTAGAGTTGTAAGAAACAAGCGGCTATTCACACAAGAAACGAAAAATGAGCATTTAGTTTAAAGATATGTATTTGTATGCTCAATAAAGGCTCAAAACTCACTTTTGTGGGAATGGGTTTTTATGTGATCAAGTATATAATCAAATTTTAACTAAGCTTGTCATGCCGTTTCATAATTTTCTTATGTTGGTTATTTTTATCACGACGCTATCGGTTGTAAATTTGTAAAAATATAACCTTTTTAGAACTTGAATTTCCCGAGTTAAACCTAGACAAGTAAAAAAAATGAAAAAAAAAAAAATTTGAAAAAAATTTGGGGTGATTAGCGGTTCCAATAGAGTTTTGTGTAAGGCTTGTAGTTAGGACTTGCAAGATTCAAGGTTTTAGCATCCCCCCCACACTTAAATTACACATTGTCCTCAATGTGTCCCAAAAATAAGTTTTTAGGTTGATTGAATGTGTAAAAATGTGTTAAAAAGCAAAAAATGTGTTACTGGGGGTCTGGACACGGCCCCGTGTTGTCCTGGCACGGCCCCGTGTTCAGTCGCCAGTAACAAAATTGAAAAAGAGAAACAGAAGCCTGGACACGGGGGCGTGTTGGTTGAACACGGCCCGTGTCCAGTTTACCTGAACTGGGCATTTTCTGCAGACTGTGTAGCACGGGGCCGTGTTGGGCGGAGACGGCCCGTGCTGAACTTGATGTAAAGAAGAAAGTTTTGTCGGATGGCCCTGTTTTCCTGCATGGGGTGCTGGTTCAAGTTTCCCTTGTTTCCTTTGCCATCCTGAGTGTGTTTTATTCCTGAAAATTAAAACTAACTAGAAAATATAAAAATTTATCTAAACTAAACTAAGGATAGTTCCACGGAATGCCTCCGTGGTGCGCCACGTTTATAAGGGTCCTTGGCTAGACCCAAAGCCTGGTCATATGTCACTTAAGTGGGATGTTTTGCATCCCATGCTACACCGTCGGAGAGCGTCATCCAAGCTTGAGTCTATGACCTTCATGTAGTTGACCGGGTCTTCATCTTCTACTCTTTTTCCAACTCCAAACTTCACTTTCTCGTCCCCAAACTTCAATGTTAGTGTTCCGTCATTCATATCCACCACTGCTTGGGCGGTGGCTAGAAATGGCCTCCCGAGGATGAGAGGGACATCGGTGTCTTCTTCCATATCTAGTATGACAAAGTCGGCCGGGAAGACGAAATTGTCAACCTTGACCAATAGATTTTCAGCGACACCTTGTGAAAATTTGACGGATCTGTCGGCAAGTGATATGCTCGTCTTTGTAGGGCTCGTTTTTCCTAGGTCGAGTCGGTTGAACATTGATGTGGGCATGAGGTTAATGCTAGCCCCAAGATCGGCTAGTGCGTTACGAATGGGGGATTCCCCAATCAAGCAAGGAATCGTGAAGCTTCCAGGATCAATTTTCTTTTGTGGGAGTTTGTTGAGTACTAAGGCGGAGCATTCTTCGCCTACGTTAACTAATTGCAATGATTCAATTTTCCTTTTGTGAGTGAGGAAGTCTCTCATAAATTTTTCATATTTAGGCATTTGGGTTAGGACCTCGATAAAAGGAATATTAACATGCAATTGTTTTAGTAAATTTACGAACTTTGCGAATTGCTCATCGGTCTTTTGACAAATTAACCGACCGGGGTATGGAACCGGAGGAGTCTTGGTGGGCTCTTGATTTGGTGGAGAAGCCTTTTCTGGTTGGGGCGCGGGTGGAGTCGTGGTTTGGCTGGATTGGCTTCTTTCAGCCGGCGGTAATGGAGCCTCCTCGGGACCCACGGTTCGGTTTCTCAATGAGATGAGATGTACTTGCGCTTTTGGGTTGGTTTCGGTATTGCTTGGTAACGCGCCTTGTGGTCTCTCGGAGAAATTTTGAGCTACTTGATTTAATTGTTTTTCAATGTTTTGAATGCTAGCTTGTTGATTTCTAAAATTCGATTCCAATTGCTGAAATCGATCCGAGTTTTTCTTGTCGGTGTCGGAGATGAGGCGAGATACAGTATCTTCAAGCCTTTCTCGTCCACCTTGTTGTTGAGAAAAGTTTTGTGGTTGTTGAAAGTTAGTTCGTTGGTTTTGTTGGTTACTACTATTGTCGGGATCTCTCCAACCATGGTTACGGTGGTTACGCCATCCTTGGTTGTAGGTACCCGTTGGGGGACCCAACGGCCTAGGTCTATTATCAATGTAGTTTACCGTTTCTGTTTGACCATCTACTTCTTTCATACAACTCCAATTTTCATGTGGCCCACCACACCCTTCACAAGCCATAACCGATGCCGTTTTTGCCATTTCTAACTTTTTGATTTTTGAAGAAAGGGCCTCGATTTGGGCTTGTAAAGAAGTGCTTTCATCAACCTTATGGGCGCCCGGGGCAATAGATTTATTACCTCGGGGAGTGTGCCACTGAAAATTGGTTTGAGCAATTTCCTCAATTTGATTATATATTTCATTTGGGCGACGATTACCTAAAAGTCCCCCGGAGCTAGAATCAAGTGTTTGCCTTGTGTGTGGCCACAACCCATTGTAGAAAGTGGATACTTGTTGCCATACCGCAAGACCATGATGAGGACACTTTCTTAGTAGCTCATTGAACCTTTCCCAAGTTTCATATAAGGATTCCCCATCTTCTTGTGAATATGTATTAATTTCAGTCATTAATTTAGCCGTTTTAGCAGGAGGGAAATACTTATATAGAAACTTTTGGGCTAGTTCATCCCAGGTGTTTACCGAGCCAACTGGGAGGGTATTAAGCCAAGCCTTAGCTCGGTCTTTTAGTGAAAATGGAAACATCCGAAGGCGGATGGCGCCGTTTGATGCTCCATTGATCCGAAAGGTATCACATATCTCTAAGAAATTAGTAATATGTAGATGGGGATCCTCGTCCGCAAGCCCATGGAAGGTTGCGGAATTTTGAAGCATTTGTATCAAATGCGGCCGAAGTTCGAAGTTATTGGCTTCGACATTCGGTGCATTGATAGCGGCGCCGAGATTACCTACAGTTGGTCGTAGGTAATCCATGAGGGTACGTTGGTTCACCATTGGAAGTGGGTCCCCCGAAACTTTCTCTTGGTTTTTAGCTTTAAGTCTTTTTTCTGAGAAAGCGTTCGGGTTCTTCTAGAGGTTCTTTTATATCTCTACTAGAACCGGAGCTCATACACTACGTAGGAATTTCAAATGTGGCGCCTGGGTTCCAAGTCCTGCAATAAAAACAAAAAAGAACGTTGGTCAGAAGGTTTACCACGGCCCCGTGTTCAGCGAACACGGCCCGTGGTCGGAGATACAGTGATTGTTTTCCGGATCCCTATTACTGGGGAGTTGGACACGGCCCCGTGTTGCACCGACACGGCCCCGTGCTCAGCTCTCTGTAACTCGGAAAATAAAAACTGCCAGTAACAATGCTGGGCACGGCCCGTGTCCGACCAGGCACGGCCCGTGCTGAGCTCTGCAGATGCTGAAAAATTAAAAAAAAAATCCTAAAAAAATAGAAAAATAAGAAAAAACGATTAGGCCGTTGATTCCCAACTTTCTTAAAATCCTTGTGTCCCCGGCAACGGCGCCAAAAACTTGATGTGCGTGAAGTGTGTTATGGTTTTAATGTTTATTTTAAGCCTTTTTACACTTTCTTTAGCCAAGTTTTAAATTTATAAAACACGATATTTACTAACACTAAACACACATATGGGCAAGTGCACCCATCGTGAGCGTAGTATAGTGTTGGTAAGATACCGAGGTCGTCCAAGGACACAAGAGCTTTTAGTACCGGTTTATCCTCAACGTCTAATCAAATCAAAAGGTTAGAAAAAGGTTTTAACTAGAAAAATAAAAACTAACTAAAATGCTGAAAATAAAATAAAAGTAAAAACAGATAGACAAGATGAATCACTTGGCTCCGACTCGTGTATAGTGTAACCTTCGATTATTTCCGCACTTTTGCACTTTTTAAGAGATTAACTTAGTTATTGTAGTAGGCCCCTCTTTTGAAGGTGACGTTACCCTCAACCCAGTAGTTTGAGTCAGCAAGGATACAATCCTAAAGGGTCGGATTATTGAAAGATAATTAATTAAGTTATTAATGCATATTATGGTAGGCCCCTCTTTTGAAGGTGACGTTACGCTCGGCTAAGTAGTATGAGTCAGCATGGATACAGTCCTAAGTAGCCGGGTTAAAGTATTAATAGTAGCTTACATATGAGGGGATCAAATAGTTTGGACCCCCGCCATCCAATACCGTTAAGTATTGAAGGAGGTCCTACTAAATTTGACCCGGGTCCTTGCAGGATCTATACACTGAACAAGGCAAGACTCTTACCAAACCGTTCCCTTAACCCCCGAACCAGGTAGCCAACATACCTCCATATAGACCGTGGAGATATGAATGGTGAAAATCTTTTATTTTATATAGACAGTAAAATAATGCCAAGACACCACAGACAAACGATAAGGAAAAATCACCTTCAACATAAGAAACTAGTTATTAAAGTCATTAATACATAACCAAGTAAAAAGTGCGAAAAGATTAAAAATAAAAAGTATTACACTAGACACTTTGTCTTCACCAAGTGATGTAAGAGACTTAGGCAAACATGGCCTTGATTGTCAAGAACTCTTACGATCAATCTTGGATCCCGAGACGACTCACACACTCTATGATGGACAATGGATGATGGTGGTGGATGATGGTGTTATGGCGGTGGTGGGTGGTGGGTGAAGTGTGAGAGAGGTGGTGTACCAAGGGATGGTTTGAACTTGAGCCAAGCACTCCTATTTATAGGCTGAACAGAAGCTCGGGCACGGCCCCGTGTCCATCCTCTTCTCTGTCTTCATTAATTGCAGTTTGTCTGCATTAGTTGGCCACGCCCCCGTGTCCGCTGGGCACGCCCCCGTGTGCAGAAGCATATCTGTACTATCAAGATTTGCCTAAATTCTGCGAATCTTATAGTTGACCACGGCCCCGTGTCCGCTGAGCACGGCCCCGTGGTGGGCGATAGAAGCTTCTATAGCTTTGTCTTTTCTGCTGGCACTTGGGCACGCCCCCGTGTTCACTGAGCACGGGGCGTGTTCAGCCTTCTGTTTTCTTGTTCTGCTTAAGAATATGTTGTCGTGGGGTCGGGCATGTCTCTTTTGTTCCTTTTCTTGTATTTATGTTAGATTTAGCTGTCTTTTTGCTTCTTTTGTTAATTTGAGCTCATTTAATCCTGAAAATACAAAAGGAAGACAAAAGCACACTTTTTCCAACATTAGTACTAAAAAGGGGTTAGTTTTATGCCACAATTGATGTAATTTATATGTTGCATTTTGCACACATATCAGTGTCGTTTAGCACTCCAGCTTGAATGAAGTGGCTCAGTAAATAAATAAACATGTTTTCTGTAATCAGGGGATTTCCCAGTGAAATTCCTTTATTGTAAAATACGGGGTTTGTCCCGAAACTTATAATAAAATAATTCGGTGTTTTCAGTTTAAACGATCCTGTTAAAATTTACGCTGCAAATTAAACACCAATACCACGGGTTTCTGTCCCGCGGCCTCTAAACCGGGTAAAACGGGTCGGGGGCCGTGACACATTGAAACAAGCCTTTAAGACTCACATGGAGTTAAAATTTGTCTTCCGTGCCTAAAGAGTAAGTAATCATTTAAGAAGTCTAAATTCCCAAAAGTGGACTTTCTTTCATAAAGAGACAACCTTCAAGACCTCCTAACAAAATAAAAGTTACAAGGAAGGCTCATGTCATAATGAGAGCATGTGAATAGAAAAAGACAATTGAAAAGACCTGGAGCTTATCTAGAAAAGGAGGCTATAAAAAGAGGAAATGGGGGGATGAAAGGGATCAAGATTCAACAAATCTTTAAAAAAGTTTTATATGTACTAAAAAAGTTTGTTGTATTTTTCTAAGCTTTTGTATCTTTTCAAAACATCATCCATTGTAAATCATCCACCATGAAATAAAAAGATTTCCTTTTTTCTTATAAAGTCTTTTTGAGTGTTCTTTCTATTTTTAGATATTTCTCAATTAAAAAGAAAAAATATCCAATCTTAAACAGTCTCTTTTTACCCTACACCGGAGGTAGGAACGAAACCAGGTTGTGTTGGATATTGCTGAAGGATCCAAATGGGAGTTACCTAAGGCCTCTTAGGTTTGGTGTGAAAGAACCTAGTAAAAAGACCCGTGGTGTAACCCGGCAATATTTTGGTCAAAACGGCAAAAAGGTAAGGAAGCATGTTGAACCCTTATTCTTTTTAAATTTGAAATATTTTTAAATAATTGAAACTCTTAAGTTTTATAAGGAAACTTTTAATAAACAAATTCAAACAAAGTTTTATTTTATGTTTGTTTTTATTACCTAGAATGATAAGAAATAAAGGAATGATGTTATTTTTTATTTTTATAGTCTTTCTTAAAATTTATATCATATAAAATAGATTCAATATGTCGCTAACATTAATAATAAACATAAATAATTTTGATTTAATCTTTAATTTTATAGATAATAACCTAATTGAGTTATCAATTTTGAACCAACAAAATATTTCGGCTAATACCGCCCAGAATGGTATCAGAGCCACGCAGAATTCCTTCGCAGGGGCTCTAGATATTGACAATACTTTACATGACATTGAGTTTACTTTATGAGACAAGAATGAACGTGACTAAGGAGGAAGTAATCATTAAAGAAGTCTAAATTCCCAAAAGTGGACTTTCTTTCATAAAGAGACAACCTTCAAGACCTACTGACAAAATGAAAGTTACAAGGAAGGCTCATGTCATAATGAAAGCATGTGAATAGAAAAAGACAAGTGAAAAGACCTGGAGCTTATCTAGAAAAGGAGGCTATAAAAAGAGAAAGAAAGAAGGATGAAAGGCATAAAGCTTCAACAAATCTTTAATTATTTTTATTGTTATTGTTTGTTATTGTTATTATTATTATTTTGATGTATAAGTAGAGTAATTTGTGGTGGTGGTGGTGTAACATTTTTTTCAATAACCAAAAGAACTGTACCATTTGTAATGAATCGATAATAAAAACTTACAAACCAAAATACCCGTAAGGCGCAAGCTAGTTCTTAAAGATGCATTTTTAGTCACATCATCATTAGTTAAATACTTTTTTTGAACGATCATTAGTTAAAGATGGGTTTGTTAATAAGATTACATTTTATGCCGTTTTCTTTGCCTTGGCACCATTATATATTGGCATTACGAATTTGGTTCACATAGTTCATCTTCAGATTGATGCTAGTATTCTATCACTTGAAAAAAACAGTTGCAAATATCACTACTGTTACAAAACCCAATTGCAACGTAACCAAAATTCGACATTTCAGCTTCATGCAAGTAAAGATTTTAAACAATAAATAAAATAACAAGGTGTACAAGAACATGTAACATAGATAAATATGAAACTGAAAGCCATCCACCTCACTCAGCTTCAGCAACATTACCATATTGCCAAGGGTTGAATTCTATCTTCGTGATGTCAGCATCATTCGTGTTTGCGTTACCAACAGCATCTCTGTGTTCAGAATACTTCCCATTGTACTCACAGACCTCCAAATCACCCCAAGGTGTCACGTAGGTCTCTTCCGTCATGTCAAACCATCGTGGAACAAATTGCTGACCCTTTGACTCACGAGTCCTCTTCTCAGCCCTTTGCTTCTCCTCCAGACTAGAATCAAACCCAACACAAAGCGTTAGAAATATGCATGGATGTGTGTGGTGTGTGTGTGTGAGAGAGAGAGAGAGAGACGCGTACATGCTCTTTTCGGAACCAGCTTTAGACATGTCACCCTTCTCAAGTGCGTATCTATCTGACCGCAAGCGAGAATCTGATGCAAGTAAATTTGTTGGTGCTGTATCAAAGCTATTTACTTTATGTGCGAAATGCGTATACTGAAACTTGTCGTTTGCTGGAGCCTCGGCAACTCTCCAAACCTGAAAAGAACACCATCAGAAACAAAAATACTACTGCCATTTTTTGTAATATGAAGAACAGTTAACTTCAAGGATTCGGTATCAGTTATATGTTAAAAAGGCTAAACAATTTAAACATAAGCTCGTTCAATATTATTAATAGATGCGTACCTCTTTAAGGTCAGTGCCTGGAAGGGGTTCCCCATCCAAATCACAAGGCTGATAGCTCATAGATGTGTTCCATTTTCCTGTCATCAATATCTTTGGTTCTTCAGCAGCATTATATACGTATCCATCCACTTCATAGCGGCCAGCACTACAAATGAAAAACAAAAGTATTTGTTTCCATTCAAATCAATACAATTCTGTTAACAACACGCAACAAGAAAGTAATGACAGAAGAACATACCCAAACCAACCACAGGGTTGAAAGTATAGAACGACTTTGTCTCCTGTGGTCAAGTTGGTCAACACCATGTCTCCTGGAGAGTCAACCCATGTCCTTCCAAATATTAGGTTGTTAACCTTTGTGGGAGGGGGCACCAACTCTAGGATTACTCCATCTTTCTTCAGCTTCAACCGTGTTCTGTAGCCAAACATTATTAAATCAGTAAGATATTCCCATTGGTCAACTGGTAAATCGAATATTTTCTTGAAATTAACATCAAGCAAAAGAAATAAAATTACAAGGGCCACAAAAATTTACCTTCCAAGAGGATATACATCAACCGAGTTGCCAAGAAACTTGGTCTTCACTTTTGAAGTTATATCGTAAACAAAATGATCATTTTCAGCATGTGCAGCACTTATTGGGGGATGATGGCTAACCTGGTGTACACATAAGAAAATAGTCGATTCAATAAATTATACCAACATATAAATAAAACTCTTTAACAAGTGAAAATGTGTGATATCTGAAACTATGTACATTTGAGCATGTAAACTGTAAGGACATTAAAAGTCACCTGCTCTGCAATAAATGTGATTCCATTATGATTAACCATTTCATAGGTCTCACCAAGAATTGGATTGAAAGGCTTCCAGGTTCGTTGCAAAGCATAATAATTGGATATAAACCAGGACGCTGCAACAAAAAAAAACATCAATAATAACACCTTGAAATTATATGGCACACACAAGACATGCATGTATAGACATGAATTACTAGAATATCAAAGGAGGCAATTCCAACCCATTTATATGAAAACATGTCAATGCGGATGCATTTATTGATGAAGATTAGCTATAACAGAAATAAAATGGGTCAATAGTTGTATAAAATGTATTCAAACGCCATGTTACCTCTTGAATCCATGATCTATCTAGAAATAAATAATATATTGTTATAATCATATTAACTTTTTGTAATTATTTTTATATTAATAATTTATAAAAAGTGTTGGTGGGTCAGATCCAAATGGGCCATTTTGACCCGACCCCATTTCGACCCGTTACTCAACCAGCCTATTTTGCCACCTCTAGGTATATGCATGGGTACAGGGAAAAATGGTGGATCTGATGCATCAGTGAAAATGGATTTTTGAATAATAGAGATTTATATGAGTGAGTGAGTGTGTGTCTGTTTTCATGAAAGAAATTCTTACCTGCATAAACCAATCGCATGTGTGGATCCTCACATTCATCTGCTAGCTTTAGCAGGTGGGAATATTCCATCAACTAGCGAAATAGTAGACAAAACATATTGTTAAGTCAAAATTTATAGAACATCAGCTACTAAGATCAGATAAATGATATCGAATGAAACCTCTGCCATTTTCTGCAGCATTGTCATTGGCTCAAAAATGAGCACTGGTAGAGTAACCATGGATGTGATATCAGCACCTACATACTTCTGCATCATTTTCCAGTGACTGTCACGATCCTGCAAATACATATCATGAGCCCTTTATGAAAGACATAGTAAATAACTAACAAAATATATGATGAAAACGAAGTTGGTCATCTCAAGGCGGATTTTATGCACAAACCTAATAAGTTAGAACACATAATCAAATGTTATCAATCACTATATAACACAAATCAAAATTTTGTCCACCATTCATGTAAATCTAAGTTCATTTATTAAAAAAAACAACAGCATTCTTGGTTTTAAAAGGCATGGGGCACTCCATGGCAATGTGGTACCCAAAGCCGAGGCGAAGGCGTATGCATCACGTACGTGAGGTGCACTTGTTGCTAATCAGATGCTATTTGAAGATCATCTTGGTGCGCCTCAGGCACACTTTTTAAAACACATATAGCAATATGACTGAACTCAACCGAATGCAAAATAATTTTCCGCAAAAAGCACCTTATAACTACTTAAAAGTTAAAAACAAAACACGAGTAATTATAATGCACCTCATGTTTCCATCTCCCTTTTTGTGCTTCAACTTCAGCATCTTCCGTCCCTCCTTCCGGATTTATCACCTCCAGTCCCTCATAACCAAGCATACTACCAAAACAAGCAAGTCCAAATATATCAGAGACGAAGATCTTCCGGTTAAGAATTCAACATTTGACTTTTCAACAAGTCATTAAAGATCCAAAACACATACAATACTATCCACACACAAAAACCAACAGAATTATACTGCTAATCTATTCATCATATTTCAAATGATTCTAAAACCAAAAACATTATTCAGATAGTCGGATCTGGACCGATCCATTCCAGAACATAAATCAACTTGTTCCACCAATTCTGGAACAGAATCATGCATATAACTATAACTAATAACAATAATTCCTATATCATTCCACACGAAAAAGGGCAATTACAAAGCAATGGCAGGTAGTCGGGCAACAAGTTGCGCCGCCACCCCCTTTTGAATAGAAAAACCAATTCTACTAAATACAACGTTTGAAACCTTTAGCGACGAAGAATTACTATTAACGACTTTTTGAACCCGATTCAAAAGTCGCACAGCGTCAGGAGCGAGACCACCAAAGGTAACAATAATCCGGAACAAAAATGCATACTAAATTACACAGATATAACAAATATAAGATATCGCCATATATCAAGCTGTAATTAAGCAAAAACAACATCAATACTACATGAATCTGGAATCATCAACAATGAAGAAACTTACAAGTTAACCTGGCTCTTAAAATTGGACAAACTTGAAGCAAGGGACGAGAAGAATCCTCCACCCTTCTGTGCCATATCTGATAATCAAACCCTAGAACTTTTTGTGTGCTAATAATATGCAACAAATTGAGATTCAAATACTGGTTTTGAACAGCTAAAATTACAGATCTTATGATTGCTTTACAGATAGATCAAATAAAGCAGAGAATAATTATGAATAAGAATATACGTGCTGTGATTTCGAATTTTATATAGAAATGAGATTAGAAATAGAAGAAGAAAAAACTTCGTTGGCGGGTTCTTATTTTCAACTTTTTTCAAAGTCAACAGCGATGAAATGATACGGAAGAGTTGGCCACGTGCTGGTAAGGCGCGTGGTGGATTTGGTTTTAGAGGTGGAATTGGAGATTTGCAGGATAAGGTACAAGTTTTTATGCGGGGTGTATGAGTTGGTGATGCGTGGGGTTTAGATATTTACAAGTGAGGCGGCTGAAGCCAAGTTGTGGTGCCGTTTGTTTCTCCATTCGTTGAAGGTGCCAATCTTAAGTCTCTTTCGTTCAAAACAAGACAGCGGAGATATTGCAAGATTGTACAAGTTTTAATGCATGAGGAACAATTAGATTCTCTTTCTTTTTATTTTGAGTAAACTGCAATTTTACCCCCTGGGGTGTGGGGTGATTGGCATATCTACCCCCTAAGGAAATAAGTGCAATTTTACCCCCCAACGTTTGCTCTTATGTCGCATGTTTACCCCCCGGGCCATGTTTCCGTCAGAGATCAGCGTTTTCTGTTAATGGTCAAAGGGCAAATAGGTAAATTCACCATCCTCTTGACCTGCAACCTCATATAATCTCCCTTTCATCACTTTGAAACCCTAAACTTAACCTACCTCTAAATTCAAGAGCTCCTCATTGGCGATCAGGCATTCTTTAACAATTACAGCTGATTAGAACTCTGTTATGAGCATGGATCTTCGATTGTGGAAGGTACGAGCTGAAGATCAGTATTTCGAACCGGCTGAAATGTACCGTAAGTGACATGCAAGCTCACAGGGTCTGAATTAGGTAAAATTTGAACCTTTTTCTGTGTTAATTTGTTGTTGATGTTTGTTTATAGGTCAAACCCAATCTCAATTTACCATAAAATTTCACCATGGAGGTAATTTTGTAGAAAACCCAAATAGGAAATACTTTGGTGGGAAGATGAACTACATTGATCATGTAGATTTTAGAGTGCTGAATACTGATGTTTTAGAGGAGATGGTTAAGAAATTAGGATACAATGATGGTTTGTTTTTCTGCATTAATTACAAGGAACTGTATTGTTCGTTGGATTTTGGTCTTAGGACATTAAAATGTGATGTTGACTTAGAGCCCATCTTTGATCATGTGCGTCAAGGAGTCCACATGATAGACATGTATGTTGAACACCGGAGGTCAACAATCTTGGAAAATACAAGTGAAGGTCATGTAGGGGCATGTAAAGCAATTGTTCCAGCGTCATTTACAATAAATAATCAGAATCATAGTATGAATGAAGATGAGGAAGAAAGTGAAGGAAGTGATCCTGATTATGAGTATGTTGAGGAAGATAATTTGGTTTATGAAATAGAGATGGATATGCAGAGGTTCAGGGCTAATGTTGAATTTACTAGGGAACAGCTGGATGGTTCAAGTGATGGGGATCATGATGATGAGAGAAGCGAAGAAGGTCATCTGCCTGTAGACCTGGAGGACTTTGAAAGTGGGTCCGATGGCAATTCAAGCCTTAGAGATAAGGTTGCTAGGAAGATAAGGAGGAGAAATAAGGGTGCTTTAAAAGGTCCAAATGATCTGCCATTCTTTGTTGGTCAGCTAATTGATGACAAGAAAAAGATGAATCAGATGGTGAAAGATTATGCTCTTAAGGCAAGGAGGGATGTGTTTATTCTAAAAAATGAATTGTTAAGGTATAGGGTAGTATGTTTTGGAAGCAATCCACGACTACTTGGTCCTGTAAAAAAAGGGAGATGAGGGGCAAAATAGTAAATGCACCAAAGTAGGGCAAAAATACAAGCACCTTAAAAGGCATACCAAGCCCACCTGTCCTTGGGCAGTTCACATCTCAAGGAACACAGACAAGGATAAGTGGTGTGTGAAGACCATTCATAATCAACACAATTGTTTGACAACAAGGGCCGTTTCTTTATACACAATGAGTTCGATTGCCAGAGAGATCCAACCTATGATTGAAAGCAATCCAGACATGCCAATTCATGCAATCCAAAGTCAACTGCTTCGGAAGCATCAACTAGAAATATCACTACATAAGGTCTTCAGAGCCAAGAGGATAGCAACTACGAGGATTTATGGTGATTACCAAGAACAGTATAGTCTGCTAAGGTCATACTGTGATGAACTTCTAAAAGCCAACCCAGGTAGTACAATTAAAATTGATGTGGAGCCATGTGAGAACTCAGCTAGTCCTACAAGGCAGTTTCGAAGGATTTATTTTTGTTTTGCCTCTATGATGAGAGGATTTAAGATGATTGGAAGACCATTGCTGGGTGTGGATGGTTGTTTCATGAAAGGTCCATTTCCTGGACAGATCTTGAGTGTTGTTGGTATTGATGGGAACAATAGCATATATCCAGTTTGTTATGCCATTGTTGAGGCAGAAACAACACAAACCTGGAAATGGTTTTTGCAACTGTTGAGAGATGACCTAGGGTGTACGGCTGAGTCTTGTTTCACCTTCATCAGTGACAGACAAAAGGTAATAACTTCTTAAGTGTTAATTAATACATTGCAAAAAACTTTGGTAGCAAAATATTGTGATTAATTGCATTTTGTATCACAGGGTCTGATTCCTGCTATGCTAGCTGTTTTTCCTAATGGTGAGCACAGATTTTGTTTGAGGCACATCCATGAGAACATGAAATCCAAGTGGCGTGGAGATCTTTACAATAATTTGCTTTGGTCAGCCGGAAGGAAGACATCTATTCTATACTTTAACAAAGCTATGGAAGAAATTAAGACAACAGAACGAGCTATGTTTGACTGGCTGAATGAGATCCTATACACCGCTTGGTCAAGAGCATATTTTTCTGGAAGAGCTAAATGTGATATGTTGCTGAACAACATATGTGAGGTTTTTAACAGACAAATCGTAGGAGCAAGGGACAAGCCGATTATCACATGCCTATAATTCATTCGGGAATACATGACCAAGAGGATAGTGAATGTCAAGAAATTGCAAGCAAAGTGTATGGGGCCACTGACACCTCATGCCACTAAGGTCTTCGATGAGATCAAGAAACAGGCTGCTGAAATGTCTGTTTTAATGGTTGATTCAGACAAGTATCAAGTAACAGGTCCGAGATCACAGTGTGTTGTGAATGTTAAACATAAAACTTGTGCATGCAGGAAGTGGGATTTAACAGGGATGCCTTGCAAACATGCAGTTGCAGCCATATGGGATATGTCAAGGAATAGCATTGATGCTGGCATACCAGAAGAGTGGGTTTATGATGTGTATTGGCTGTCAACATGGAAGAAAGTCTATGACAATGTGATAGAGCCAATCAACGGGCCGGAGATATGGACTCATTCAGAGTGTCCAACAACACTCATCCCTCCAAAGCATCATACACAAGTTGGAAGGCCAAAGAAGAAATGAAAGAAGGCATTTGGTGAAAAAGAGCTTGAGCAGGAGTTCGACAAAGGAGGTAAAATGACCAGAAAGGGAACTAGCATCAAGTGTGGTAAACGTGGGAACAGGGGTCACAATGTCAGGAGCTGCAAAGGACAATGGGGTGAACAATCCACTGCTTCACAGGAATCACACACTGCCACTCAAGGTGCACCAGTTTACAATCTTGATTAGTGATGGATGGTTTGTAACTTTAGACTATGTTTGTTTGTTTGTCAAGTTTGTTCAAGACAATGTTTGGTTTGTAACTTTAGACTATGTTTGTTTGTTTGTTTGTTCAAGACAATGTTAGGTTTGTCAAGTTTGTATTTTGGTTTACAATGTTTGGTTTACAATGGTTTACATATGGCTGCTTTATTTTGGTTTACAATGTTTGGTTTACAATCTTTATGTTTGGTTTGTATATGGCTGCTTTAGTACAAATAATGTGTTCAAACAGAATTTTGGCGGAAAGTGATTCGATTACATTGCAACATTTAGTACAAAATACAAACATACAACCAAACAAATCTAGCCTATTTCCAGTGACAATCATCCAAACAAGACCAATCCGAATCAGAACCATGCTCCCCTTCATATGGGTCAAAGTACCAATCATCCTCTTCATCCCAATATGTGTAATCCCATGCATGTTCCAGCACTTCAGGGTCATAATCCTTTGTCGGATCTCCGAATATCTTTTCATAATCAGTTTCTTGCTCCATGTAAGGTCTGAGTATCTCAGACTCTTGATCCTCAAAATATACATAATTGTCTGGTTCTTCGGCTGCAACGACGTCTTCATCCTTAGCAATATCTTTCTCATTCTCAACTTTATCATTCTCTTTGTCACCCATACCTACAGAATTACAAGCAGGCTACCAAAACAAACATATAAGAACTTGAAAAGGACCATTGCATAAACTTGAAAACTCATAACTCAAATACAGTTACAATCAAAATACACAACCAAATCCAATTTCTCCACATTAAACTATTTAAGCAAAAAAAAGTAGGACAATCAAGACCCAAGTAATCACAAAGTACATCTTCAGTTTGAACACATCGCCATTCTTGTACCGAGCCAACTGTTCTTTGCACTTAGCCAACTCGTCCTTATCTTTAATGCTTTGAATTAAAGCAGGCATTACCTCTCGACAAATCGGACATCCATGTTCTTCACCAACATCAGCCCATCTGAGGAATCCACATCCTCCAACCTATTATCGGACATCATAAGCAACACAAGAAAGAAACTTGAGTTTCAATAACCATTAAACAGAAGAAACTTACACATCGAATATACCATCGACCAGGATTAGCTTTGGATTCTGATTGTTTGAACACTGTTTTCCCACCACAAGGACATATGATGTCTGAAACTTGAGTTTTGCCCATGGTCTCCTTGGATCGCAGCACAGAGGAAGAAGATGAAGACATGTTCAGCGAATTTGGGGGTCGATTGAAGAACACAATGAGAACAGCGGTTAGGGCAAAAAATTTAGGGCTTGAAGCTCTTGAATGAGGAAGAGGAAGACGTTGGGGGCGATTTGGACATTTCATCACTCACTAACGGAAACATTAACGCTGACATGGCCCGGGGGTAAACATGCGACATAACCACAAACGTTGGGGGGTAAAATTGCAATTATTTCCTTAGGGGGGGTAGACATGCCAATCACCCCAAACCCCAGGGTGTAAAATTGCAGTTTATTCTTTTATTTTCCTATCATTTAGGGTACGCGGTATGGTTTGGAATAGAGGTTTTAGGTTAGGTTTATTGGTGTGGTTTGGCTATGAATGGCGCTCCCCTCCAAATGGGGGGTTTGATTGGCTTCCTCTCTAGGTGTCCACGGTTTAATTCGGTTTTAGTTCTTTTTTGGTTTTAGTAATAGTTTCGTTCATTTTTTTTGTCTTTGGAAAAAAATTACGTAAGTTTCAAAATAAAAGGTTTAAACAAAAAATAAAGAATCTTTATGAGATATTTACATGCAGGGGCGGACCCACATTGAGTGGGTCGGGGTCCATGGACCCCAATGTTTTTAAAAAAGAATTAGTAGATTTGGTATTTTAAATTGTATAAGGACCCCATAAATACAATTAGGTGGACACCATAGAAAGAAAAGGAAAGCTAGTGTGGTGGTAAATCTCCTTCTTTTCCAATAAGAGGTCATGGTTTCAATCCTTGTATAAGCCCATCTTTTCTCTTTTTTTTTTTAAATCTAGTTCAAACCTCGTTTTGACCCAACCCGAACGAGAACCGACCCGAAAATTTTAACACTTTGTTATGAAAATTTTGAACACCGAAAAAAATGGACCCCATTGAAAAAAATCCTGGGTCTGCCACTGTTTACATGTAAGTTATTGTATATATAACCTTTTTGGGTTTTTGGGATAGTGTAAAAAGGGTCTAAAGTATGAGAAATGTAAAAAGTGTTTTAAACAATTAGATATTTGATCTAATGGTTGAGATCAATAGAGACCAAATTGTAAATTGTGTTTTAATTATTTGGACTGATTTGAAAATTGTAGAGGTAATAGTGTCTTTTTATATGTTTCAAATAAGGTAACCTCTCCGGAATTCCAACGATCCATTTTTAAACTAACACTAAAAATCCGGACATCCTAAAAATCCGGAAACACGTAACTGCTACCAGAAATATATAACACTATATAACACCATATAAACACCATATGCTATGTAACACTATATAACACTATATAACAATATATAACACCATATAAACACCAGATAACGCAATGTAACACTATATAACACTATACATCCATCATATACCTACTACGAGAAGATATAACATTATAACACTATACATCATCATAGACAGCTACCAGAAAATATAACACTATAACATTGTATAAAACTTTCATCTGCATCCATCACTATATAACACTCTATAAAACTTTCATTTTGCGATATTCGTAAAGTTATAATTGATGAACGATAAAAAAAAATACAAATTTGTAGATTAATTTGTATTCCCAAAATAAAGGGTGGCGGTTATGGAAGGATATCAATTAATTGAATCAATGAGAAAATTACTTGTTTACCCTTTTGAATTAATTTAGATTGAGGACACATGTCATCTCCACAATATTTCTAACACTTCTCACACTTTTGAATTAATGTACATGATCTTTAATCTAACCTTTTTAATTGATATCGTTCACCTAAACCTAACATTTTAATCTATTTTTTATGTTTCTTCAAAGTTTTTATTAAATCGTTTTCTTTTATAATAGTTTGAAGATCATTTGATTTATATATCAAATTTTGTAATTTCTTGTAGGCAATAGATAAAGCATTTCAATTATAAATAAACATGTTAATGTTTTTATTGTAAATAGTTAACATTTAATAATAAAATTAATAATTGCTACTAACGTGAGTTAAACATTTACACATAAAAATATATGGATTGGGCCTACTATTGTAATTTATCGGTTATTGAAAATGGTTATCTGAAAACCGAACAGAGATTTTCGGTTTTCAAAATCCGAAAAACAAACCGCCAGTCTTTGTTTCGGTTCGATTATTTCGGTTTTCTACTCACCCCTAGGTCTTCCTCACCTGCAAAATGGAGTCCACAAGAGTTTCCCCTTTTTAACGCCTACCATTACGCTCACAAGAGCCCCCTTGAAACCCCTTTAGTGCCCCCCCCCATGGCGTCTACGAGACGGTGTTCAACGCGTTAGTAGCTGATATAGAGATGAGATGAGATGTCACTCCACACCATCTAGCCTTAGGAAGACGTGGTTCCGGTCACCATTCTGGATCAATCGATGAGTATTCACCACTTCCCTCAAATAAAATCTCATTTACCTTCAAAGTTAATTTATTTTTATTATCTTTTGTAGTTTTTCATTTAATTTAATTTTTTTTTTCTAAACATGTGTTCATTAGCTTCTTAAAGACTACATACGCACTTTTGTTTAACTTCTTTTTTTGATATTCTTATATAGTATAGATTTTAATGAAAACCGAATTTTTATTTAAAATTGAGAAAAACCAAAGAGAAATAGAGATAAAACTGAATTGTTATAATTCATTCTATTCAACACTACAATATATAGATATATGATATTCACCAAAATACATATTTTTATTCCCCCATTTTATGCGTTTTTGGCAGTAAAACCAAGAATCAGATACTTAATCGGGTGTATTTTTGTTTACAGACCTAAAACAGCATGCCAAACAAGAAGATGATGAAAACGAGGATTTTCCGGGCGAAACGACTGAGTTACAAAGATTCTGTAAAGAAAACTGATCTGGGCGAGTGGCACGACCGTGCCATAATCGGCATGCCCATGCCGATCTGATGAAATGTCTCAGCCCGGCAGTGCACGCCAGTGCGATCAGGAGTGCAAGGGATCTTCGGGAACACACGACCGTGCGACTGGAGGAACGACCGTGCATGGTCTGTGATCTCGGATGCACTGCCTGAGCAGTTGGTCGTGCCAACGTCATCTCGGAAATGAACGACCGTGCAACACATGGCACGCCCGTGCCGATCTGAAGACCGGTCCAAGATTCGCTGATGTCAAACGGTATGGTGAACAGTACATTAAAGTGCACGACCGTGCACTTTAATCGCACGACCGTGCACTTTAATCGCACGACCGTGCGATCTGAAAATGTTATAAAAAACAGAAGGGAGTAATCAGTTCGCAACTCTGGACTTTTGGGAGCTTTTATGGCGATTTATCAGGCTCCGGAGGCTTTGCTTTCACCCGGAATCAAGCCCTCATCATGCCGATTAGCTCCGTTGTCATCTTGATTCTCAATCTAGTGCTTGTTTATGGTTTGATTCTTGAATCTTTCCATGATTTTGTTATAATTCAATCATTTTGGTTGATGATTATGTATTATTGTAAGCCTAAGGGCAAAAACACTAGTAATCCTTGCTTAATAACAACCATTAGTATGTTAATTATGTCTGTAATGACACTTGAAGCATTTTCTATGTTAATCCTTGATGATTAGTTTGCAACCTTGTTTATTGATGTTGAATTCTTGATTATAGTTAATTGTCTTGGATGATTAGTATGTGGTTAGTTGAGTTATTTGCAAAAAGAAGCTTAATTAATCATGTATTAGTAAACTTTTAACTAGTTTAACTTGTTTAAAATGTCTACACCATGATACTAGAAGTGGTTAGTGGTTTAATAAGGGGAAATTAATGTTAATCAAGAAGGCTTTCCCTCACGGAAGGACCTTAACGGGTTAAATGGTGTTGTTATGAATTCTTGACATAAGTTGTTAACTTAGTTAGTAGTTTAGGCCAAAATTGCTTTCTTGGTGAATTTATGCTCAAGATTTGTAAAATGAAATCGGTTGTGATTTAATCTAGTTTATGCTTGTCTCGTTGGTTACACTGTGTTTATCGGTGTTACTTTCCTTGATTAAGTTGTGATAATTGTCAAGTTTGCATGTATCCGTACAATGATTAGACAATGATTAGTGCTTAATGACTGTGCTGAATTTCAATTAATGACTTAAATTGCTTTCTGATGATTGTTATCATACATACATGTGCATCATATATTGCAAATGATATATCATTATTGCATGCAAACTTTATTGATTCAAATGATGCACGAAACAAAGATAACACAGTTATCAGATAAATCAGAAAAATACTGACACAGTTCAGTACATAGACAGACATGGTAATGAGACACAAAATGAGCCAGAAACCAAGAGTTACAGTAGTATAGTATGTATGAAAGTAAGGATCATAAAACTGCCTTCCTAGTGATAGTTTAAGTGCCGGAAAGTGCCTAAAACTCACATAAACTACAGAATTTTGTAGAATTCAGGAAAATTCAGCATTTAAACAACTTGATATCATGCAGAAATATGGTTAAATGGTCCAGAATGCTTTCCTAAGTGTCGAGAATCAAAACTGTCACAAAAGGTGACATAAAGCACACTAAACTGCATAGTTTAGCACCTTAACGAACCGGTAACCAACCGAACAACCGAACACTACCCGAAACACCAAATTTTCACTAGAAGCATTGTTTTATCATTACCAAGCTAGTTATGGTCCCCGAACATCATAACACACTATATAACATACTAATAACTAAACACCTAACAAGATTTCTTAGATTTCAACCATTAACATTAACTTACCTTTACAAACTAACCAAGACCCCCCCTAACTACACGGTTACAAGGTGGCCCCCACCTTGATTTTATTTGCTTAAATTATTTGATCTTGTTTCCACTTTATGAGCATATAACACATTGGATTGAAAGATGTTGGAGGATTATATACTTAACCACTAGTTCACCATTCATTCATTTCTTCATAACATACTTCACTCAAAACTCTCTTCCTCTCCCTCTTTGGTCTCGGCCGAACACAACCACCAACACCACCATCATCATCAATCATCTTCCATCCAATCTCTACATATACAAAGGTGTAAGAAGCCATACAAGGAAGCTAGGAACTCTTGGAAGTTGAAGGACCTCTCATACAAGCTTTTAACCACATCATCTTCATCTTATGATCATCCCTGCCTTGAGCTAGTAGTAAGATCATCTACACTCCATTTTACATCTTATTTAGTTGGTTAAAGAATCATACAAGTAACTAATCTTGAAGAACACTATGAATCAAGAACATGAAACTTGAACATAAGCTTAAAAATCATAAGAAATCATGTTGTTTAAGTGTTGTTATGATATTTGATTGTTGATTGTTTGTGATTATGATGTTAAACATCATATGATCTTGCTAGATGGTGATTAAAGACATAATCTAGCAAGATGAGAGGATGATTATGTTGAAGATCAAAGTGATCATCATTATGTAAAGCATGAACTTGAAAGATAAATTGTTTTCTTGAAGTATGATGATCAAAGTGAACATAAAGTCTTGTAAACATATGATTTTAAGAATGATTTTTCAAGAAACCAAGTTAAAAATACAAGATTTACATGAGCTTGGTTCTTAAAGAAACTAACCACATGTTTAGTGGTTAATCAAGTGTAGGATCATGTGTTTAACAAGAAAAACTCAAGAAGAAATATTTTTAGAAAAATGATTTACAAGTTGTGAATATCTAAATTCTTCAATAATGATGTTTTTAAATAAATAACCCCACTTTAAAGGGTAACTAAGCTTACTAAACACACTAGTAAGTTACTACAATTTTTTATAAATTTTCAAGTTCATGAAGTAGTGATTAAAGCTTGATTTTGGCAAATTGGTAAGTATTGTTTGATGTGTTGATGATTGTGATGATTTATAAAAGAAAATGATATGCTTTGAAAGCATGGAAACCTCCATTTTTAAGGGGAAACTATGGCAAAATTTTTCTAAAAATTAAACACTTAGAAATATATTTTTAAACAAATATTTACAATTATATTTTAAACCATGAATTTTCATATAAAGTTTGCCATAATTTTTGTTACAAAAATTATAAATATTGGAGGTTGGTCTTTGTAAATAAAAGTGACTAAATATGTATTTAGGAAAATATATATTTAGATGTCACTATGTGTGTGATTATTTGTATATTATGTGTATTAGTTATATTATTTTAGGACTTGAAATAATATAACTCACCAAAATACCAAGAAATTACAATACAAAATATTACCAAAAATTCCAAGAAATAAATATGTAATTTATACCCAAAATATTGGAGAAACCGAACAAGGAATATAACTTACATAAATATTCTGGAAATAAATTCATAAGTATATTTTGGAAATTGGTATTTTGGACACCAAGAGAACAAAAATATGGTTCTTACAATTATTACAAAATATATCATATTTTTTACAAGGAGAAAATATATATTATTTTTTGGTAAATAAAAATATATATATTTTCTTGAGATTATTAGAAGATATATTTTTTGGGAGAAAATATATATTTTCCTAAATAAATATGGAATACATTACTTTTGGGTGAAAAATATATTTATATATATTTTCTAAGTTAAACTTGAAAATATATTATTTTTGAGACTTATATGAAAATATAAATATTTTTGCCAAGGGAAAAATTATAATTAATTTTTCTATTTAATATTTCTTAAAATATATATTTTGAGAATATATATTGATGAATATTTATTAAGAGTATTATTCCGGAAAAATAAATACAAAAATTAAGTATAAGAATACTTAATAAACACAATAAAAATACGTATTCTCGTACGTATAAATACACCGGAATACGCCACCTACACTTGGTAAAAATACACAGGGTTAAGAATACGGGTATGAATACACCCATCCTTGGGAAGTTATACATGTACTAATACATAAATGTGACAAGTTAAAATATATTACTTTAACAATTATTCCAAAATTTAATAAATATAATTTAAATTAAAATATTTATTATTTTAACAAATAATTATGTAACTTGGAATAATATTGAAGACACGAAGAAACGTAACTCAAAGACAATAATTAAGGCTAAGTCAAGCCACGACCCGCCTGTCTAATAAATCGTAGTACATTGTAGGTAGTCGTGCACACGAGTAGCAGTTTTGGGTTACATTGAGTACAAGACGCAAGACTGTGAGTTCATGTCCCCCTTTTTCTTTTAATTGTTTTCAGTTTTATAACTTTGGGGGTGAAGTACATGTTACAAATTGTTTATAAACATTTACATATGGTATGATTAGCTAAGGAAGGTACTGTTAGATCATGTGAATGGGTAGGCGCACACTTAAGACCATTAATCCTCGTATAAGGACCGAGGAACACGAGTGATAGATCTATTTGGGTGTAGCGAGCCCACACCCATGAGGACCAGGATTTGGCCCATGAGGTGACCATGTCTTCCAGCCGGAAGCCCGGTACAAATACATGCATACTTACAATTATTACAAGGTTTATTCGTGCACACATACAAAACACATGAACTCGCTTAACTTTTGTTGATATTTTCAAACTACATGTATTTCAGGAAACTAATTGTGGATCTGGCGGGAGCTGAAGTTTTCAAGTCATGTCTCTAATAAAAGATGTCATCCTATGTCAAGGGTTTGGGTTGTGTATCTTGTCCTGGATAAGATACATAGTTCAAAACCTAGTTTATTCGTGTCTTTTGTGAAGTCCTTATGGAACTTAAAACATGTTGGTACTGTATTTGAATTTGAAGTCTGTGTTTAAGAAAACAATGTTGTTTGTAATGTTTTTTTTAAACTATCTATGGATGAACATCTTTGGTTTTATCATATAGCTGGTTGTTATGGTTTAATGCAATGATATTAAGCAAGTCACACATAATCACGCTTCCGCAAATGTCAGGGTGTGACAGTTTGGTATCAGAGCTTCAATTGTAGCGAACTAGGATTCTTTCTCGAGTCTAGACTACAATCATTAGGGCTCTCACGAAAATACTTTTACAACATGTTTTCGTTGCATACACAGAAATGCCCAGATCCATGGAACAAACGTTTTACAAAAAGAAAGACAAGAAACACGATTGCAAGGTCCCATTTGTGGTTTAGTCTGGGGTAGACTAGGAAAGATAGAAAAGATTCCATGAAGGATAATGTGAATACATGATTGAGTGATAACTGTCTTGATTGCATACTAAGTGATAGTGGTTAATATATGTGCATATGTTATGATTGTTATGTTGCATGCATCATGTCTTCTTCAGAGAGCGGATTATCAGACGTTGATGATCCTATGGCTATCGTCTCAGATGACGAGATTGCACCTGAGCCGGAGATACTTACATCAGATACAGAGAGTGACCCTGATATGCTATCGGATGACGAGGATGACTTCCAGCCGTTCGCGTTGCCCGACTTTGGCGATGATTTACCCCTTGCTGATGGTATTCCTGACGAGGATCCTTTTCTCATTCCTGTTCCAGTCCATGATCATCTCATCATTAGGCATCCTGATGGTGAGCACATCATGGCTCCTATCCTCGATCCTGTTCCTCTCGTGGTCATTCCTCCCGAGGATTGGCCTTTCGACGATTTGTTTGGTGATGACATTGATTTGTTTGTTGGTGGTCCTCCTGTTGATGCCCAGGGTGATGGAGAGATAGACGAGGATGTTATTGCTATCCCACCTCCTGAGATTATTGTTGTTGAGATATTCTCTGATTCTAGTTTGCACTTGGTCTCAGATTCCTTTGAGTCTCTGACGTCTTCAGCTTTACAGGCGGTCGAATTACAGCGTTATGCTATTGATTCTGATGATGATACTGCTATGTCAGCTGCATCATCTCCTCCACACGACCCCGAGCCTGGTCCTGAGCCAGATCTTGCTCCTTTTGATCAGCCTGATGTTGCACCTGCTGATCCTAAGCCGATACCTGATCATGACCCTATTCCTTTTGGTTTACCAGATATTGCACCCCTTATTCCTGACCCAGTTCCTACACCTATTGACCCTCCTTTTTTTTGAGCCATTTATTCTTCCACCCGCACCCGCTGATGTTGCTCCTCTCCCTCCTGTAGAGTCCGATGTCCATCACAACGACTTACCTATCGTTATCCTTCAGGAAATCCCTGCACCCTGTCCACGGGAAGGTACTTCAGGTCAGCACCTGCGTGATGATCCTTTTGCTTCAGCAGCTTTTCCCCAGATCCCTCATACTACACCATTTGCTCCTTTCACTTCTTCATCGCTTGATGAGCCACTCCGATGGTTCCCACCATACTCTATGCCGATTTTGGCCCTCTCATTTTGTTGGTTATACACGGGGATGAGTTGCTTTTATCGCTCCAGCTTCAGTTTGATATTATGAGTCGTAGAGTTTTGGAGCTTGAGTTGACTCCGCGTGCCCTACCATGTCCTTGTCAGCCTGCTTTTGTTCCCCCAGGTTCATCACCGTCTCCTTTTGCACATCCACCTACTCCTCTTACTCCTTTTCCAGAGTTTGATGCTCGATTTCTTACTGTCGAGCAGCAGATCAGTTATTTACTTCGTCATGTATATGAGCTCGAGGAGGAGCTTGCGCATGTTCGCAACTTGCTTTTCTTCCTTCCTCCTCCTCCACCATAAGCATAGTTGGGTTTTGGTCTTATGCAGATTGCATTACTTTTGGTGAGAGCACCACTATTGAGCCGAGATTGTGAAGATTTTTGAAGACCACCTTTTGACTATGTGATTTTGTATATTTATAGACTTATTGGACAAGGGTAGTGTGACCATGTGTCCCTTTTGATGTGATACACTTGTAAACAATATAACTGTGGTTGATGATTAATGAAAGCTCAATCGTCATGTTCTCACTAAATATATTGTTGGATTACTTGCTTATGTTGTGAATGTGTTGTTACATGATTGCTTCTATGATAAATGCTACTATATATACGTACTATATATTTATTTAATAAATAAGACCTGACCTATCCGATCTTCTTCTTAGAAGATGCCGCCGCGAAGGAACACCGACACCAACAATCCTTTGCCGACGACCGAGGCAGAATTATAGGAACGCATTTCGCATGCCATCGCACACCACGAGGCCCTACGCTCCGAACACAGCGGGGGTACCTCAGGGAATAACCCACCTAACGGTAATGTTTAAGTCACCTAAGACACATTACAATACGTTTGGACATTTCCATGTGTGCTTTGCTAATGCTTTCTGTGATGATGTTGCTTGTGTACATGATTTACCTACAAGCAATTTTTGGACTACAAGCCTTTGAACTTTGACAGTACTGGAGGTGCCGTAGCTTTTGTGAGATGGGCTGAGAAGACAAATTTTGTTCTGCGGATGAGTATATGTGCACCAGAGCACCAAGTCACATACATCTCTGGACTGTTTCTTGATGGGGCTCTGTCATGGTGGAACCTTCAGGTTCAGACTCTAGGTGAGGATGGGGCGTATGCTTTGACTTGGGATGAGTTGAAAGAGCTGATGCGAAAGAAGTATTGTTCGAGGGCAGAAATCTAGAAGTTGGAAACTGAATTTTGGAATTTGAAAATGGATGGTCCTAAGGTGGTTGAGTATGTACTGAGATTTCATGATTTGTCTCGTGTTGTCCCCTACTTGGTAGAACCAGAGTTCAAGAGGATCAAACGTTTCATCTGGGGTTTGGCACCTTAGATTCTCAGCATGGTGACTGCTTCTAAGCCTCCAACAATTACTGAAGTGATCGACTTGAGTGTGGCACTGACCGAAGAAGCGATTCATTTGGGAAAGTTCTCAATTTCTGAGACCAAGAAGAAAGAGACTCATGTAGAGTCGTCTGGAGAGAACAAAAGGAAGTTTTCGAATTTCAAGAAGGGTACCCAAGGGAATAACAACAATGCTAACAAGCGGAGAGATGCTAACCCACCAGCCGAGGTCAGGACTGGTGCTGCAAATGCTGAGAGCAGAGGAAAAGGATATATGGGCACTCTGCCCAAATGTGAAGTATGTTAGTTCCATCATGCTGGTCGATGCAGAATTGGGAAATGTGAAAATTGTGGAAAAGTTGGTCATTCTAAGGAGACATGCTGGTATGGAAACGGACGTGGAAATGGTGGGCAAGGAGGAAATGGAAATGGTAATGGCAACCGTGGTGGAAACGGTTATAGGAATAGAAACCAGGGAGGAAACAATAATCAGGGAGGTAATGGAAACCGGAACGGAAACGGGAATCAAGCGGGAAATGGAAACCGCGGAGGAAATAATAACAACAACCAAGGCAGAAATGGGGATGGACGCGGCCAAGGTTGTTATGGCTGCGGTGAAGCAGGGCATTTCAAGCGGGATTGCCCAAAGAATAATCAAGCTCGTGGAAGAGTTTTCAACATTGGAGCTAGGGAAGCTCGCCAAGATCCGAACGTAGTCACTGGTACGTTCCCTATTAATCAACATTTTGCATCTGTGCTATTTGATACCGGTGCCGACTATAGCTTCGTATCTCTAGAGTTTAAGAATATACTCGGTTTAGTAGCAAGTAAGTTAGATATACCATACTCGATAGAACTAGCTAATGGGAAGCTAGTGGAAGCCAATGAAGTGATTAGAGGCTATGTTATAGAACTTGGAGAGCGTGAGTTTTCGTTAGATCTTCTTCCAGTGGAATTGGGAAGTTTCGACGTAGTAGTTGGGATGGATTGGTTGTCGAGTAAGCGAGCTGAGATTGTATGCCATGAGAAGGTTATCCGCATCCCGATGGGGAATGAAGAGACGATCGTGATTCATGGGGAGAAGCATGATACGCCTCTACGGATTATTAGTTGTTTGAAGGCACAGAAGTTTTTGCGTAAAGGATGTGTTACCTTCTTAGCTCATGTCGTGGACAAACAAGCCGAAGAACCGAAGCTCTAGGACATCCCTGTGGTAAGGGAATATCCCGAAGTCTTCCCCCGAAGACTTGCCAAGATTACCACCTCAACGACAAGTCGAATTCCACATTGACTTGGTTCCAGGCGTCGCGCCTGTAGCCAAGGCACCTTACCAACTTGCGCCTTTAGAGATGCAAGAGTTGTCAGCGTAGCTTCAGGAGTTGCTAGATAAGGGATTTATAAGGCCAAGCTTCTCGCCTTGGGGAGCTCCAGTTCTGTTCGTCAAGAAGAAGGACGGTAGTTTTCGCATATGCATCGACTACCGGGAGCTAAACAAGTTGACCATCAAGAATCGGTATCCCTTGCCGAGAATTGATGATCTATTCGATCAACTTTAGGGTTCAAGTTACTATTCCAAGATCGATCTTCGATCAGGTTATCACCAGCTGCGGATTCAAGAAGAGAGTATACCAAAACTGCCTTCAGAACTCGTTATAGACATTACGAGTTTCTAGTAATGCCGTTTGGGTTGACTAATGCGCCGGCGGTGTTTATGGACTTAATGAACCGGGTTTGCAAGCCATATCTCGATAAATTCATGATTGTATTTATCGATGATATCTTGATCTATTCGCGGACAAAAGAAGACCATGAGCAACACCTCAGAGCCATCCTAGAACTGCTAAAGAAGGAGAAGCTCTACGCTAAGTTCTCGAAGTGCGAGTTTTGGATACGAAAAGTGCAGTTCCTCGGTCACGTGGTAAACGAGAATGGAATTCATGTGGATCCCACCAAGATCGAGGCGATTAAGAATTGGGAAACTCCGAAGACGCCAACCGAGATCCGACAGTTTCTAGGTTTAGCAGGCTACTATCGCAGGTTCATTGAGGATTTCTCCAAGATCGCTCAACCGCTGACCTCCCTTACTCAAAAGGATAAGAAGTAGAAATGGGGAGACAGACAAGAAGAATCTTTTCAGCTGCTTAAGAATAAGTTTTGCGATGCACCTATTTTATCCCTACCCGAAGGCACCGACGACTTCATGGTCTATTGTGACGCCTCGCGTCAGGGTTTGGGATGTGTGATAATGCAACGCCAAAAGGTTATCGCTTATGCTTCATGCCAATTAAAGGTCCATGAGAAGAACTACACCACGCATGATTTGGAGTTAGGCGCAGTGGTGTTTGCTTTGAAGATTTGGCGACATTATCTGTATGGTACTCGATGTACGATTTTTACAGATCACAAGAGCCTTCAGCACATATTCGATCAGAAAGAGCTTAATATGAGATAACGACGTTGGGTCGAGTTGTTAAATGATTATGATTGCGAAATCAAGTACCATCCATGAAAGGCGAATGTGGTAGCAGACGCCTTAAGCCGGAAAGAAAGGATCAAGCCCATAAGGGTTAGGGCTTTGGAGATGATTATTCAGACAGATCTCTCGTTGCGTATTCGTGCTGCACAAAGGGAAGCTCTTAAGAAAGAGAACATTAAGGATGAATATCTCCGAGGAATGGAGAAAAAGTTGGTACCCAACGAGGAAGGAACCTTGTATTTTATGGGACGTATTTAGGTTCCGCTTTTTGGTGGTCTTAGAGACATTATTTTTGATGAAGCTCATAAATCGAGGTACTCGATCCATCTAGGATCGGACAAGATGTACCAATATTTGAAGGATTATTACTGGTGGCCAAGACTTAAGGGTGATGTTGCTATGTTTGACTTATGCCAAAGTGAAGGCCGAGTATCAGAAGGCTTCAGGTCTTCTGCTACAACCAGAAATACCCATGTGGAAGTGGGAGCAGATTTCTATGGATTTTATAACGAAGTTGCCCAGGACTCCCAGAGGTCATGATACGATTTGGGTAATCGTGGACCGACTGACAAAGTCTGTGCACTTCTTGTCGATTAGAGAGAAGGATAACACTGGTAAGCTAGCTGAGCTTTACCTAAGGGAGATAGTTGCACGTCATGGAGTGCCTATCTCGATTATATCAGATAGAGATGGACGGTTTGTGTCAAGGATTTGGCAATCCTTTCAAGAAGCTTTTGGTTCTCAGTTAAATCTGATTACAGCTTTTCACCCGCAGACGGACGGACAAAGTGAGAGAACGATTCAGACGTTAGAAGATATGCTATGTGCTTGTGTAATGGATATAGGTGGCAGTTGGGATACGGTTGAGTTCTCCTATAACAACAGCTACCATACAAGCATCCAAGTTGCACCATTCAAGGCTCTCTACGGACGCAAGTGTCGATCGCCGTTGTGCTGGGCAGATGTAGGTGATAGACAGATGGTTGGTCCCGAACTGGTCCAAGAAACAACTGATAAGATCGTACAGATCCGAGAGCGCATTAAGGCGGCTCGTGATCTCCATAAGAGTTATGCGGACCAGAGACGAAAACCCTTGGAATTTGAAGTGGGTGATATGGTTTTTTTTAAGTTTCACCTTGGAAAGGTGTGGCACTCTTTGGGAAGCGTGGTAGTTAAACCCACGTTATATCGGACCATTCAGGATTCTAGAAAGGGTTGGTTCGGTGGCATATAAGTTGGAGCTATCGGCAGAACTTAATGGTGTTCATGTTACATTTCATGTATCTAATCTGAAGAAAAGTCCAACACAAGAAACAGTGGTTATCCCTGCAGATGAAGTTCACATTGATGACACACTCCACTTTACCGAAGAACCCGTTGAGGTTACAGATTGGAAGGTTAACAAGACTCAGAGGAGTAGTGTTAAGCTTGTCAAGGTTAGATGGAACGCGCGTCACGGCCCAGAGTTTACCTGGGAGCGTTAAGACCGTATGAAAGCAAAATACCCACATTTGTTCCCCAACTCCCCTGCAACTAATAGTAAAGCTTAAAATTTCAGGACCAAATTTTCTTAACAGGGGGAGAATGTGATAATTGTCAAGTTTGCATGTATCCGTACAATGATTAGAAAATGATTAGTGCTTAATGACTGTGCTGAATTTCAATTAATGACTTGAATTGCTTTCTGATGATTGTTATCATACATACATGTGCATCATATATTGCAAATGATATATCATTATTGCATGCAAACTTTATTGATTCAAATGATGCACGAAACAAAGATAGCACAGTTATCAGATAAATCAGAAAAATGCTGACGGAGTTCAGTACATAGACAGACATGGTAATGAGACACAAAATGAGCTAGAAACCAAGAGTTACACTAGTATAGTGTGTAGGAAAGTAAGGATCATAAAACTGCCTTCCTAGTGATAGTTTAAGTGCCGGAAAGTTCCTAAAACTCACAAAAACTGCAGAATTCTGCAGA
Organism: Helianthus tuberosus; assembly: GCA_030545235.1. Lineage (NCBI taxonomy): Eukaryota > Viridiplantae > Streptophyta > Magnoliopsida > Asterales > Asteraceae > Helianthus > Helianthus tuberosus. Next base: position 50,242,002 of record CM060427.1, on the reverse strand, counting down.
ATTCAGCAAAATTTAGCATTTAAACACCTTGATATCATGCAGAAATATGGTTAAATGGTCCAGAATGCTTTCCTAAGTTTCGGGAATCAAAACTATCACAAAAGGTAACATAAAGCACACTAAACTGCATAGTTTAGCACCTTAACGAACCGGTAACCAACCGAACAACCGGACACTACCCGAAACACCAAATTTCCACTAGAAGCATTGTTTTATCATTACCAAGCTAGTTATGGTCCCTGAATATCATAACTCACTATATAACATACTAATAACTAAAAACCTAACTAGATTACTTAGATTTCAACCATTAACCTTAACTTACCTTTACAAACTAACCAAGACCCCCCCTAACTACACGATTACAAGGTGGCCCCCACCTTGATTTTATTTGCTTAAATTATTTGATCTTTATTTCCACTTTATGAGCATATAACACATTGGATTGAAAGATGTTGGATGATTATATACTTAACCACTAGTTCACCATTCATTCATTTCTTCATAACATACTTCACTCAAAACTCTCTCCCTCTCCCTCTTTGGTCTCGGCCAAACACAATTACCACACCACCATCATCATCAATCATCTTCAATCCAATCTCTACATATACAAAGGTGTAAGAAGCCATACAAGGAAGCTAGGAACTCTTGGAAGTTGAAGGACCTCTCATACAAGCTTTTAACCACCTCATCTTCATCTTGTGATCATCCCTAGCCTTGAGCTAGTAGTAAGATCATCTACACTCCATTTTACATTTTATTTAGTTGGTTAAAGAATCATACAAGTAACTAATCATGAAGAAAACTATGAATCAAGAACATGAAACTTGAACATAAGCTTAAAAATCATAAGAAATCATGTTGTTTAAGTGTTGTTATGATATTTGATTGTTGACTGTTTGTGATTATGATGTTAAACATCATATGATCTTGCTAGATGGTGATTAAACACATAATCTATCAAGATGAGAGGATGATTATGTTGAAGATCAAAGTGATCATCCTTATATAAAGCATGAAATTGAAAGATAAATTGTTTTCTTGAAGTATGATGATCATAGTGAACATAAAGTCTTGTAAACATATGATTTTAAGAATGATTTGTCAAGAAACCAAGTTAAAAATACAAGATTTACATGAGCTTGGTTCTTAAAGAAACTAACCACATTTTTAGTGGTTAATCAAGCGTAGGATCATGTGTTTAACAAGAAAAACTCAAGAAGAAATATTTTTAGAAAAATGATTTACAAGTTGTGAAGATCTAAATTCTTCAATAATGATGTTTTTAAATAAATAACCACACTTTAAAGGGTAACTAAGCTTACTAAACACACTAGTAAGTTACTACAAATTTTTATAAATTTTCAAGTTCATGAAGTAGTGATTAAAGCTTGATTTTGGCAAATTGGTAAGTATTGTTTGATGTATTGATGATTGTGATGATTTATAAAAGAAAATGATATGCTTTGAAAGCATGGAAACCTCCATTTTTAAGGGGAAACTATGGCAAAATTTTTCTAAAAATTAAACACTTAAAAAATATTTTTAAACAAATATTTACAAGTATATTTTAAACCATGAATTTTCATATAAAGTTTGCCATAATTTTTGGTACACAAATTATAAATATTGGAGGTTGGTCTTTGTAAATAAAAGTGACTAAATATGTATTTAGGAAAATATATATTTAGATGTCACCATGTGTGTGATTATTTGTATATTATGTGTATTAGTTATATTATTTTAGGACTTGAAATAATATAACTCACCAAAATACCAAGAAATTACAGTACAAAATATTACCAAAAATCCCAAGAAATAAATATGTAATTTATACTCAAAATATTGGAGAAACCGAACAAGGAATATAACTTACATAAATATTCCGGAAATAAATTCATAAGTATATTTTGGTAATTGGTATTTTGGACACCAAGAGAACAAAAATATGGTTCTTACAATTATTACAAAATATATCATATTTTTGACAAGGAAAAAATATATATTATTTTTGGGTAAATAAAAATATATATATTTTCTTGAGATTATTAGAAGATATATTTTTTTGGGAGAAAATATATATTTTCCTAAATAAATATGGAATACATTACTTTTGGGTGAAAAATATATTTATATATATTTTCTAAGCTAAACTTGAAAATATATTATTTTTGAGACTTATATGAAAATATAAATATTTTTGCCAAGGGAAAAATTATAAATAATTTTTCTATGTAATATTTCTTAAAATATATATTTTGAGAATATATATTGATGAATATTTATTAAGAGTATTATTCCAAAAAAATAAATACAAAAATTAAGTATAAGAATACTTAATAAACACAATAAAAATACGTATTCTTGTACGTATAAATACACCGGAATACGCCACCTACACTTAGCAAAAATACACAAGGTTAAGAATACGGGTATGAATACACCCATCCTTGGGAAGTTATACATGTACTAATACATAAATGTGACAACTTAAAATATATTACTTTTACAATTATTCCAAAATTTAATAAATATAATTTAAGTTAAGTCAAGGCACGACCCGCCCGTCTAATAAATCGTAGTACATTGTAGGTAGTCGTGCACACGAGTAGCAGCTTTGGGTTACATTGAGTACAAGACGCAAGACTGTGAGTTCATGTCTCCCTTTTCTTTTAACTGTTTTCAGTTTTATAACTTCGGGGGTGAAGTACATGTTACAAATTGTTTACAAACGTTTACATATGGTATGGTTAGCTAAGGAAGGTACTGTTAGATCACGTGAATGGGTAGGCGCACACTTAAGACCATTAATCCTCGTATAAGGACCGAGGGACATGAGTGATAGATCTATTTGGGTGTAGCGAGCCCACACCCATGAGGACCGAGATTTGGCCCATGAGGTGACTATGTCTTCCAGCCAGAAGCCCGGCACAAAATATGCTAGGTTTGAGCCTTCCTACGCCGTTGCACACATGTTAATGGCCTTGCAAACTATTAACTGATATGTTTCCTTGTTGCTTTCATACCGGGGTTTTACAAATACATACATACTTACAATGATTACAAGGTTTATTCGTGCACACATACAAGACACATGAACTCGCTCAACTTTTTTTGATATTTTCAAACTACATGTATTTCAGGAAACTAATTGTGGATCTGGCGGGCGCTGAAGTTTTCAAGTCATGTCTCTAATAAAAGATGTCATCCTGTGTCAAGGGTTTGGGTTGTGTATCTTATCCAGGATAAGATACATAGTTCAAAACCTTGTGAAGTCCTTATGGAACTTAAAACATGTTGGTACTGTATTTGAATTTGAAGTCTGTGTTTAAGATTTAAAACAATGTTGTTTGTTATGTTTTTTTTTAAACTATCTATGGATGAACATCTTTGGTTTTATCATATAGTTGTTTGTTATGGTTGAATGCAATGATATTAAGCAAGTCACACATAATCACGCTTCCGCAAAAGTCAGGGTGTGACATAAGTGAAGTTAGAAAACTCCTAACGGATGACAAACTTTTCTTTAGGGGATTTTCATAGACATTTGTCAATTGGGCGTTAAAGAACAATTTTAGGTGGTTAAAGTGTGTTTATCGTTTTAGCTTTCCATAGAGTTGTCATGTTAGGATTCCCGAAAGGGATACTAATTGTCATGAAAAAAAGGAAAATTGACCAAGTGTTTTAACTGGCAAAACCGACTTAGTTCACAAACTTTGGTTGTGCATAAAGCAAGGCTATTTATTTATTTTCATATTTGGAGTCTGTTATGTTTATGAAAGTTTATGTTTAAGTCTTATTTTTAGTTTAAACAAATTATCCACTTATCTTTCTACCGGTAATTTAATGACAAAGGTTTAGTATTATTCCTCTGCCCACATCCTTGGATCGACATTTGGTTCTTACCGATACTTTACTACATATATGACGGGGTACAGTTGCCATTTCATGTGTGTTTTAATGTTGAAGTATAAATCATTTTTATAAATTTAAAACCGAATCGTGTATAAAATTCATTGTAAAAATATGTATATAGACGCACACGTCAAGTTTTTTTGCGTCGTTGCCGGGGATGTGGCGAGCTTCAGGAACGACCCGAGTCAATATCTTATCGGTGTACATACTTGTGAATATTCGTAAATATTTTCTTGATTATTTATTTGTTTATTTATTTGTTAATATTTCTTGTTTTTTGATTCAATTTATCCGTTCTTAAGCTTATTTTAAACACTTGCAAATTTTTATTTCATTTATTTGTTCGAATTTGAACTAATTATTCGTTTATTCTTTGAGTTTTCGGCTCCGAAAAATTATTTTTATACTAGCCGATTTGATTATTTTATTTGTTTTGAATTTTATAAAATTTCGGGTCTATTTTTGATTTTTTATAAAATTTTTCAGCCCTTTTTATAGAAAATCTGTTTTATTACTGCAAAAAAAACATATTTATTATAATAATATAATATTCACGTGTGTCAATTTTTCGTTGGCAGGTTGATGTCCTCAACCCCCGTTCCTGACGCCGTTGAGCTTTCAGACGAACCCGAGCGTGATCTGAGGAGACGTCTTCGTGATAGATCCCGCGCGGTTGCACTGCGACTCGCAGCAGCTGCGGACGAGCAGGTGGTACCCGCTGAAGCCGAGGGCTCAGGGGACGTATGAAACAACGTTCAGCAAGCAAGATGCTAAACCGCATCTTATCAGGTGGATCTTATTGCTGCAGGAATTTGATATTGAAATTCAGGACAAAAATGGTTCGTTGAATGTAGCGGCTGACCATCTTTCTCGATTGGAGCATGGAGACATCAAGGACACACGTTGGGATCCAATAAATGACAATTTCCCACACGAGTCCCTGATGAGTGTCGAGGAATGCGATGAGACGCCTTGGTTCGCCGATTTTGCGAACTATCTTGCTTGTGGGATCCTCATTAAAGTATTGATGCACCAACAAAAGAGAAAATTCTTTGCGGACCTCAAGCACTACATTTGGGACGACCCTTTCTTGTTTAGAATTGGAGCTGATCAGGTGATTAGGAGATGTGTGTCTGGAAAGGAGGCGACTGACATTCTGCGCCACTGTCACGAGGGACCTACCGGAAGTCACCACGGAGCCAATTTCACCGCTAAAAAGGTGCTTGATTCAGGGTTTTATTGGCCAACAATATTTCGTGATGCGTAGAAATGGGTCTGTGCGTGCGATGCCTGCTAGAGGGCAGCAAATATATCGGCATGCGACGAAATGCCTCAAAATTGGATACAAGTATGTGAAGTCTTTGATATTTGGGGAATAGACTTCATGGGGCCATTTCCCCCCTCGCGAGGAAACAAATATATCTTGGTTGCTGTTGATTATGTATCAAAGTGGGCCGAGGCACAGGCCTTACCCACCAATGATGCCAGGGAAGTCGTGAGGTTTCTGAAGAGTTTGTTTGCCTGGTTTGGTGCACCAAAGGCACTGATCAGTGACAGAGGGACACACTTTTACAACACTCAGCTTGAGAGAGCTCTGTCCCAATATGGTTTGCACCATAGATTATCCACGCCCTATCATCCACAAACAAGTGGGCAAGTGGAGGTCACGAACCGGGGGTTGAAGAGAATCCTTGAGCGGTCGGTGGGTGCAAACCGCAAGGATTGGTCAGAAAAACTGGATGAAGCACTTTGGGCTTTCCGTACGGCGTACAAGACGCCTATTGGGACTACTCCCTTTAGGCTTGTTTACGGAAAAACATGCCATTTACCCGTGTAGTTGGAGCACAAGGCGATGTGGGCTCTTAAAACTGCAAATCTAGATCTTAAAACCGGAGGTGAAGCCCGGTTCCTGCAGATTCATGAATTAGAAGAGCTACGACATCACGCTTATGAAAGCTCCGTGTTATACAAAGAACGTACCAAGAGATTGCATGACAAACGCTTGAATGACCATAAACAATTCCAAGCGGGAGATCTTGTCATACTCTACAACTCGAGGTTGCGTTTATTTCCAGGCAAGTTGCACTCGCGTTGGACAGGGCCGTATACGGTAAAGGAGGTGTTTCCGTATGGGACCGTTACGATTGAGAACGTGGATGGTGTAACTTTCAAGGTGAATGGGCACCGTTTAAAGCTCTACGTGGCAGGGCCGATCGAGTCGGCGGTGGAGGTTATCGAACTCCACACCCCGCATGCATCATAAGTGTGGGGAGGAGAGTCTACGCTACTGACTCGAGGATCAAAAATGTAGCAGGCGCGTCTCATGCGCTTAGGGGTAAAATTGTCCTAGTTTTTGTTTTTGTCGTTTTTCCGTGTTTTTGGTAGTTTTTCGTAGGACTATACAGTTCTCGATCATACCGGACGAAGAATCTATGTGAGAAAATTGTTAAATCAGTTTGCGTATTGCAAAAGTGGAGGAAACAGGTCGGAACAGCCCTTAAAAATGGGTTCTATGAAAAACGCACTAATCTGCAGGTCTCGCACACCCGTGCCACCATCAGCACGTCCGTGCCGATCCAATCCAGCACCCTGATCTGCACCATCGTGCAGTCCGAGAACAGCGTGCCAGGATCAGTGATCATCGGAGTTGCACAACCGTGCATCATATCGCATGACCGTGCGGATGGCCAGGGGCAGTTTTGTCCAGTCACTATATAAAGGCCTTTTCTGCACTTCCCTCTTCAAAACTCATGAACCCTAGTCGCACAATCGTTCCAGACCAATTTCCTCTCCAAAATCCCACCATTTTTTGCAATATTTCTCAGATTCTTTGAACAAGGTATGTCATTCTTCTTGATTTTCTATTCTAATCTCGTTCTAGGCCTAGGTATTTCAGATTTCTTCAAGGAATTTTAGGGTTCTCTTCATAAATACAAACGAAACCCTAACCCTTGCGAGAATGATGCAATTTGTGAACTCCTAGTCGGTTTCCTAACCCCCAATCACTAGTAATTTAATGATTTTCAAAAAAATTTAGTGTCCAAGTGATTGGGGCTGAAGAACTGCTGTAAGTCGATTCGCACGGAAGTGCCGTTGGTCGCACGGTAGTGCCGATTGGTCTGTTCATGATTTATGTTGTGGTGTCGGTGACGCACGGTGGTGCAACGAGTCGCACGTCCGTGCAGTTCCGACAAGTGCCAAGCACCACTGATGATCTCGGTGACGCACGACCGTGCGTCAGGTCGCACGCCCATGCGGATTGCCCAGATCAGTTTCACAGTAGCTTCATAATGGTATGCTAGGCTGCTCCGTTCGATGTTTTTCTATTCCTCTTTGTCTAACAATAATTTCTCGTGCAGATGAACCATCCTTTCCTCTACTTTGATCAAAACAACCCGCGGTACCATCCTTGCCTTACCAGACTCAATGAACTTTGGCAGAGGCGGGATCAAATTGGTAACCCAAGGAGATTGAGTTGGGATGTCATGGAAGAGCTGAACCAATCAGACCGGCTAGAAGAAATGTTATCACTTCTGTTTTCCCGATTGGTCAACATTAACCGCCCCATTTACTTAGAGCTCACCTTGGAATACTTTGCAACGTACTCCTACGAGAAACCAAAGGCGAGCCGAAACCCGGATTTCTGACACAAGAAACGGGTTAATTTCAGATTGGGTGGTCATTGGCATAGTTGGACCGTAGGGAGGTTGGGAAGAAGACTCGGAATCTACACAGAAGATGAGATGGATTCCGAGTTTTTCACTGAGCAGTTCACTTTTCCAAGAGAGCAGGGGAGGGTTGATTTTTGGGCATGGGTTGCTGTTGGTCCACCATATGATCCTCGAGTGGCGAAACCTCGTGACTGAGAGACCCTCTACTTAGGGTCATGCATCACATTTTCAGATATATTATTGCGGGGTGCATGGACAGTTTGGGAAACTGTCCCACTCCTGATGTCATCTTTTTATACGCGCTCGCGAAGGGGATTCATATTAACCTCGCCACGCGTATGGCTGAGTATTTCGTGCACAGTTCAGGCAGGACCCCTAGCAGCCAAATCCACGGGGGTCAATATGTCACTCAGATCGCTTATGCATTGGGAATCATGACAGATGAAGTGGTGACAGGTCTGACTTTGGTTAATGAGGGAACGCGTGTGGACATCCGCTCATTAAAGGCTATGGGGCTAATCGTGGATACCAATAACGGTGAAAGGTTAAAAGGGTTAAACAAGGAGGTCTGGGACCCGTTACCACCAGAGCTGGCTGACGAGGAGGATGAGGTTATGCACGAGCACAAGGACGAGGAACACGAGCAGCCGCCGCACTCACCACAGCACCAGGAGCCCCCGCAGTACCAGCATTGGCCACCCGGCATCCCATCTTATCCTGAGTTTTATGGGCAATTTCAGCATATGCAGATTAACCAGGAGCAGCTGGGAGTTAACCAGGAGCAGCAGAGGGCACACCAGGAGCAGTTGCAGGTGAATCAGGAGTTCATGCGCCAAGAGGTGCATGCCGGGTTTTCATATATATTTGGGGGTCTTCAGAACGCTTACCCCAACTACTTTGGTGAGCCCCCACAGTTCCCATTCGGGAACCCTAGTGACCATGGCGGAGCAGGCCCATCGGGCATAGGTGGAGGTGCCGATGACGAGTAGTGGAGGAGTTCTGAGCTGGTGTTTATTTCAGTATTTTAGTAGTTGTTGTTAGGGTGTTCATTTTGGTTTTTATTGTAAACACCCGCGGACATGTTTTTAGTTTTTGAGACATTATCGTTTATTTGCTTAGTTTATGTATGGATACTTAGTACTTTTATTTTTTATTTAGATCATGGTTTATGTTGCAACCAGATTCTCCCTTGTGTTGTTTTTTGCTTTGCTTTGCTTTGCTTTGTGACATCTATGCAGATCTTTGAAGCACATTTTAGACCGAAATGAAAAACAGAATCAGCTTTGGAGCCTCGTTTCATCTTCAGTCATCTTCAGGGGAGTGTTATTCTCGTTTTTCTCTATATTCTGGGTTTCGCATTGGGGACAATGCAAAGTTCAAGTGTGGGGAGGGGGTTTAACATTTTGGCTTTGTTTGTCCTAAAAAAAATCAAAGCTATTGTATATATTTTTAGTAAATAAACTGGTTAGTTGTTGTTTTAGAAAGCATCGGATATGATAAAGAATCGACAAGCCAAATAAATTTTGAAAAAGATAACTAAAAAACGTGACAAACAAAGAAAGACTTGCATGATAATTTTCACACTTTTACCCATTCCTTCCATTATGTGAGCATGTTTGAGCCTTAAATTATGTTTGTTCATTTCGGAGTAGGAGTGAGCCGGGTGTCACGTGTAGTTTACAACTTGTCACTAGCATGCTTTTAAGACCATAAATGTGTGAAATTGTGTAGAAATGATAGAGGCACCTAGAAAACCCTTTGTAATTAGCCTTGTTCTTTGTTTTATCTTTCCCTAAACCCTACACTACCCACTAGGATTAACCATGTGGAGCCTTTTTCCGTGTTTTTCTTTCTTTTACCCAACTAATTAACCCACTTAGCCAAATTTAGCCTTTTTATTTTTAACCCTTTTATGTTAAAACTCAGTTATAATTATCGTTTAACTAGCGTTCCTTGTAATTAGTTGTTAGTTGTTCAAAGATATCAAAATATTTATGCAAAAAAAAATCAGAAAATAAAACGCCCTAAAATAGGGTAAAGTCGACAAAAACCGAGCAATTTTAAGTGCTAAAATGATGAAGTTTCATTGATTAGCTCGATTACACAAAAGTCAACTTTTTAAGGCATTAATATATATAGTTTAGTTGTATTACGCTTGTTAAACGTGATTATCGAGTTTTAACCATTTAGTCCCTTTAAAATTTCCATTCCACACCCTTCACCCAAGCCTTTCGTTACAACCCATAAAGACCTCTTGATTTACACTTTTTCGCATGTTAGTTGGTGGAGATAAGATCTTGTGACAAGCCTATGATATTACACGTTTCATTGTCTAGGCATTGAGTGTTTACACATACACATTTTATGTATGTCTCACAAATATAACCGAGTGTGTGTGAACATTGTGAGATGTGTGAAGATTAGTGTGCTAAGTCAATTGGAAGAGAAGTCAAGGCTTTTTGGTTATCTATACATATATTTGCATGTGCTTGTTTGGTTTGAGTCATTTGACGTTGCCTTTCGAAAAACCGGCTAACCGTATGTATGTATATTAGTAGGTATTTTGTAAATTCTTTTTCTGCTAGAAACTACCTTTTATTACGTTTTAATTTTAGCTTGCTTGAGGACAAGCAAGGTTCAAGTGTGGGGAGGTTTGATATTCACCAAAATACATATGTTTTATTCCCCCATTTTACCCCCATTTTATGCATTTTTGGCCGTAAAACCGAGAATCATATAATTAATCGGGTGTATTTTTGTTTACAGGCCTAAAACAGCATGCCAAACAAGAAGATGACGAAAACGAGGATTTTCCGGGCGAAACAACTGAGTTACAAAGATTCTGTGAAGAAAACTGATATGGGCGAGTGGCAGGACCGTGCCATAATCGGCACGCCCGTGCCGATCCGATGAAATGTCTCAGCCCGGCAGTGCACACCAGTGCGATCAGGAGTGCAAGGGATATTCGGGAACGCACGACCGTGCGACTGGGGGAACGACCGTGCATGGTCTGTGATCTCGGATGCACTGCCTGTGCAGTTGGTCGTGCCAACCTCATCTCGGAAATGAACGACCGTGCAACACATGGCACGCCCGTGCCGATCTGAAGACCGGTCCAAGATTCGCTGATGTCACACGGTATAGTGAACAGTACATTAAAGTGCACGACCGTGCACTTTAATCGCACTACCGTGCGATCTGAAAATGTTATAAAAAACATAAGGGAGCAATCAGTTCGCAACTCTGGACTTTTGGGAGCTTTTCTGGCGATTTATCAGGCTCCGGAGGCTTTGCTTTCACCCGGAATCAAGCCCTCATCGTGTAGATTAGCTCCGTTATCATCTGGATTCTCAATCTAGTGCTTGTTTATGGTTTGATTCTTGAATCTTTCTATGATTTTGTTATAATTCAAGCATTTTGGTTGATGATTATGTATTTTTGTAAGCCTAAGGGCAAAAACACTAGTAATCCTTGCTTAATAACAACAATTAGTATGTTAATTATGTTTGTAATGACACTTGAAGCATTTTCTATGTTAATCCTTGATGATTAGTTTGCAACCTTGTTTATTGATGTTGAATTCTTGATTATAGTTAATTGTCTTGGATGATTAGTATGTGGTTAGTTGAGTTATTTGCAAAAAGAAGCTTAATTAATCATGTATTAGTAAACTTTTAACTAGTTTAACTTGTTTAAAATGTTTACACCATGATACTAGAAGTGGTTAGTGGTTTAATAAGGGGTAATTAATGTTAATCAAGAAGGCTTTCCCTCACGGAAGGACCTTAACGGGTTAAATGGTGTTGTTATGAATTCTTAACATAAGTTGTTAACTTAGTTAGTAGTTTAGGCCAAAATTGCTTTCTTGGTGAATTTATGTTCAAGATTTGTAAAATGAACTCGGTTGTGATTTAATCTAGTTTATGCTTGTCTCGGTGGTTACATTGTGTTTATCGGTGTCACTTTCCTTGATTAAGTGAAGTTAGAAAACTCCTAACGGATGACTAACTTTTCTTTAGGGGATTTTCATAAACATTTGTCAATTGGGCGTTAAAGAACAATTTTAGGTGGTTAAAATGTGTTTATCGTTTTAGCTTTCCAAAGAGTTGTCATGTTAGGATTCCCGAAAGGGATACTAATTGTCTTGAAAAAAGGAAAATTGACCAAGTGTTTTAAGTGGTAAAACCGACTTAGTTCACATACTTTGGTTGTGCATAAAGCAAGGCTATTTATTTATTTTCATATTTGGAGTCTATTATGTTTATAAAAGTTTATGTTTAAGTCTTACTTTTAGTTTAAACAAATTATCTACTTATCTTTCTACCGGTAATTTAATGACAAAGGTTTAGTATTATTCATCCGCCCACATCCTTGGATCGACACTTGGTTCTTACCGATACTTTACTACATATATGACGGGGTACACTTGCCCTTTCGTGTGTGTTTTAATGTTGAAGTATAAATCATTTTTATAAATTTAAAATGAATCGTGTGTAAAATTCATTGTAAAAATATGTATATACACGCACACGTCAATATACATAACTATAAACCCTAAAGCCCAAAAGTAATGGATTGGGCCTAAAATGTCTGGTTTATAACACTCCCCCTCAGACATTTAGAATTATACACAGTTTAACAACATACTTCAGGATGATGTTAAATAGGTACTTCAGGACCTGAATAAATAAACTGATACTACTGGATCAGCTATGCTGCCTCATTAAAAACCTTACTAAGAAAACCTAGTGAGACAAAACTTAGTTAAGGGAAAAAGAGTACATCGTGTATAATTCTCCCCCTGAATTCAACAAACATCTTTCAATCTACGAAGACCAATCTTATGTGATAACTGCTCGAAACTGCTTCTAGCTAAAGATTTTGTAAACAAGTCTGCTAGATTTTCACTTGACTTGATCTGACAAACATCGATTTCCCCTTCTTTCTGCAAGTCATATGTTGAGAAGAACTTTGGTGAGATGTGCTTTGTTCGATCACCCTTGATGTAACCTTCTCTAATCTGAGCTATGCAAGCAACATTGTCTTCATAAATAATTGCCGGCTCCTTATTGATCTGTTCTAATCCGCATGCCTCTTGTATGTGATTAATCATTGATCTCAACCACACACATTCTCGACCAACATCATATAGTGCTATTAATTCGGCATGATTTGATGATGTTGTTGTAAGTGTTTGCTTAGTTGACTTCCAAGAAATTACTGTGCCGCCGTATGTGAATACGTAACCTGTATGAGATTTTGCTTTGTGGGGATCTGATAGATATCCGGTATCAACATACCCAACAAGTTGGGACTTTTGATCCTTTTGATAGAAAAGACCTAAGTCTTGTGTCCCGTAAATATATCGTAATATATGCTTCATGTCGCAACCCCCGATCCCTGGTTCCCGGGAACGGGCGGCAGCGAGCCAGTTTCGGTGGTATCTCGTATTGTCTAATTTGGCAGCGGAATTTTTCATCAGGACCGTAGTTAGGAAATATTTATCAGAGTAAAATACCACATTTTCATAACATTAAACAATTGGGATAAAACCCAAGTTCATAGTACACACGTTTTTATAGGAATAAATCCTATTTTATTTAATAAAAACATCTATTTTATTTTAGGTAACTTTATTGCCACTTTTTCAAGCCTTCAGTGCTGTCCAGCTGGCTTCTATTTGGCTTTCACAGTTTATTACCTGAAACGTGTTTTAAAAACATTTGTCAGTGGGAAATACTGGTGAGTGAATCCCAATTTAATCAAGTTTAAAAAGTCACAGTGTACAGTATTGAGGGCGATCTCGCAATTATATTTGTTTCCAAGACATCACAATTAACATCCATGGTACTGTCGAACCCGACTTGTGGACATGTTACTCCTTGACCAGGTGGTAACAAATTTTGTATACAAAACCCCAACATACTCATCATAATTGTATTCTTACAAATACTCAATAACTGTTATTCGCATGGAAAAGTATTTAAGGTTTTGTAAAACATTTAACAAAAAAGAGGATTACTCACATTGCTATCTTAGACTTCGCGTAAGGGTTTCCTGGATATAATCTATAATTTATACAAATGTACATTGGTTAGTATCATAACCCTTTGAAAATATTAATGATACCCTTCCCGAGACGGCATTCCAACAACTACGTCGGGCAGAACCACGACAGTTGTTACGGAACCCTAAATCAATTGGGCAGCGTATCTATTACGAAACTGGGGTTATAATACTTACAATGGAGTAGAACCTCGCTAATTAGGGGGTATTATACTTGAATATAAAGCCTATAACTTCATAAATTCGTTTAGAAAGAAAGAAATGAGCGACTGAAAGTGAAATCCTGAGGCCTCCTTATATAGTGCTGAAATCTGGTCTTCACGCGGCCCGCGTAAGGGTAGACAGGAGTCTACACGGCCCACGTCAAAGCTGGTCAACAGACTAGCTTGTCTGGCTCATCAGCTAGGTCCGCCACGATGTCGACACGTGTCGGCCTAGGGTGTCTCTGCGTTTATTGATCTCACACGGCCCGCGTAAATGTAAGCTAAAGCTTACGTGGCCCGTCTGAACTAAAGAAATCAATGAAATCAGGTTCCAACCCTGATACGGCCCGCGTAAAGGTTTGGGGAGGGGTCACGCGGCCCGCCTCAACTTAAATTTTCATGTTCTTAATTATTTTTAATACTATATTGTATTTTGGGCTCGGTTTTTACATACGGGTATATCTTGGGACATATTGGGACATTTTTAAAATATAATAGGGTGTCGTAAATATTATGAGGGTGTCGGTTTTACTGAGGGTTGTTACATCCTCCCCACCTTGTTTTAGAGCTCGTCCTCGAGATCTACTGGAACAAGTGTGGATATTTCGTTTGCATTTCATATTCAAGCTCCCATGTGTACTGAGGTTCTCTTTTGGGTCCCACTTCACTTTGACCAGAACTAATCTCTTATGTTTGAGATTCTTGACTTTCCTGTCTTCAATTTGTAGAGGCCTTTCTACAAACTTGAGTTGTTCATTTACCTCTATATTTTTAAGAGGCACTACTAGTGATTCATCAGCTAGGCATTTCTTGAGATTAGATACATGAAACACATCATGTATTCCTGCCATTTCGTATGCCAGTTGTAGCTGATAGGCTACAGGTCCTATTCTTCTAATAATCTTAAAAGGTCCAATATACCTGGGACTTAGCTTTCCTCGTTTGATGAATCTTACCACTCCTTTCCAAGGAGAGACTTTTAACAATATTTTATCTCCTACTTGAAATTCCAATGGCTTGCATCGGTTATCGGCATAGTTCTTTTGTCGATCACGTGCTGCTTTCAGTCGTTCTTTGACTTGAATAATCTTGTCAGTTGTTTCCTGCACTATCTCAGGTCCAGATAATTGCTTTTCCCCAATTGCTGCCCTACAGACTAGGGTTCGGCACTTTCGTCCATAAAGTGCTTCGAATGGTGCAGCATTGATACTTGTGTGATAACTATTATTATAAGAAAATTCTATTAAAGGTAAGTGATCGTCCCAATTACCTCCGAAATCAGTTACATAAGCTCTAAGCATGTCCTCCATCGTCTGAATTGTTCTTTCGCTTTGTCCGTCCGTTTGAGGATGATAAGCTGTGCTTAGATTTAACTTGGTTCCCATTGCCTTTTGGAAACTTGACCAAAAATGAGAGGTAAATCGATTATCCCTATCAGAAACAATTGATAAAGGTATTCCATGTAAAGAAACAATTTCAGTTACATACAACTTAGCTAACTGTTCCATACTGAAAGTTTCCTTCATTGGTAGGAAATGAGCTGACTTGGTTAGCCTATCTACAATCACCCAGATTGTATCATTACCTTTCTTTGTTTTGGGTAATTTAGTAACAAAATCCATTGTTATCAATTCCCATTTCCACACTGGCATTTCTAATTGCTGTAACAAACCTGGGGGTTTCTGGTGTTCAGCTTTAACTTGTGAACAAGTTAAACATTTAGAAACATAGGCTGCTATGTCCTTTTTCATTCCTATCCACTAGAAATTTTTCCTTAAATCCTGGTACATTTTATCACTTCCTGGATGCATCGTATACTTAGACTTATGGGCTTCTTCTAATATACGATGACGCAGCTTTCCTAATTTTAGGTATCCACATTCTCTTTTTATGGAATCTCCAAATTCCATCTGTTCCTTGTTCTAGTTCCTTACTCATACCTTTTAGTTTTTCAGTATCATCCTTGATTACTGATTCTTGTGCTTCTCTTATTTGATCATTTAAATCTACTTGCAGATTTAACTTAAGAGAACGTACTGTAGGTCCCGTAATCTGAGGATCGATAACGAACCAAATCACTTGTTTATAGCAAACACGGTTACGTGTGCGGAATCCACGTAACTATGCCAAATCAAACATGTAAAACAATAACGACACGGTATAATCAATGATACACACTCGATTGATTAAACGGGATGAGAACCGATTACAAACTGATACAAACACAGTTTAACAGAATTTTGACAGAGTTTCTTTAAGTGTAAGCTCTCATCTGCTTTCAACTGTGAAAGCAGATGTGTTTATATAGTCCCTTGGCCCATGAGTCGACGAAACACAAGGTGAAACGACGAATCAACATTGGGCCAAACACTTGGGCTTGAAGCAGCCCAATACACGACGAATCAAGTGTGATTCGTCATGACTGTCGGCGAAACAGACATAATGGACATTGGTCTGTTTCGTCATGATGTGTTCGACGAAACAGACCTGTTTCGTCGAGGTCTGCAACTGTTGTGGTTGTTTCTGCAAACAGACAACAACAACAGCAACATATAAACAACTTATAATGACCATTCTACCCTTTGTATGCAACATGCATTGTTCGAATAGCATTACATATTAAACGGAGACAAACAAGTCAGACACAAGTGGATAGGAGGATATCCAACTTGGTCGACATCAAATACATACTCGATAATTAATAAAAGACCGTACAAAATACATCGTTAAACAAGACTAGTTACAGACACCAAAAAAATGCATCAACAAACTCCCCCTTGTCTGTTACTCGTCTTCGGTCTTCTAATCTTCCATCTCAGTGTTGTTCGGACCACGAACTGCCCGAATGTATTCCCCGGTAGTAGCAAAAACACGCTACGCGCTGAAACTTTAAAGCTTGACATGCGTCCTGATCTTCATAGAAAATATCATGATGATATAATCTGCTGATGTCAGCCTCAGACATGTTGACGATCCACATCGGATCCAACATCCGGTAATTTGCACGATTATCTCTAAACACAATTACAGCTTCATGAGTATCCGAGTCGTAGCACCATAATGCCATGTCTTCAAGAAAATCCTGCTGCATAGGCATCAATGGGATTTTATCTACGACCCTCGGAGGCTGGTACACAAGCTTGTATCTGCAAGTGTTGGTGTCAGGATCAAGAGTAAACTTGATCGGTTGATATATGGGAAATTGTGGCTTGTATGATTCATCCTCCCAGCCCGACTTCTTGTTTACTTTAATCAGTCGCTCAAATAAAGTAGCGCCATCGTAGTTTGAACGATTGATAAGCTTAAGCCTCGTCAACGCAGCAACATCATAAAATGGCAAAGAAAGAATGCTCAGCAGTGAGTTGAAATACAGGATTCCGTATTCACGTTTGATTGCAACACAGTGAATATCTCTAACAAACATCCAGCATAGAATTCTTCCATTTGGCTTTGCCTTTTCAAATTGCAAGTAGTCAACTTGAGCTTTTTCAGGCACAGGCTTGGAGACTTTAGATAGAAATTGTTTTCGCCATTCAGAGAATGCATCTGTGGCCTTTTCAGACGCATTACGATTCCTTAAGTGCTCGTCTATGTCATCAATATTCTCCTTCATCCAATCTTCATCAAACGAAGCGAATTCAGTACCATCATTTCGAACATGCGTTGATTTTGTTGCTTCGCCTTCAAACACAATCTCATCAATATCTTCAACATTAGTTGTATCAGTCTCAGTCGACATTTTATCTATCTCAGCATCATCAATTTCTCTCATAGACTGTAGAACAATCAATTGCTCCTGAGAAAGATCTTCTATTAACTCTCCTTCTTCAAGCAACTCTCCCGTAAATGGATGAATAGCCTGTAAAGCAATATCAGCACTGCTTACGACAGAAGAAGTACCTGCGATCTGTTGAACTTTTCCAGTAGAAGTTCCCTGAGATGATTCAACCACTGTAGGTTGAACTGCAACGACTTCAGAAGAAAGTGCGGTTGGCTGCTTCTGTGATGTACCAGAAGTGTCAGGATTCCCTTGGTCTTCCGTATCATCATCCTTTTTCTTCAGTACTTCTTGTTGTTTACAATGATAATCCCACAGAGTAGCAAGTCGTGTTTGAAGTATAGAGTTATTCTTCTCTCTCTCTTCATCAGCAGCCTTCAAACGAGCATTCTCGGCTTTAAGCAAAACAATCTCAGCTTGTTGTCTCTCAATCACCGTTTGCTGTTGACCAACGGTTGACTTCAAGTTGTTAATTTCCACCGATTGTTTAAGCTGATCATTCTTCGTGAGATTAATGAAATGAGATTGCCTCTGAACACGATCAGCAGCTGCTTCAAGTGTAGAGAATAGGTATCTGATCTTTTCGTCTTGAGAAAATCCGGAAAATACCCTATGACGTTCAGAACTGATCTCCGAAGTGGTTACTCTGATTGCAGAAGCCATAGTTCTTTGAGGAACTGCCTGAGGGGTAACAGATGGAGTTTCAGCAGCTGATGTAACTACTGGAGTTTCTGTAGCTGATGTAACTACAGGAGCTTCTTGTACAGGCTCCTGAGGTATAGATGAAGACTCTTGAGGCACAGATTTCCTAGTATAAGTACTCAAATATCTTCTTGATTTCTTCTTTTGAGTTTCAGCAGCTTTCTCAGCTCTCCTTTTTGTTCTTCTTTCACCTTCAGGATCCTCTGGAACGTATGCTGGATCATCTTCAGTTCTAATCTTTCTATATCTTTTCACTCCACGTATATCAATATACACTTCATATCCAGGCTCGACTATATGATCACTAGAGCTAGAATCAAATTCATCATCGCCACTTGCTGAAGAACTACTAGCTGATGTACCACCAGCTGCACCCTTGCTCGATGTACCAACAGCACCAGTATCACCACCATTATCACTTTCACCACTACTGTCATCACTATCACTCCCAGACTCATCTGAATCAACCGGGTCAGGACCAAATTTCTCTATCCTTTTTCTTTCCAACTCAGGCTCTTCATTGTCAGATTGGCTGTCATCATGATGCCATTTATCATTTGCTGGAGCAACATAATCAGGATTCTCAAGTGCGCCAAAAAGCTTCCTTGGAGGAACGCTTTCTTTGTATCTTTTGGCGGCAAGAGTCTTGATTAGCCTTAAAGAGTTGAAATTCATCGCCTCTATCTTCAGAAGATCATTGTCAGCTTTAGGAAGGTCCGGATGTTGAACATTCATAATCATTTGCAGAAACCGCGGATACATCCAAAACTTGTTCCCGGTTGTTCTACTTCCAGTCCTTGTCATATTTTCTTTCATGTTGCTGAAAATATACTTTGAGATGCTAAACGGTTTGTTTAACACCAAAGCAACCATGAAACCAACGAGATCATCTCCAGCCATATCATATCCAGACCGTCTATTGCTGAGACACTGAATAAGAATATGCAATAAAAACTTGTAGCGTAATGGAAGATCACCTTTGTTGATTTGTTTGACGAAAATGTCTCCAGTACACTTCATCCGTAGCAAACAGCCTCGTGAACACATGATTGGGATTGAATATGGAGCATCCTGTTGATCTTGTAATTGTAAAACTTCGTTAAATATAACCGGAGAGACAACAACATCCAAATTATTCACTCGACCCCTTATAACATCTTTTCCATCCACTTGTATGACGCTTACAGAATCCCAGAAAGCCTTGATAAGTGATTTGTAAACGGGCGTCGAGAATGTAACAGCATAATTAATACGTGACTCCCTGATCCACTTCGTGATATCTTTCAATTCCGTGAGCTTGTCATCAGGATCCAGATATGCAACTTGATTATGACGCTTCTCTGACATAATCTCCTCTTCAGTTTTGTTTTCCTTCTTTATCGCCTTCTTGCGTTTTCCTTCTTTTGGTGCCTTCGGTGCCATCTGTACATGAAAATGTCCACAATAAGTCATTTTAGATATAACATGTGTAATATACTTGTATATATACAGGTTATAGCATCAAATGATCATCAAACAAAAAATTTTAATCATTCTGTGAACAAACAGCAGAAACAGAAAACTGCTAAGGCATGGACGACGAAATAGAAACACTTCGACGAAACAGAAGATGTGCGACGAAACAGATTTGATTCGTCGTTGGTTTGATTCGCCATGTCTGTTTCGCCGTTTTTTGATTCGTCGTCTGTTTCGCCATGTTTGATTCGCCGGAATTAGGGTTTATGTGATTCGTCGATTTGGGGGGGTTTTCTGTTTCGCCGTTTTGGGTTTAAACAAGGATCAGTTTTAACAAACAAAACCATTCAATCTTATTTTTATACCCAAACCAACTGATAACACCCATAAATGATTTCCGATCAAAAACCCTTTTGAAAACAGTCAAAAACTTCAACAATCAAAAACCCCTGTTTTGTTCTATGAAACCCAAACCTAAAAAACAAACATCAATCAATGTAAAATAACCTAAATCTAACAGTTCTTGATACAAATCATAACAAGCACAAGTTCAGATTAATAAAACAGCAATTAAGATCAGTTTCCGAGGGTTTCGAACAATTTCAAACGGTTCAAAAGATTCGGAATGTGAACCGGAACATTTTTCTACCTTTGATTTTTGTACGGTTTTGATAAAAATAAGGGTTGGGGAACTTGGATGATAAAATATGATGAAGGGTATTGTGTGAGAAGAAGAAGGAGAAACTGTTGTTATTTTGAAAAAGTGAACAACAGGGACCTATTTATACACCGCCTCATTTCGACGAAACAGAGATCTCGACGAAACAGGATTGGGCTCGATGAAACAGAACGAAGTTGGGCTTACACTTGGGCCTGATTAGCCCATGACGAAACTGATTTGGGCTCATGTGATTCGTTGTAACTTCGACGAAACTGATCTGTTTCGTCGTCACAGTTTTGATTCGCCGTGCATATTCTGTTTCGTCGACATTTAAATTTTCAAAACACAGAGACATGAAAAATTTCTGCAGACTGAACAAATCATGATTTAAAATGAACACTTTTCCATTTTGTTTTAGTTTCCAAATGCAAGAACCTGTTATGAAGTAGGTTTTAGGCTTTCGGTAGAAAACACCAAGCAACAACTTCGGCTTAATCAAAAACGAACTTTACAAAAGACACTAAAAACGAATTTAAAGCGCGGTAAACTAAACGAAAAAGCAATAAACTGTGAAAAACAGTAAGCAACTGTATAAATGTAATCTTTTTGCGAATCTCAAGGATAAGGAATCATACCAGCTTACGGTCTTAGTCAACATGATTTTGATTTCTGTTTAAAGCTCTGGATAAGTATACTACCTCGATTATCGGGATTGTGGTCCACATAAGCTCAAACTGATCAGACGTAATCATAATTTAAGAGATACTATTAACGGTAAGGATTATACTTACTTGTCGATCTGAAAAACACAATAACAACATGTTTCAAACACGACAGTGTTTGGTTTTAAACAAGGAAAAGAGCCAAGGCTCTGATACCACTTGTAGGTCCTGTTTTTCCGGTGAGGATCGATAACGAAAACCTATTCCCTGTTTATCACGAACACGGTAACGGGTGCGGAATCCCCGTGACGGTGCAAACCAAACAAAGTGTATAAAACACACGGGTAACCAAAGATACAATATCTATTGATTAGGGATGAGTACAACCACAAACATATACAAACAATGTTTAAAGACTCTCTCTCAAAGTCTCACAGCTCATCTCCTTAGTTTCACACAGAAACTAATGAGGGTATTTATACTAGACAGACACAGACTTGACGAAACACAAATAACTCTCGGCGAAACACACAAAGTCGACGAAACATAATCTGTTTCGTCGATTGAAGTTGAAGCCCAATCCAAGTGAAAAGCCCAATGCTAGTCTTCGGCCCATATTTGAAGTTACGACCCAAGTCTTTGTTTCTGTTATAAGCTTTGACTAATATCACCATATGAGACAAATGGTGACATCATCATGACATCACTTTGGTGATGTCATGGTGATGTGTTTGCGGGAAAGGCCGCGATGCTCCGTGCTTCGCGTGTCGAACTCTGGGGCGCACGACTGAGGAATGTCGTGACGTCGGACTTGAGCCGGACCTAACCGAGTCAACCCGAACTGAATCTAACCGAGTCGAGTCGCGTCCACATAAAGTGTACCAACAATCTCCCCCTTGGACGCTACTCGTGATGGTTCGTCTTCTGTGTCTTTCATGTCGGAGGATCTCTTAAAGTCTTCACGCGTCGTAAGAAGAAAGTGTATCAACACGTACCCTTTTTGGCTTTTCATGATACTTTCGGCTTAAAGCATCTACCACTACATTAGCTTTTCCTTCATGATACTGGATATCACAATCATAATCACTAAGCATCTCCATCCAGCGTCTTTGTCTCATATTCAACTCCTTTTGCTTGAAAACATACCTTAAACTCTTATGATCAGTGAATATGATAAACTTACTACCGTAAAGGTAATGTCTCCATATCTAAAGGGCAAAAATTATAGCTCCTAGTTCTAGATCATGGGTTGAATAATTCTCTTCATGATTCTTAAGTTGTCTAGATGCGTAAGCTATAACCTTTTGACATTGCATCAACACACATCCATAACCTAACTTAGAAGCGTCCCAATAGACTACAAAATCTTCAGTTCCTTCTGGTAACGCTAATATGGGTGCATGGGTTAATCTTTGCTTAAGGATTCTAAAAGCTTCTTCCTGTTTTGGTCCCCATTCAAACTTAATGGATTTACAGGTTAACTTAGTTAAAGGAATGGCTATTCTAGAAAAAAATCTTGAATAAATCTTTTATAATAACCGGCCAATCCTAAGAAACTTCTAACCTCGGTTGGTGATTCAGGGGTTTTCCATTTAGTAATCGCCTCAATCTTTGTTGGATCCACATGAATTCCTTCATGATTCACTAAATGTCCAAGAAATTGTACTTGCTCTAACCAAAATTCGCACTTTGAAAATTTAGCATAAAGTTTTTCCTTCCTTAATAAACTTAAAAGTGCGTGCAAATGCTTTGCATGATCCT
This sequence comes from Helianthus tuberosus, assembly GCA_030545235.1. Lineage (NCBI taxonomy): Eukaryota > Viridiplantae > Streptophyta > Magnoliopsida > Asterales > Asteraceae > Helianthus > Helianthus tuberosus. The sequence continues at coordinate 50,219,125 of CM060427.1, read as the reverse complement.
CTTTACTCTTAGAGTAAATTAGAATATCATCTATGAAGACAATTATGAATTTATCCAAATATGACTTATATATTCGGTTCATCATGTCCATAAATGCGGCTGGGGCATTGGTTAAACCAAATGGCATGACAGTAAATTCATAATGACCATACCTTGTTCTGAAAGCGGTCTTAGGAATGTCCTCTTCCTGTACCTTTAATTGATGATATCCTGACCTTAAATCGATTTTAGAGAAAAATCGAGCTCCTTGCAGTTGATCGAACAGATCATCGATTCTCGGTAATGGGTACCGATTCTTAATCGTGACTTTGTTCAATTCACGGTAATCAATGCACATACGCATTGATCCGTCCTTCTTTTTAACGAACAGTATTGGCGCTCCCCAAGGCGACGAACTCGGCTGTACGAATCCTTTCTCCAATAATTCGTCTAATTGTTTCTTTAATTCTTGCATTTCGGCGGGTGCCAAACGGTAAGGTGCTTTGGCAATTGGTGTTGTTCCTGGTAGTAGATGAATTCTGAATTCAACTTCTCTATTTGGTGGTAATCCTGGTAATTCTTCTGGAAATACATCTGAAAACTGAGATACTACTGGGATGTCTTTTAGTTCTTTTCCTTTAGTGTTAGTGATTATGGAAATCAAATGCACTATAGAACCTTTTCTTATATAACTTGCATTTTTCATCACAAAGATGAATTTTGTGGATCTAGATGGCTTATCTCCTTTAATTGTGATCGTTTTACCTTTTGGTGAATTTACTTGGATTGACTTTTGATCACATAAAATATTGGCTTTATTGGCTATTAACCAATCCATTCCTAAAACAACATCAAATCCTGTCAGATTCATGGGATAAAGATTTGCAATAAACTCTTGTTTTAAAATTTCTATTCTTGCTCCCTGCAAGATTTCAGAAATCCTAACAGTTTCTCCATTAGCTGTCTCTACTAGACATTCTTGTGGTAGTTTAGTTAATGACTGATTTAGAAATTTGTAAAACGAAGTATTAATAAAACTTTGGTTTCCACCAGTGTCAAATAATACTTTAGCAAAAACATCATTAACTAAAAACGTACCAGCTATGACATCTGGAATCATCTTAGCTTCATCTGCAGTCAGAACAAATGCTCTAGCATTTTTAGTATTCTTGTTGTTTACAGCTGGAGCCAATTTTGGACAGTTCGGCTTGATGTGACCTTTTTCTCCTCAGTTGAAGCACAGTCCATTACTGGATTTTCTCCTGCATTCTTCTTCCTTGTGTCCTGGTGCTTTGCAGAAATTGCAGTGAGTGGAGCATTTTCCTGAATGCTTCTTTCTGCGGGTTTTGCAGTATGGTGCAGAGGTAGAATCTACATTCCTACGGTTGGAATTCCCATAACAGAATTCTTGAGTAAGCCTTTGGGTTAGGTTTCTCCTCTGTTCTTCTTCTCTAGTACGGATTAATTCATCTGTCAAGGTATTCGCTAGTTCTACAGCTTCTTCTATAGTTTGGGGTCTAGCTGCCTTGACTACATGTCTAATCTCTCCAATAAATCCCCAGATGTAATGGGAGATTAATACTGGTTCAGGTGATGCAAGGGTTGGTACTATTCTAGCATATTCAAAGAATGTAGTAGTATATCCCTTACTATCTACCCCGGTCATCCTAAGGTTCAGAAACTTATTAGCTATATGTTCCTTTTCATTGGGTGGGCAGAATTTTCTTTCTACCTTGTTCTTAAATTCTTCCCATTCCATATTGAAAACCCCATCACTTCCTCTTGATTGGAGGATAGTGTTCCACCATTCTAAGGCTGAGTTCTTAAATAGATTAGAAGCAAACATTATTTTGTCTTCTTCAGCACACTTACTTATTTTTAAAACAGCCTCAGTTTTCTCTATCCAGCATAGAGTTGCAATGGGTCCTTCATTGCCCGAGAATTCTATTGGTTTGCAGGACCAGAATTCCTTGTAAGAACAACCATATGGCATGGTTCTTCTTCTTTTGGGAATGGGCACTTGAAGTACAGGGCCATTGTTTACGCTGTATTCTGGTTCAACTGGTCGCTTACTGCTATGTTTACTTTTATTATTCGCTTCTTGAATAGTTTGAATAATAAATGGCATTCCATCTATGATTCTTTGTGCCACTATGTGTTGAACGACACTATTATCCATTTGATTTCCATTGTTATTGATACTCGGATTCTCATTAACCACGTTAATGTTACTCTGGTTATCATTATTCAGATTTCCTTGATTTCCTTCATCGGCCATCTGAATTTTAAACATTTACCCCATATTAATATCACAAAATAATATTAATACAGTCAATCACATGACACACATTTTTGCCAAAAGCGTCGATCATTGCGACTTTACTCTATTCATCTATATACTAGGCATCTATTACACACTAGTACCGAAATAAATATTTCAATACCAACTGAAATAACTAATAGTAGGCATCCGTAGACACATATTATATTATTTTATTATTATTATTACTATTACCGTCTCTACCATCACATTTACGGATATGGATTCATCCAGAAATCCATATTGCGCTCGTCGTACTTCCAGACGAGTCGCTCATACTGTAAACTAACAAATAGTCAAATAACACATAACAATAAATACAGTTATGCACGTATTTCCGTAATTTATTTCCTAACACTTTACATTTTGATGTCAGCAGAACACCTCTGTGGCTGAATCAGTGGCTTAGCTCTGATACCACCTCCTGTCGCAACCCCCGATCCCTGGTTCCCGGGAACGGGCGGCCGCGAGCCAGTTTCGGTGGTATCTCGTATTGTCTAATTTGGCAGCGGAATTTTTCATCAGGACCGTAGTTAGGAAATATTTATCAGAGTAAAATACCACATTTTCATAACATTAAACAATTGGGATAAAACCCAAGTTCATAGTACACACATTTTTATAGGAATAAATCCTATTTTATTTAATAAAAACATCTATTTTATTTTAGATAACTTTATTGCCACTTTTTCAAGCCTTCAGTGCTGTCCAGCTGGCTTCTATTTGGCTTTCACAGTTTGTTACCTGAAACGTATTTTAAAAACATTTGTCAGTGGGAAATACTGGTGAGTGAATCCCAATTTAATCAAGTTTAAAAAGTCACAGTGTATAGTATTGAGGGCGATCTCGCAATTATATTTGTTTCCAAGACATCACAATTAACATCCATGGTACTGTCGAACCCGACTTGTGGACATGTTACTCCTTGACCAGGTGGTAACAAATTTTGTATACAAAACCCCAATATACTCATCATAATTGTATTCTTACAAATACTCAATAACTGTTATTCGCATGGAAAAGTATTTAAGGTTTTGTAAAACATTTAACAAAAAAGAGGATTACTCACATTGCTATCTTAGACTTCGCGTAAGGGTTTCCTGGATATAATCTATAATTTATACAAATGTACATTGGTTAGTATCATAACCCTTTGAAAATATTAATGATACCATTCCCGAGACGGCATTCCAACAACTACGTCGGGCAGAACCACGACGGTTGTTACGGAACCCTAAATCATTCGGGCAGCGTATCTATTACGAAACTGAGGTTATAATACTTACAATGGAGTAGAACCTCGCTAATTAGGGGGTATTATACTTGAATATAAAGCCTATAACTTCAGAAATTCGTTTAGAAAGAAAGAAATGAGCGACTGAAAGTGAAATCCCGAGGCCTCCTTATATAGTGCTGAAATCTGGTCTTCACGCGGCCCGCGTAAGGGTAGACAGGAGTCTACGTGGCCCGCGTCAAAGCTGGTCAATGGACTAGCTTGTCTGGCTCATCAGCTAGGTCCGCCACGATGTCGACACGTGTCGGCCTAGGGTGTCTCCGCGTTTATTGATCCCACACGGCCCGCTTAAATGTAAGCTAAAGCTTACGCGGCCCGTCTGAACTAAAGAAATCAATGAAATCAGGTTCCAACCCTGATACGGCCCGAGTAAAGGTTTGGGGTGGGGTCACGCGACCCGCCTCAACTTAAATTTTCATGTTTTTAATTATTTTTAATACTATATTGTATTTTGTTCTCGGTTTTTACATACGGGTATATCTTGGGACATATTGGGACATTTTTAAAATATAATAGGGTGTCGTAAATATTATGAGGGTGTCGATTTTATTGAGGGTTGTTATACTTCACACCATTCCAGTGTCTACGTGTTGGATTCGAACTGTATCTCGCTAGTACATGTACTGCAAATACAATGTCAGGACTTGTGTTATTTGCGAGATACATAAGGGCACCGATCGCGCTTAAGTACGGTACTTCTGGACCAAGTACATCTTCGCCTTCTTCTTGAGGGCGATAAGGATCCTTGTGTGGATCTAGCAGTCGGACAACCATAGGTATGCTAAACGGATGTGCTTTATCGATATTGAAACCTACTAACATCTTCTGGATGTAGTTTGATTGATGGACAAATGTGCCATTGCACAGATACTCAAATTGTAGTCCGATACATAATTTCGTCATACCAAGATCGTTCATTTCAAATTCCTTCTTTAACAACTTAGCAGCTTTCTCTATCTCTTCAAGAGATCCGATGATGTTGATATCATCAACATAGACTGCTATTATAGTGAAATTTGAGAGTGTTCTTTTTATAAAAACACATGGACTGATTACATCAGACTTGTATCCTTCTTTTTCAAGATATTCACTAAGTCGATTGTACCACATACGACCAGATTGTTTGAGGCCATATAAAGATCTCTGGAGCTTTATAGAACACATATCTCGAGGTGTTGATTTTAATGCTTCAGTCAATTTTAATCCTTTATGGATTTTCATGTATATGTCATTTTCAAGTGTCACGTATAAGTATGCGGTGACGACATCCATTAGTCTCATATGAAGTCCTTCAGAGATTGTGAAGCCGATTAGGAACCTAAGAATTATCGCATCCACTACAGGGGAATACGTTTCCTTATAATCAACTCCTGGGATTTGGGAAAACCCTTGTGCTACAAGTCGAGCCTTATATCATACAATCTCATTCTTTTCATTTCTCTTTATTGCAAACACCCATTTATAACCTACTGGTTTGACGTCTATGGGCATTCGGACTACAGGTCCGAAACATGTCGCTTTTCGAGCGAATTCAATTCGGCGTTTATGGCTTCTTGCCATCTTGGCTAATCATTTCTGTGCATGCACTCTTCTAAAGTTTTAGGTACGTAATCATTTTCATTGGTTACATCCGTTGCTATAGCATATGCGAATATATCATCAACACGTGTTTTATTTCGGTTCCACATTGTACTATCTTCTACATAATTAATAGAGATCTCATTTTCGTTCGGTATCGGTGTTTCTTCTGAAACTTCATTTTCCTCTGGATTCATGTTGTCTCTTCTGGGACATTTACCTCTACTGGGGTTTCACTTATAATCTTTTATGACTTTTAACCAACTGCGTTACTTTGCTCTTTTCGTTCCCGTAGGTTTTTGTCTTTGGAACCGATTGGTCTCCCACGCTTTCGTTGTATAGTAATCGCTTCTGGGATTACTTCAATTCGAGCAGGTGCATTTGATGCTGGTACATGTGACTTTGTCACTTTATTCGTGTCTGTGAATGCATCTGGTAATTCATTCGCTATTCTTTGCAAATGTATGATCTTTTGGACTTCATATTCACATTGACCACATCGGGGGTCAAGATTTGATAGCGATGATGCATTCCACATTATTTCTTGTGTTACCAGTCTTTCTTTGTCCTTGTCTCCCCCGAAGACTGGGAACATCGTTTCATCAAAATGACAGTCAGCATACCGTGTTGTAAACATGTCTCCCGTCATTGGTTCTAAGTATCTAATAATGGACGGGGAGTTAAAACCAATATAGATACCCAGTATTCTTTGGGGTCCCATTGTAGTACGTTGTTGTGGCGGTATTGATACGAATACCGGACAACCAAAAATTCTAAGGTGGGACAAACTTGGTTCTCGTCCGGAGACCAGTTGCAATGGGGAGTATTCGTGACCAGCAGTTGGTCTAAATCTAATCAGTGCAGCGGCATGCAAAATAGCATGACCCCATGTAGAAGATGGCAATTTACATCTCATTAAGAGTGGTCTAGCGATTATTTGTAATCGTTTAATCAGAGATTCAGCTAAACTGTTTTGTGTGTGAACATGAGGTACTGAATGTTCAACATTGATCCCAATTGACATACAATAGTCATTAAAAGCTTGAGATGTGAACTCTCCCGCGTTATCCATCCGGATGTTTTTAATTTGATTATCGGGGAAATTGGCTCTCAATTGTATGATTTGAGCTAAAAGTCGGGCAAATGCTACATTTCGAGTAGCTAAAAGGCTCACATGTGACCACCTTGAGGATGCGTCTATTTAGACCCAGAAATAGCGGAATGGTCCACATGGAGGATGAATAGGACCACAAATATCCCCTTGGATTCTTTCTAAAAATGATGGGGTTTCATGTATCAATTTAGTTTATGAGGGCCGAGTTATAAGTTTTCCCAGAGAGCATGCTGCACATGATAAGTCTTGTGGTAGCAAAATTTTAAGTTTTTGAGAGGGCGCCCGGTTGCACTTTTGATTATTCGTCTCACCATTATGCTACCAGTGTGACCTAGACGGTCATGCCATATATTGAATGTGTCTTTATCTAACAGCTTTTGGTTACTCACCATATATGATTCGATAGGATTGATATTAGTACAATATAATCCAGAGGATAAGGCTTCTAATTGTTCAACAATTGTTTCTTGGCCATTTTTGTTTGAAGTAATTTGAAGATATTCAATATTATTTTCAGATATTGTTTTTAGGTGGTAACCGTTTTTTCGAATATCTTTAAAGCTAAGTAAATTTCTTCTGGATTTACTAGAATATAATGCATTATCAATAGTTAATTTGATACCCAAAGATAACGTTATGTGTGCTCTGCCGGAGCCTTCGATAAGGTTACTGACACCAGATATAGTACTAATCGGTGTCTCTGCCGGAGACAACTCAGAGAAAAATTTCATATCTTTGAGAATAGTGTTAGTACTACCGCTATCTACCAAACATTCATCACCAAGGTCACACTGTGAAAAGTAAAACATAAAAGGTGTGTTAAATATGTTTAAAATCACAAACATTTTCAATGAAATCACATGCATCCAAATGAACATCTGATATCGTGGCTGAAGGTGCATCCTCAATAAGATTAGTTTCAACATTCTTTCCTTTTTCTTTCATCATGCATTGATATGCCTCAACGAGGTGTTTAGGGGTGTGACATGTGCGGGGCCAATGATTTGACATCCCACATTTATAACAAATGTTGCTTTGGTTCCCGCTGTAACAACCCGACTTTCCGAAGTCAAAGTCAAAGCACAAGTCAAAGTCAAAGGAAGAAAAGATTGCTAATTGGATATGTCATTCCTTGCTTATTTATTACTTGTACACTTTGACTCGATAATCGACACTCGCTTAATACTATTTGTTTTATGATTATTTAATATGTGAAGTAACAATGCAATAAACGCTATCACACCGCTATCGCATCGCAATTCGAATTACAGATTCTGGATATTGTTTTACGTGTGTTTGCTATTAGGTGTTATTTGTGCATGTTTATGTTTATGTTTGTTGGAGGTTACTATTCGCAAACGCAATCGCAACTCTATCACAACGCAATCCCATCGCGAACTCGAAATCTAAGGATTACTTTTGTGATTATTAGTAGTTATATTATTTGTGTAACCAACGTGTAATACTATCGCATCGCTTACTCGCAACACTCAACACACGAAAAAAAAGTCGAAAACTAACCCACTCAAGCCATCCGATCGAAGGACCATTCGATCGAATGGTCATCCGTCCGGATGACCATCCGATCGGAAGGCCATCCGACCCGTCACTAGCACCGCCTTTCTTCTCCTCTTGCCTATAAATACCACCTGTCACATCAGCTTTCACTGATGTGACAGCTCTCCTCCGACCCTTTGCATTCTTACCCACTTTTCTCCCGATTCCTCTCGATTCTTGTAAGTTTTCACACCCAATCTTGTACTTCTTTGATCTATGCACACATCTTCATCATTTTCACCAACAAATCTCAACTTTCCACCATGAAACCACTGGATTTGGGCTGTTCTAGGATGACGTCATCATGAGTGTTCATGAAACACCAAAGTGTGACCTCATTCCACCAAGAACAACTCAAATCTAAAGGATTTCTACAATGTTTAAACACTGATTTCACCTAAATCTAAACATTTTTCTAATATTTCAAACTTTTCTTCAACTTTCTCAACATCTTACTCAAAACCGTTAGAATTTGGACTAGTTCGGGTTCACTACTCATTCTCTAGTATAGACCCGGACTGAGAATGGATTCCTAACGAAGAGACGATCGATTCATGGGTTGAACATGAAATCCCGTCAAGAACAGTCACCAAACAAACGGGGTGATTTCCATCCGAACGGATGACTAGGTTTGTTGTGGTTTCCGTTGTTTAACACGTTGTCATACCGTCTCGGTTCAATCGCACAACTTCCTAAACTTAACAAATTTTACAAGTTTTCAAAACAAACAGATCGCCGAACGGATTGCCGTCCGATCGGATCACCATCCGATCGAACGACGATCCGAATGGATGACTTGTGATCCTTTAAACACTTAATCATTTTCACAAAATTTCAAAGAAAGTCAGTTTCAAACGAAAGGCCATCCGACCGAATGGTCATCCGTCCGGATGACCATCCGACTGGATGACCTGATATGTAGGAACACTTCATGATTTTCAAAATGCTACAACGAAAACTTCAAAGTTCCATCATACACAAACACATCCATCCCAAACGGACAACCCTCCGACCGAATGGTCATCCGTCCGGATGACCATCCGTTCGGACGGTCATCTGATCGGATCACCATATGTCCCCACTTCATTCCGACATGCTGTTTAACGCACCGTTCAACGCTTATATTGTCGTACTATGTTCAGGCCAACTCTCTCAGCACTCCCTTCAATCCAAGACTGTGTTTATTCGTTAAACACGCTCTGTGAGTATACTCAATCCCTTTTTGCTTTCAGCACTTTTGGGTGTTACATACGTTACTTATATCAAATCACAATCGACACACAACGTAAACACTTTTATACGCTAACCGCTCTGCATGTTATACGTGTTATTCGATGAATGCTAATATGTTATGTTTACTCAGTGATTGTTGCCTGACACCTTAGCAACGATAGTACTATAGTTTAGACTCAGCACCTGTCGTGGACATGGGTTGTTAAGGGCTTTTCTTCATGTGTCACAGTGGTGATATGTGTTGCGCATTCTACAACTCAAAGTCACGTCTGTGCATATTCCATTGTCGATAACCTACCTGCTTTACATTATACATGTTACATGCTGGTTATGCGTAAATCGCTTTCGCTACTATTATACTATTAAACTTGTATGCTTACCTTTTCACTATGTGTATTCACTTTTATTTTAATGTATGTGACTGGTGTTTAGGATGCTTGCTTTAATTGCTGGATGTTATGGAATCGAGTTAGGTGAGTCTAGAAACAAATTTAAATAAAATATGAGTTGTCAAAACAAATTATTTGTCTTTGAGATACTTTGTCTGTAATAATTACTTTGCTGAGTATGTTAAGGTATGGGACGTAATGTTAAATATTCGGTAATATTAGTTGTTATGGATTTCTTCTGGACAATCTGTTTCGCTCAGTGCCACGGCCCGATGTCTCCGCCATTGGTTGGGGTGTGACACCCGCTACTTTTCCCTTTCGAAGGTCGCCCTGTATTGTGTTGACTCGATTCACCACCGCTATTTTTAGTGTTCTGAGACTCCCGACGCCATGTATATCCCCGTCCTCAACCACGACCACGACCTCTGCTGGGGCCGCGGCCTCTACCTCTATCTCGTCCGCTTTGATAATTTGCCACATTTGCTTCAGGGAATAGGCTTGCACCGGCAGGTCACGATTAATGATTTTGGAGTAGGAGCTTGTTGTTTTGCTCCACGACCAGAAGACATGATATCAAATCAGAATACTTAGTAAATTGGCGTTCCCTGATTGCTGCGATAAGAGCATATTTGAGGCATGGAACGTTGAGAAAGTTTTTTCAAGCATGTCTTCATCGGTAATTTTCTCACCACATAATTTAAGTTCAGAGGTAATGCAGAACAGGGCAGAATTATACTCATTGGCGGTCTTAAAACCTTGTAGTCGTAAATGAAGCCATTCATAGCGGGCTTTGGAGAGTAAGACCAACTTCTGGTGGTCAAAACGTTCTTTGATGTTTGTCCATAATTCAAGAGGGTCATCAACAGTTAGATATTCCCGCTTTAGATCTTCGTGAAGATGATGGCGACGGAATATCATAGCTTTTGCTTTATCTTGAGGTGAGGTCTGATTATCAACATTAATTGTCTCCCCCAAATTATATGCCGTCAAATGGATTTTAGCATCAAGAGTCCACGGGAGGTAGTTATTGCCCGAGATGTCAAGTGCGGTGAATTCAAGTTTTGATAAGTTTGACATTTTTATCTACAAGGAAAGGTTCATGCATTTAAAACGAGCCAATCTATATCTCTAATAAAGCAAACTATTGGGGGACACATGTCACCCAATGGTGCAAGCCAACTAAGCAGACACATAGGCAATGAGGTGGCAACTCTCAAATAATTAGACAAGTGGCATTGCTCTCGGATGGGGATTCAATTGGCTTCAATCATACGCACTCTCATCTCTCTCTCTCCATTCTCACAAAATAACCACATACATATCATCGTAACCCTAATCGGCGATTCTTAATCTTTGCAAGGTTAACCGGCGATTCCTTGGGTGAGAATTTCAATCGATCCTTTAGGAAGAGGTACAATCATTCTTCAATACACAAAAATCATCATCGACGGTATTTTTTCGAACTATATTCAGTGAATCATCTACTGTTTTTTAATCATTGTATTGATCGATTGTTCTTCCTTTACACACGTTTTCCTTTTGTTTGATTTACTTTTTCTGATTTCATTGTTTTGTTTTAATCTCTATTGGTTAGATTATGGTAGCCGATTGATGTTGTTTTGGTTTACCGTTTGTTTGTTAGGGTTTATAATCGGCGATTTTGAAGTTCGTGTATATATGTTTTGTGTATTAGGGTTTTTAAGTTTTATATGTTGATTTTTGAATTCTGATCCTCAGATTACCAAGAGTTTATCATCTGTTAATTAGTAACCGTTTTGTATGTTTGAAGTTTTATTCGATGCAGGTTGATGTATTATTTTAGTGATTATGTTCTTGAAAAACTGTGATCTACTGTTATTTTAGTGATTATGTTATTGTTTGTTTGAAGCTTTTTGTGTATTAGGGTTCTAATTACTGTTTTCATCTACTGTTATTGGTTGGTTACCATCAGTTGAATTCATCTATTTGATGTTGATTTTCTCAGCACCTACCTGAAAATATAATAGTAAGATCTATAGGTAGAAAATTGCTTGAGTTTATGAAAATATGTAAGATGATCCCAGCACTTCTTAACTAATGAATGTATATTGATGAATTTATGTACATTATGGTTTTTCATATCGGATTGTTAAATCTGTGATTTGATTATTATACTACACATTCTATATCAAGCCTCTTATTTGAACTGGTAACTTTTAAATGTTTTATGACGTTTTTTTATTGAACCTAAGTTAAACTCAATTTTATGTTGTCATTTACTTTTCATACGTTGAAAGGCATTATGGTTTACGGATTCGCTGCCCGTGTATGGAAGAACGACAAAAAATCGTTGGTGAGTATTTATATTATAAGCATTTGATTCCAGTAAATGACAGTATTTTAATAAATCCTTTATGAATACTGATCGTCTAATTAGCATTAACGATACCTACATGTTATTTTAACAGAAACTTCCGGCAGATTATGGTGACTGGATTAAGAAGTTTGCTTATCCAGAGAAGAATGCAGTCATTCGGACAATCGATGGTAGGGTCTTCGAAGTCAAAATTTTTAAACTTGCAGGCGACTACTTTCTTTACAATGGATGGTTGGATGTGGTCACGTCATTGAAGTTACCAGACGATTCGTGGATTGTTTTTCAGTACGAAGAAGCTTTATCTTCGTTCCGGCTGTTTTATTTTTATCAAGACATTTCACTTGCGCCTTCAAAGTACTTCTACTACAAACCGAAAAATGATGTAAAAGATCGAGATGACTGTATGGTACATGAACATATACAGTTTTAAATTATTTTATTCTTGTATTCATACATTATTTTGTATGTCATGTATACCATCGACCCTGATATATCGTTTTCTACTATGTGTAGTATGTGAACAGGTTGTTTGTTCATCACTCGATGCTGAATACCTGTCCTTCAGATCCTGTTGTGGTGCGTTCAGCTGGGAATCTTGAGTGGGTTGTTCGGATGGATGTGTTAGACCATGAGCTTTACATTACCAGCGGTTGGAGTCGAATTAAGAAGGAGATGTCGATAACAGATGATCATTTGTTGGTTTTTGAAATGGTTGATTTTAAGACGTTTGATTCGAGTGTTTTTAGTTGTAAGCCTGCACTTCTAACCTTCCCACCTGAACTGTCTGTTACCAAAAAAGAACCAACTGATGATTTAATTGAAGTGTCTGATGATGAATTGCCTAATCCGGTTGTCGCACCTGCTATTGAACAGAGTGATGATGAAGAAGTTCCGGTTAATTTTGTTGTTGATAATCATTTTGTAAGTTTTATTAATTATTTCTTCATACTATTAATGTAAAAATTTGTTGCGTGTTTAAGAAATTTTATTATAAAAATTTGTATTATTATTTGTAGCGTCTGAAGAAGAAATGGGCAAAAACGCATGGCTTGGATCAGAAGATGGACTTGACCATCAAGGACAGTGCTGGTCAAACTTGGGATGTGGCTATTGGTATGGAGTTCTCGCAAGGATGTCCGCGCTACAATGTCACCGGTATGAAAGAGTTTGTGAGAGACAAACAGTTGGTATATGGTTCTTAGTTTCAGATGATTTATGTTAAACGTCAAGGTATGTTGCTTTACAACTGAGCGAGTGGAGGTACATGGTATGTGGTGGTAGTATATTTTGTTCAAACAGTTTGTGGTTAGACAATGATTAGTAGTCCCCTTTTGGTACGGTCATTACGATGATCGTAATGACTTGATAGACGTTCGTGATACAGTTTTTTTGTGGCCATGTTAATGTGTTCTGGATTCGGGTAGACTAAGTATGCTTGTGGCCATATTTGGATTATGTTTTTTGCTACATTATGAAGTTGATTTGAAGTTATTTACACTTTTATCAGTTATAGATTTAACAATATCATGATACTATGAATATAAACTGTCTCTTTGTTAGGTTATGATAAATAGTTGTAGATTTTATATGGTTTTAATCAACTTTTGAAATCAACCAATCAAAATTCTATGTAATGATTCTTTTAAAATATACTTGGTAAATTTCGGATGTTGTTTTTAATTTTTTTTTTAAATTGGTATGTCTGCCTAAATATTTTCTTTGTTTCGGAATTTGTCAAATATCTAAAAGAATCAAATGTTGGATTTAATATTAATTTTTTTGGAAGTAATTGATTTTTCTTTAAATATGTATATTAATTGGGTTTTTTAAAATAAACGTTTCAGTTTTGTAAATGATAAATAGTCCGCTTGATATAAATTTAAAAAAAATCAATTTTTTTATGGAGGTGTTTTCAAAACCGTTGTTGACCTAAATTATTTTGACTTTTAATAGTGACTTTTAAAACTATTAAAATCATGTCATATTTAATTAATCAATTAACTTTAATTAAAGAAAATTCGAATTTAACTACAACAAATTACATAAAAATTCAACCAACCGTATCATAATTTTAACTAAATCTTAAATTTTCATTATTAAAAAATCCAATGAAATGTACACCTATTTTTAAAAGTTTTAATAATAGTAAAGTACAGTTTTATTAAAAATGTAAGTTATTGGTTGTATTTTTTTTTTTTTTTTTTTTGTGTCCACAAACCTAATTTCTTGGTTAGAATACAGTTTCAAGTTACATTTTTTATTGTTAATTTGATGTATCTTTTGTGTTGATTGTTTTGTGTGGTATTGTATTTATGTGTCAGTTGTATATGTTATTCTTTTGGTTTTCTATGTATAGATTGTTTTTAAATAAATGACTATTGGTTACTTTTTTTTAGGTAAGAAAATCATATATTTCGTTGAATTTTTTAGATTTGTAGGTTTTTTAGATTTAAATCCATTTCTTAAAATACTTCAGCATAATTTCGGTAATAATTTTTTATAATAATAAACTGATTTTTCGACTTTACAAAAATAATTTCCCGAAATTTGTATATATATTTACTTAATACATTCATTTTAATTCAATTACTAACCATTTTCTAACATCAATCATCTATTTTCAGCTCATATTTCATCGAAATGGATGAAAACAGTATTACTTTTTTAAACAATCTTGATTGGAGATCCAAGTTGTTTACCATCAAAGTCAAGGTGTTAAGACATTGGATTCGTATGAATCCAAAGAGAGAAGGAGAAACCCTTGGTATTGAAATGGTGGTTATGGATGAGCAGGTTGGTTTGAATGACATTTGTTTTTTAAAATTTAGTGTAACTTTTATATTGTTGTTTATACTAACCACTTTTAATTTGTGTTTTTGATTAGGGGACCAGGATGCAGGCAACTGTTTGGAGCAAGTTTATGAAAAAACATGAATTTTTGCTTAATGAAAATGAAATTTATTACATTTATAAATCTCAACTTTCAGTCATTAAGTCAACTTTCAAACACTTTGACAAAGAACATGCTATTAGCTTAAACTTTGATACATCTGTTAAAAAGTGTGAGAACTTTGATGGAAGTGTATATGGTATTCGGTTAGCATCGTTTGAGTCCATTAAAGCCGGTGAAGTCGATGTCAAGTATCGAGTTAGTTTGTACTTCATCATATATATGACAACAACATCCGAAATTAAAAAATATATAAATATAGAATTTTTTTTAAATTTTTTTTTTTTGCTGATTACATTTCATATTAATCAATTTTTTTTTCAGATTTTATTGGATATGTAGATGAGTGGTCTGAACCAGAAATGGCCAAAACAAAGATGGGAAAAGATAGCAAATTCATGAACTTGCAATTGTTGGATGAAGAGTCTGTTTATTAAATGCTAATTTAATTTCATTGCAACTTTAGTATTATATATTTTTTTACATGATATCCTCTGATGTGTTTAATTTCTATTTATGTAGGGGTATCAAGTTAAACTGCACTTTATGGGATGAGTACTACGATGAGATGTTTGGTTACATTCAGAGCCATAAAGAAGAAGTTCATGTTGTTCTGCTTGTGCAGTTTGGTAGTTTCAACAAGTATAAAGGTATTCACTGTTTATAAACTTTGTTAATATTATTTAAATTTTTATATGATTTACGAAATTGAATATCCTAATCTATGATATTAATTTTTTTTACACAGGGAAGATAACGCTATCTAATGCTTTCCATATAACAAGGCTGTTTATCAATGCTGACATAGAGGAGATTCGTTCATTCAGAACCAAGTAAACAGTTTATAAAATAATATGAACTACTTATTGATGTTGTTAACTTTTTTTTTTGTTATATTATTGTAAACAGGTTTGTTGAGAAGATATGTAAAACATCCTCTAATGGTCAGAAATCAATTGGTTCATCTGGAAGCACAAGTGTTGCGGATGACTTTTTAGTGAAGCATCTGTTTTCCAATTTCCGTGATATTACGCTCTTGGATAAGGTTTGTGTCTACTTTTTAATATTTTAAATAAATACATTAAACAAAATTGTTTAACAAATTTATATGTATAACTCTATTTTGTTACATTTTATTTCAGCCTTGTGAGGTCATAGTTCTTGGTACGATCATGGGTGTGGATGATAAAGATGATTGGTACTACCTTGGTTGTGAGGAGTGCAATCGGAAGGTGGAGACAACTTTGGTCATTGAGGAGGCTGAAGTCGGTGCTGAGGAATCGAAGTTTAAACAAGTTTTAGTTTGCTCAAATCCTGAATGTCCCAAGGAGGTTGTGAATGCGACACCGATGTAAGTTACTTGTATTTTTTTGTAGTTTTATAATATTTATGCTTATGTTATTCTACTTTACAAATAGAAATTGTATTTATTTTCTGAAATACTTTTTGTGCATTTAGTTTTAGGATTCCGATTAGAGTACAAGATTATGCAGCTATTGCCTCCTTGACTTTGTTTGACCGTGAAGCTAGAAAAATGTTGGGTATGACTGCAATTCAATTGCTTGAGAAGTCAAGAGTGGATCAGGTAACGTATTTCACATCAGTCTTTTTTAAAATTGTTATTTAAGGTACATATTAGTAATGTCTAAATCTGATTATTATGTTCTTTTCAATAATTTTTATTCACTTATATTAGGCATCTTTGGTAGAGAAAACCATTTCCTATCAGTTTAGAGCATTCAATGATAAAAAGTATGCTTTCAAGATTCAGGTTAGTCAATTTAATATTGACAACCATATTGATGGTTATGCTGTTCATAAGTTGGTGAATGATTCAGCAATAATTGAATCGTTGGAGAGCCAAATTCCAGTTAATTAGGTTAGTACATACAAACCTTTTAATTAAATATATGTTAGAAATTTATTATTTTTGTTGTGCCTAGACTTATTATTTTATGAATTGTAGGGTGTGGACGAGGCGGCTGCTGATGTTTCACTTAGTGATATATCAACTCAAAACTCTTTTGCTCTAAAGGTATGTATTTTAACTTAATGTTACGAAATACCAAATGCTCTAAACATGTTATATAGTTTCTAATTTTGAATATATCATACAGGATGTTGTGGATTCTATTGGTGATAGCTTCACACCCGATTGCACATCTAAAGATTGTTCTAAGACTTCGTCTACGGAATTGAAGCGCAATCTTGCTGACGTGTATGAAGTTGAAGAAAGCACCTCTCTATCATCCACAAAGGTTAAAAAGGCTGGTGTGTCTGATGTCCAAATTGATGAGGAAACGATTCTGCTGGTTCCAAAGATCGAGAAGTAGTTCATGGTTGAAGTATTTTTACCAAAAACAATTTATCTTTTTCCGAATATTGCTAGTTTGGTTTGTGTGTTACATTGGTTTGGATTGATTTGTGATGGTTGGTTGGTTTGGTTTTTTTTAAACATATGGTTGGTTGGGTTTTTTTATTTGAAACATATCGTTTGTTTGTTTTAATGGTTGGTTTGGAATATTTTGTATTACCTATACTTCTTTAACCTTTAGCAGTGGTTACTTTATGTTTGTTTTATTTTGTTGCATGTATAAAATGTTCCCAAAAATATTTGTTCATGTTTTTGAAATTAGACATTTTTAAACTTTTATTATAAGGTCATAAAGGTTTTGAATGTATACATTTAGTCTTTTTTACAAATTATTATTTTAAAAACTATTAATATTTTTTTTAATATTTTATTTGCAAATAAAGATTTCAATAATCTAATTGTCTAATTTAATTTAATTTCTATACTATTTATATACGAATTAAAAGTATATTTTTGGAATCCCCATTAATTTAAAAGTTATAATTTAATTTTTTTGAAAAACCCCAAATTCTTTTAAAATTTAGGAAACACTTAAATTGGTATGATTTTCTTTCCTTTTTAAAGTTTTATAACTGAAAATTTATATTTTTTAACAAAAATATCAGCGACCTTTTTAAAGATTTACCTCCAAGTAATTTGAATTGTAAATTATTTCTTTTTTTACAATTATAACCGATTTTTTTTTAAATTATAAACTTTCCTTTTTTACAATAACTTCAAATACTATAAAAACTTATCTTCTTATTCATAATACACACTCAATGTATTATTGTTATGGAAATTATGTAATACATAATCAAATTTTATTTTATATATTTACTAAGATTGTTTATAAATCTATATATATATCAATCTATAGCAAATATTAAATAATATTCCATTTTTTTATTTCTAACTTTAAATATACTCATTTAATTTTGTCAATAAATGTCTTTATATTGTAAAATGTTACTAAAACTATAAGACATAATCTAACTTTGGAAACTCAAAATCATATAAAAATTAGTAACTAAAACACAATTTTTAGTTGATTTAAAAAACTCAATTTAATTATAGATGTAATCGGTTTTACTATAATTATTGTTATGGAAATTATGTAATACATAATCAATTTTTATTTTATATATTTACTAAGATTCTTTATAAATCTATATATATATATATATATATATATCAATCTATAGCAAATATTAAATAGTATTTTTAAATAATTCTTAACGTTTTCATTTTTAAAAAAATAAAAAAAACACTCATTCCGTTTTTTTATTTCTACCTTTAAATATAGTCTTTTAATTTTGTGAATAAATGTCTTTATATTTTAATTTTTCTATAACCCACTTTGTAAGCAATAATCTTTTGTATTATATCTTTTTTTATATATAATCATAATATATTTTTGCATAAAATAGACAAATAATGTTTCCATAATTCAGACTATTACTATAATCTTAAATAACCTTATCTTATAAATATACATAATCATCTTCATCCTCTTCAAATTTCATATATCAATGGAGTTGCTAAATTGTTTTTTAGTTTATCTATCAGACAACAAGATGAAGTCTCGGGTATGTTCATGTTATCTTCAAGTTTATTTTTTTATAATATTTTGTTTTTATTTTTTAGTTTGTATACAGATTTTACCAAGGAATTACCACAATTGGGTAGCTGATTTCAAGTTAGCTCCTGATGGGATGGTTAAAATCACTACCACTGATCGAAGAGTTTTTACTGTCAGAGTTAGGAAAGCAGGCTCTTCATATTTTTTTCACGACGGATGGTTCAACATGATACAATCACTACTATTACCAAATAAGTCATTGCTTTTATTTCAGTACGAAGGTCGTCTTAGTTTTCGCCTGATATACTTCTATCAAGATTTGGCATTTGCTCAAAATGATTTCTTATATTGCCAAACATCACAGTTATCTGAACATAAAGATCATTTGGTAATTCATTTTTTTTATGTTTGTACTATATTAGTGTTTTAGTAAGTTTATAAAACTTTTTTTAAGATAAGTTTTTTTACTTGCAGCTTATCGATAGAGTTTTTGTTCATCATAAGTTGAAGAATATAATACCTACCAACCATGTTACTATAACTGCTTATCCTAACCGTACATGGTTGGTTTTTATGGAGAAACATGGTCAAAATTTCTATATGACTACTAGATGGAATCAAATTAAAGAAGACTTGAAAATTCAAGACGAACACTATATTATATTTTACATGATTTCGGAGTCAAAATTTGATATGATGGTTTTTAGAGGCACAGAAGATTTGGTTCGTATTCCTGAAGGACGTCTTGCACGTGTTTAAGTAGAGGTTAAAGAAGAAGTTAATGAATAAGATGTTGCTTAAATTGTTTACCATTTTTTATCATATGATATAAAAAGAATAAAAAAACTTTGTTTTTTCTTAGTATTACATTTTATCAATTTATATTCATACACACGTTCTTATCGTTTATTAATCCGTCTTATTCATCATGCAAAGTTAGATTATAAATATATATGTATGTATTTTTTTCTATATAAAGATACATTAACAACCCGTGAGTATTCATGGTTGATAAGTTTGAAATCAGGTGAGATGTTACAGAAAACTTTGGGTTAATTAAAAAACATTTAACAGTTTACAACTTCTCTTAAATATGTAATTATAATTTCACACTTGGTTAAAATTATATAAAGATTTAGTAAATATAATGGTGTTGTTGTAAGTGATGGTTAGATTATTCTCAATTTTCTCACAGTTGAAATTAAAGGGGGTGTATATGTAAATTTCTTAAATGACGGTTGATTCAATAGATTGTATCATTACATACATGCTATTATATCATATCATCTCTCAAATGATCATTCTAACTCTTCGAAGACAGTATCTAGGGCTCCAAAATCTCGCCGGAAGCTTCGTCGGAACAACAGTCGGCGCCGATTTTGTTGTCGGAATTGTTATTAACAGGTTTGCGATAGTCATCGTCCTTTACTTTTATCATGATTTTGGATTTAATCAGTTACAATCGTTGATGTTGAAATCCTTATTTGCAAGTAATAACTGTAAACTTCCTTTAGTTTTAACATTATCTTTGACTTAATCACTTCCAATCATTAATTTAACACTACATTGATGTATTTGAGAGATGATCCGGTTATACTAATGTGTTACTAATATTAACTGTTTAATGGTTAAAAATTTAGTCTTTTGAGTTTATTTTTCTTATGCTCTGTTCAACATGTGTGTTTTTGCCGATCGTAATATAGTCATAAACGGACAGTGATGATTTGATATTGAATGATTCAGTTAAAATTTGTTAAACACTGTTATAAGAACAGTAAGATTCCGAACCATTAAAGTTTGTTTTAATAACTGTACGATTATAGAAATTCTTGATTTCTGAACCATTTACGTTAGGTTTTTTCATGATGTCTCGAGACGAGATAGATATAAGGTTGAGCAAGAACGTTGAATCCGATGATGATTGTGTTGGAGATCTCTAAGGCTGATTACTTTGAAACGCTTTTGAAGGTGCATATCTATTAACTATTACATTTTGTATCCATTTTACCCGTCTTTTATTTGTTTTCAAAATGATGTTTTCCAGGACATAGAGGAGGATGATAACATTTATATTCCTGAAGAAAATCCATCTTTCAGTAAGGTACTAAATTAATTATATCCAAACAATAGTGCTTTTTAAATTCCATTAATTTTTTTGATTTTTAAAATTCATGTTGTTAATGATTTTCTTACTTTGTATAAGAAATCAACAAGCCTACCAGCAGGAACAGTCCGGTCACCTACACCGAAGAAGGTTCATGTTCAAGAGACGTTGAAGAAAAGTGATGCTTCACATTTCAAGACAATGCAAGATGTAAGTTTACTATTACTAACATATATTTATATTAATTTATTTATGATTAATGCTTATTAAAAGTCATGTTTAGAAAGTCAAGCTTGAATGAAACGATACCAAGTTGAGTACTGAGTTGAAACCTGAGCTTGCATCTAGATCCTTAGTGTTGTAGTCTCTTTTTGGTCGTTTGGTTCTACAAACACATTGTTAAATCAATGTGCTGGATACATAAGGTATATGAAATAGGTTCAATAGTCACATTGGTTGTATTACAGGTTTAACAACCAGACTGTTCATTTTGGAGGTTTACCAGTCAAATAGTTTTTCAAGTACTGATGACATTATACAATAAATTTAATAAGTTTAGTATATTAGTTGTTTAAGTAAATCTGCAGCTCGATAAGAACGTATTGAAAGTCGTTCTGGGTTGATTTTTTGCCCTATGTTTCTTTCTGTTTTACTCTTGATTACTATTCCGATTATGTTCATTGTGATGTTTAAGTATGTAATGGTTTTGTAACATCTTTGGTTTTTTGCTATTAATCTGAAAATATATGTGTGATTGATGAATAGATGCTACTTACTCGATTACCTTTTGTATATGAAATATGATGCGGTATTGTTTTATTTATAGATTTCTAAAAACATTTAAGATTAAAATAATGGATGTACTAATATTATTCTTTCACAACAGGTTAAAAGGAAAGGAAAAGCTAAAGTTTTTGCTGACATATCCGAGACAGTCGAGAATTTGAAGAAAAAATGCAAAGGCCGACAATGTAGTAAAAAATCTGATTCGATTCCGTATCGTCCGTTTGCTGATTACGTCATGGTATTAAATATTTAATGTATTTTTATGAATTTCACTAATATCCGTTTTTTATTGTCATTGTCTGGTTAGTCATATTCATAAGGTTTCATAGAAATTTGATAATTCTTGGTGAATAACATGTTTAAAATTCAAATTGGCGAATCTTTCATAATTTATTTTTTTGGTGGTCAAGTTGAATCTGTTGAGATTCATTTTCAAGTAGAATGAAACGAGTCTTAATTTAGTAAAAAGTGAATATGTGTAGATTCAATGGTATAAATGGTTTAAAAGGAAAGGAAAAGCTAAAGTTTTTGCTGACATATCCGAGACAGTCGAGAATTTGAAGAAAAAATGCAAAGGCCGACAATGTAGTAAAAAATCTGATTCGATTCCGTATCGTCTGTTTGCTGATTACGTCATGGTATTAAATATTTAATGTATTTTTATGAATTTCACTAATATCCGTTTTTTATTGTCATTGTCTGGTTAGTCATATTCATAAGGTTTCATAGAAATTTGATAATTCTTGGTGAATAACATGTTTAAAATCAAATTGGCGAATCTTTCATAATTTATTTTTTTGGTGGTCAAGTTGAATCTGTTGAGATTCATTTTCAAGTAGAATGAAACGAGTCTTAATTTAGTAAAAAGTGAATATGTTTAGATTCAATGGTATAAATGGTTTATAAGTCATACAAAGTGTAGATAGTATGCGTAAAATTCTTTAAGTGATTTTTTATTAAAAGATTTCAGATTATTAATTATTAATTAATATTAAATTGTTTCCCTAATATCATAGTCTATACATACATTAATATTAACAATAAAATTGAATTTAAGCCAAGGTAGTGTGTTAGTCAATTTCATAAATACTCTTTATAGAAGAAAACTTTAATTGTACAGTATATACTATATTTGCTATTAACCACCTCTATATATTTTTTTCATAAACAAGGGAAAGAAACGGTTAAAGGATGTTCGAAAAGTGAAGCATCGTAAGAAGATTACAAGGAATGCACGCAAAGTTTCTGGTGTTGGCATGGATCCTGAATTCTTCAACTTTAGTCGTAAAGGAGACTATAGGCTGGTATGTTTTTTTTACATGATTTACCATCATATTTATTTCATTTTTTCTATTGACTTATATTTGTTTTTCTTTAAACGCATTTAGCGTCTTCCTGTTGAAGTTGTAAACAGAGCAGGCCTGTCTGATAACTTACAACCTTTATATGTTCAAAACATGATTGGGGATGTGGAGGTTTATGAAACGAAGACGGAGTTAAACGGTGGTACATTACGTTACGCCGTTGATGGTTGGAGAAAGTTTATGGCAGATAACCAGTTGGAGTTTGGTCATATGTTGCACTTCACTTATGTAACATCACAGAAGAAGATTGTGTTGAATGATGTAACCTCGATCTAAGCAAGACTGGTATGCATTTTGTTTATAACAGCTATGGTTTGTTAAGTTGTTGGTTAGTATATTTGATATGTACATTTTGGATGTTGGGTTGATGGACATGAAAACTTTGCTTAATTTATTATGGTTTAGTTTATGTTGTGTTTTGTAATGGTACAAATAACTTAGTTAAGTATGTGGTTGAATGGTGTTACTGTTTGATGTTATTATCATTGTCTTTATATATGTTTACAATAGTTTATCAAGTACTTTTGTTTTTGTCATATGGCCATTTTTAACTTCCCACTAGGTTAACGTTTTCTTATGTTTATAATGTTACGTTCTTGATTTATACAATAGTTAGATGATATTCTTTTGTATAAATTAGGTATCGATTCTTCTAACCATTCACAATATTATATTTTCGCAATAAAATTTTGTTATTTTATTTGAAAGATGCGATCACTCTTAGGTAGTTTTGTAAGCATAGACAATCTTCATATGTAGTATACAAGGAAGTTTTTTCCGGGATTGAATAATTTTCTGTTTGTTTCTTCCAATGTATGCGTTTGTATAGAATATTTCATTTTAAAGTAAATAATATAGTTTTGGTTGAAGCCCGCGTATTACGCGGGCATTAACCTAGTATATAATATAGGAGAACTTCAAGTTCATTTTTAGTTAGAACTTCAGGTTCTAAATTGAATCAATGTTTTTATATAAGTGTGAAATAAAATCCAACCACTTCACCTACTTCTTTGTTCAATAAATGATTATAGATATGTCAATTGTATAAACTTTTATACTTATCTTCTCAATTTTTTTTAATATCAAAACTATCATTATGTTAACACGACATAAATTATGATTTAACTTTATATGAAATGTAGTGAAAATATTAAAATGAATTGCTTGTATATATCAAAACATTTTTCAAAATAACTTATTCTGCCTTTTCTTAATGCATCTACTTTCTAGAAGGGGAGACTATTTGCACATTTGGTGTGTAGATAGTCAGCCCAAAAAGGGTTTTTTTGTCCAATATGCACACCCTGCAGTGTCGAGCTGTGGTCAAAGCGCGACGTTTTGGTTCGGTTAACCAGACAAATACTGACGGGTGTCTGACGGGTCTTTTGATCAGACTAAAACGCCGAGCTCTGGCCGCGTTTCCGAGCTTTGGCCGTGTTTTGGTCCTGTCAACCAGACACCCGATCAGTCTTTTGTCTGGTTGACAGGACCAAAACGCAGCCAAAGCTCGGCGTTTTGGTCCGGTTAACAGACCCGTCAGTCTTTTGTCTACAGCTCGACACTGCAGGGTATGCATATAGGACAAAAAAGCCCTTTTTGGTGTGCATATAGGCATTTGGGTGTGCCAATAGGTACACCCTTCTAGAAATTGCAAAAGTTATTTGTATGGATAACAGCTGTCATGCATATTACATTTATTTAAGTGATTTATTTAAACAATGGATCACTCATCTCTGTTCCCACAATCGCATATTGCCAAAAGAACCACAAACAATGGTCTTCAACAACCGTTCAGAACAACCGCCGGTTAACCGTTCCAACCTAGGAGAGTAATCGTCATCTCTGGTGACGGTTAAGCAGCCGGAGGTCGGAGGGACCGAGTCGTCGCTGCCGCTGAATGTGCCAGACTGGTCGAAGATCAAGAAGGAAGATTTTCGTCGGAGAAGAAAACAACGTCGTTTCGAATTCAGATCTACACCCATTGATTGATGCTTTGGTTGAGTGTAATGCAGAAAATACATGTGTGCGCAGCGTCGGTTGACCGCCGGAGGAAGGTTTTCGGGTAAGATTGTCATGTGTGACGGAAGGAACCGTTGTGTGTTTGAAAAAAATATATAATTTAATTGTGTATTAGTTCGTTAATTGTTGTGTCCGGGTTGTTTCGAATCCGAAAAAAAAAACTTTCAACGATGTATAAGGTTTTGGTTTGATTTTCTCAAAGGTTTGAAACAACAAACAAAGACTAACGGAAAAAGTGTGATTTTGATATTGTGTATTCGATTCTTAAAGACGTTAAATAGATTGTGATATTTTCGATTTCGTTTAGGTCCTAATGCATAAAAAGGGCAGTCTTAAATCCTAATATGTTCTAAAGTCGAAAAGAAAAGTTGCAGAAAAATTGATAGTGTACCCGGATTTGATGAACGGCAGTTATCTAAAAATTCTTGATGGTGAAGATTCCTGATGTACTCGTGCTGATAACGTGAGAAAAACCAAAGAGAAATAGAGATAAAACTGAATTGTTATGATTCATTCTAATCAACATTACAATATATAGATATACATAACTATAAACCCTAAAACCTATAAGTAATGGGTTTGGCCTAAAATGTCTAGTTTATAACAAAAGTAAAGTAAAAATTTTAATTAAAACCGTTTTTTAATTAAAATAAAGTAATTTTGATCTCAGTTTTAGCACATGTTTTGATTGACATTTTGAAGAATAACCAAATTGGTAACCAAGTTGTATTTGAGATGAACTTTAACATAATCCAAGTTTGTATCTTGTGTAAATTACACTTTTCGTTATTTATCTTTGTACCGGATTACAATGGATGCATTTTAACTTCAATAATTACCGTCACGCTCTTTTTTTGTAAAAACCATTACATTGTACGTCCTTTAGCACTAACCATGTTAAAATCTTCAGTTAGGTATGACATGTGTCTTGCAAATGAGGGTAATTTGGTCTTTTAACCTATCCAATGACTATTTGTATAATTAAGAGATGATTTGGTTTGCACTTAGATAAAAAAAAACATAATCATAAACATAAACGAAAAAATAATAATGTTAATTGAAACAACAAATCAAGACCACGATGGTCTTTGTAAACGCACACCAAATTCATCCAAATGCTTTGACTTATGAAACCATTCATCCAATTCTGAGCTTTTTTTTCTATTCATTTCAAACCCATATCCAACTTTATAGGTATCGCATTTTAGACCCTCTAGTTATTAAAGGGCATTTTAGTCATTTTAGTAAGACTTAACAAAAAATTTAACAAGGTTTGGCCTTAGTACTCAACATTGTGACAAATTAAAATGTTAATACCTGATTTTGCAACAAAAAACTATTAGTACCCGACATTGAAACCTCGCCTAAACCACAAGGACAGACGGTGTATTTTTTCTTTTTATAAAGTAAATAATAATGACAAGATAAATTACTTGCAAATCACCTTTATGTTGTAAAAGACCATAGTACCCTCACATGCAAAGCATATGAGGTAACTTAACTATGTTTTTGGACGACGTTAGTTGTAAAGGTTATAGAATGTTACAAAACATGAACATAAAGGTTGGGTTTTGCCGATTTCATAGTGAAAGGTATGAAATGCAATTTAGGTATAACATAAAGGTTGATTTATGCAATTTTATCTTAAATCTAAGGTAGCTTATTCCTCCGCCACACATGTATTGTTAAGATACTCTCTCGCGGAAGGACCTAACATGTGATGTAGTTTCGGTTTGAAGGCGAGGGGGCGCAGCTCGCAAAGTAAACGAGGTAGAACGAGTGGGTACCAACCCACCTATCCACCACATTTTTTTCACAACCGGGGTTTTCCAACACCCAACCCCAACCCAATTATCCACCACAATTTTTTTCATTACCACAAGGTCCCACGATGGTTGCACCGGGTGTGTACGAGTATCCTACGGAAGCCCAAAACGCTTTTGACTTGTTTGCTTATCGGAGTCCACCGACTCAATCTCCAAAAGATAATGTTGAACACGTGCTTCCCCATATACGATGACAACGATGTTGAAGAATTTGTACCCGAGACTCAAAACTTATATGAAGATGAAAATGAAGACGTCGAAGAAGAGGAAGAACTTGAAGTCGAAGATGAACAGAAAGGAAAAGGGGTTAAGGCGGATACACAAATATGGACGAAGAAACAAGAAGAGGCGTTAGCGATGGCGTATGTGCATTGTAGTGTTAGCAAGAAAAAAAGAAATGCCCAAAAATCGGAAGTTTTTTGAAAAAAAGTTCTCGCACACTACAATGCAACCGTTGGAGGAAGTTCACGGGTCGTTCATAAAGTCTGTCTGAAATGGAAAGCTATGCAAGGGAAGTTGAACTTATTCAACGGTTTTTGGCATCAAGCAGTATATTTTTTTACGTTTACCTACTTCTTATTTTTTATTATATGATCATTTACGTTTCAGCGGGAGTAACGATGCTCATGTTATGAAACAAGTGCTAAAAGATTACCAAAAACAACACCCGGGTGGCTTTTCTCTTATTGAGGCGTGGGAGGTGGTTAGAAAGCATGGGAAATGGGCCCCGATACCATTGGTGGGTGAGGAGGGTGCTAGTTCGAGGCAAAAAAGAAAGTCATCGGATTTTGATAACTACCAAGCGGGTACACCGAATACCGAATTCACTAGTGATATACCCGACATAAACGTAGACCCCTCTTCAAGAAGGCAAAAGAAGAAAGAGAAAAAAAGATAAAGGACCCGCAACGTTGACCGAAAGGTCAATTGGTATGTCCGACAAGCTCCAAGAATTAGGGTTGTAAACGAGCCGAGTCGAGCCGAGCTCGAACTCACTTCGAGTTGGCTTAGCTTAAGCTCGAATTTCAAATCAAGCTAAGATTTGAGGCTCGAGCTCGACTCGATTAAAATACGAGCTAGCTCGACTTGGCTCGATCTAGCTCGAACTAACATAGAACCGCAAACTTTACTACTGATAAAGCCCTAAAATGAATCTCTTCATAGACTAAGGGCCATAATTGCAATTTAATTTAACTAAATGGCTAAATATGCAATTATAAATAGTTAGCTCACTTTGTACGTTGTCTTTATCTTTTTTATAGGGGAGATTTTTTCTTAGTTTTTGTCTTCTGAGCGATGTGGGACAAAAGAAATAAAGGATGTAAACCTTATCGAGCTGGCTCACGAGTCAAGTCGGGCCAAACTCGAGCTTGGCTCGTTTACAAACCGAGCCGAGCTGGCTCAACTACAACCGAGCCATTTTCGAGCCGAGCTTTTTTTGAGCGAGTTTCGAGCGAGCTACGAACCGCGGATTTTTTGAACGCCCTAACCAAGAATACAAATTTAAGAAACAAGAGTTGGTGGACATTAAAAAGAAACGAGAGGAAAAATTTATAGAGTTGGCGGATGAACATCGAGAGACATTGATATAACAACTCTCCTAAAATACCTGTAACATCACTATACGTCCTAAAATACACCACGTACACGAAAAACGGCCCGTAATACCTTTAGTTTTACAAAAATTAAATAAAAACAAGATTTAAGGGGCTCTAGCGGGGCGCAACAGACTCCCCTTGGTCCATCCCGGGGCGCGAGCGAGGGGATAAGTGTCGTAACCCGGTGCAGCCACGTGTCCCATTTGGTGTCGAAGCAATCTCATGACTGGCCAAGGCTAGGCCCTAGCCAACCTAGCTCGCGGGGCACGAAGACCCCCTTGTTCTCTCTCGCGGGCCGCTAGGAACCCCCTGTCAGGCCCTATAAATAGAGGAGATCGGCATTCAGTCCAAATCGTTCATTTCGCACTCTCTCTCTCTCTCAAATTCTGAAGTAGTAGAAGTAATATCGGGTATAATACCCCCTAATTAGCGAAGCCCTGCCTCATTGTAAGTATTATAACCCCCGGTTACATATTAGATACGCTGCCCGATTGATCTAGTGCTCCGTAACGCATGTCGAGGATCTGCCTGACTTAGTCGTTGGAGTTCTGTCTCGGGGAGGGTATAGCTAATGTAAATTTGGGTTATTATACTAACGCGTGTGCATTGTTTAAATTAATAGATTATAACCAGGAAGTCACAAGGAAATACCTAAATTAGCAATGTGAGTAATCCTTCTTTTTGTAAACTGTTTTTACAAAACCTCAAATTATTTTACATCATAATTAACAGTGATTGAGTATTTGTAATTCTACAATTATCGTCGGTATGTTGGGGTTTTGTATACAAAATTTGTTACTACACTGTGAGTAGTAGCATGACCACAAGTCAGGATTGACAGTACCATGGGTGGTAATTAAAGTAGATGTAAACAAATGTAATTGCTGGATTACCCTCAATGCTGTAAAATGATAAAACTTGTTTTGATTAAACTGGGATTCACTCACCAGTATTTTCCACTGACAAAAATGTTTTAAACGCGTTTCAGGTAACAAAATGTGAAAACCAAATAGAAGCCAGCTGGAGAGCACTGAAGGCTTGGAAAAGTGGCTATAAAAGTTACCTAAATAAAGAAGAAGTTTTATTTCAATAAATTAGGGTTTATCCCTACAAACTTATTATGAATGGAAACTTGGGTTTTACCCATGTGTTTATTATTTATAAAATGAGGTGTTTTACTCTGATAAAATATTTCCTAACTACGGTCCTGATGTAAATTCCGCTGCCAATTTAAATAAACACCGATACCACCGAATGTGCGAGCTCGCGGCCGCTCGCATCCCGGGGCAAGGGGTCGGGGTTGCGACAGGAGGTGGTATAAGAGCTACAGGCACTGATTTCAGCCACAAAAGTGTTCTGCTGACATTGAAATTGTCAATTCTGTTAGGAAATAATCTATGTGCATACGTGTATATTATTGTTTTGTGTTATTTGACAATCTGTTTGTTTACAGTATGAGTGATCAAGGACCATCGGACACTTATCGTCAATTGTCTAGTTCTCCTAAAGATGAAGGAACTTCCTCCCAGCCTACTCCTTCGGGGTACTCAACTGACACAGAAGAGGGGATATTCATCTTTAAAGCGCAATCCGCAGAACCATTCCCAACCAAAAAGAGAGGATGGTTCAGTCAGGGAGCACATGAGCGTAGGAAAAGAATGAGGAAATTACAGCAACAAAGGGCTTTAGCAGCAGCAAATAGGGAGATGAACGCCCAGACCCAAGACATAATCAATAGGCGATTGGCCAACTTTAACATATTAGCTACCACTGTCGCAGACCCAAACCTAGAACAAATCATTGCACCCCAGCCACTACCATTGTTTCCCACTCAGCCTATGGAAATAGAACCCAACCAAGAAGAACCAGTTCCCATACCAGCTTTTAATCCTGATGAAATACCTAGAGTTCCAGCACCCAATCCCTTAGCATACGATCCGTGGAATGACGACCATAGGGATTATCGAGAACTCTACCCACAAGAGGAACCCATACCACCTTGTAGCACCATACCCAAACCTTGACCCTCTAGATCCATATTGGGATGCTGACCAGTATGTTAGGGAAATCCTAGAAAACCCATACCCATATGGAGACCCTTTACCACCGTACCCTGAACCAATACCCGCACCACCACCACCCATGAGTACCAAAAAATGTGCAGGAACTCCGCACGTTTGGTGAGGAGTTAGTTGATGAAGGAGAGAGAATCAGGCAAATAGGGGAAAAGCTCGTTTGGAAGTATGATGAGCGAAATATGCAGTATTGGATGAACCCCCAGAAATAATAGTAATAACACACACACACACACACACACACACACATATATATATATATATAAACGAGAGTAGTTTGAAAAAAAATCAACTAAAATAGATAATCTAATACCTACTGATGCATAACTAGTAGTATGTTTTAAATTCCAGTTATAGTTTGTAATAGATGTATATATATAAAATAGAGTAAATGTCACAATGATCGAGGTTTTGACCAATGTGTTTGTTTGTACAATTGTTGGCATTAAATCTTATTATGCGATATTAATACCTGATAATTGTTTGTAAATCCAGATGGACAACGAAGAAAATCAGGAAAACCAGAATAGTGATAATCAAATAAATAATAGTGCCATTAGACACATAGTTACCCAAGGAATTAGAGATGTTATGCCATATATCATCCAAACTGTTAAAGAAGCGGAAAATAATAAAAGTAATAGTGGAAGTAAACGACCACCTATTGAACCCTGTCGCAGCGTAAACAATGGACCGTTACTTCAATTGCCTATTCCAAAAAGAAGAAGAACCATGTGTTATGGTTGTTCTTACAAAGAATTCTGGTCTTGCAAACCGATAAAATTATCTGGCAATGAAGGAGCCATTGCAACTCTACACTGGATAGAAAAGACAGAGGTTGTCTTAAAAATAAGCAAGTGTGCAGAGGAAGACAAAATCATGTTTGCTTCCAATCTTTTTAAGAATGCAGCCTTAGAATGGTGGAATACTATTCTCCAGTCTAGGGGAAGTGACAGAGTCTATAATATGGAATGGACTAAGTTTAAGAACATGGTCGAAAGGAAATTATGTCCTCCCAATGAAAAAAAAACAAATTGCTAATAAGTTCTTAAACCTTAGAATGACTGGAGTAGACTGTAATGGTTACACTACCATATTCTTCGAATATGCTAGAATAGTGCCAACCCTAGCCTCACCAGAACAAGTATTAATCTCCCGTTACATCTGGGTATTAATCAGTGAGATTAGACATGTAGTCAAGGCAGCTAGACCCAACCCATAGAAGAAGCTGTAGAACTAGCAAATACCTTGACCGATGAATTGGTACGTACACAAGAAGAGAATCAGAGGAAGAACCTAATCCATAAACTTACCCAGGAATTTCGCTACGGTAATTCCAACCGTGGGAAGAACATAGGTTCTACTTCTGCACCCTACTGCAAGTCTTGTAATAAAAAACATTCGGGAAAATGTTCTACTTACTGCAACTTCTGCAAGATACCTTGACACAAGGAAGAAGATTGCAGGAAGAAACCCAGTAATGGAGTATGCTTCAATTGTGGAGAAAAAGGGCATATTAAACTGAACTGTCTGAAACTATCTCCAGCCATGAACAACAAGACTACTAAGAATGCTAGAGCTTTTGTTCTGACAGCAGAAGAAGCCAAGATGATTCCGGATGTGATTACCAGTACGTTTTTAGTTAATGATCTTTTTGCTATAGTATTATTTGACTCTGGTGCAAACCAAAGTTTTATTAATACTTCATTTTCCAAAATTCTTAATCAACCATTAACTAAACTTCAACAAGAATGTCTAGAGAATCCATTAAGATCACTGAAATCTTGCTGGGAGCAAGAATAGAAATTCTAAACCATAAGTTTTTTGCTAACCTTTACCCAATGAACCTAGCTGGATTTGATATTGTATTATGAATGGATTGGTTAGTAACCAATAAAGCTAGTATTTTATGTGATCAAAAGTCAATACAAGTAAATTCACCAAAAGGTAAAAAGATCACAATTAAAGGAGATAAGCCAACTAGGTCTACAAAATTCATCTCTTTGATGAAAACCGCAAGTTATGCAAGAAAAGGATAACTAGTGTATATGATTTCCATAATCATTAACACTAAAGGAAGAGAATTAAAAGATATTCCCGTAATATCTCAATTCTCAGATGTTTTTCCTGAAGAACTACCCGAACTACCACCAGAAAGAGAAGTCGAAGTCAGAATTCACTTACTACCAGGGACAGCACCGATTGCCAAGGCACTTTACCGTTTGGCGCCAGCAGAGATGCAGGAACTAAAGAAGCAATTGGACGAACTTATGGAGAAAGGTTTCATACAACCTAGTTCATCACCTTGGGGAGCACCAATCTTGTTTGTCAAGAAGAAAGACGGATCAATGCGTATATGCATTGATTACCGAGAACTGAATAAAGTCATGATTAAAAATCGGTACCCATTACCGAGAATCGATGATCTGTTTGATCAACTGCAAGGAGCTCGATTCTTTTCTAAGATCGATTTACGCTCAGGATATCATCAATTGAAAGTACAGAAAGAGGACATTCCTAAAACTGCCTTTAGAACAAGATATGGTCATTATGAATTTACCGTCATGTCATTTGATCTAACCAATGCCCCAGCCGCATATTGGACATGATGAACAGAATATGTAAACCTTATCTGGATAAATTCATAATTGTCTTTATAGATGATATTCTCATTTACTTTAAGAGTAAAGAGGAACATGCAGCGTATCTGCATGCACTCTTTACATTATTGAAAAAGGAAAAGCTTTATGCTAAATTCTCAAAATGTGAATTTTGGTTACAAGAAGTACAATTTCTTGGACATTTGGTCAATCATGAAGGAATTCATGTAGATCCCACAAAGATCGAGGCGATTACTACATGGAAAGTCCCTGAATCACCAACGGAGGTGAGAAGTTTTCTTGGACTAGCAGGTTATTATAGACGATTTATCCGAGATTTTTCTAGAATAGCTATTCCTTTAACAAAACTGACCTGTAAATCAGTTAAGTTGAATGGGGACCAAAACAGGAAGAAGTGTAATAATCCTAATTAAACCAACACCCTCATAATTTTTCGGACACCCCAAAATATTTTAAAATATCCCAATATGTCCTTAAATACACCCCGTATGTGAAAACCGATCCCGAAATACAATATAGCATTAAAAATAAATTAAAAACAAGAAATTTTAAGTTGAGGCGGGCCGCGTAAGACCCACCCCAACCTTTACGCGGGCGGTATCAAGATTAAAACCTGATTTCGTTGAGTTTTAAGCTTAGGCGGGCCGCGTAAGCTAGCCTTACCACTTACGTGGGCCGCGTGAGATCCAAAATGTGGCGCAGCCCGGTGCGGCCACGTGGCCCAACACATGTCGAGCCTACATAGTGATCCGGTTGGGCTACGCATTGACCGGAGGTCAACGCGGGCAGCGTAGGCCCTGCCCCTGTGTTACGCGGGCCGCGACAAAGCCAAACTCAGCAACTATAAATAGAACGCATCGGATCTCAGTTGAATTCGTTCATTTCTTTCTTTCTTAAGTAAATTTCTGAATTATAGGCTTTATAAGCGGGCATTATACCCCCCTAAATAGCGAAGTTCTGCTCCGTTGTAAGTATTATAACCCCTGGATACGTATTAGATACGCTGCCCGATTGATCTAGGGTTTCGTAATGGTTGTCGTGGTTCTGCCCGACGTAGTCATTGGAATGCCGTCTCGGGGAGGGTATTGCTAATGTTAAAATGGTTATTTTACTAACGCGTGTATATTTGTGTAAATTATAGATAAATCTCAGGAAACCCTTACGAAAAATCTAAGACAACAATGTGAGTTGATCCACTTTTTGTAAATGTTTTGTTAATTATTTTAACAAAACCTTAAATACTTTTCCATGCGAATAACAGTTATTGAGTATTTGTAAGAATACAATTATGATGAGTGTGTTGGGGTTTTGTATACAAAATTTGTTACCGCCTGGTCAAGGAGTAACATGTCCACGAGTCGGGTTCGACAGTACCATGGATGTTAATTGTTATTTCTTGGAAACAAATATAATTGCGGGATCGCCCTCAATACTGTACAATGGGATTTTTATTAAACTTGATTAAACTGGGATTCACTCACCAGTATTTCCCACTGACAATTGTTTTTAAAACGCGTTTCAGGTAACAAAATGTGAAAGCCAAATAGAAGCCAGCTGGACACCACTGAAGGCTTGGAAAAGTGGCAATAAAGTTACCTAAAAATAAAATAGATGTTTTTTATTAAATAAATAGGATTTATTCCTATGAAAACATGTGTACTATGAACTTGGGTTTTAACCCATTTGTTTAATGTTATGAAAATGTGGTATTTTACTCTGATCAATATTTCCTAACTACGGTCCTGATGAAAAATTCCGCTGCCAAATTAGACAATACGAGATACCTCTGAAACTGGCTCGCGTCCGCCCGTTCCCGGGAACCAGGGATCGGGGGTTGCGACAAGAAGCCTTTAGAATCCTTAAGCAAAGATTAACCAACGCATCCATACTAGCGTTACCAGAAGGAATTGAAGAATTTGTAGTCTATTGTGACACTTCTAAGTTAGGTTATGGATGTGTGTTGATGCAACATCAAAAGGATATAGCCTATGCCTCTAGACATTTTAAGAACCATGAAGAGAATTATACAACCAATGATCTAGAATTAGGAGCCATAATTTTTGCCCTTAAAATTTGGAGACAGTATCTTTACGGTAGTAAGTTTACCATTTTCACCGATCATAAGAGTTTCAGATATGTTTTCGGGCAAACAGAGTTAAATATGAGACAGAGACGCTGGATGGAAATTCTTAACGATTATGATTGTAGTATCCAGTATCATGCAGGAAAGGCTAATGTAGTAGCTGATGCTTTAAGTCGAAAATATCATGATCAGCCACAGAGGTGTTCTGCTGACATCAAAATGTAAAGTGTTAGGAAATAAATTACGAAAATACGTGCCTAACTGTATTTATTGTTATGTGTTATTTGACAATCTGTTAGTTTACAGTATGAGCGACCAAGGACCATCTGACGCGTATCGTCAATTGTCTGGTTCGCCTAGAAGCGAAGGCACCTCCTCTTCTCAGCCTGCCTCTTAGGGTACTCTGCTGATACGGAAGAAGGAATCTTTGTGTTTAAGGCTCAGTCAGAAGAGCCATTTCCTCAGAAAAATAGGGGATGGTTCAGTCGAGGGGAACATGAGCGTAGGAAGCGTATGAAAAAGTTACAAGACCAGAGAGCACTAGCAGCAGCCAAGAGAGAGACAGATGCCTATGCCCAGGATATGATAAATAGGGGTATAGCCAACATCCATATCCTAGCAACCACTGCAACTGACCCAAATCTGGAGCAAATAATAGCACCCCAACCACAACTGCCAATCCCTGACCAACCAATGGAGATAGAAAACCCTGAAAACCAAGTAGGGATGCATGACTTCAATCCGGAAGAAATCCCTAGGGTACCAGCACCGAATCCCCTAGACCCAAGCTACGATCCCTGGTGGGATGACGTTAGGGACTATGTGCAACGCTACCCGATACATGAAGACACACCCATGCAGAACGTAGGAGCTTATCTAGGTTTGGACCCTTTAGATCCTTATTTTCACGATGAATACATTACGGAAATTTTAGATGATCCTTACCAATTTCAGGCACCTACACCTTCACACCAGGAACCCGCACCCCAGATTCCGAACCCAGTCCTAGAACCTGCACCCCCAATGAGTGCAGAAAACGTACAAGAACTTAGGAGATTTGGTGAGGAAATTTTAGAGAGCGGTGAGAGAATGCGACAGGTGGGAGAGCGACTCGTATGGAAATACGACGAGCGCAATATGGATTTTTGGATGAATCCATATCCATAGATGTGATGGTGGGAGACGGTAATAGTAATAATAATAATATAATAAAATAAAATTTGTGTGTATGGATGCCTGTTACTATTAGTGTAATTCTATTTTAGTTGGTATTGTAATCTTTATTTCAGTACTAATATGTAATAGATGCATAATAGATAAATAGAGTAAAGTCGCAATGATCGACGCTTTTGGCAAAAATGCGTGTCATGTGATAGACTATATTAATATTATTTTGTGATATTAATACGGGGTAAATGTTTAAAATTCAGATGGCCGACGAAGGAAATCAAGATAATCTGAATAACGATAACCAGAGTAACATTAACGTGGTTAATGAGAATCCGAGCGTCAATAACAATGGAAACCAAATGGATAATAGTGTCGTTCAAAACATAGTGGCACAAGGAATTATAGATGCAATGCCATTTATTATTCAAACGGTTCAAGAAGCGAATAATAAAAGTAAACATAGCAGTAAGCGACCAATTGAACCAGAACACAGCGTGAACAATGGACCCGTACTTCAAGTGCCCATTCCCAAAAGAAGAAGAACCGTGTCTTACGATTGTTCTTACAAGGAATTCTGGTCCTGCAAACCAATAGAATTCTCGGGCAATGAAGGACCCATTGCAGCTCTACGCTGGATAGAGAAAACTAAGGCTGTTTTAAAAATAAGAAAGTGTGCTGAAGAAGATAAGATAATGTTTGCTTCTAATCTGTTTAAGAACTCAGCCTTAAAATGGTGGAACACTATCCTCCAATCAAGAGGAAGTGATAGGGTTTACAACATAGAATGGGAAGAATTTAAGAATATGGTAGAAAGGAAATTCTGCCCTCCCAATGAAAAAGAACAGATAGCTAATAAGTTCTTAAACTTAAGAATGACCAGGGTAGATAGTAAGGGTTATACTACCACATTCTTTGAATATGCTAGAATAGTACAAACCCTTGCATCACCTGAACCAATGTTAATCTCCCGATACATCTGGGGATTAATCGGAGAGATTAGACATGTAGTCAAGGCAGCTAGACCTCAAACTATAGAAGAAGCTGTAGAACTAGCGAATACCTTGACAGATGAATTAATCCGTACTAGAGAAGAAGAACAGAGGAGAAACCTAACCCAAAGGCTTACTCAAGAATTCCGTTCTGGGAATTACAATCATAGGAATATGGGTTCTACCTCTGCACCTTTCTGCAAGGTCTGCAAGAAAAAGCATTCGGGAAAATGCTCCACTCTTTGCAATTTCTGCAAGATGCCAGGACACAAGGAAGAAGATTGCAGGAGAAAATCCAGTAATGGATTATGCTACAATTGTGGAGAAAAAGGTCACATCAAGCCAAACTGTCCAAAATTGGCTCCAGGTGTGAATAATAAGAACACTAAAAATGCTAGAGCATTTGTTCTGACTGCAGATGAAGCCAAGATGATTCCAGACGTGATAGCTGGTACGTTTTTAGTTAATGATGTTTTTGCTAAAGTATTATTTGACTCTGGTGCAAACCAAAGTTTCATTAATACTTCGTTTTGCAAACTGCTAAATCAGTCATTAACTAAACTACCACAAGAATGTCTAGTAGAGACAGCTAATGGAGAAACTGTTAGGATTTCTGAAATCTTGCAGGGAGCAAGAATAGAAATTTTAAATCAAAAGTTTATGGCAAACCTTTATCCTATGAATCTGACGGGATTTGATGTTGTATTAGGAATGAATTAGTTAATAGCCAATAAAGCCAGTATTTTATGTGATCAAAAGTCAATCCAAGTAAATTCACCAAAAGGTAAAACGATCACAATTAAAGGAGATAAGCCCTCTAGGTCCACAAAATTCATTTCTGTGATGAAAACTGCAAGTTATATAAGAAAAGGTTCTATAGTGTATTTGATTTCCATAATCACTAACACTAAAGGAAAAGAACTAAAAGACATTCCAGTAGTGTCCCAGTTTTCAGATATATTTCCAAAAGAATTACCAGGACTGCCACCAGACAGAGAAGTCGAATTCAGAATTCACCTACTGCCAGAAGAATTACCAGGACTGCACCAATTGCCAAGGCACCTTACCGTTTGGCACCCGCCGAAATGCAGGAACTAAAGAAACAATTAGCTGAATTGTTAGAGAAAGGATTTATACAACCAAGTTCGTCGCCATGGGGAGCGCCGATTTTATTTGTTAAAAAGAAGGATGGATCAATGCGTATGTGCATTGATTACCGTGAATTGAACAAAGTCATTATTAAGAATCAGTACCCATTACCGAGAATCGATGATCTGTTCGATCAACTGCAAGGAGCTCGATTTTTCTCTAAAATCGATTTAAGGTCAAGATATCATCAATTAAAGGTACATGAAGAGGACATTCCTAAAACTGCCTTCAGAACAAGGTATGGTCATTATGAATTTACTGTCATGCCATTTGGTTTAACCAATGCCCCAGCTGGATTTATGGACATGATGAACCGAATATGTAAGCCATATTTGGATAAATTCATAATCGTCTTCATAGATGATATTCTAATTTACTCTAAGAGTAAAGAGGAACATGCAAAGCATTTCCACGCACTTTTAAGTCTATTAAGAAAGGAAAAGCTTTACGCTAAATTTTCAAAGTGCGAGTTTTGGCTAGAACAAGTACAATTTCTTGGACATTTAGTGAATCATGAAGGAATTCATGTGGATCACACAAAAATCGAGGCGATTACCAAATGGAAAACCCCTGAGTCACCAACTGAGGTTAGAAGTTTCTTACGATTGGCCGGTTATTATAGAAGGCTTATTCGAGATTTCTCTAGAATAGCCATTCCTTTAACTAAGTTAACTTGTAAATCCATTAAGTTTGAATGGGGACCAAAACAAGAAGAAGCTTTTAGAATTCTTAAGCAAAGATTAACTAATGCACCCATATTAGCGTTACCAGAAGGAACTGAAGATTTTGTAGTATATTGTGACGCTTCTAAGTTAGGTTATGGATGTGTATTAATGCAACGCCAAAAGGTTATAGCTTACGCATCTAGACAACTTAAGAATCATGAAGAGAATTATTCAACTCATGATCTAGAATTAGGAGCTATAATTTTTGCCCTTAAGATTTGGAGACATTACATTTATGGAAGTAAGTTTACCATATTCACTGATCATAAGAGTTTAAGGTATGTTTTCGGACAGAAAGAGTTGAATATGAGACAAAGACGCTGGATGGAGATGCTTAGTGATTATGATTGTGATATCCAGTATCATGAAGGAAAAGCTAATGTAGTAGCAGATGCTTTAAGTCGAAAGTATCATGAAAAGCCAAAAAGGGTACGTTCTCTTAAATGAAATCTACAAGTAGATTTAAATGATCAAATAAGAGAAGCACAAGAATCAGTAATCAAGGATAATACTGCAAAACTAAAAGGTATGATTAAGGAATTAGAATAAGGAACAGATGGAATTTGGAGATTCCATAAAAAGTGAATGTGGATACCTAAATTAGGAAACCTACGTTATCGTATAATAGAAAAAGCCCATAAGTCTAAGTATACGATGCACCCAGGAAATGATAAAATGTACTAGGATTTAAGGAAAAATTTCTGGTGGATAGGAATGAAGAAGGACATAGCAGCCTATGTTTCTAAATGTTTAACTTGTTCATAAGTTAAAGCTGAACACCAGAAACCCTCAGGTTTGTTACAACAATTAGAAATGCCAGTGTGGAAATGGGAATTGATAACAATGAATTTTGTTACTAAATTACATAAAACAAGGAAGGGTAATGATACAATCTGGGTGATTGTAGATAGGCTAACTAAGTCAGCTCATTTCCTACCAATGAAAGAAACTTTCAAGATGGAACAGCTAGCTAAATTGTATGTAAATGAAATTGTTTCATTGCATGGAATTCCTTTATCAATTATTTCTGATAGGGATAGCCGATTTACCTCTCATTTTTTGTCAAGTTTCCAAAAAGCTATGGGAACCAAGTTAAATCTAAGCACAACTTATCATCCTCAAACGGACGGACAAAGCGAAAGGACAATTCAGACGATGGAAGACATGCTTAGAGCTTGTGTAATTGATTTAGGAGGTAATTGGGACGATCACTTACCTTTAATAAAATTTTCTTACAATAATAGTTATCACACAAGTATCAATGCTGCACCAGTCGAAACACTTTATGGACGAAAGTGCCGAAC
The DNA here is from genome assembly GCA_030545235.1 of Helianthus tuberosus. Lineage (NCBI taxonomy): Eukaryota > Viridiplantae > Streptophyta > Magnoliopsida > Asterales > Asteraceae > Helianthus > Helianthus tuberosus. The sequence goes on along the minus strand of CM060427.1, from coordinate 50,178,607 downwards.
CCCAGTCTGTTGGGCAGAAATTGGTGAAAAGCAACTATCTGGACCTGAGATAGTGCAAGAAACAACCGACAAGATCATTCAAGTCAAGGAACGACTAAAAACAGCACGTGATCGACAGAAGAGTTATGCTGATAACCGACGCAAGCCATTAGAATTTCAAGTAGGAGATAAGCTATTGTTAAAAGTATCTCCTTGGAAAGGAGTGGTAAGATTCATCAAAAGAGGAAAGCTAAGTCCCAGGTATATTGGACCTTTTGAGATTATTAGAAGAATAGGACCTATAGCCTATCAGCTACAACTGCCAGGGGAAATGGAAGGAATACATGATGTGTTTCATGTATCTAATCTCAAAAAGTGTTTAGCTAATGAATCACTAGTAGTACCTCTTAAGGATATAGAGGTAAATGAACAACTTAAGTTTATAGAGAGGCCTCTACAGATTGAAGACAGGAAAGTCAAAAATCTCAAACATAAGAGATTAGTTCTGGTCAAAGTGAAGTGGGACTCCAAAAGAGGACCTGAGTACACATGGGAGCTTGAATCTGAAATGCAAAGGGAATATCCACACTTGTTCCAGTAGATCTCGAGGACGAGCTCTAAAACAAGGTGGGGAGGATGTAATAATCCTAATTAAACCGACACCCTCATAATTTTTTCGACACCCCAAAATATTTTAAAATATCCCAATATGTCCTTAAATACACCCCGTATGTGAAAACCGAGCCCGAAATACAATATAGCATTAAAAATAAATTAAAAACAAGAAATTTTAAGTTGAGGCGGGCCGCGTAAGACCCACCCCAACCTTTACGCGGGCGGTACCAAGGTTAAAACCTGATTTCGTTGAGTTTTAAGCTTAGGCGGGCCGCGTAAGCTAACCTTACCACTTACGCGGGCCGCATGAGATCCAAAATGTGGCGCAGCCCGGTGCGGCCACGTGGCCCAACACATGTCGAGCCTACATAGTGATCCGGATGGGCTACGCAATGAACGGAGGTCAACGTGGGCCGCGTAGGCCCTGCCCCTGTGTTACGCGGGCCGCGACAAAGCCAAACTCAGCAACTATAAATAGAACGCATCGGATCTCAGTTGAATTCGTTCATTTCTTTCTTAAGTAAATTTCTAAATTATAGGCTTTATAAGCGGGCATTATACCCCCCTAAATAGCAAAGTTCTGCTCCGTTGTAAGTATTATAACCCCTGGATACGTATTAGATACGCTGCCCGATTGATCTAGCGTTCCGTAATGGCTGTCGTGGTTCTGCCCGACGTAGTCATTGGAATGCCGTCTCAGGGAGGGTATTGCTAATGTTAAAATGGGTTATTTTACTAACGCGTGTATATTTGTGTAAATTATAGATAAATCTCAGGAAACCCTTACGGAAAATCTAAGACAGCAATGTGAGTTGATCCACTTTTTGTAAATCTTTTGTTAATTATTTTTACAAAACCTTAAATACTTTTCCATGCGAATAACAGTTATTGAGTATTTGTAAGAATACAATTATGATGAGTATGTTGGGGTTTTGTATACATAATTTGTTACCACCTGGTCAAGGAGTAACATGTCCACAAGTCGGGTTCGACAGTACCATGGATGTTAATTGTTATGTCTTGAAAACAAATATAATTGTGGGATCACCCTCAATACTGTACAATGGGATTTTTATTAAACTTGATTAAAATGGGATTCACTCACCAGTTTTTCCCACTAACAATTGTTTTTAAAACGCGTTTCAGGTAACAAAATGTGAAAGCCAAATTGAAGCCAGCTGGACAGCACTGAAGGCTTGGAAAAGTGGCAATAAAGTTACCTAAAAATAAAATAGATGTTTTTATTAAATAAATAGGATTTATTCCTATGAAAACATGTGTACTATGAACTTGGGTTTTAACCCATTTGTTTAATGTTATAAAAATGTGGTATTTTACTCTGGTCAATATTTCCTAACTACGGTCCTGATGAAAAATTCCGCTGCCAAATTAGACAATACGAGATACCTCTGAAACTGGCTCGCGTCCGCCCGTTCCCGGGAACCAGGGATCGGGGGTTGCGACAAGAAGCCTTTAGAATCCTTAAGCAAAGATTAACCAACGCATCCATACTAGCGTTACCAGAAGGAATTGAAGAATTTGTAGTCTATTGTGACACTTCTAAGTTAGGTTATGGATGTGTGTTGATGCAACATCAAAAGGATATAGCCTATGCCTCTAGAGATTTTAAGAACCATGAAGAGAATTATACGACCCATGATCTAGAATTAGGAGCCATAATTTTTGCCCTTAAAATTTCGAGACAGTATCTTTACGGTAGTAAGTTTACCATTTTCACCGATCATAAGAGTTTCAGATATGTTTTCGGGCAAACAGAGTTAAATATGAGACAGAGACGCTGGATGGAAATTCTTAGCGATTATGATTGTAGTATCCAGTATCATGCAGGAAAGGCTAATGTAGTAGCTGATACTTTAAGTCGAAAATATCATGATAAGCCAAGAAAAGTGCGTTCTCTCAAATTAAATCTGCAGATAGATTTAAATGAGCAAATTAGAGCAATACAAGAATCAGTAATCAATGATGATACTGAGAAATTAAAAGGAATGATGAAGGAATTAGAACAAGGAACAGATGAAATTTGGAGATTTCATAAGAAAAGAATTTGGATACCTAAACAAGGAAACCTACGCCACCGAATTTTAGAAGAGGCCCATAAATCTAAGTATACGATACATCCCGAAAGTGATAAAATGTATCAAGACTTAAGAAAGAATTTCTGGTGGATAGGAATGAAAAAGGATATAGCAGCATATGTTGCCAAGTGTTTAAACTGTTCACAAGTTAAAGCTGAACATCAGAAACCCTCAGGTTTATTGCAGCAATTAGAAATGCGTGTATGGAAATGAGAATTGATAACAATGGACTTTGTTACCAAATTACCCAAGACAAGAAAAGCTAATGATACAATCTGGGTGATTGTAGACAGATTAACCAAGTCTGCTCATTTCTTACCAATGAAGGAAACTTTCAGTATGGAACAATTAGCCAAGTTATATGTAAATGAAATAGTTTCATTACATGGAATTCCTTTATCTATTGTTTCTGATAGAGATAGCCCTTTTACTTCTCATTTTTGGACTAGTTTCCAAAAAGCAATGGGAACCAAGTTAAATCTAAGCACAGCTTATCATCCTCAAACGGATAGACAAAGTGAAAGGACAATTCAGACAATGGAAGATATGCTTAGAGCTTGTGTAATTGATTTCGGAGGAAATTGGGACAAACGTTTACCATTAACATAATTTTCCTATAATAACAGCTATCATACTAGTATTAATGTTGCACCATTCGAAACACTCTATGGACGAAAGTGCCGAACCCCAGTCTGTTGGGCAGAAATTGGAGAAAAGCAATTATCTGGACCAGAAATAGTGCATGAAACAATAGACAAGATTATTCAAGTCAAGGAAAGATTAAAAGCAGCACGCGATCGACAAAAGAGTTATGCTGATAACAGGCGAAAACCATTGGAATTTCAAGTAGGAGATAATGTATTGTTAAAGGTTTCTCCGTGGAAAGGAATAGTCAGATTCATCAAAAGGGGAAAGCTAATCCCTAGGTATGTTGGACCCTTTGAGATTATTAGAAGAATAGGACCTGTAGCATATCAGCTACAACTGCCAGAGGAGATGGTAGGAATACATGATGTATTTCATGTATGTAATCTCAAAAAGTGTTTAGCAGATGAATCGTTAGTGGTACCTCTTAAGGACATAGATGTAACAACTTCATCAAAACTATTATTTCATCCAATAGGAAATCCTAATTGAGACACCCAAGTGATTCTGTACAAACCCTAAAATTTTCAGAACAATCAGAATCAGGATCAGGGCCCCTAAAACTCAGGGGGGTAAACCCTAGTTACGATTATCTACATAAAACGTTGTCAAAATTGAATTTTACGAAACTGTCGACTCAGCAAGCCTACACACACACGAAGCTACCCTATGGTAGAATAGGGTCCTTCGCGTCACGCGAAGCCCCTAAGGGGACCCCTCGCGTCACGCGAGGGGGGTCAAAAATTGTGTATAAATAGTAGACATTGGGACTTGATTTCTGGCACTGAAACGACGTAAAAACTCATAATACACACTGAGTTACGTTCTGAATACTACAAAAACACACACGGATCACTAATTGTCGCCGCAATACAGGGTAATAACTCGATCACTGATACGATTCAATGTCCGATCTATTAAACTATCCAATGGATGTTTAAGTGCTGCCCACATTAGGGTTTACGCTTTGTCATTCGTCGTTACATCGATGGATGTTTAAGTATCGCATTTTGTCATTCGATGTGAGGGTTTAATCTCGTGAGTTATCGTAAATGCTGTATTAAGTTACTAACCGAGTTGTGTGCATGATATCTATTTAGGTTAAAAGGCTAATCAGTAGGCTAGGCTCTGCTCAATTAAATCTGCAATGTGAGTCATTCTCTTTTTATCAAATTTGTTTACAAAAGCATGTTTATTTTCAAAGTTATAATTACAGTGATTAAGTATATGTAATCACCAAGTTACAGCCGGTATGTGGGGTTTTGTATACATTACTTGATAATCTTCACCATCGGGGCAGCCAAGGGGTGATATGACCATAGTCACAGACACCATTGGACAACGGGAGGGCCAATGGGTCGAGTGACAAAATACCGTGGGTAGTTGGTTTGATATCTGGAAACATTGTAATCTCTCTTAATACTATAAATTATAACAAATGAGTCGTTTTCATAAAAAGAATGATTCACTCGGTATTTCCCGCTGACAAAACTTTTTCAAACATGTTTCAGGTGATCTGTTGTGATCCAGGAAAAGTGCCGAGAAGCACTACCAGCTTAAGGAAGTGGCTCAATATAAAATAAAGAAACATTTTTTGTAAAACAAAAGATTTCTCCGTGAAATCTTATGATTGTAAATTATCAGGATTTTATCCTGAGTTGTGAAATAAAATAATCAGGGGAAATTGCAGTTTTTAAAACGATCCTGAAGAAAACTTCCGCTGTTAAATAAATACCACGGGATTTCTGTCCCGCGGCCCTTGGAACGGGTCAAACCGGGTCGGGGGCTGTGACAGAAAAAGGTGGTATCAGAGCCACTGATTTAAGCCTATTAAGTATTTAGAAAATACTTAATTTTTCTACTTGTCATTTTGTGATTATGTGTTTTCTTATTTGAATATTTGTGTAAAGTATGGGTAAACAAAAGCTGTCTAACATCTATCTTAAATTAGATAGGTCATCCAACGAGAAGGGAAGTTCATCCCAAACCAAATCCTCAGATCACTCTGTAATTCCAGAAGAAGGAATATTTGTGCGAAAGGCACAATATGAGGAACCACTTTCTCCTAATAAAAGAAATTTGATTTTTAAGAAAAGTCAGGAGAAAATAAAGAAATTACGAGAAAAGAAGATTAAACAGGAAACCCAGGAATTAACCAGTAAATCACCTTGGGAAGACAAGTTAGATGAAAAATGGGCAGATCTTTATATGCTAGCTACTGTAGCAGTAAATGCAACTCTTTAAATATTTTAACTCAAGTTTTAGCAGTTTTATTACCAATCCAGAAACCATATCCAGTAAATAAATAAGGAAACCCTAGTGTGTTTTAAAATCTCAGTTGTTTTGTAGTCACACGATATGAAATAATATTTAAAGGTTATCTATGAAATTTTAACTTAGTATTTGTGTGTATTTTGTTAAACAACATGAGTGACTTGTCTGACGCCCTTCAGAATTTAAATCTCTATCCGGTAAAAATAGAGGTTTCCAGAGATTTCAATAGGTATATACCAGATATAGAAGAACCTATTGAATTCAATGCTTCACCTCCGAAAAAGCCAAAACCTCAGAAAAAAGAGATATGTATGGGGGAGGCGTGTGCGTAGGAAAAAGCCAGCCAAGAGACTTCACAAAATAGAAAATCCCTTAGATAAAGGGAAGGGAATTGAAGTCGGGGAAGAGTCTAGGCAGATGGGATTATAGTTTGATGAATATTCTAAGCAAATAGAAATAGAGATTGGAGGAGGTTCTCAGATAGAAATTGGAGAGAGCTCTAAGCAAAACCAGGAAATGACATTTCAGGAGGAATTGGATCATGCATTGGCGAGCTGTGATGTCATCAGGCCTATTAATAATAATCTATACCCTTTTCCTGCTGAAACACAGTTACCCATAAACTTAGAACCAGCAATCCCAGAACCTATAATCCACACCCAACCTCTGGGAATGGATGAATGGTGGACGAATGATTGGCAGTTCCAAAACCTGCTTAACAGTCCTTATTCCTTTCTTCCTCAGTTCGACCCTGAACCAATACCTAATCCACCTATGAGCAATGAGAATTTAGCTGAACTCCGCCACTTTGGCGAAGAGTTAATGGATGCAGGAAATAGGATCAGGGAAGTAGGAGAACAGATCTCCTAGAAGTACGATGAGAGGGAGCGCCGTTATTAAAATATTAGCTGACGAGGGATAAGGGGGTTTATGAGACTGTGGTTGTATAATAATAATATAATCATGTGAAATAACCTAAAATAAAACTTTGTAAGATAATGGTGTGTATTGATGCATACTATTAAATATAAATGGAAATCGAGAGATCGATAGTTTTGGGTTATATGTGTATTGTGAAAATTAGTATAATTATTTTGTGTATAATTGTTATTTATTTGATACTAATAAAAATTAAACTATCAGATGGAAAACGCTAAAAATGAACCAGTAAATGAGGTTAATCAATCCGAGCAACAACCGGGGGATCAATATATGACTAGGCAGGATATAGAAAATATCGTTGCTCAAGGGATAGCCAATGCTATTCCAGCAATCGTTGCTGCTGTTAAAAATCTAATCGAACCTCAACCAATCGTTCCTAGCAAACGTATTTCTGAAGATAACTTCAGTAATAGCATAAACGGAGGCAGTAATCATAATCACGATAATGATTCACGGCAGGCTCCGCTCCCTAAGAAAATGAAAGCTGCAACACCTGGTTGCACTTATAAAGAATTTCTTGCTTGCAAACCCGTTGAATTTGCAGGCAATGAAGGAGCAACCGCAGCACTGCGTTGGTTAAAGAAGACCGAGGCAGTGATTACAATAAGTAAATGTGCCAAGGACGATCAGGTCATGTATGCGTCAAATCTTTTTAAAGAAGGGGCGCTAGAATGGTGGAATACAGTACTACAAGCCAAAGGAAGAAATAGGGCATATGCCATGAACTGGGAAGAATTTAAGAGTCTTGTAGAAAGAAAATTCTGTCCCGAATATGAAAAAGATCAAATGGCAAATAAGTTCTTAAACCATAGAATGATGGGAGTAGATTGTCGCGGTTATACTTCGACATTCTTTGAGTATGCTAGAGTGGTACCAACACTGGCTTCGCCAGAACCGGTACTCATTTCTCGCTATATTTGGGGATTGATTGGCGAAATCCGCAATATCGTTAAAGCTGCGAGACCTCGTACTATTGACGATGCAGTGGAATTAGCCAACACCCTAACTGATGAACTAGTACGCACAAGAGATGATAACAGGAAAAAGGAATTGTCTCAGAAAATTACCCAAGGAGTTCGTATGGGTAATAGTAACAACTTCAAGTAAAGAGGAATAGAGCAATCTTCAAATCCGCCGTTCTGCAGAAATTGCAGAAAGAAACATTTTGGAAGATGTAGTGTAACCTGCAATTTTTGTAAAATGGTAGGACATCGTGAAGAAAACTGCAGAAAGAAAACCATAGTCTGCTTTAACTGTGGAGAAGCTGGACATTTCAAAACAGAATGTCCTAAATTGGTCAAACCAGCAGACAACAAATCCAAGACAGCCGACGGAGCTACTAAGAAGAATGTTCGAGCTTTTCAATTAACTACTCAGGAAGCCGAGATGATTCCAGATGTGATAGATGGTACGTTCCTAGTTCACAACGTGTATGCAAAAGTATTATTTGACTCTGGTGCAAACCAAAGTTTTATCAATACTTCATTCTGCCAAGCTCTTAATTTACCCTTAACCAACCTTAGGCAGATTTTTACAGTTGAAATGGCAGATGGAAATTCTGTTAGCATAGATAAAGTTTTGCAAAATGATAATATAGAACTCTCAGGTCATAAATTCTTTGCAAACCTATTACCTATGAAATTAGCCGAGTTTGATGTTGTATTAGGAATGGATTGGTCAATAGCCAACCATGCTCGAATTCTTTGTGATCAGAATTCCATAGAAATTCAAGCACCTACTGGAGAAATAATCATAATTACAGGAGATAAACCACGTAAGCCCATGAAGTTCATATCAGTAATGAAAGTTGCTAGTTATGAACGAAAACAAGGAATAGTATATATGATTTCAGTAATCATTAGTACTAAGGGAAAAGAATTTAAGGAGATTCCTGTAGTCTCGGAATACCCAGAAGAGTTACCAGGGTTACCACCAGATAGGGAAGTAGAATTTAGGATTCATCTAATTCCCAGAACTATACCGATAGTCAAGGCACCTTATCGGTTAGCACCCACAGAAATGTTAGAACTGAAAAAGCAATTAGATGAATTATTAAGTAAAGGTTTCATACAACCTAGTTCATCCCCGTGGGGAGCACCAGTGTTGTTTGTAAAGAAAAAGGATGGTTCGATGAGAATGTGTATTGATTATAGAGAATTGAATAAGGTTACAATTAAGAATCGATACCCATTACCTAGGATTGATGATCTATTTGATCAACTTCAAGGAGCTAGATACTTTTCTAAGATCGACTTACGTTCCGGATATCATCAATTGAAGGTACAAGAAGAAGACATACCTAAAACTGCTTTCAGAACTAGGTATGGTCATTACGAGTTTACAGTCATGCCCTTCGGGTTAACGAATGCACCTGCAGCATTCATGGACATGATGAATAGGATTTGTAAACCGTACTTGGATAAATTTGTAATTGTCTTTATCGACGATATACTTATTTATTCCAAAAGTCAGGAAGAACATTGCCAGCACTTGCATGCACTCTTAACTTTGTTAAGAAAAGAAAAGTTGTACGCCAAATTCTCAAAGTGTGAATTTTGGTTGCAAGAAGTGCAATTTTTAGGACACGTGGTGAATCATGAAGGCATTCATGTAGATCCTGCTAAGATAGAGGCAATTACCAAATGGAAGGTTCCACAATCCGCAATGGAAATTAGAAGTTTTATAGGATTAGCTGGATACTATAGACGGTTTATTAAGGATTTTTCCAAGATAGTTGTACCATTAACTAAGCTAACATGTAAAGCAGTTAAGTTTGAATGGGGACCTAAACAAGAAGAAGCTTTTAGAATCTTGAAACAGAAATTAACCAATGCTCCAATCTTAGCCTTACCAGAAGGAACTGAAGATTTTGAAGTATATTGTGATGCTTCAAAATTAGGATTTGGATGTGTGCTAATGCAACGTAAGAAAGTAATTGCATATGCTTCAAGACAATTGAAAACGCACGAAGAAAACTATACGACTCATGACTTAGAATTAGGAGCCGTAATTTTTGCCTTAAAGATCTGGAGACATTATTTGTACGGAAGTAAGTTTACTGTCTATACAGATCATAAAAGTTTAAGATATATATTTGGGCAAAAAGAGTTAAATATGAGGCAAAGAAGATGGATGGAAATCCTAAGTGACTACGACTGTGATATTCAATATCATGAAGGAAAGGCAAATGTAGTTGCAGATGCCTTAAGTCGTAAGTACCATGAGAAACAACGAAGAGTTCGTGCTCTCAAATTAAATCTACAGTTAGATTTAATGGAACAAATAAAGAATGTTCAGGAAACAGCAATCAAGGATGATGCTGAAGGAATGAAAGGACAAATAAAAGAATTAAAGCAAGGAGCTGATGGAATTTGGAGATTCCACCAAAGAAGAATTTGGGTACCTAAGCAAGGAGAATTAAGAGATAAGATTTTAGAAGAAGCTCATAAATCTAGGTATACCATGCACCCTGGAAACAATAAAATGTACCAAGATTTGAGAAAGAATTTCTGGTGGATAGGCAAGAAGAAGGATATAGCAAGATATGTTTCTAAGTGTCTTACTTGTTCACAAGTTAAGGCAGAACATCAGAAACCTTCAGGTCTACTTCAACAACTGGAAATGCCTGTATGGAAATGGGAACTCATAACAATGGATTTTGTTACTAAGTTACCCAAAACCAGAAAAGGTAATGATGCGATTTGGGTAATTGTGGATCGATTAACCAAATCTGCTCACTTTCTACCTATGAAAGAAACCTTTAGCATGGAAAGATTGGCAAAGTTGTATGTAGATGAAACAGTATCCTTACATGGAGTTCCACTCTCCATTGTTTCGGATAGGGATAGTCGTTTTACTTCTCATTTCTGGAAAAGTTTCCAAGAAGCAATGGGAACTCGACTAAATCTCAGCACTGCATATCATCTCAAACAGACGGACAAAGTGAAAGGACGATCTAAACTCTAGAAGACATGCTCCGAGCATGTGTAATAGATTTTGGTGGAAATTGGGACGATCACTTACCTCTGATCGAATTCTCCTATAACAATAGTTATCATTCAAGTATTAAAACTGCTCCATTCGAGGCACTGTATGGAAGAAAGTGCAGAACTCCAGTTTGTTGGGCAGAAATAGGAGAAAGTCAATTGTCAGGTCCTGAAATAGTGCAAGAGACGACCGACAAGATTACGCAAATCAAGGAAAGACTGAAGACAGCTAGAGATCGTCAAAAGAGCTATGCCGATAATCGATGTAAGCCGTTAGAATTCCAAGTTGGAGACCGAGTACTGTTAAAAGTTTCTCCTTGGAAAGGAGTTGTTCGATTTGGTAAGAAAGGAAAGCTAAGTCCAAGGTATGTAGGACCATTTCCAGTGATCCAACGTATAGGACCAGTTGCTTATCGTTTACAACTACCAGAAGAGTTAGCTGAAGTACATGATGTATTCCATATATTTAACCTCAAGAAATGTCTATCAGACGAATCTTTGGTAGTACCTCTCCAAGATATAGAGGTAAACGAAAAGTTAAAATTTGTTGAGAAACCTCTTCAGATAGAAGCAGAAAAGTAAAGTTTCTCAAGCACAAACGACTAGTGCTAGTTAAAGTAAAGTGGGATTCAAAGAGAGGGGCTGAATACACTTGGGAGCTGGAATCGGAAATGAAGCGAAAGTATCCTCAATTATTCCGGTAAATCTCGAGGACGAGATTTTTATTAAGGTGGGGAGAATGTAACAACTCTCATCAAAACTATTATTTATTTTATTATTTCATCCAATAGGAAACCCTAATTGAGATACCCAAGTGATTCTGTACAAACCCTAAAATTTTCAGAACAATCAGAATCAAGATCAGGGCCCCTAAAACTCGGGGGGGGGGGGGTAAACCCTAGTTACGATTATCTACATAAAACGTTGTCAAAATTGAATTTTACGAAACTGTCGACTCAACAAGCCTACACACACACGAAGCTACCCTATGGTAGAATAGGGTCCTTCGCGTCACGCGAAGCCCCTAAGGGGACCCCTCGCGTCACGCGAGGGGGGTCAAAAATTGTGTATAAATAGTAGACATTGGGACTTGATTTCTGGCACTGAAACGACGTAAAAACTCATCTTACACACTGAGTTACGTTCTGAATACTACAAAAACACACACGGATCACTAATCGTCACCGCAATACAGGGTAATAACTCGATCGCTGATACGATTCAATGTCCGATCAATTAAACTATCCAATGGATGTTTAAGTGCTGCCCACATTAGGGTTTATGCTTTGTCATTCGTCGTTAAATCGATGGATGTTTAAGTATCGCACTTAGGGTTTATGCTTTGTCACTCGATCGCTGAAAAAACCTTTTTCAAACATGTTTCAGGTGATCTGTTGTGATCCAGGAAAAGTGCCGAGAAGCACTACCAGCTTAAGGAAGTGGCTCAATATAAAATAAAGAAACATGTTTTGTAAAACAAAAGATTTCTCCGTGAAATCTTATGATTGTAAATTATCAGGATTTTATCCTAAGTTGTGAAATAAAATAATCAGGGGAAATTGCAGTTTTTAAAACGATCTTGAAGAAAACTTCCGCTGTTAAATAAATACCACGGGATTTCTGTCTCGCGGCCCCTGGAACGGGTCAAACCGGGTCGGGGGCCGTGACAATAGAGGTAACAACTCTCCTAAAATACCTATAACATCCCTATACGTCCTAAAATACACCCCGTACACGAAAAACGGCCTGAAATACCTTTAATTTTACAAAAATTAAATAAAAACAAGATTTAAGGGGCTCTAGCGGGGCGCGACAGACTCCCCTTGGTCCATCGCGGGGCGCGAGCGAGGGGATAAGTGGCGTAACCCGGGGCAGCCACGTGTCCCACTCGGTGTCAAAGCTATCTCATGACTGGCCAGGCTAGGCCCTGGCCAGCCTAGCTCGCAGGGCGCGAAGACCCCCTTGTTCTCTCTCGCGGGCCACCAGGAACCCCCTGTCAGGCCCTATAAATAGAGGAGATCGGCATTCAGTCCAAATCGTTCATTTCGCAATCTCTCTCTCTCAAATTCTGAAGTAGTAGAAGTAATATCGGGTATAATACCCCCTAATTAGCGAAGCTCTGCTTCATTGTAAGTATTATAACCCCCGGTTACGTATTAGATACGCTGCCCGATTGATCTAGTGCTCCGTAATGCATGTCGAGGCTCTGCTTGACTTAGTCGTTGGAGTTCTGTCTCGGGGAGGGTATAGCTAATGTAAATTTGGGTTATTATACTAACGCGTGTGCATTGTTTAAATTAATATATTATAACCAGTAAGTCACAAGGAGATACCTAAATTAGCAATGTGAGTAATCCTTCTTTTTGTAAACTGTTTTTACAAAACCTCAAATTATTTTACATTATAATTAACAGAGATTGAGTATTTGTAATTCTACAATTATCGTCCGTATGTTGTGGTTTTGTATACAAAATTTGTTACTACACTGTGAGTAGTAGCATGACCACAAGTCAGAATTGAGAGTACCGTGGGTGGTAATTAAAGTAGATTTAAACGAATGTAATTGCTGGATTGCCCTCAATGTTGTAAAATGATAAAACTTGTTTTGATTAAACTGGGATTCACTCACCAGTATTTTCCACTGACAAAAATGTTTTAAACGCGTTTCAGGTAACAAAATGTGAAAGCCAAATAGAAACAGCTAGAGAGCACTGAAGGCTTGGAAAAGTAGCTATAAAAGTTACCTAAATAAAGAAGAAGTTTTATTTCAATAAATTAGGGTTTATCCCTACAAACTTATTATGAATGGAAACTTGGGTTTTACCCATGTGTTTATTATTTATAAAATGAGGTGTTTTACTCTGATAAAATATTTCCTAACTACGGTCCTGATGTAAATTCCGCTGCCAATTTAAATAAACACCGATACCACCGAATGTGCAAGCTCGCGGCCGCCCGCCTTTCGGGGCAAGGGGTCGGGGGTTGCGACAGTTGAGATCGATAAGGATCTAGAGACGTTTAACAGGCTACACGACAATGTTCCATCGGAGATGTTGGAAATCATACTAGCCCGAAATCACAAGATCGCAAAAAAATATAATTGGCCATGAAGTTTCTAAATTTTTATGGTTTTATTTTTTTAGTAGGTTTAATTTTATGTAATGTATTTTTTTAATTCTTTTTTATGGTTTTATTTTTTTAGTATGTTTAATTTTATGTAATGTTTTTTTTTTAATTTAGTTAGTTTAATTTAATGTAATGTGTTTTTTTAATTTAATGCACTTTTATTTTGTTAAAATTATGTTTCAACTATTAATTAAGGCAAATTGGAAAACAATAATCCCACCTTTCTGAAATTGACCAATAATAATCCCAAGTTACGAATTAGCCAGCAATAATCCGACCTCGTCCATTTTTTTGTAAAATACTCCACAGTTAAGTTTAGGCTAATGGTGTTAATAAAATGCTGACGTGGCTAATTAATTCCATCTAACTACCACATGTGTCTGCCACATGTTAAATGATTAATGACATGGATTATTTTAATCCAAAATTGAAAATGGATAAATACAAAAGGCAACTTTTAACACTGAACGATCAAAACATTACACACTTTACCAAAACACATCTCTTCAAAACCCTAAATTCTTATCAAGAAGAAAGCTGCAAACGAACGATCGGGTATGATGAAATTGTTGCTACATTCTTGTTCTTTATGCGATTGAATCTTTAGTTTATCCTTATCTCACTCTTTAAACCAACAAGATGGATGACAAGGTGATTGTCAAAGCTTGGCACGGTGGTAAGCTGGAAAAAAAAAACCCTAAATTGCACTATGAAGGTGGTGATACTCATATGTTTGAAGTAGAAGTAGACAAGATGTCATATTTTAAGCTGATTGATTACGTGATTGAGGGTGGGTCTTACCAAGATAAGAATATTGAACTTTTTTACCTGATGCCTGAAAAGAATTTTGCAGATGGTCTTATGTAGATTACCAATGACCAAGATGTAATGGATATGCTGAAAAAATTGGGGGAGAAAGATGCCAGGCACATCCTTCATTTGTATGCACAAGGTAAGAGATCTGTAGCCTTCAAAGCCCAAACTGTAGCCTTCAAAGGTTTTACCAAGAGAGCTGCAAACAGGAATTTAACACCTACAAAACAACTTCTTGAAACCATACATGATGCCATACCTGAAGCCCAAACTGTTGCCCATACTTTAGCCCAAACTGTAGCCCAAAGTGAAGCCCAAACTAAAACCCTAACAATCTTCAAAGGCTTTACAAGAAGTACTGCAAACAGGAACCTAACACCTACCAAACAACTTGTACTGTTGACTAATTCACCAGACAAAAACATAAGTCCTGTTGGTTTCACAAAGGCAATTCAGTTCAGGCAGTCAACACCTACCAAACAAGCTTCTGGATCTGATGAAGATAAGGAAGGATCTGAATCAGAAAGTGGAGAAGAAGATGCAGACTGGATGCCAGATCAGTTAGATGTTGGTTCTGATGATGATGATGATGATGAGTGGAGGGCATTTGTGGCTGCATTAAAGCAAAACAATTTATCAAAGAAACAAATTGTTGAAAGGTTATTGAAAGACTTCAAATGTAACAAGGCTGTTGTAGAAACAAAATTTAGTGAAGCTAGCAGCTATGAGGACTCAGATGGGGATATTAATTCACTTGGAGAGAGTGAAGATTGATGACATAAGGGGTAAGAAGTACAAGGAAGTTCTTCTAGTTGTAAGTGAAAACACTGACTGGACAAAGTGGGTTTGGGTAGTTGGTACTAGGTTCCCAACAAGGGAAGCAGTGAAAGATGCTTTTAGAAATTATGCAATATTCAATGGTAGGAATCTTAAAGTATCTGTAAGTGACAAGAATAGGTTGGGAAGGGTTGGTGTTAGATGTGTTAAAACTTGTCCCTTTAAGGTGTACGTGTCTTACCATGTTAAAAAGGTATGCTTCCTTGTTAAAAGTGTAGTTAATGAACATAGTTGTCAAAGAAATATGTTGAAGAACAGATAGTTAACTGGACAATTCATAGCTAGTGAGTTCCCACATATTTTCAAGGCTAATCCTCATTGGAAGGCAAGGGAAATCCAGGATGCAGTCAAAGAAAAGTTCAAGGTGATTATGAGTAATTGGTTGGCTTACAAGGCAAAGACTTATGCACATCTCAAACTTCATGGTTCAATGAAAGAACATTATGGGAAGTTGGGTGCATACTTGGCAGCATTGAAAGAGGCCAATCCAACATCTACTTTTGAACTTGTGACTGTCCCATCAGAATATTATGGACAAGAACCTGGTACAGAGGTTTTCTTTAGGCTGTTTATTTGCTTTGATCCAGTTAAGAAGGGGTTTTTAGCAGGATGTAGAAGGCTTCTATGTCTAGATGGTTGTTTTATAAAGACATTTCTTGGTGGTATGTTATTGGTGGCAATAGGTAGGGATGGGAATGATCAGATGTATCCAGTTGCTTCGGCAGTTGTGGAAGGTGAAAACAATGACAGTTGGTGGTGGTTCATGAATGAACTGAAGAAGTGCTTAGAAGTTTCTGATGAAGGGAAGGGTTGGACACTGGTATCTGACTAGCAAAAGGTAACTTTTTTGTATAGTGTAAATACTGTATAGTGTAGGGACTTATATAACAAATGTTTGGTTTATAATATGCTGCTTTAATTGACCTATTTCATGGATTATTGAATGTTCTTGCCTCTGTATGGGGCAATTCTGAGCATAGGAATTGTGCTAGGCATATGTATGCTAATTGGCACAAAAAATACAAGGGTGATGATCTTAAGGAGTTGTTTTAGAGGACTGCCAAAGCATATAATATTGCTGACCACAAAAGAGCAATGGAAGAAATGAGGATTGTGGATGAAGAGGCAACTGATGCATTCATTAACCAGAATCCTAAGTGCTTCTGTAGGTGCTATCTTAATATTGAGAACAAGACTGATGTTATTTTGAACAATATGGCAGAAACATTCAATGGTTTCATCATACAGTCCAGATCAAAGCATTTAATTCAAATGTTGGAAGACATCAGATTGGCTGTAATGACCAGGTTAGTTACCAAGTTCAGTGAGATGTCCAGTAAAAATGTGGTTGTTTGCCCTAGAGTCCAAAGAAAAAAGCTTGATAAAGACAAGGATAAAGCTTATACTTGTACTGTGTATCCTTCAAGCAGAACTTTGTTCCAAGTGAAAAGCTTTGATGATGTTTCTGTGGATATAAGGAACAAAACCTGCACATGCAGGAAATAGGACTTAACAGGCATCCCATGTCATCATATGTGTGCAGTTGCAGCCTTTATGCGTAGGGAATCTGAGGAATTTGTTCATATTTACTTGTCCAAAGAGATGTATCTCAAGGCCTATGAGTACACTATCCCACCACTGCCTTCAGAAAAATATTGGCCGACAGTTGAATTACCTTTGGACCCTCCACCAGTTAAGATTGGACCAGGCAGACCAAAAAAGAACAGGAAGAAGGATCCACATGAAACCAAGAAAAAATCTGGGAAGTTGAGTAGGCATGGATTACTCATGTCTTGCAAGAATTGACATGGAAGAGGTCATAAAACATCAAAGTATGACAAACCTGCAGCTGTAGTTACCGGAGAGAAAAGAAAGAGGGGCAGGCAAAAAAAGTCAGCTGATGGACAAGCTTCACAGTCAACAGCAGCACCAAAACTCTCTCAGACCACTTCCACTCAACAATCTCAGTGTTCCACTCAACAATCTCAGGGGCAGGCTAGGAGGGGAAGGCCAAAAAAGATTTCCAAAACCACCAACTGATGACTTTTTTTTTATCTATCTATGTTTTGGTTTTTGTTAAAACTTGTAGTACCTTTGGTGTTTGTTAAACTAGTTATGGGATGAAGTGTTTGGGTTTTTTTGGATTTTCTAAGTTGTAATCCCAGGAAGACTTGTTTATCTATCTATGGCTTTGTTATGTCCAGTTTATGGCAGCCTTGTTTGGTTATGTCAACTTTATGGCTTTGTTTTGTAAGTATGGTTTATGTGCAGCTTATGGCTTTGTTTTGTCCAGTTTATGGCAGTCCTGTTTGGTTATGTCCAGTTTATGGCTTTGTTTTGTAAGTATGGTTTATTTGCAGCCTTGGTTATGTCCAGTTATGTCTCGGTTATGTCCAGTTTATGCCTTTGTTTTGCAGCCTTGATTATGTACAGTTTATGTCCTGCTTATGTACAGATTATGTCCAAATACATTCAAGCATGTAACCATTGCAATAAACGGGGTCAATATAACCAAAATCACAGTCGAAACATGATATATTGAAAAACAACCTATTACATAGTCGATACATGACTAAAGGGGGTCGTTATAACCAAAACAACATATTACATAGTCGATACATGATTAAAGTGTCAATATAACCAAAACACCCTATTACATAGTCGATACATGACTAAAGCGGGTCAAAATAACCAAAACAACACTACTGCAATGCAAACAACAACAACAAAACATGCTTTCTTTGATTGCTTTTTCAAACTCTTATTCTCTTCTTCTATCAATGTCTTCTCAAATACCAGTCTTTCATTGTCCATCTCAACGAAACGACAGTTGCATTCACTTGATAACACGACATCGACTTCTTGTTTCCACATAAAGAATTTGCAATCAGATCCCTAACAAACAAGTGGTTAAGATTTGAGATTCAATATCATTTTTTTTTGTAAATTAACTTACAGGCCAGAGAGGGCATCCATAAAACTCTTCTCCTTGCCTTGAACTTCGATTTCCAGCCACCCTACGGATTGCAACTAATTCATGGTTACAATAAACTCTTCCATCGGTACCAAGTCTGAAAATTTTGGGGTTTTTTGAACGAATTGAAGAAGACGATGATTATGAACTCATATTTTCGTGCTTGGGATTGATTGAAAAGGCTTAATTTTGTAGATTGGGGGTTGGCTTATGAATTAGGGTTCATGCTTGGTGAACTCTGATCGATCATGTTGGTCAATTCCCCTTTTTATAATCAGTCAACTAAACAATTAAAGGATTTAATATAATCCAAGTCATTTTAAAAAATCCATGTGGCAGACTCATGTAGCCACGTCAGCATTTTATTAACACCGTTAGCCTAAACTTAAATGTGGAGTATTTTACAAAAAAAATGGACGAGGTCGGATTATTGGTGACTAATTCGTGACTTGGGATTATTATTGGCCAATTTCAGAAATGTGGAATTATTATTTTCCAATTTGCCATTAATTAGTAGTTTACAAAAAAAAAAAGAAAAAAAATAGTTTACCCCATGGCATTAGTGGTGACCACTCCGTATATTTTTTGGACAAGAGTGGTTTAAGAGAAGGGAATTGACATGACGCCTCATGATTGGTTTTCTTAGACCACGGGGTGTGGGGCGTTTGTTGGGGCGGGGGTTGCCAGACAACGCTGGCTAAACCACACCGGGCCAGCGTTGGCCACGGCGTGGCCCCGCTGGCGTGGGTTTGAAGCCTGGCGTGGGGCGACGGAGAGGTGAGGTGGCTGGCTTGGATTGGCTGGTGAGAGGTGGCCGTTTTAGGATTTTATGTAACTTTTTTTTAAATTACTATAAGTTTGTGTTTTATTATATAAATGTCAACTATATAAAAAAATATAAAAAAAATCCACATGTCACCCCACGCCGGCCTGGCCACGCCGCTTCCACACCCCACTTTTTTTTGGTGGTCTGGTGGAGCACACACTCGCCACGTATCGAGCAATGCCCCAAACCTAAGCCCCCGCACGCCCCGCGGTCTTATGTTGTGGGCTTTGTAAATTCTATATTACTTTTTCATTTATGAAAGTGTTAAATGTCATTTTAGTCCATGTGGTTTGGGTTATTTTGCCAGTTTAGTCCAAAGGTTTCATTTTTCGCCTGTGGGTCTAAAAGGGTTTCACCGTTGCCATTTTAGTCCACTGGGTTAACTTCATCCATTATTTCTATTAATGAAAAGGGCAATTTGGTCATTTTATATGGTCGAATTGTCCTTCTAGTTAACAGAATTTCATATAAAATGACCGAATTGTCCTTCTCATTAACATAAAAAAATAGATGAAGTTAACCCAGTAGACTAAAATGGCAACAATGAAGCCTTTCTGTACCCACAGACGAAAATGAAACCTTTGAATACCAGTTTAGTTCAAAGTTTGAACTAAATTGGTAAAATGACTCAAACCATAACCATAAGGAGTAAAATCACATTTAACTCTTTTATAAAAAGTAATAATAATATATCTCATTATTCTATTCTGATTCTTTGGGTGAAAAAAAAATATACGTAACATTCCATATTTTTAACATGACAAAATAAAGAAAATAAATAATAACTTTTAATATTCTAGAATATATAAGCTTTTATTTTTTGTTTTCACAGTAAGAATCTGAAATAAATTTTTAGTATCTTTTTAGTTTTTATATGTAAATTTAGCATATAAGTTTGATATAAATTTTAGAAATAAAATTGCGTTTTGTTTTATCAACTTTCATTCATCGGTATGATGTCTGATGAGATGCGTGTGGCTATACATAAAGGCTGGTCTATTCGCACACGGCCTTTGTCTATTTGCACACTCAAAGCGCCCCGCTTTGGCCATAGCGGGGCGCTTTGGCCAAGGTCAACAGACAAGGACTGACTTTGTCGTAGACTCGCACAATAACCAAAAACTACGTACGAATTCTTTCCAATCCTTGTCAGAGAATTTCTTCTTGCTGTTCTTATTAATATTTTGTTGAATATGGAACCGACAAAGATACTTATGCGCTTTTGGAAAAACTTGTTCACACGCGTTCATCAGCGCAAAATCCCTGTCTGTTAAAATCACGCGCGGTTCCATACATCCTACCAGCATAGACTTGATCCTCTGCAACACCCATAGGTAGTTCTCTGACTTCTCAGCGGAAATTACCGCACAAGCAGCCGTAAACGATTTGTTTGTCGACGTCATGCCTACGACCTGAACAAATGGCAGGTTGTACATGTTCGTTTTGTAGGTGGCGTCAATAATTAGCACATGCGGGAAGGCACACCACATATTGAATGATCTTTCGTGAACAAAGAAGACATCTTCAACTTCGTTTGATATCTCATTCGTGCGCATGTAATAAGTGTAATTTTTTTCGAGAAGAATGCTTTCAAGTTTTTGCATCGGAGACTTACCGACATTTTTTTCGGCGTTGATCTTCTGAACAGCGTTGTGTATATCTTTCGGAATAAGCTTTCTAGCCGGATTGTTTTTTGTCAGCGTTCGCCAGATACTTTGGTTGGGAATGTCTTGCTCTGCCAGCTCCTTAACCAGTTTTGTATCCTCCGAAGAAAGCCTTCTCGCATACGCGTGACCCTCTAAGTTTTCAATAGGAGTGTGGTTATGCTTCGCCTTCGTCACCTCGATCCTCCAAACACTTCCGGATGATTCCGAAAACCCGATCATCTCGAACGGGCAGCCTATTTTCTTGCTACCCGTTTTCCTCTGTGTAGCTATACTCTTATGCTCCCCACCAAAAGTACATTGAAACCAAATCTTGTAATTCTCTCCTCTTTTATTCGACCTCTTAGTCACAATGAGGTAACCGTTGTCTTTTGCCGTGTCTTGTACCCAACGCACCAACTCTTTACGTGACGAAAAGGTCTGCGTCGTATCAAACGAAAACGTAACCGGGTAACAGCCTTCCTCGTCAACATACACATCCCCCGGCTCACCATCGTCACCGAGGTCCGAATATACTTGATGTTCAAAGTTGTGCTCGCCACCGTAACCGAAATTCGAATAACCTTGTAAGCTCTGTTGACAACCGTAACTGTCGTTTGGACCACACTCCTGCTGTACAAAGCTGTACTCGCCACCGTAACCGAAATTCGAATAACCTTGTTGTGCGTAAGGGTCCTCCACAGGGGTATTCAAATCCAGCGTCACCGTGTTATCACGATAACGAATGCAAGATACAACCTCTGCCTCCCTCAAGTTGGACGAGACCGGTTTCTCATACGAGTCAGAAATAGCGGTCCCCTCGTAAGAATCAGGAACAACTGTCTCGTCAGAATATTGACCGAAAATATAGTTGTTTAACCACGACATCGTTTTTTCAAGAGATGTAACTAATACAGCAAAACCGCGCGTTATTTTGTAGAAACACAATGGATGGGGAATAAAGGCAATACAGACCTTTGATCTGAAATGAAGGAAAATGTATATCGAAGTGTTTGTGTATGATCGAACTGTCTGTCTCAGAGGTTGCTTTTAAAAGGGGCCTTTAAAAGGGTGAAATTTGGGGTCGAAGCGCCGCGCTATGGCCAAAGCGCGGCGCTTAGGGTTAACGACAAAACATCATAATCAGCTTTATGTCTGTCAAACAGTATCGAATGTTTCAAACGTCAATCGAAGCACGTTTTGTCGATCGAAGCGCCGCGCTTTGGCCATAGCGCGGCGCTTTGGGGTGTGAAAATAATTTTGGGCGTGTGCAGCTAGCATGACCCATACATAAAAGTTTTAATTCTAATCAATGTTGTCGCTATGCCTATCATCAAAAGTTTTCTGTTTTTTTTTAAAGTAAAATGCTTTAGTGTGTTGTTCTATATCTCATATAGCGATGCTAAAATAATCATAAATTCATAATTAATATCCCGCCGTAACGTGTGCGTTAGCGTCAACTCGTTATATACAAATTATACTAGCGTCTCAAGATCTAGAGCGTTCCTAATATAGATAGTTCCATACAAATATATTCTAGTGACTATTATACATGAATCTACGGTCTAAAAATACAACTTAGGGTGAGAGGGGCACTCCCCTCTTAGAGGAGTCCCCTCTCTTACGCACACCCAATCAGGTTATGCCACGTCAACTCCCCTCTTAGACCATGTGTAGTGGTAAACCCCTCTTAGACCATGTGTAGTGGTAAATTGTTATAATGCCCCCACCATGGGGCATTATTCTACACGTGTCATCCTAGTCAGCATGGGGCATTATAGCATAAAGTGGTATAGTGGGGCATTATTCCAATAACCCTCATGCAATCATTTCCCAATTATTTTTTTTAATTTAAAACATAAAAAAGTTCATTAATTTAAAATAAAAATTACACTACTTGAAATAAAATAAAAAAACCGAAAAAAAAAACAGAAAATAAAAAAACCGAAAAAAAAAATAAAGTTAAAAAAACAGAAGATGATCTAGAGTCCATATTTTTCTCGAATTTTTTGGCGACGCATTTGCGCAAGGATCAACGCATCGCCTTGGAGGTGATCAATAGGTTTAGACAAAAACTCAATGTCCTTTTCCATTTGTCTCGCCTCTTGCATCTCGTTAATTTTTTTGGTTTCGGCCACTCGTTCTTTCATAATCTCATAACGTTGGTGGCCGAGGTCGCGAATGTCTTGGAGACGACGGTTCATCTCCTCGAAATCATCCTTTAACTCGAGATCGGAAGACGACTCGACCGTTTTTTTCCCGGTTCGCTTATCCTTTCTTCTACCGGGCGGTCGGTTCAACTCTTCTTGAAGTTCCTCGTCAACGTCCACCACCTCATTTAAATCGATGTTGCGGGAATCCGATGTCGGAGTTGAAGGGTCAACGGAGGATGATGTTTTTGATCTTTTAGCTCGACGTCTACTACTAGACGTCATTGGATTAACTAGCGCCCACTTTGGACTTTTTAGTAGTAGTTCCCAACACTTATAGTACGTGAAAAGGCATTTCGTCCTATCGAACTCCTCCAAAGTCCTCGTTAAAACCCCGACGTCACTTTCACCGCTAGGGCGATTATCGTAGTTACGTTGGTAAACTTCTTGGAACGCGTGAGACTTGTTGTTGATGTCGGTCCATTTGCTAGAAATGGAATCTTTGTCCCGATGTTCGCCTTGACCCCACGTGCTAAAAAAGAGTTCACGAACCCTATCCCAAAAAACGGGACCCGTTTGAAAGTTTGCTACAAATTAAAAAAAAGTAAAAATATAACTTGTATGTTAAAAATAAAAGTAAAAAATAAGTAAAAAAAAATAATAATAAAAGAGTTACCCGTTTCTTCGTCCTCCGAAACGTCGAGCCACGCCCGAGTCAACGTGAATTCCTCCTCCTTCGTCCATTTAATGATAGTTTTTGTATGTCGAGGTTCGTCCTTATCCTTCTTCTTATGCGACCTTCTGCCGCGTTTTGATTTGTCTTGCACCGGTTCGGGTTGCGTCTCCGGCACGACATCGACATCGGGTTCGGTTACCCGTTGTGACGGCTGCGACCCGCCGGCTTGACCATAGCCGAAGGTGGGAGGTACAAACGGAGTGGCGCCAGTCAAGTAAGCCGCGTACGGTAAAAAGCTCGGGTCCATGTCTTGAAGGTTATACGGGTTTTGCGGTTGGGTTGTGTTCGGGTTCGTGGGTCTTGCGGGGACACCAAAAGGGGGTCGGTATGGATGCATGATTCTATAAAAAATAGGAGAAAGAGGGTGTTTTTTATAAAAAATTAGAAGAAAGTGGAAGAGAAAGTAGGAGTTTTTTGTATAAAAAATAATGATAAAGTGGGTTGATATATATAGTGGGTAAATTTTTAAATTAAAAAAAATTAACTATTTTGACCATTTGGCAACGGTCTAATCTCGATCCCTGCAATTTTTCAGCGTTTTAATTAAAATGCCACATCCATTTTTTTTCAAAAATAACGCCCGATAACGCCCAGTGTAATGGCGACCGGGGCGTTATACGGCGTTTTTTTTGAAAAAATTTTAAAAGTCACGCCCCATTACGGGTGGTCTTAGGGGACTTTTTTTATTTTGTTTTTTTTATTTGTTGTAATTATGCATGTTTATAAATTAAAAAAATATTAATAAAAATTAAATAAAATTTAATAAAAGACATTTCATTAAATTAAAAATAAAAATTACATTTAAACTAGAAAAATAAAAATTACATTCAAACTAGAAAAATATAAAAACAAACTACTCGTCGTCGGAACTCACTTCAAGGTGAGGTAGATCTAAACGTCCGAGATGCTCAACGAGATCGTGTTTTAGTCTCCAATGCGTTTCTTGAAACCACTCGTTATTCGCTTCCACGTCACTAACAATTTTTAGGAACAAAGACTTGGACATACGAAACCTCTGACGAAAAATATCGGCATTAAATTTTGGATTTTCTACAAAATAATCGGCCATGAGTGTTTCGTGGCCACCCTCACGATCTCGACGGACAATTTTTTTTTACTAGACGATGCCGTGTCTAGTAGCTCCGCTTGTTGGATGAGATTTTGGAATAAAATTAAACTACTATCGCTTGACGAAGAATCTTCATCGTCGGGAAAGTCGGGTAGGGGAGAAAAAAATGGGAACTTGGAATCCATTTTTTTTAAAGATTGGTTTGGCTTTGTGTTGAATTTGATAGATTTTTAGAGTGAGTTTGAGAATGGGTGTGATAAAAAATTAGATTAAGTTGGTTATTTATATTGTTAAAATTGAATTTTTTTTTTTAAAAGTGACCGTTGCCCAACGTATACCATCGATCCTTGTGCCTTCCTTGTTCGGTGAACTCACCCCGACCCCCCTCCCCGAATTCACTCACCGCAGGGATGGCGGCGGTGTTCCCGCTGGGGGAATTGGGTCACCAAGGCCACTCCCCGCTGGTGTCCCGTATACCCTTATGCAGCAAATAGGTGGTATGGAATATAACTTTAAATAGTGTGAGTTTTAATATAAAATAAAGCACATCAAATCAAACTTCATAGAAAACAATATCTTGATGGTACAACTCATATTCTATACAGACATAATTTTCATTTTTCATGGTATAGATGGGGATTTAATCATCACAAATTCATAAAATTTACAAATTAATTTTTATTTTACAGTCATTTAATCTCTGATATGCCGAAGAACGTGCCATATCAATGATTAATGTCACCTAAATTGCATATGAACTTGACTTATTGTTACTTTGGAATCTTTTCTATATGTTAGTTGCATTATACCTTTTTAACCTAAAGTATAATATTTTATCATGTACCTTTTCATCGAATATACAACTTTGGAATTAAACTTGATACTTTATTGAGATAGATTAAAAACCTTTTCTATATGATTAGTGGCGAAACTTGATATTTCCGACCGAGTGTTGAAAACTTATATACCTAAAAAAATTATAAAACCGGGGGTCGAAAACGTATATACCTAAAAAATTCTATATGAAAACTACATACCAGACACTACTGAGCGAAAAGTTCACAAAGTTGCGCCCCTTTATACAATCACAATCACACATTTTCTAAAAACTAGAGAGGTGCACTCTCTAATTTGTTCTACCATCGCATCTTTATTTTTTTCTACACAAATACTAAACATCAAAGAGTTTGGTGCAATCTCAAATGCGAGAGTCGTCTATGACAATATACATATTGTTTCGGTTGTTGTACCATGGGAGATGGACGTGTTCATACAAGAGGAAACACATAATTTGTTTACTTTTAATAGACCCATGTCGAACACGTATCTTCAACCATTGCTAACTGTTGATGCAACAAATAAGAGACCAAGGATAGTAGTTGTGCTGGTTAGGCAAAAGGGTTGAAGGGTTCAACTTTGCCTAACGCAGGTCGTGGGGTCCCCCCACGTTTGCAAGACGTGGAAGGAGGTTCACTAGTTTGTTCTTGTTGTTTGCTAAAGATCCTTCTCTGAAGTCTGCTTCAGATTCGGATGAAGGGGCAAACAGAATGTGTGTGTTGGATGTGAAAGGGAGTAACTCGCATGAAGCAAGTACTCGTAATGACTGACCAGAGTTTTAAGGAATCTTGACTGGCCAGGCATGTCCTTTCTTCAGTAAATGAAGTGTCAAATATATAGGAGAGGACATCTCCCAAAAGGGAATGCATTTGATTAGTGACCTTGCTTGCAGTGAGGGGCTTGCCCTTTCGGGGGTTGAAGCCTTTTGACCCCTGGATAATAGAGTGTGCTCTGAGGATCTGCATTGCTTTTGCGGCTGGTAAGTTGGTGAAGTAATCTGGAGATATGACTTCTTACTGTTCCATGCTACTTTATCTCGTTTTCCCAGGTTTTTAACCTTTGAACCATTTTGCCTTATGAGCATTTACATATTTAAATCATTCATATTTGGTCTTGGGCTACCCCCGTCATCAGCCCCCCAAGTCAGAGGTTTTTGGGAAATGAGCTCAAAGACTTCTGACTTTTATACGTATGTTTTTCTGTCCAAAGGCTTCGAGGGTTGGAAGGTTGAAACGGTTTTTGAATTTCGGAATTTGACAAGACAGTTGACAAGACCCGTGGCAGTTTGTCAGGCGGCGGTTTTAAATTATGTCTGCTGATAATTATCCCTAATCTCATTTATTTACACATTTATATTTTTGAAGAACATTACTTGCTCCTTATTTCTCTCAAGTATTCCTCTTTTTCAAAATCAGGTCAGTTCCGTTTTGCTTATTTTTTCTTTAATTGTTCATGTCATGGGTGCTCGTAAGGATATGGCAAAGTCTTTTTCTCGATTGACCCAAGAGGAAGTCGATTTATTTTGTATGGAATGGGGTATAGGGACAAAGTATAAACCGGTTGCACCGGCTTGCGATAAATCTATCAATGACTGTCCTTCTGGTATGATTGCCTTGTATTGTCGTCATTTTGAGTTTTCCAATCTTCGTTATCCGTTTTCAAACTTTGTCTTGAATATTTTGGAATATTATCGAGTGTCTTTTGGTCAGATTCACCCCCTTGGTATGGCTAGGGTTTTACATTTTGAGATTTTGTGTCGGGCCACCGGGTATGACCCATCTTTGTTGGCCTTTCGTCGCTTCTTCCGGCTTGCTAAGAATGGTGATTGGTTCACCTTTGAAACCACTCAAGTTGATACTTGTTTAATTTCGTCCATGGTTTCTACGCTTGGGGTCTGCAAAGATCGGTTTTTCTGGGTGTCGGAGGAAATTGTTCCTTTCAAACTTGTTTGGAGACACCCGGATGCTGTTCTGAACGAGCCGGAGCCTTCTGATTCCGAAATAAACACTCGTTTTTTAGAAATTCTCAGGGAATGCCCTTCGAGGCTTCGTCCTTTCCCTGAGCATTTGTTGGTGTTGTTGGGTATAAGTAAAGTGTGGAAAAAGGCCAACCGGGATCCGGTGCTTGTTAGAGATGGGAAGGGTATGCATTTATTCTTTTCTTGCTTTTTTGTTCCTTTTTCTTTGTTTGCTTATGTTCTTTTTATATTTGTGTTGTAGTTATGTCTGCCCTTGACTTTATTAAAAGCGATGACACCTCTGATGTTGCCTTTGATGATGTTGCTGCTACTCCCGGCGAGAATGCGGTTGTTAAGGGTTCTGATTACAGGTTTGAGGGTTCTGGTTACGTCAATGTTCCAAACGTTAAGGGCTTTACCAAGGTTACTGCTTCCAAAGGTTCTACCCGTCGTTCCCAACGTCATCTGAAAGGTGTTGATCATCCTTCTGGTTCAGAGCCTATCGATGTTAGTAATGATATTGAGGCATCAAGGGATCAGGCTGTGGATGTTGGCAAGGGTAAGGAAAAGGAGTTAATTGTTTCCAGCAAGAAGAAGAAATTGATTAAGAAAGGTACCACTCCTGTTATTCAAGGTTCGTCAGCCAAAAGTGTTGAAAGTTTCGAAGGTTCAGAGGGTCAGGATATTTATGTGCCTAACTGGGGGGTTAAGGTTGGTGATAATTTTAAGGACCCTTCTGTTTGTGCTGAAGCCTTGGCTCATTTTGCTCCTCCCGGTGTTCGAAGTGCTATATCTGAGATGGAGGCTGATCATCTTATTTCTAGGATGATGCTCAGTTCCTGCAACCTTTCTGCCTTTTTGGCTGAAGGTGTTACTCGCTTTGCTAAAGGGATGCAGGAATATGAGGAGGCTTCCAAAAAGAAGGAAAAAATGAAAGCTTCGATTGTTGCAATGAAGAAGGAAATCGATATCTTTTCTGAGAAAGAGCTGGCTTGGACCAAGAAAGAAGAAGAGTTAACAAGGAGGCATGAGATTGAGATGAGTGGTCTCAAGAAGAGTTTTGAAGCTGACCGTCTGAAGCTGAAATCTGATAGAGAGGCCTTGGTTGTACAACAAAAGGCTTTTGATGAGGAGAAAGATGGTTTGAAGGATTTGGTTGCTCGGGCCACTGGGGATAACCAATGGCTTATCGAGCAGGGTTTTCACCAGGTTGTTACTTATTTGCTTCACTCTAAAGAGTTTAACTCCGCTCTTGGCGAGGTTTACACTAAACTGCTTAATATGGGAAAACACCAAGGTCTTATTGCGGGTTATAAGCTTCACGAGTCTGGCCACCCTTTGGAAAAATCTCCCTTGTACCGTCCCGAGGCTTCCGATATCTTTAAGAGTTCTGTTGAGCAGATGGAGAGGTTATCATACCCGTTTGTGAGTCAGGTTGCGTCTTGTTATGGTAAGCCTCTCTCCGTCTTGCAGGAACTGAAGCCGGATGGTTTGAATTAAAAGTTATGTGCTGAAATGCTTAGCTCCCTTTCAAGGAAACGTTCCTACTCGGGACATAGTGAAGATACCTTTCCTGGGGAGTCTGATGCTCTGAAGGATGCCAGCTTGGAGGGTTCGGCTGTTGATGATCAGGGTCCAAAGGCTAAGAAGGTTAAGAAGACTAAGAAGGCTAAAGGTAGCAGTTCTGGGGCCTCTAAACCTTCTACTGATGCGTGAAATTCGTAGCTTTCTTAGCTCTTTTAAAACAATTTGTGGTTTGTAACCTTTAAACAATATTAGGTTTTCAGGAACCCTTAA
The DNA here is from genome assembly GCA_030545235.1 of Helianthus tuberosus. Taxonomy (NCBI): domain Eukaryota; kingdom Viridiplantae; phylum Streptophyta; class Magnoliopsida; order Asterales; family Asteraceae; genus Helianthus; species Helianthus tuberosus. Next base: position 50,149,305 of record CM060427.1, on the reverse strand, counting down.
GGTTCCTTGTTAGTGCATTTATGTCTATCGCCTCCGTCATCTCAAATCGTAGCGGAAACACTTTAAATTCTAGCCTTGTATTGTAATATCTAGAGTAAAAGGCAAGGTGGCAATATTGTAAATAAGAGGAAAGCTCTTATAAGCCTTGGCCTATAAATAGTAGCTTTAGGGTTAGAGTTTAAAACTTTTGCTACTTTTGCCACATTTGAGACTTGGAGCTTTGGAGAGCTAAGATCTAGAGAGAGAAAGCTTAGAGAGAGAAAGTTCCTTGTACGTGATTCAGGTGCTGTACGTTATCAGATCTTTCAATAGAATCACGGTTATTATTACGTTCGTGTGTTCGGTCACGATCGTGTACGGATTCCGCACGTTACACGAGTCGGTTCGCAATCGTTTCGGAGTCAAAACCAGTCCTAACAAGTGGTATCAGAGCAGGAGCTCGATTGCACGGATCAAACGCACGATTTCGCACGGAAAATCATCAGAATCAGATTCAAATTTCACTCAGATTTGATCAATTTCTTCATCTTTACGTTTCTTCACGTTTTCGACCGAAAATCATCAAATTAAACGACTTTTTACGGTTAAAATCGGCTAAAATTTGGATATGTTGTGCGAAAGTACTTGATCTACAAGCCTACAAATTTTCAGATCTTAATTCAAAGTCGTTTAAGAGAAATCTAAAATTTTCTGTTCGAAAAGGTTGATAAAATGAGTACTGTTGCTGTTCATGTTCACTTGAATGCTAACCGATCGAACAGCTGATCGATCGGCTAGCTAATCGTTCCATAACTTTCATTGCATTTCATTTAAGTGGTTGACCTTCTTTGACTTGCCAGCCGATCGGCTAGCATCCCAGCCGAACGGTCAGCACACCGTTTCATTACATCACGTTATATTCTTTAAAATTGTTTGACTTTGTTGACTGCTGATCGATCGAACAGCTGTTCGATCGAACACCTGTCCGTTCCATTTAAACTTTGACTATTGTTGACCTAGCCGAACGGACAGCTGTCCGAACGGCTAGCATCCCAGCCGATCGATCAGCAAATTGTTTCATAACACATCACTTCACTTAGTCAACATTGTAACCTGCCATCATACAACAGTATCACGTGATTCATTTTGTTGAAACATTATCAGCTGTTCATTAATTGATTGCATATGATCTGATTCAATTGTCTCGAGAATTCAGAAATGCATGTGATCTTTTTATAATTGTCGGCTAGTGCATGTGGTGATTGTTAATGTGCATATATCTTGAGTGAATAAATAGCTTTCTTGATAAGATTTCAATTGTTGTCAGCCGCATTAATATCAATAGTTTGCATGTGAATATGTATAAGTTTGTCAGGGCGGTGATTGCATGTGCTAATTGTCGTAATTCAGTCTGACAGTTTGCATTTTAATCGTTGAAGTCTAAGAAGTCAAAGTGCCAGCCGATCGATCAAGCTTTTTGTCGTCTTGTGCCATCAATTCAACCTGCTAGCCGATCGAACAGCATCAACGTGCAAGCCGATCGGACAGCATCAAAGCAAGCTAGCCGATCGAACAGAGGGTCGATCGAACAACATATTTGTCGTGTAGCGTCAGCCGATCGGACAGCATAATTGTCGTGTAGCGTCAGCCGATCGGACAGCATATTTGTCGTGTAGCGTCAGCCGATCGGACAGCATATTTGTCGTGTAGCGTCAGCCGATCGGACAGCTCACTCTATTCAAAACAAAACACCAGCCGATCGAACAGCACCCCTGTCCGATCGACCAGCACCCTGTCCGATCGATCAACCTCCTGTCCGAACGGTCGGCAATCCGAGTCATTAAGTCAACACTGTTATTTTGTCAGTCAAGCGGTGTGCATGTGAATTTCAATTCAATAGTCAACAAAAGTTCCGAGCTTCATTAATAATCAGTTTATCACGTGAATCAATGATGTCATCAGTTTGCATGTGGATGAGATAAGATTGCTTTTGAAATTCAAAGTTCATTAATTGTTGTTGTCTGCCATTGTTAAAGAGCCTTTAGTGTTAATTGTCAATTTACATATTATTTTGATTGTGTGAGTCAATCGAACAGCACCTAGTATGGGTTGTCAACCGATTCAAAGTTAATAGGCTACCCGAACGGACAGCAACCTCACTCGAACGGACAGCGTTGTCACGCGATTATTGTCACTGTTGATTTTTGTTGACTCCCACAATCGGATACTCGTCCGACTCATTGGTTTGAAATTGTTTAAACTAATTGTGAGTGTCTGTTTGTGATTCAGGTGAATCAAGAATTTCAAATCATGGCTGAAGAGTTCTACAATACGTTTTACAATGCATTCACAACCGAATCTTCCGAAACATCAACGGTCACACCAAATTCGATTACAAAAGCAATCAATGAAAACATCAAGCATGATAACTTCTACGGAACACACTCGAAGCCACCCACTCTGGAAAGCATTGAAGATTACACGTGGTGGAAAGAGAGGTTCATTGGTTGGGCAAAAGCCTATGCTCACGAGAGCTGGTTTTGTTTGGAGTTTGGGTACAAAAGGCCGACTAATGATAAAGGAGAAGAGCTTCCACTCAAAGACTTACCAAAAGATGACAAAGCAGAATTCTCAGCAGAACAGAGAATGATTGCTTTGATCCAGTTGGCAATCAGAAATGACATGTTTGCTTTACTGCAACATGATGGAACTTCAAAATCAGTTTGGGAAGCTTTACGGGTTAAGGCAGAGGGTGGTAAACAAATCAGGAAGAACAAAATTGCTTTATTAAAAAAGGAATTTGATTTGTTTGATAGTCTTAACGGTGCACCAGTTCGTCAAATGATTGAATGTTTTTGTCATCTAAAAATCAAACTAGAAAGATTTAAGATTGAAAAAACAAGAGAAGAAATAATAGACAAACTTATAGAAGCGTTACCACGAGCTGATCAGTGGCAAACGTTTGTTTTTATCCTGAAAAATGATGCTTTATATGATACAATTTCTCTTGATGTCTTGATAGAAAAGATAGAGAGTCATGAACTTGAGTTGCAAAAGCAGGACAAGATGAGCAGTTCTTCGCATCAGCAGAATGTTGGTCTTTATTATAAAGGCAATATACCTTCGGAGAAAGCTGATAGATCACCACAGACAGCATTCAGTGGTGAGAGGACAAAAGAACCTCAGAAAAGCTCATCAAGTTACGATCCGGGTTATCATTCATCTGCTTCAAAAGTTAGTTCTGAAGAATCTGAAGAAGTTCTGTGCAATATTGCTCTCAAATTGAAGAATTCTCCGACAATGAGCATAAATGCAGCTAAGCAACAAATGAGCTTCCTTGCATCTGTTCTGGAATCGTATGAAGGTCTAGTTGCAGGCAAGATTGGTAACTCTGAGTTAACCAAAGAAGACTACGACCAGATTGATCCGGAAGATATGGAACTCATTGACATCCGTTGGTGTTTGGCAAGCTGCATCCGCAGAGCTCAAAGATATATGGAAATTACTGGGAAGCAATCTCTCGGTGGTGCATCTACAAAGCTTGGATTTGATAAGTCCAAAGTGACCTGCTTCAAATGTAAGCAAAAATGTCATTTCAAAATAGAGTGCAACAATTCTACGGTTGGTGGAAATGAACATCCGTTCAATGATGATTACTACCGAAAGGCAATTTACCACCGTAGCAGAGAAGAGCCAAAGATGATTGAAGACAAACCCAGAGAGAAGTCAAGAGCTTATGCTGTGATTCACGATGATGAAGGATATGATTGGAGCCAGATTTGTCCAGAAGAAGATCGAGTTGATGTTCGAAAAACAGCTCATGGCAAAGCTATATTAAAGAACAACCATTACACCTTTGTTGCTGAAATCAAAGATGAAAACAAAGAAGAAAAGGTTGTTGCTGAGGCTAAAAAGAAAACCAGAGAAGAAATTCTGAGTGAGAAAACAGACAGAGAAATAAGAATGGCTGCGAACAGAATGAATGATATGCAAAGAGAATATGATGAAGCTGTCAGATACAAAAGATGGGATAAGAAACGAGAGTGTTATATCAATAGATATGGTGAACCTGTTGTTTCCAAGAAGGACATAGTTTTTGATGATGTTCTTCTAGTAATTCCTCGGGTCGGCGAATTTTATTCAAATGCTGTAAAAGACAAAAATTATGAGGAAAAGCTGGAAAAAATCATAAGAGAAGTCATGACATCGTGTTTGAGAAAGAGGGATGAAGAGAAATTGAAGAAGAATGTTGAAGAAATGGTGAACAATCTGAAGAAAGTTGCTGAAGAAGTGAAAGTAGAGAATGTGAAGGTAGAAGAAAAAGTTGCTGAAAAAGGTGTTGTGGATGTTAAAGTTGAGGTGAATGAAAAGGTTGTAAAAGAAGCTGTTACTGAAGAACAGCAGGTTGAAGAAGAGGTGAAGAAAAAAGAAGAAGAAGTGAAGAATGAGAGTTTAGTTGTTGGTGATGTTGGTGATGAGGTTGGTATTGAAGGAAAGAAGAGTGATGCTGATCAAAAGCAGACAGAAGTTGCTGCAAACATCGAAGTGCCAATCACTGAGGTAAATTCTAAAATCTTGAAAACTGTTGAACAGTGCAAGAAATGCATGGAAACGTGCAGTGCCTGTACTGAAAAAGACAAACAATTTAATAAAATTGAAGAAGTTTTCAAAAATAAATGCAAAGAAATGTTAGAAAACGAAAAAGTTTTGAAAGATAATGAAGAAAAACTTTTGGAAAAATGTAAAAAGGTAGAAAAAGAAAATGAAGTTTTGAATGAAAAAGACAGAAGAATGTGAACAAAAAGAAATTGTTTGTCAAGAAATGAAGAAGGAATATGATTCAATAAAATTGGCATATCACATTACAAAAGAATCATATGAAAAAGTGAAAGATGAAATGAAATTTGCTCAATCAAGAATGAATTATCTTTCTGAAACAACTAAAGAGCTTAAACGAATGTATGAAATAAAACAAGGTGTTGTTAATTCCTATATTGAAGATGTTGCTAAGCTAAAGCGACAGATTACTGATTTAAAACAGGACAACAACAAGTTAAAGAGTTATCACGTGTCGTCATATGTGCTTGAAAGAATTTTCAACATAAAACCGGATGGAAAAGATTCTGAGCAAAACAAGAAAGGCATTTGCTCAGAGTTTCATCAAGTTCCACCACCGGGAAAATTTGCATTTTATGATGATGAAAAGGTCGAAAAAGCTTTCAACATGGTAGATCAATTGCCAGACAACATTGACATAACCTATTCCAAATCTGATGATTCTAGTGATTCAGAGGTGGTAGGTAAGGTCGTTGAAAGTGTGTTGAAAGAAGAGTCAGTTGAAACAGGTAAATCTGAATCACATGATGAAAATGAAGGTAATTTTCATGATGAATATCTGAAAAACACAAAATCCGAGAAAAATTTGAATGAAGATTCAAAAGGATTGGTTTACACCATGATTGGATCGGACAAATTATTCTTAGATGTTGTATTCCCGATTCAGAATGTGATTTCAAAAAAGGTTGACAAAGTTTTCAAAATGGTTGAGATTGAGAAATTTGAGATTCCAAAGTTTGCTGAAAAGTGTCACAAAACTTTTTATAACAAACCTGGTTACAAAAAGAAAAACATGAAGGCTGGGTTGGGTTATAAGAAGAAACAAAATTGGAAGAAAAATGAAACGCCAAATTTTCAGGCAAAAATGAATTTTGTTCAAGGAATAAGTTTAGAAGAAGAGAAAGAACTCCAAGTTATACGACAGTCTAATGAAGAGTTATGTGCTGAAAAGAAAAGACAACAACAACAGGTCAAGGATGTGTCCAAGAGAATATGTTTCAAATGTGATCAAACAGGACATTGATGTATTGCAAAATACATCCTTATATCGTGTATAGTTTGTATATTTTATCGTTATTTATAGTTTCGTTTTCGTTAGAATATGCATACTATTGATCAAATCGTGTTTCGCAGGTCTTGATGTTTAAATATGCGAGAAACCGAGTGGAATGAGCAAAAATATTGAAGTGTCAAGTTTTGGAGCATGTTGGAAAGGTCGAGGAGTTGAAATAGAGTTAAAGAGCTGAAAAATCACTCTCTGGCACCCCATCACCCACTAAGCAAGTCTGTGGCACCAGGCGAGAGACTGAAGTTAGTACATGAGAAAAAACAAGGTGGCACCCCGCCACCCAGTCCTTAAGTGGGTGGCGCCCAGCCAAAAGCTTGTAGCTGCCAATTTATGCGAAAATTAAAAGGGTTTGTTATGAAAAGATATATATAATCATCTTAAAACTTGAAAAAGAACCCTAGGACGAACCAAGAACCCTAGGCGACTTTGGAGAGCAGATTTTACATCTTTCGAAGTGTTTAAGCTTGCGGGAATCATCCGGTTGAAGCTTGGAGCGTGGAAGTGAAGATTGTTCGGGTTTTATCTCCCGGTTTTCTTTAATTTCGTGTTTTTGATCTTTTCCGATGAATTCTTGTGTTGAACTTGATTTGTTTACTATGAACATCATGTTTCTTGGCTAAACCCTAGATACTACCTAGACAAGATGATAGTTTGATTAAAGTTTGGATCTTTTAACGGTTTTTATTGTTTGATTATGGATTGATTTCTGAAAGTAAAGTGTTCTAGAACTTCTTATTTGGTGCACATGCGTATTTACTTTTGGTTGTTGATTATTTACTGTTTCACATAGATTTTGGTGAATGTCTTTCACATAATAAATTTGTGTTGATTATTTGCATCCTTGCGGGTTCGGGTAATCGTTGGGTAAATTGGCCAATAGCCTTAGAAACAGTAACTAAAATACAATTAGAATTAAATATTCTGCTTAACTTGTCGCTGAGAGGCTCGAGTTAGTTATTAGGTCTCATTGCAATATATAGCTAAGATAGATTTTGAGAGAAGTCGGTTTTAGTTCCCTAATTGCATTTGGGTCTAGTAAACCAAGTTAGAACCTAGAATTGCCTTAGATTATCGCGCTGAGAGGTAGATAGTCGTATTAGGGCACTTTTAGAGTCGTTAGAGGACTGAGAGGAAGTCTAACAGTCGGTATTCACAACAGCCTTGTAGGATTTCCTAGGTTTCTTCCTGAGAAGGGTCGGGAAGTCTTAGCATTGAAATACCTTAAGGTTTAGTATTTTACGATCCTGGCTCCATACAACAATAATACCGTTAGAAGTCCATTCCTAGTAAACTGGATTCAAGTCTAGGTAGTCGTTAATCTCATCTGAATCAAACCTTAGTTCTTATTCGTGTCTTAGTCTAATTTTCATTTTAATTTCAATTTTAGGATTTTAGTAAACCCCCCCTTAAAACACAATAATTATTAAGTCGTGTCAGTCTCTAGTCTAAATAGAGTCGTTAACGTAATTCATTAGAGTCCTTGTGGGTTCGACATCCGGACTTACTTTTCTGTGCTAGAGTCGACCGGTTCACTTGCCGGTGAGTAGTTTAGTCAAGTTAGAGAGTCTAGATTTTTATTACTTGAGTCTTAATTTAGGGTAATTTTAGTTTATTTAGTTAAACTACTTTTTCCACATCAAGTTTTTGGCGCCGTTGCCGGGGATTCTTGGCAATTGCGTTAACTACTTTGTTTGGATTTCAACTGATATCGTTACGTGCTTTTTGTGTGTTTGTGAGTCGTAGGAGTCCAAGTAATTTTAGTGTCTTTTTCGTATTTCTCGAGTCTTTTGTTGGAATCGTCTTACTTGTTTGTGCTTGGTTTTGCAGTTCATGCCCCACACGCGTTCGCAGGGACCAGTGAAGCCACCGATCGACAAGTCTTCCTTCTCCACACCTAGTATTCAGGTAAAAAAATCCTCAACTTCATCTTCAGCCCCTACTGACTCTACCCTTCAATCGAAACCACCGAACTACGACTTCACCCCGAAGTCATCACCCCACAACTCCCCACCACCCTCCCGTCACCCTAGTCCACCACCAGTTCACCAAATGGTCGAAAACAAAACGGTCCACCAGCGTTCCACTTCAGGTTTTACCGCCAATTCACCCATCACCATCCCTGAAATCACCAATGACAAATCCTGGCAAATTCCCTCATACATCATGACCGCCATTAACAACTCTTGTCAGTTCCACGGTCGTGATGATGAGGATGCGCCAGCACATATCAACCGTCTCACCCGTCTGTGTAGCACCTTCGGCATCGAAGGTGTTAATCTTGACGCCCGCTTTCTCCAAGTCTTCCCCTTTTCGCTTGCTGGCCGCGCATCCACATGGCTCGATTCGCAGCCAGCAGGTACTTACACTACATGGGCTGGACTTAGGGATGCCTTCCTTGCTAAGTATTTCCCACCTGTGAAGGCCTCTCGCCTTCGAGATCAGATCCATTCCTTCAGAATGGAGCCTGACGAACCATATCACTTAGCTTGGGAGAGGTTTCAAACTTTACTCTCGCGTTGTTCCCAACATGGACTGTCGGATTGGGCCTTAGTAGAAAAATTTTATAATGGCCTTACACCTGAGTGCAAGGCCCGATTCGACACATCCGCAGGAGGTCACCTAATGGGAAAGAAAACTGTGGCTGACTGTAATGATCTCTTTGAGAGCTTCGCTCATGCTGATATAGATCATAGTGCTACCAGGAGGAATTCCAATCCTGTGATTACTTCCTCATCTTCTCGAGGAGTGAACCAAGTCGTTTCAGACTCAAAGGTAGTTTCTCAACTAGACTATATCACCAAAGAGTTGCTAGAAATTAAGAAGAAGGTCGATAGGTGCGAAGTATGTAGAGGTGGACATGACACCATAGATTGCCCAACACTTACCCTAGAGCAGGTCGAGTACATAGCAGGTCAAAATAGAGGTCCCACTAACCCGTTTAACAATAATAACTCTAATTGGCGTGCTAACAATTATCGCTCTTCAGGTAACCCCCCTGGTTTTCCATCAGGTCAATATCAAAGCAGGGGGCCAGGTTTCTATTCAAGTGAGGGGTCGGGTCAAACAGGTCAATTTGCTAGTTCAGGTTCAGGTGCACAGTTCAGAGGTGAGGGGTCAAACCAAGAGGTTCAACCTAAGAATGAGGGGTCAAACAGTAGTCTGTCTAGGATAGAAGACCTTCTTACCCAACTAGTGGTTAAGGATAAGGCTACCTAACGCACCTTAGAAGAACACGCTACTTTCTTAAAGAATAACCACTCGAATTTCTTAGATCTTCAAAGGCAAGTTGGGGATATTGCACGCCAGTTGCAAGAGCGACCTCCCGGTCAATTTTCGGGCAACACAAAGCCCAACCCCTCTGGCTCTTTGAAGGCAATTTCGACCCGTAGTGGTAGGACTCTAGGAGAGGTAGTGAGACCCAAGAGTGTCGAGGTAGAAGATGAGGTCCCCGTAGATGAGGAGATTGAAATGGAGGCGCCCGGTAAAGTGCAACCTAGGTTAAGCCCAGCAAGTACCGCACACACCGGGGGACCTTCAATTGAGAAAAGCGTAGGTAAAAAGCCCATTGAAGTTGTTCCATCACCCAATGTTGATATTTCCCGTGCTCCATTCCCTTCCCGTCTTAAAAACCAAACATATTCCAAAGAGTACGGGGAATTTTTAGAGATTTTTAAACAACTTAGAATCAACCTTCCTTTCATAGAAGCCCTTCAATCAATGCCCAAATATGCAAAATTTCTAAAGGACCTTCTAAAACGCAAGGATAGGTTAGGAGAGGTCTCTAACATCCCCCTTAGTGGAGGGTGTTCAGCCGTAGTCTTGAACAAGGTCCCGGAAAAATTGACGGATCCGGGCCTTTTCACCATCCCGTGCTAGTTTGGGAGTGATACCGAGTGTAGGGCCCTAGCCGATTTAGGAGCGAGTATAAACTTAATGCCATATTCCTTGTATGAGAGGTTAGGTTTAGGAGAGTTGTCACCTACACGTATGTCTTTGTCTCTAGCCGATAGATCCGTAAAGTATCCACGTGGTATAATCGAAAACCTCTTAGTTAAAGTGGATAAATTCGTCTTTCCCGTAGACTTCGTCATTCTTGACATGGAAGCCGATGAAAACGTACCGTTAATTCTAGGACACCCGTTCCTGAACACCGCTAAAGCTCTCATAGATGTCTCTGTAACACCCCGTGTTTTCACAAGTGAAAGTCAAAGTCAAGGTCAAAGTCAACGACCGTTTTCGCGCGACTTGACTCGTAGAAATGTTTTTAATTTATTTATATTATGTGGAGTAAGTGTCGTTCATTACAATAGTCGAATCGTGTTTGCCGTATTTCAATCGACCTACGACTGTGAATGATAGGAAGTAACCATGCGATAAAGTTAATCAAGCTATGCTAACCACATCGACATCGAACCGCAACTTGAACTGTGTATTTTACTTGTTGTTTATACATGTGTGTGCTTTACGTGTTACCTGTGCATGTTTATTTTATGTTATGTTGTGATAATCAAGCGAACTCAATCGAACTCGAAGTCTAACTCGAATGTAAACGAACCCGAACCCGAATTCCGAATCAAACCCTATAAGAAGTAGTTGGGACTGAAAGTAATTTGACTAGGAAACCCAATCGAATCGCTCGCAAATCGAAACCGAAGCAACATCGCACCGAACACACCAAGGCAGGCGGCATCCGCACGGATGGCCAATCCGTACGGATTGCCAATCCGCACGGATTGCCAATCCGCACGGATGACCTATCCGCGCGGATAGCCTACCCGGGTGCGTGCCATGCGCACGGCTCACCCTTTCCCTTTTTGGCATCCTATAAATACACGGGTCACTCTCCAACTTTTCCACTTTTGGCAAGTGACGTCCGAACCGCACGCATTCTTCACTTTTTCTCAGATTTCTCTCAATCCAGGTAAGATCTTGCACTAATTCTTGTACATCTTTGATCACTACACAATTCTACACATTTCCATCTTTCAAATCTTCACTTTTAACTATGAAATCATCCGGATTTGAGGTGTTCCCGGGTGACGTCATCATGAAGTTCTTATGAACTTCAAGCTTGACCTCATTCCACCAAGAATAACTCAGATCTAAACGATTTCTACAAGATTTCACAATAACTTCACCTAGATCTAAACTTTCCTAAGGATAAAAGAGTTGAAAGAAATAAACCTAAGTTCTCTCCTCCTTTTTCCTTAGAATCGGTACGAATCTGATCGGTTCTAGTCTCTACTCGATAATAGTAATGCACTAGTTCCAGATCTGGAATCCTACCCACAGACAACTGATTTCGGGGTCAACCGGAATGACCGTTCTGAGTCGCCGACAGGCCGAGTTAGGGTGGTTCCTGACCGGTCTAGTCGCGCGGGTGAGAATACAATTCCAAGTGGTTGCCACGTAATCAGAACGTCTCGATAAACGACAACGGAAACCAAGAGTAGACGAACGGAACAATCAGACCAGAGACTGTCCGCACGGATTACCATCCGCACGCACAGGACATCCGGACGGGTTGCCACCCGGACGAGCTACCCTTGGGACCCACTTTCCAAACAAGGTTTGAGTATCGACGAATGAACAATCCGGACGGACGACCTCTGAAAGGATTACTCTTCGGATCATGAGATACTAAGGCCTTCAACTAAAATTCAAATAATGATCATCCGCACGGCCAAGTCGTACGCACGGACAGACTATCCGGACAGATGGTCCCTGCCCGCGCGCACAGACTGTCCGCACGGATCACCTTTGTCCGCACGGATTACCATACGCACGGATTGTCGTCCGCGCGACCGGCTTGAAAGGTAGAAACACTTATGTGATTTCTAAATGCTACAACGAAAACTCCAAAGCACAAGCCATCATACACAAACACATCTCACACTTAGGAAGAAACAATCCACTTGAACGTTTATCCACATAAACGACTTAACCGTACGGATAAGTCATCCGCACGCACAACTAATCCGCACGGGTTGCCACCCGCACAGACAGTCGTACGCACGGATAGCTTATCCGGATGGATCACCATCCGCACGCATCACCATCCGCACGGATAGGTCATTCGCACGGATGACTCCCTCTCACGGATAGCTGATCCGCACGAACAGCCATCCTAACCACCGCACTTTGTACTGTTTTATGCGCCACTTATCGTTACGTTATCGAATCTATTCAGGCTAACCGTACTCGCTGTAAAGCGCTCCCTTCAATCCACAATCGCTGTGAGTATACTCGAACCCTTTTTGCTTTAGCACTTTTGGGTGTTACATACGTTACGAATATTCAAACTACAACTATCACACCACTCAAGCTATTTTAACGCTAAACCATTAATGCATGTTATACGTGGCTTATGAATGCTTGTTTGTTATGTTTACACATGGAATGCTGTCTACCTGCCTTAGCAACGATAGTACTATAGTTTGGACTCAGCACCCGTTCACACGGGGGTCGTTAAGGATCTTTTACTTGCATGGATTACGGTGGTAATCATGTATTGCGAACTGCCTCGGGCAGTCAACCCGCAGTCATTGGTATCGATGGATCTATGTCGATAACTAACGTGCTTCATTTCACTATGTGTACGTGCTGGTTATGCGTAAACGAATTCGAACTCTATATGCTATTATCAAACTTGTATGCTCACCTTTACATTTTATGTATTGACTTTATTTTAACGTATGTGACAGGTGCCTAGGTTGTTTATATGCTTCTCGGGCTGTGATGAACTTGAAGCTAGGGACCGGAGTCTAGAAACCAACAAATAAACTAGTTATGTTAAATCAGAGTTGTCAGAACAGAATATTTGTTTTGATGTTGTCTGTAATAACTTGTTTAACTATTTATGTTACGGTATGGGACGTAATGCTTTAATTAAATGGTAATGATAGTTGTTATGGAAACTTCTGGACAATCTGTTTCGCTCAGTGCCATGCCCCGATGATTCCGCCATCGGTTGGGGTGTGACAGTCTCATTAGGAACCATCACACTTAGAGCGGGCGAGGAATCGGTAGTTTTTAAGGTTATGAATTCGAGAGGATCAAGTGATAAAGTGGAGGCGGTATCGTTAGTAGGGGAGTGTGAGAAGGATGAGAGAGATGAGGAGAAGGTGGTGAGTGGTCCGAGTCTAGAGAAAGTAATAGGACTCAAGTGTGGGGACCCACCTGATAGGAGAGTAGAGGAATTAGAAGCGAGAATGGTGCGTTTAGAATCTAAGCTAGAGATACTAAGCAAAGCTCAGTTTGGGGGTAGATTTCGATATGACGAGTCTAGATTCAAACGGCCAGATGAGGAGTTGGGAGGTTATGAGAGAGATAAGGGTGTTTGGGTTGATTCGGGCAATAAGTATAATGGTGCTACAGCCCGTGAGTGTGTGTTTGGAGGTGAGCTGCATCTCTATGATCCCCCATAAGTATGTGAGAAGTTGTTACTCATTTGTAGAGTTTGTACCGTTTGTATCTTCGTAATTTTCGGTAGCTAACAGTCGTTTTTGTTAGTTTTTCGGGTCCTAGTTTGTGTCTTGAGTCATTTGCAGGAGGGCATCACCGAGGATTTGCAGGAATTCGCGAGAGAAATAAGGTTTGAGGTAAGTTTTATACTTAGAAAAAATCAAGGTTGAACTTTGATGGGTTTGGGGAAAAACATAAAAAAAAATTCTAAGACAAAGTAGCAAGAATTCTAGATACTATCCGCAGATGTGCCCACTGGCGGGCCGCCACCCACTACACATATCTCTCGCTTGCGTACGTGTTCTTTTTAATGCTCTGGCAGCCGCCACCCATTGAATAAACATCTGACGGGCCGCCAGCATGTATATCAGTTTTTCGGAACATCTTCACTCGGTGGCGGGCCGCCACCCACCTCAGACTTTTCTGGTGGGCCGCCAGAAGCCGCATCTGCAACCCACAAACATATAACACCTAACTTGTTTTCGGAAATATTTATCGTGGTAGCCGGCCGCCACCCGTCTCACCTATTTGTAGCGGGCCGCCACCCACACACTTCTCTCCTTCGCCTTATACATCAATACCCACCATCTTGTACTGCCATACCTCCGTTAACACCTTAAGGGGCACGATTACATCCCTGACATCACTTCCCCATTCACCGCCGATAACCTTCTCGCCGTAAACCCTGACATCACCTCCCCATACACCGCCGAACACCCCTTCTTCATCACCTAATACCCACCGCCATCTTACATGTCACACCTTATCACCCCTTACCTCACCATTTACACAGCCAAAACCACCACATCCCACCATATCTCCTCCATTACACCACCAAATCACCACCGTTTCGCTTCATTCAACCACCCCTCTGCTCGGTTTTCGTCACCAAACAAAACCCACATAAAGCTTTCATCAATTATTCACTGTGACGGTACGAATCGGGACATCCATAGCGCGAAAAATTTCATATTTTTCTTCTGATTTTCGGCGATTCAGGTATATTCTTGTTTACTTTCTTAGTTAATTGTTGAGTTAAGTCAGTTGATGAGTCTTGTGAATCAGTTATTTGGGTTGGGTCTTGGTTCATGAAGGTCAGTCGATATGTGAGTCTGGTTGGGTCAGTTTGTGCGTCTTCGAGTCAGTGGCTGGAGTCCGTGTGTCGGTCATGGTGTGATATTGAGTCAATAGTCAATTGAGGTCTTGCTTGTCTCGTTTTGGTAGGGTATAATGACTCTAGGTCACCAGAGGTGATTTGTGTAGTCAGGTCAGTGGGTCTCGTCTTGTCAGTTACCTTGTTTCGACTCATCGTTTGAGTTGATTTCTTGGTGTGTTGACTTAGTCAGTCAGTCGAGTAAGGTACACCATATGTCGTAGCAGTGAGTGAGTTTTGTCGGGTCATTAGTCCAGTCAGTCGAGTCTTGTTTTGAATTAGTTGTGTGTCTGCAAGTTAGTTAAGGTCAGATGTGAGACTTTGCTTGAGTCCATATGTCGAGTGTTAAGTCATTTGGATTGTTTGGAGGCGACTTCGGATCAGTCGCGGGTCGTAGAGTTAGTCAGTCCTCAGGTCTTTTAGTCCAGTCAAGTTAGATATTCGTGTGGGTTTGGTTCTTACATCTGTGAGTCATGTTGATTCGGCTTTGTCAGTCAAAACGTGGAGTGGTTTTCAAGTCAAAGTGTCATGCCTAGTGTCACTTGTGTGTGTGTCCAGTGTTTTGTGGTCAGTTTCGGGTAGTTAGTTGAGTCTTGTGTGTCGAGCTGCCTCTTGTAGTTCATTTTAATGGGATTGCGGATGGTTTTGGTTGGGATATGATTGCTATATTTGACGTCGAGTTGATATATTTAAGTGTATGGATTCATTGGTTTACGCTTAACTATTGGGATTGGTTTTGGGTAGTCGGGTTGGTGGTGGAAATTGTTTGTTTGATATTTGAAAGGTTGGGTTTGATACATTGAATTGAAGCTTCGAGTTTGCGCTTTGGAACTAAATTTTTGCATTCGAAAGAAACCTCCTTTCACTAGGCGGAATCTTTCGACGCCAAATTTGTTTTAAAACAACTAAAAAGTAATTATTTTAACGCGTGAATTGGACTTCAATGTCATGTCTCGGCACTTTGGCTCTTAATTGGGACAATTAAAAGTGCCGATGGGGGGTAGTGTACATTGAGTCTAGTTGATTGTTTCGCGTCGTCTTTGTGTCGTTTAGCTTAGTTTTAGTAGTAGTTTAGTATTATTTGGGTTTACTTGCACGTACAGGTGGTTTAAGCATGCCCGTACTCAATCTCCATTCGGGCGAGTTTAACTACCACTTAGCAATTGTAAAAAGTAACCCGCTTGTGTTAGAATTAGCCGCGAATGGAATGCTATACGGCTATTCTTTTTTTTTCGAAAAATTATTAAAAATCCAAAAAAAATTTAAAAATTCAAAAAAAATTATAAAACTCAAAAATACCAAAAATAGCTCTATTTCAGGTATTCGAGGAGAGCAGTCACGAGTCCGATAGTGGATAGTGAGGAGAAGTGTGGGGATGGCATGAGGATGCAGAGCAGCAGCTGACGATTATATCTTTTGTTGATTATTTTTATTTTATGCTGTTTTGATCCTCATATTTTTGGTCTGTATTGATATTTACACACTTTAAACAGGTTGGTTAGGGTGGATGGGTTGGTTGATGTGATGAAATTGATGAACTACCGATGATTTGGATATATATATATATATGATGATATGCTTTGGTAGTTTGTTTGATTCAGATAGGTTGATTTTGTTAGCCGCTTTCGTTCGCGTGTCCGGAGGTTAGAGTTGTTTGCTGAGCGCGTTTCGAATTGGAGGGCTTATGTGGAAATGACTGGCACTTTGACAGTCTCACATATCAGCTAAGTCGTTTCCCTTTTTGTTGTTGTAATTTATTTATTTATTTCGTCGTTAGTTAGTTATTTATTTATTTAGTTCGTTAGTAGTTTAAGGGTCTAATTTTAGTGTTTAGGTAGTTGTGTCGTATTTCCATTCTTGCATTAGAGACAATGCAATCTTCAAGTGTGGGGATGGGATACATGTAAATAATCGAGTCTTTTATTGAAAAATACAAAAAAAATTAAAAAATTGAAAAAATCCAAAAAAATTGAAAAATCAAAAAAATGTCCTTCGATTTGAGAAGTTTGCATAAATAAAACGGAAAATGATAGAAAAGGTGAATTTTTGCTTGGGTTGAATAATAATAATATGAGATTATAATAAATCGAGCTTGCGTCTAGTTAGGGATATGTGGATAGGCCCGGGTTTAGTTTTAAGTCCCTTTGATCTAATATACCTTAATTGTCGGTCTGCTAGTGGGTTTTCGCCTGGGAGATATGGGAAATTAAAACTGCCGATAATAGTATAAGGGGCACCGTTATAAGTTAAAACTGTTAGAGTTTGTGATCATGTGAAAAAGAAAAAAAATAGAATAAAAAGTGAGCTAGAAACTAAATGAAAGTAACACAGGTCTACGTAATCCGAGTTGGGGATAACGACTCTACAGTCGGAATGCCTCTGGGATGTGTGAAATCGAATTGCCAATTAAAAGTACCGAAACCTAAGTAATCTGTGGTTGAGGATAGCGACTCTACAACCGGAATACCTCTTGGTTAGGGAAAGCATCGTCTAGACTCACGAGAGGAAAAAAAAAGAAAAAAAAAACAAAGCAAAAATAGAAAAAAATGGAAAAGAAAAAAAATTTATGGTAAACTCTCTTGGTTTTGATATAAGACGGTTGGGAATTGGTCAAATGATCGTTCCTTTAGTCCTATAAGCTTGAGGTGGGAGTAGGTGGACCGTAAATTCTAGTGTGAGACCCTAGGTGGATTGACCGCACTTAAATTAAATTCACATGATAAGGGTTTAGGATTGGATTCGCGTTTAAAGTGGACAAGTATATTCGCAATCGCGGCTAACGCAAGCCTTGGTTTTAATAAGATATAACTAATTTTTGACCCAAGTGATTGTTCGTCTCTGATTCCGTTGCATAATTCTTTTTCGAGGACGAAAAAAGAATAAGTGTGGGGATATTTGATGTATTGCAAAATACATCCTTATATCGTGTATAGTTTGTATATTTTATCGTTATTTATAGTTTCGTTTTCGTTAGAATATGCATACTATTGATCAAATCATGTTTCGCAGGTCTTGATGTTTAAATATGCGAGAAACCGAGTGGAATGAGCAAAAATATTGAAGTGTCAAGTTTTGGAGCATGTTGGAAATGTCGAGGAGTTGAAATAGAGTTAAAGAGCTGAAAAATCACTCTCTGGCACCCCATCACCCACTAAGCAAGTCTGTGGCACCAGGCGAGAGACTGAAGTTAGTACATGAGAAAAAAAAACAAGGTGACACCCCGCCACCCAGTCCTTAAGTGGGTGGCGCCCAGCCAGAAGCTTGTAGCTGCCAATTTATGTGAAAATTAAAAGGGTTTGTTATGAAAAGATATATATAATCATCTTAAAACTTGAAAAAGAACCCTAGGACGAACCAAGAACCCTAGGCGACTTTGGAGAGCAGATTTTACATCTTTCGAAGTGTTTAAGCTTGCGGGAATCATCCGGTTGAAGCTTGGAGCGTGGAAGTGAAGATTGTTCGGGTTTTATCTCCCGGTTTTCTTTAATTTCGTGTTTTTGATCTTTTCCGATGAATTCTTGTGTTGAACTTGATTTGTTTACTATGAACATCATGTTTCTTGGCTAAACCCTAGATACTACCTAGACAAGATGATAGTTTGATTAAAGTTTGGATCTTTTAACGGTTTTTATTGTTTGATTATGGGTTGATTTCTGAAAGTAAAGTGTTCTAGAATTTCTTATTTGGTGCACATGCGTATTTACTTTTGGTTGTTGATTATTTACTGTTTCACATAGATTTTGGTGAATGTCTTTCACATAATAAATTTGTGTTGATTATTTGCATCCTTGCGGGTTCGGGTAATCGTTGGGTAAATTGGCCAATAGCCTTAGAAACAGTAACTAAAATACAATTAGAATTAAATATTCTGCTTAACTTGTCGCTGAGAGGCTCGAGTTAGTTATTAGGTCTCATTGCAATATATAGCTAAGATCAATTTTGAGAGAAGTCGGTTTTAGTTCCCTAATTGCATTTGTGTCTAGTAAACCAAGTTAGAACCTAGAATTGCCTTAGATTATCGCGCTGAGAGGTAGATAGTCGTATTAGGGCACTTTTAGAGTCGTTAGAGGACTGAGAGGAAGTCTAACAGTCGGTATTCACAACAGCCTTGTAGGATTTCCTAGGTTTCTTCCTGAGAAGGGTCGGGAAGTCTTAGCATTGAAATACCTTAAGGTTTAGTATTTTACGATCCTGGCTCCATACAACAATAATACCGTTAGAAGTCCATTCCTAGTAAACTGGATTCAAGTCTAGGTAGTCGTTAATCTCATCTGAATCAAACCTTAGTTCTTATTCGTGTCTTAGTCTAATTTTCATTTTAATTTCAATTTTAGGATTTTAGTAAACCCCCCCTTAAAACACAATAATTATTAAGTCGTGTCAGTGTCTAGTCTAAATAGAGTCGTTAACGTAATTCATTAGAGTCCTTGTGGGTTCGACATCCGGACTTACTTTTCTGTGCTAGAGTCGACCGGTTCACTTGCCGGTGAGTAGTTTAGTCAAGTTAGAGAGTGTAGATTTTTATTACTTGAGTCTTAATTTAGGGTAATTTTAGTTTATTTGGTTAAACTACTTTTTCCACATCAGACATCTTGCACGCAAGTGTCCAAATCTGAAACCTGTTGATGTTGACAAAAAGAAGTCTGTTCATGTTCAGAAACAGAAGTCTGATGTTGTGAATCAGAAGCCAACCAAGTTTGATTCAAAGCAAACTTGGAAGCCAAAAATGTCAAAGGCTGACTCACAACAAACATGGAAACCAGTGACACCAAAATTAAGAACATCACAAAGTTGGAAAAACACTGTTGATACAACAAAACCAAACCAGTTTTGGAAACCAAAAGTTGTTGTTCAAAAAGAAAATGTTCAAAAAAATACACATTTTTACAAAAGAGGTACTCCGAAAGGTCAAACATGGAGTGTTAAGAAACAAATGACTTCTGTAAAAGATGAGAAAATTGAAGTTAAAAATGAAAAAGTCTTTGATGACAAAGATTTTCCGAAACTGCATGATACATATTGTGTTGAAATGCCTAAGGTCCAACAGAACTGGGCTAAATTGTTCAAGTAATTAAGTAGTCTGAATGTGCAGGTGCTCAAGAAAACTGAAGATTGTGAAAATGTATTTCGGAGCAGCCTGGTACAACAAGAGGAGAAGGCTGCTGAACCCTGTGTTGGTTAAAACAGGGAGTTTGTTTGTTTTCTGTATATAAATAAACCATATTTCATAAACCCTAAAAACTGAAAAATTAAAAAAAAATATGTTTTCATTTTGTCAAAAATTTGAAAAATAAAAAATATGTTTGTTTTTAAATTTTGTCAAAAATTCAAAAATTTACAAAACTATGTGTTGATTGAATACGCCGAAACCCTCACGGCTGAACAAACATGATTAATTTCACGAGATTGAAAAACGGTTTTCAAACTGTAAAATATCAATGTGTTGTAAATCATGGGGGTACATTATTTTTCTGCAAAATCAGTGCATGTGAAGCAGAAAATGGATGGCGAGACAAAGCTATCTACATCGGTTATCAAATTTTCTTTAAATGGTTTTGAATTTTAGGGGGAGTAAGAAAATTTCTGAACATCCAAAAACATTATAAAATTTGAAAAAGTAAAAAAAAAAAAAAACATGATAAAATTTGAAAAATGAGTTTTTGTGTAAAAAGAGGAAATGATAGTACATCAGTAGACAGTTACAGTATGCTAAAGAAATGTAATGTTTAAATAGCGTTAAACAGTCTCACTGATGATATGACGATAGATTTTTATACATTTAGTAAACTTTTTCGGGATATAAACCTAAATTCAAACTTGCTTATTTCGTGGGGAACACTACTTGGATATATAGGTAACCCCTGAAATCTCGGTTGAAAGGTCCTTCTTTCTGAGATACTAGATCTTTATGCTTAGTGATATCTGGGGTATTATCCCGGGACTTCTGATTTTGCGGAAGCAATGGCCTAGTCCCCGAAGAATACTTTCTGCATTGCTTGAAATATAGCGCCGCCCTCAGCAAATTGATGAAACAATAAAATTGATAGTCATTGCTGTTGTAATACAAAAGATCCTCTAAAGGGGACACACCAAAAGTCAAGCCGTCATCTCTCTGCTGAACGGAAGTTCTGACCTGAGCTCTCACGGTTTCGTACTATAATTTATTCCCCTTACAGATGTCATCTAGGTATACTCACCTGTAAGACTGAATATTGGGATCTGGATACGGGAGTATATTCAAGAGGTGGGACACATGAATGAGTTTAAGTTCTTAAAACACCTAATTCGTATCCTGAATCAGTTGAAATTTGTGTGAAAATTTAAGAGGATCAGTATATCGACAATCTAAGTGAATTATTTAATTCTTAATGTGTAACTAAGCTCAACTGTACTTGTGACTTGTCAAAAAATGATATGATCCTCTAACGCAAACTCAAACAAAAATATTATCTGTAAATATGTTTGTACATATTTCTTTACTGCTTTATATTTTCAGAAAAATACAAAAAGATTTTTGATTCTGCTTTATTTTCGACAACCGATGTCTGAGAGCTGAGTTTCAAAATCTAAGTATGCTGATCGTGTTTCTGAAAATAAACAAGTTCATTAATTTGAAACTTGAAGTTTTTAAATTCAAAAATCAAAAACAGTTTGTGATATCTCCAAGGTCATTAATTTGGACTTGGATGATTAACTGTGAGGGAGTTGGATGCTTAAATTGTTATAATCTTGAAAAGAGACAGTTTCTGATCCGGTTCGCTGAAACTGCCAAATCTTTTAGGATTATTGATAGGGGAAGAGATTCAAGTAATCCTGGATATATTCATATTATTATATCTTAGAGCCAGGATCTTGATTTAGAAAGTTTAAAAGAGCCAGGTCACAATTCCTAGAAAATTGGATGTTCAAAATATTTTTACTTATAAATGTATGAGTGTTGCAGATGTTGTACCAGACTACGATCCCGACAGCCGAGTCTAAGGGGGAGTCTGAAGACGAGCTCAACGCAAGAGGAAGCGTGGATTCAAGGAGCCAGGAAACTATCCTGAAGGAGCTTGTATACGGAAAGCCAGGTGTCGATCCCAAAAGCACGGAAGCTTGACGAAAGGGGGAGCCTGAAGAGTCTACCGAAAGGGGGAGCTGAAGCTGAAGACAGATCCACGGGGATTCTGTTCGAGCTAGAGAGAGAGAAAGACCAGACGCTACGAGTTTGACTCAATGATTGAGATTGATTGCGGCAATATCCAAGGGGGAGTTTGTTAGTGCATTTATGTCTATCGCCTCCGTCATCTCAAATCGTAGCGGAAACACTTTAAATTCTAGCCTTATATTGTAATATCTAGAGTAAAAGGCAAGGTGGCAATATTGTAAATAAGAGGAAAGCTCTTAAAAGCCTTGGCCTATAAATAGTAGCTTTAGGGTTAGAGTTTAAAACTTTTGCTACTTTTGCCACATTTGAGACTTGGAGCTTTGGAGAGCTAAGATCTAGAGAGAGAAAGCTTAGAGAGAGAAAGTTCCTTGTACGTGATTCAGGTGTTGTACGTTATCAGATCTTTCAATAGAATCACGGTTATTATTACGTTCGTGTGTTCGGTCACGATCGTGTACGGATTCCGCACGTTACACGAGTCGGTTCGCAATCGTTTCGGAGTCAAAACCGGTCCTAACATTCCTGTTGGTTGTGATTTAGGCCTTCGGGGTCGTTTGAACAATATCTTAACTTACAAGTCACTAGGACTTGTTTTGACCTGTGCTTGAAAGTCTTTCAGGGATTTCTTTGATATGATATGATATGATATGATATGATATGATATGATATGATATGATATGATATGATATGATATGATATGATATGATATGATATGATATGATATGATATGATATGATATGGTATGATATGATGCTTAACTATTTTCTTCATGTTATGTTTTTTGCATCTGTGCTTATTTTGCTAAGGCATTTTGGTTGGCTTTAACCCTTCAAGATTTTTGGCTATCCGTAGGAAGGTTGAAGCCTTTAAGACTTCGAGTTGTCATGTAGGTGGCTTGAAGGTTTGAAGGTTTCTTAGTTTCTTGACTTGACTTAGTTTGAATTTTTGTGTTTGAGGTGTATTGTTCTTAGATTATTTTTGTCTTCTTGTAACTTTGTCTTTGTCGAGTTTGTGTTGCCTTTATGTTTTTTGCACCTTAAAGGGTTCAGTGTTGCAGACACTTAGCCTTGGTGTTTTTTGCAAGAAGACATAGCACCTATCCTTTTTATCATTTCTTTGTTTCTCATTTGACTTCATAAGCCTGTTTGTTGGTTATATTTCTAAGGCTTAAGGAACATTTGGTGTAGGTTGTTCGGACCTGTCTATGAGACAATTTTGCTTTATCTTAATAAGTCTCATGGAGTTGTATTGATTTAGGAACTCACCCCTTATATAGGTTCATTCAACCCTTGAACCTATTGAGCGATGTGGCCTGGGAGCTCATCCCCTTACATGGCCCTTGGCATGGAGTTTTTTGCTAGGTTCTCAACCTGATCTTAGGATAGAAAGACAAGTTTGATAAAACAACTTCATTCATTCAAGCAATACTTGCTTTTTACAAAAGGTATTCATAGTGTTGTTCGAAATACACTTTGATACAAACCAAATTTTCCTGTCTAAACATGGAACCTTTTCAGGGTTTTGCCATTCCAATGCCTTGGAAGCCTCTTGCCTTCTGAATCTGCTAGCTTATAGGATCCACCCTTGTGTGCTTCTAGGATGGTATATGGACCCTCCCTTTTTGGGCCAAGCTTTCCTTGATTTTCTTTTTTGCTAGCTTCATTGTTTCTGAGGACCAGGTCCCCTGGCTTGAATCGTTCATTCTTGACTTTCTTGTTGTAGTAGGCTTCCATTTATTGCTTGTATTTGGCTTCTTGGATTGCAGCTTGATCTCGTGCTTCCTCTGGGAGTTGTAAATTCAACATGGTCTCTTTTTGGTTTGTTTTGGGATCCATGTTGACGATTCGCTGGGTTACAACTCCTATCTCAGCGGGGATCACAGCTTCGGATCCAAATACCAAGCTATAGGGTGTTTTCTTATGGCTTGTTTTTTCGGTTGTTCTAATTGCCCATAGAACACTAGGCAGTTCTTCAAGCCAGTTGCTTTCGTATCTTCCCAATCTTGTCTTGATACCTTCCACTATGCTTCAATTTGCCCTTTCAACCTGACCGTTTGATTGAGGGTAAGCCACTGAGCTGAAAACCTGGTTGATTCTGTATTCTTTGCACCAAACGCTGAAAGGCTTCTCAGCAAATTGCTTCCCGTTGTCGGTGACAATTACTCCCGGCAATCTATAACGGCAAATAATATTTTCCCAAACAAAGTCGATGACCTGTTTGCCTGTGATCTTTGCAAGTGGTTTGACCTCTGGCCACTTGGTGAAATAATCTATTGCCACCAACAAGAATTTTACTCCTCCTTTGCTTGGGGGGGAATGGTCCAACAATGTCCATTCCCCATTTATGGAATGGCCATGCCGAGGTTATTGGGACAAGGTCATGCTTGGGATTTTTAGGGATTGGTGCATGAATCTGGCAGGCGTCACATTTCTTCAATTGCTCAGTGGTATCACGATGCATTGAAGGCCAGAAATATCCAAGGTTCATGAGTTTTGCAACCACCGACCTAGCTCCAAAATGAGCTCCGCATATGCCTTCGTGAATCTCTTTGATCAAATACTTACTTTGCTCAGGACCAACACATCTTAGCAAGGGGGCAAGGTAACCCTTTTTGTAAAGGGTTTCTCCTTGTAGTACGTACTGCCTTGCTTTGATTTTAACCCTTTCAGCTTCTACTTGATCATTGGGTAGTTCACCATTTTTAAGGAACTTTTTGATGGGAGTCATCCAATTTGGATCTTCCTCGGTGACTACGTCTTGAACTTCCAATTCATCAATCGATGGAGTTTTCAACACTTCTACCAACACCTTCTTGGTGAGGTGGGCAAAAGTGAGAGATGCTAGCTTACTTAAGGCATCGGCCTTTTTGTTTTGGGATCTGGGAATCTGCTTAATGTGGCATGCTTGAAAGGTTTTCATCAGCTCCTTGGATTTTTCTTTGTATTTTTTCATGCTTGGTTCTTTGGCAACATAGCTATCGTTTACTTGGCTAGAGACTAGTAGCGAATCTGTGAATACTTCAAGCTTCTGGACCTTCATCTCTTTGGCCAGCCTTAAACCGGCGATTAGTGCCTCGTATTCAGCCTCGTTATTGGTGGTCTGGAAATCAAAACGGAGAGCATATGTGAATTGCAACCCTTCTGGGTTGATCAAGATTAGCTCAGCCCCTGACCCTTCAACGCTTGAAGCCCCGTCGGTAAAAAGCTTCCAGGCTTCAGGGTTGGAGGGTTCAGTGGTGGCAGTGTTCACTTCAGTGATTGCTTGGTTTGGGACTTCTACAATGAAGTCGGCCAAGACTTGGGCTTTGATAGCTTTTCGTGGGACGAAGGTGATGTTATGTTCACCTAGTTCCACTGCCCATTTGGCTAGCCTTCCCGAATTGTCTGGTTTTTCAAGCACACTCTTAATAGGTTGGTCAGTGACTATTTGTATAGGGTGTGCTTGAAAATACCTTCGATGCCTTCTAGCTGTCTGAACTAGGGCTAGGGCAAGTTTTTCAAGGGGAGGATATTTGGTTTCAGCCAATTTTAGAGTTTTGCTGAAGAAATAAACGGGTACCTGAGCTTTGTCCCATTCGATGGTGAGGACCGCACTTATGGCTTCTTCAGCAATTGAAAGATAGACTGAAATTAATTCCCCCGTTTCCGGAGCTGCGATGTCAGGTAAGGAAGCAAGATGTTGTTTCATCTGGTTGAAGGCTTCTTCAGCCTCTTTAGTCCATTTGAAGTCCTTCTTATCAGAGCAATTTTTGAGCGTTTTGTAGAAGGGCAAAGATCTTTCAGCCAGCTTGGATGTAAAACGCTTCAAGGCTGCAAGCTTCCCATTCAGGCTTTCAACCTCCTTCTTGGTTTTTGGTGGTTTGGTTTCGAGGACAGCTTTCACCTTGTTTGGGTTAGCCTTGATGCTTTGTTTCCCAACAATGTGACCCAAGAACTTTCCTTCCTCAAACCCAAATGAACATTTCTCAGGTTTGAGCTTCATGTTAACCTTTCTGAGGTTTTTGAACGTTTCCTGAATGTCATCGAGCATTTGATAATCCGTCTTGCTTTTGATCACCAAGTCATCGACGTATGCCTCCATGTTTTTACCGATTTAGCTTGCAAAGGCTTTGTCCACTAGACGTTGGTAGGTTGCTCCAGCATTTTTGAGGCCAAAAGGCATCTTTTGGTAACAAAAGATTCCTTTATCGATGTGGAACGCCGTCTTTTCTTCATCTTCTTCTTTCATGAGTATTTGATGATACCCTTTATAAGCATCGAGAAAGCATTTGAAAGGGTAACCGGTGAGGGAGTCAACCTTGAGATCAATTTCTGGTAGAGGATAGCAATCCTTAGGGCAAGCCTTGTTAAGATCCTTGAAATCTATGCACATCCTCCAAGAGTTGTCTGGTTTTTTAACCATAACCGGGTTTGCAACCTATGATTGGTACTTGACTTCCAGGAGAATGCCGGCTGACACAAGCTTTTCAACTTCTTGGCAAGCAGCCATGCTTCTCTCAGGTGCCAGGCTTCTTTTCTTCTGGACCACAGGCTTGACATCCGGTGGTATTCTTAACTCATGTTCAGCAATGTTCCGAGGGATGCCTGTCATGTCTTCGGGGCACCAAGCGAAAACATCGCTGTAATATGTTAGCAACTTTTCAAGATACAAAAGGGTTTCTTGTGAAAGGCTTGGATTGACCCTTATTCTCTGTTCAGGGTACTTAGGATTTATTATTAGCCTTTGCTTGTCTTCTTCACTCTTGGAACTTTCACCCTCAACCAGGTATGCTTCTTGAGAGGGTTGAAGGGTTGCTATACCCCTCTCGGTGGGAAATTTAACCGTGCCATGGCCAACAGACACGACCATGTAGAATGCACATTGCCCTGGCCTCCCAATGATTATATCATAGCTTGAAGGTATGTTGATAACCACAAAGGTGAATGGTTGAAATTCTTTCCTTCTGACCTTCGCTGAAACGAACAGCAAGTGTCAGTTGCCCTAAAGGCTTAAGGGGTATATCGGCAATACCTTTTATGGAGGTTCCCGAGGGTTGAAGCCTTGAACGTTCTTCATTGCTCAAACGGTTGAAAAACTTCTCGAACATGATTTCAGTGGCTGCCCCAGTGTCTATGTATGCCCTATTTGTTTGCAATGTTCCCACTGTAGCTTCTACCACAAGAGGGCTTGAAAGAGGGTCTTTTTCTGTTGGGGGGAAACAGACACACTGAAGCTCCCAAGCTTCCAACCGCTGTCTCTTGTGAGGAACCCTTCCATCGAAATCCACCATATTGACTTCCTTGCCCTTTCCTTCAGCCATTTTGTCCCGTACCCCTTTTACCAAATGAGCGAGTTCTCCGGACTTGACAGCTTCTTCAATTCTTTTCTTGAGCTGGAAGCAATCATTGGTGTGGTGACCCTTTTCTTCATGGAACTCACAATACTATGTGGAGTTCTCATTTTTCCTGCTTTTGGGGAGAGGCCAAGGAGGCCTGAAGTTCTGCTAGAGTTATTCCGTGGCAAGGATTTCTTGAGGAGTCTTTGTGAGGGGTGTGAAACTCATGCCTTTCTCCCTGGTTGGAGGGTTCCGACCTTCAGGCCTTCGATGGTCTGAACCTTTCTGACGTCTGTCATAGGAGTTGAAGTTCCCTCTTTTTCTGACTGGGCTGTTGCTCCGCCAACTAGACCCTCTTTTTCTTTGTTCTTTAATATCAACTGCCTCCTCTCCCCTGATATGGGCTTCTGCCCTTTCGAGAGCTTCTTCTAAGGTCTTGGGCAGGGATTTGTTGAAATCTCTGGTGAGATACTTAGAGGTGATGGCGTTCATGAAGTCGGCCACCCTCATTTTCTCATCTGCCCCTACATATGTGAGACCTTCCTTCTTGTATCGTTCAATAAACTCACGAAGACTTTCATTATCACGTTGTTTTATTTGAAAGATCACAGTTGCATCTTTGACATATCGCCTTTGTTGGGAGAAGTTAGCCAGAAAACCCTTGCTGAGGTCGTCGAAGCTTCGAATGCTTCGAGCAGGCAAATCGTTGAACCAAATTCTGGCTGATCCGACAAGATTTTGCATGAACATTAGACAACATTCAGCATTTGACCACTTCTCAATCCTTGCTGCGCCGGTGAAGATCTGAAGATGGTCTTCCGGGTCTTCAGTCCCATCATACGTTCTGATATGGGACGACATCTTGATCTTTGTTTGGAAATCATAATCGGCTATTTGTTGTGAAAAACACGAGAGGTTACTCGGCTTGTAAGGTTTGGCCAGATCTTCTTCAGCTCTCACACCCGGGTTATTGCCATTGTTGCTGTTTCCCTGAGTGGCCAGCACCTGATTAATAAAGTGCTGCCACGGGAAGTTGGCCATCATTTGGGGCATCGTCGGGGGCATGAGGTTGAAGCCTTGAAGGTTTCCGGGTGCAACTGAGCAGCTTACTCCAAGGGGGTGCTCATACCAGCACTTCGTGCCAAGGGAAGCACAGTCAGGGCTTGTTCCCACGAAGTTGTTGTAGAAGCTGGCTGTCACACCCCCAAAATCCACCTGCGGAGTACTACCGCTTGGAGGAGTGACTGACCAGGATCCAGCCACCAATCATATTGAACAAGCATATAAGTAGTTATAAAATCCAACCAATACAATTGGTGTTCAAACAAAACATAGTTTAAGTTGCAAGCGGAAGCATAAGTCTTAAAACCAAAACATAAGTTTAATTGTTTCAAAGTTTAACATGGCACACAGTCGTCCATGTCCCACAACGACTCTCTTCCATGCAAGCTCCTGCTAAGTACCTATTGACCTGCAAAGCATGTAGTAACGAGTCAACAACAAGTTGAGTGAGTTCACGGTTGGGTGTTTGTTTTAAGTTGTTTCGAAAACAGTTTCCTTTATCTGGCATCCTGCCGTGGGGGTTACCCCATAGTTAAAAACGTGACCTGTTTATTCCCGGTTACTCTGGCAATCCATCCGTGGGGGCTACCCCGTGTTAGTTATCTGGCATTTCGGCCGTGGGGGCTACCCCATGTATATACTAGACTCGTTACCATATCGACTGCTGACTGTAGTCATGTTTATGTGCCCTGAAACTGTCAATGTCTATCATCATTGACGTGCCCCAGATCCATTAGTTCACGCCCGTCCTCTGCGGCACGGTGTGAGGTTTGTCAGACCTAAATAGCGCTATCTAACTAATGACCCGCTCGCCATTGGCCCGACGATTAAGTCGATATAAAAAGGAGGGACTTCGTGATAGATTTTTGGTCTAGTACGAGTTATCTGTCCGTGAGGACGAGGAATTACATTCCTGAAACATTGTTGTCCTACCCAAGGAGGACGAGGAATCTGCGTTCCTTAACCCCATTCCCAACCCAGGGAATCCCATGCTTTGTAGAGGGTGTGAACTCACTTTGGTTTGCTCGGCAGATACACAGAAAAGTCAATCAAGTTGTAAGTGGTCAACTACGTCCTAACATAGATACCATTCAAGTCAGGTTCAAACCAAGTAGTGCACGTATTTTCTACACGTATTCATACACAAGTAACGATCATGGCATACATGTTTATCATGGCAGTTCAACATCAGTACACAACATACTCAATTAACAGTAGCACATGCGGCCCATCTGTTCGGCCCAATCACTTAGGCCCGTAACAGTGTGAAAGTCCAAATAGCGTGTACATGCGTATGGTCTCGAGTCGAGACTGTGCGGTCTCGAGTTGTAGCTTACAAGTTCTCGAGTCGCAATCTGAGGAGGTCTCGGGTCATGCACGTATGGATCTCGAGTCGCAACCGGACTCGTAAGCATAGTCTCGAGTCATGATGTTTGTGTGTTGATGAAGCATGGTCTCGAGTCGAGACTAGGGGTTCTCGACTCGCAACCTGAGCCGCAAACTGTGTTCTCGAGTTATCTTATGGTGGTCTCGAGTCAAGACTGAAGGTCTCGGCTGGACATCTGCTGATTTCCTGACATATGTACTAAACCAATAGAATTACAATTTCATGAGATAATGTACTATCCAATGGTATTTCATAAACATGTTTCCTTGTCTACTACTAACCAAAAACGGATCAAACATAGCGATTTCAAATATCTACAACACATTCATATCATATTCAACAAGTTCTTCATATATTCATCATGTTCATCAAATATTCATAACACAAACAACCCTTATTCGAACACATTGTGCATTTTTCGGACAAGAGTTATAATACCTAAACTAGATATCAAGCTTATGTTGCAAACAAAACATCTATTCTATAACCCTCATGAATCGGATGATCATTTTCATTCTTTTATCACACAAGATCTATACTTTTACTAAAGAAGTCATGCTCATCATCAATGTTGTAACTAAGCATGTATTGTCTAACCATCAAGAACTCATTAAACACCTTTGTCATATTCAAACAATAGTCATGGTGCATATTATCACATTATCAATACCCTAATCATGTATGAAACTTAACAAGCAAACATATTGTCATATGACTTCATCATACATAACTATCAACCGAAACATATCATCTTCAACCGAAATATCACACATAACATAAGTCACTAACCGGTTAAGTTTTCAAGGGAGATCTTTAAGCTTGAACCGTGAGCTCTTGTGTTACCGGTTGGATCCGAGAAGGAGGAGAAGAGATGTGATGTTTGATTTCTAGGTTTTAGTGAGAGAGAGTAGGGGAGTGTGTGTGTTGTCCAAGAAAAATGGCAAAGATAGCTAGGAGTGCAATATATATACTAGTTCTTAAATTGTTTACCCTAGTGGGTTTTCGAGTGGGGTGGAGAGGAGCATGGCCCAACCCGGCCCAACTGTTACTGTTCACTCGAGACCGCATGGTCTCGAGTCGTGTCCTTGTGTCTCGGTTCACATAATCACACTCATACACACAAGCATGCATATAAACATAACATATAATCACATAGGATGTTCACATATATCATTACACCAATTATGTCAACTAGTCACATAATGTTTCAAGTAGGTTACACTAAGATACACGAAAAGGTTCTAAATTTCGAGTTGTCACATCATCCCCAAGTTGAAAGAAATTTCGTCCCGAAATTTGGTAAGCACTCACTGAGGAAGCTAGTTAAGTTGTATGGTTTTCCTGGGGTGTCACATCCACCCCCCGTTGATCTGGAATTTCGTCCCGAAATTCCGTAGCTTCATCCTCAGTAGTGGTCGTACTGTTTGCGAACAGTTGGGGATACTTTTGTTTCATCCGATCTTCGCGTTCCCAGGTGAACTCTGGGCCACGACGTGAGTTCCAACGAACTCGAACGAGAGGTATTCTAGTGCTCTTGAGGACCTTAACATCCTGGTCCGTGATTTCGACTGGTTCCTCGACGAATCGTAACTGCTCGTCGATGGTGAGTTCCTTCAGAGGAACTACGTGGGTCTCATCTGACAGACACTTCTTCAGATTCGACACGTGAAAAACGTTGTGAACTGCACCGAGTTCCGCTGGTAAGTTCAGTCTGTAGGCCACCCTGCCTATTTTCTCAATGATTTCGAAAGGTCCAACGTATCGTGGGTTAAGTTTGCCTCGTTTACCAAAACGAACCACACCCTTCCAGGGTGAAACTTTGAGTAGTACCCGCTCCCCAACCTGGAGCCCTAGTGGTTTCCTGCCCTTATCGGCGTAAACTTTCTGACGGTCACGAGCTGCCGCCATGCGTTTTCGTATTTGAGCAATTTGTTCGGTCGTGTCTACCACATGTTCTGGGCCAGTGATCTGACTGTCCCCCACCTCTGCCCAACAAAGAGGTGACCGGCATTTACGTCCGTACAATGCCTCAAACGGAGCAGCTTTAATGCTGGTGTGGTAGCTGTTATTGTACGAGAATTCCACAAGTGGCAGATGCTTTTCCCAGCGGTTGCCAAAGTCGATTACACATGCACGAAGCATGTCTTCTAAGGTTTGAATAGTGCGCTCGGACTGCCCGTCCGTCTGAGGGTGATACGCTGTGCTCATGTCTAATCGTGAGTCAAAGGATTTGTGCATTGCTTGCCACAGCTCTGAAGTAAAACGTGCATCTCGGTCTGAGATAATAGAGGTGGGCACCCCGTGCCTCGAAACAACTTCCTTGAGGTATATGTCTGCTAGAGTGGAGAACTTATCCGTTTCCTTGATAGCCAAGAAGTGAGCAGACTTTGTGAGTCGATCCACGATCACCCAAATAGTATCGTTTCCGCGCTGGGATCTAGGCAGGCCAGTAACGAAATCCATGGAAATTTGCTCCCATTTCCATTGTGGTATCTCTGGTTGTTGGAGTAGACCTGAGGGTTTCTGATATTCAGACTTGACTCTCGCACAAGTCAAACACTTGCTGACGTAGGTCGCTATGTGGGCCTTCATGCTAGGCCACCAGTACGTGGTTTTGATGTCGTGGTACATTTTATCCGAACCAGGGTGTACCGAGTAGCGAGACTTGTGTGCTTCATCCATCACAAGCTCTCGTAAGTTGCCATAGAGTGGGACCCAAACGCGTCCCGTTACGTAGTAAGCACCGTCTTCCTTCTGTTCTAAGCGTTGCCTTGATCGACTAATGCAGGCGGTAATGTATATCAAACACAAATATAAAATTCAAATGTATAATAATTTTTTATATAATTATTATTTTCTTGCTCTATAGGCAACAACTAATGTTGGAAGCTATTATTTAAACACATTTCGTGTGGAACATTTCATGTCAAGACTATGGTATCATTCACCATTTGTAAGTAAAATCAAAATTTTCTTTTTTTGTCTGAATATTTTTAATTTTTGCATCGGGACTTAATGTATATGGTATTTTATATATTAATTTCATTAGGCTTTCGCAAAAGGTGTAAAGAATGATTACATAACAACAAGAAGTGCATTGAGGTTGGAATTATTATTTTATTCTTATAAAGAAGCAAGTTTAACTTGGAGGGTAGGAGATAAAGCCTCATTTTCATTAATGGCAACCCCTCCCTCACACACATGTATGTCACTATTGCTCGCCATTGCATTCACATCCCCTCAATAGCGCGCCCTGGTAGTGCCCGCAATATGATAGGGGAGACGTTATTGTGTTTTTTTTGTTTGCTGAAGTGTCATGGGCATAGCGCCCCCTCCCAGCCTTAATATCCAACCATAAGGTTTCTACAAAATTGTTATTTCAAAGCAAGGTTTTAATTTGTAATATACAAATTATATATGACTTATTACATAATAATAACTAGTGATTTGCCCGCGCGATGCGGCGGGAAGTCGGTTCGTATCGTTCGATTCGTTACGCAGAGGATTTGGTCGGTAACAATATGGTTCGACACCTAGTATATAATCATATTTCCAAAAGAATGTACGTCTTTTAGATTAAAAACAAATATCAACAATTCGTTACGGTGCTATTTTGAATAAAACTCTTTTTCAAGAAAGCCTATACATGAACATTGAGGAAAAAAACTAAAGTCGGTATCATATTCAGTTTTATAAAGACTATAATGAACGCGAATTTTCGAAGGAAAATTAAATCAAATAAAAACTAAATGTCCAAGGCGTATATATTTTAAAGTATATACCGATACCAGTTCCCGTAATACCGATATTGATAGCGACGTTGTCAATACTTATTTTGTTTGTCACGGTAGCGTTATGACACCGACACTTGGTCAACCATACAAACCAAAAAAAGATTGTATTTCGAACACAACCTTGTTATTTTGAGCCAACGTAAGCAAGTCATCAAAGAAAAGACAAATTAGTAAAAAAAAAAGTAAATGGGTTAAAATCAATTTGGAAACAAAGAAGAATCAAACATTAATAAAAAACAAATATTATTAAAAAAGTAAGTTTACTATTCATGAGAACTTTAAAATCATATGTATAATATAATAATAATAATAATTAGTTTAGTTATGAAAGGTGACAGTGTGATAATATGTAGCTTACAAACAAAACGTTACATAAAGAAAAAAATTTAATACAAATCAAATTTCAAACAAACTTATCTATCTTAAAATTTTTCAAAACCAAGTATTTAGTATTAATCAACATACTAATTAATCAATTTTAATCACTACATATCAATCGATTAACTAACTAATCCTAACTTCATAAAAACATTCACAATGGATACTAATGATGCAAGGTTGAGAGCGAAAAATAAATTCCCGGAGCTCTTCAAACTTGAGAGCGAAAAAAGATGCAAGGTGTCAGACAGAATTAACAACAATAATGTTGGGTTGGTCGTTGGATCTGGTTATGTTTGGGCTTGGAACAGAAACTTATCTGCGGGAGCAGAAGTAGATGACTTGATCGAGCTTTGTAGCATGTTGCACGACTTCAGACTTGGGGAAAATCGCAATGTTTGGGAATGGATAGGAGCGGATGAAAAAGAATTCAGTGTGGGAGCGGTGAAACGGTTGTTAAACGAAGAAATAAATCAAGGTAACATCGATATCCCGGAGACGTGCAAATGGCTACCGGAGAAATGTAATAATTTCATTTGGAGGACGGCTATGAACAAAATAGCGACGGTGGAAGCGTTGAAAAAAAGAAACTTGGATATTCAGGATGCTAGTTGCGCTTTATGTAGAAATGGGGATGACTCGGTGGCTTATATCTTTTCAGCTTGTTATGTGGCGTCGGTAATTTGGAACAAATCAGTAAGTGGTGCAAAATTCAGAATATGTTCTTCTTCGATTTTAAAGATATCATAAATATGCATGAATATGTGGGGTTAAGAGGCGATAAGAAGGAGGCTTTTAAAGGGATCATGAGGATCAGATGTTGGTGCATTTGGAAGGCTAGAAACAAAGCTAGATTTGAAAATGTAGAGGCAAAAATTGGAGACATTATGAGCGAGATAAAAGCGATGGGCTTCTTATGGTTCAAAACTAGGACTAAGTTTAAGGACATATAACAACCCTCCTAAAATATTTCCAACACCCCTAATATATTTAGAATGTCCATATACGTCTTAAAATGCACCCCGTAAACGAAAACCAAGCCCAAAATACCTTTTATAATTAAAAATCAAATAAAAACAAGAATTCAGTGTCGCTCGCGGGCCGCGAAGACCCCCTAAGGATCTTACGCGGGGAGCGACAGCTAGTCACCAGGCGCACCCGGTGCTGCCACGTGTCAGGTTGTGTGTCGAACCTATACTGCTGACTGGTCATAGCTAGGCCCTACTTCCCCTATGTCGCGGGCCGCGAAGGTTAAGCCTTCGGCTTACGCGGGCCGCGAGGAAGTCATGATCAACCCCTATAAATTGGGAGCATCGGCTGTTCATTCCGATCGCTCACACACAAACTTTCTCTCTCAATTCTGAATAGTATACACTATACTCGGGCATAATACCCCCTAAATAACGAAGTTCTGCCTCGTTGTAAGTATTTTAACCCCCGGTTACGTATTAGATATGTTGCCCGATTGATCTAAGGTTCCGTAACGGCTGTCGAGGTTCTGCCCGACGTAGTCGTTGGAATTCTGTCTCGGCGAGGGTATTACTAATGTAAATATTGGGTTATTATACTAACACGTGTGCATTGTGTAATTAATAGATAATCACCAGGAAATCCTAAAGGAAAACCCTAAGACAGCAATGTGAATAATCTCCTTTTTGTAAAACTTTTTGCAAATTGTTTTTACAAAACCTCAATTGTTTTACATTATGATTAAGCACTGATTGAGTTTGTATTCTACCATTATCGTCGGTACGTTGGGGTTTTGTATACAAAATTAGTTACTACACTGTGAGTAGTAACATGACCACAAGTCGGGTTGACAGTACCGTGGGTGGTAATTAAAGTAGCTGGAAACAAATGTAATTGCGCGACCGCCCTCAATACGGTAAAACGGTTTTACCTGTCTTGATTAAACTGGGATTCACTCACCAGTATTTCTCACTGAAAAAAATGTTTTTAAACACGTTTCAGGTAACAAAATGTGAAAGCCAAGTAGAAGCCAGCTGGACAGCACTGAAAGCTTGGAAAAGTGGCTATAAAAGTTACATAAATAAAGAGATCTTTTATTTAAATAAAATAGGGTTTATCCCTATGAAAATGTGTGTATTTGAAACTTGAGATTTTCTCATGTGTTTAATATTATAAAAGTGTGGTATTTTACTTTGATAAAATATTTCATAACTACGGTCCTGATGTAAATTTCCGCTGCCAAACTGATAAACACCGATACCACTGAAACTGGCCGCAGCCGCCCGTTCCCGGGTAGTTAGGGGACGGGGGTTGCGACAGGACATTTCTTGACAGGACTGGTGTAAATGTGTAATTATGTAATGTTTTTTTTTGTTTTGCTTTGGCCCCTCGGTTTGAGGTTGGTTTTGTTTTAATGAAATTTTCCTTTAAAAAAAAAATAGATACTATTGATGGGTGGGTTGTGAATTGTAATTGATTTATAGGGTTCAAACGTGAAATCTTGTGGGTTTTATGTGTTTATTTACTTGGGATAGTTTAACTACGAGAAGATGTGTCTTTGTAGGTTAAACATGCAAATTGGAGGTGTAGTTAAAGAAACTGGGAGTTGTAATGCTCGAGATACAAAGAAACAAAAAGTTAGAAATAAGTTGAGGTCATAGCCTACAACCCAGTCGTAAGCTACGATGGTTTCACTCCTAACTAGGACAAAACGCCAAGACCGTAAGCTACAATCCCAACATAGCTTACAGTGAACTCAGATATAAGTTTTCACAGCATAGTACCACCGTAGGCTATGGTCCTAATGTTTCCTACAGTGATAGATACATAAATTTTGTTAAAACGTGATTTTTAGGGTTTCTATAGATGTATTTTCATTCCTACTCGACTTGGAGGCTTCGTGAGCAATATTGGGAGCATAGATCGAAGTTTTTAAAGATTCCAATGTAACGCCCTGCTTTTCGTAACTTTCCTAAATTAGAAAGCTTGCCTTGGAAATCTATTTTTGGGAGCTTGTTCCTCTTTAAATCGTATTTCATTTTATCGTTTCAAAAACCGATACTTTAATCGTAATAAAGCCCATTGTCTTATCCCAAATTAGACCTTATGTATTCGTTACACTTATACGTCTTGATTCGTTATACGTTTAATACCTTCCTAGTAATTCTTGCAAAACACGTTAAACTTACGAATATTGGTCGTACATACTCAATTCTTGCGTATACGATACTATTTCTCGACAAACATACTTATTCATACTCATTTTATACTTACTTTATGCTTTAATTCAATTACATACCCCTACCCTTTGTCTTTTGTACTTAAAATACATTAAAACCCTAATATATGAAACTATAGGGGCCAAAAGTGTCAATTATCAAACAAAATCCACCAGCTACCCTGGCTCGCGGGCCGCGACCCTCGGTCACATCTCTCCCGCGCCCCGCCAGGCACCCGGATCCGCAGAATTGTTGAACAGCTTCATTTATTGGCCGAATTTGTGCTTGTTTTGATGTGTTTCTTCCATTTAATGACCAACTAACCAACCCTAATCACTCCCTATAAAACCCAAACTTTTCCCACACTTTTTTCACTTTGCAAACACTCCATTTTCACTCTCAAACACCCTAAATTCAGCTAAGAAAACAGTAGCAAATCAGAATCATATCAAGTTGCAAAAGTGACCATAAACTCACTCATCTTCCATCTTTTTCATTTCTTCTTGCTTCTTAGCACTTGGAACGACCTTAGGTATGTTTCCACAGGTTTTCCATGGAGAACCAAGGATGGAACATCACCATAATAAGGTTAAAAGTGCAAGAAACTTTATGTTTTGTACAAAAACTTTGTTAAACATACTTAAACTTATGATTACTTCATACAATCCTATGTCCTTATGCCACTAATCAAGACTATGATTATGTGTGCTTAAAAACAAGGTTGTAAAATACAAATCCAGAGGTATTAACCCTCTAAACTTTCTGTTTTAAAAGGGCTTTAACCCACAAGTGATAAACAAGACTTGAACTTGTGTATGTGCGATTACTTGGATAGCTTGGGCTATCCTACTTACAATCCACACATCACATGTTGTTTTCTTCTTAGTTAGTATATTTCATTTCCGTAATAATCCATTCATGACCATCCTTGTTGTCTTATGACAACTTGTGCATTGGTGAATGTACAAAAGAGGTCCTAAATGGAAGGTTCATCCTCCTGCCTCATGCATGACTTCTATGTTAGTACTTGAAATATTATTGGACTAAACGTATAATAGACTATATAAAATATATAATATCCATAGTAACCGAACCTTTGAAGATAATCTAATGGTTATTCATCAAGTTATTAAGTCACATCACCTAAGTGCTTAGTTCCTCGTTACGATTTTAGTGGGTATTAAACTCATGAAATCATTCTAAACCCTATGGGTTTTCATAGTGTCAAGAACGAGTACTAAGTCTAAGTGATTAGTTCTTCTATATCTATTTTGTTATACTTTAAATTCTGAATATAATCACTCCTTGAACTCCAATCTGAATACATTCAACCTCCTAACCTCATACACTCGTCGACATTGGAAAATCGGAAGACTTAGCAATTTTGTGAGTACACATGACCCGTTTTACTTTTAAAACACTTTGGGTTGTAACATGTTAATATACGAAACTCACTACCACACACTTAAACCATGCTTTATACTCTTAATCCTTTATACATGCTACTTGTTTACTTAGGTTCATGCTAGATTATACATGCTTTATGTCATTAACTTTGCTAAGCCCAACTTAACATATATAGCGCTATAGGAGTAGCACACCGCCCGTTGGGGTCTTGTTAAGTCTTTATTTATTCTTAAACGGTCTCGCCACTTTTGTGCCGAGGGATGCTAAATACTAGTGGACACTTGGGTTTGACATATTGTGATGTACGCTAGTTACCTTGTTTACAAATTGTCATGTTGATTCGAGAAAATGCTTTTATACTTATACTATATTTATACAAACCTTGTGTACTCGCCAATGCTTTCGCATTGACACTTTATTTTTAAACATGTTACATGTTAAACAATGATATTGATGATGCATGGAACATAGTAGGATGCCTAAATACTCATTTTAAATTTTGTATACTTATTGTAATGTAATTCTTTCATTTCAAGTTGTTCCAATTGTATTTTCTTTCCATGTTGTAATCGAATTCTTATAGTAATAAAATGAAATTCATTATCTAAATACTTCCCGCAAATTCTAGTAACTGGAAGGGTGAACACCGTTAACCAAAATTTCGGCGAGAGTGTTCCACCTATTAGGCCAAAGCATGTTTCTCAAATTCAAAAGAATTTTTGACCACTTTGGTTTATTCAAAGTTCCATTTTGGAACAATCCAAGTTTTAATCAAACCCTCATTTTACTATTTTCAATCTTATATGATGCAATCCTCTCGTTTCAAATTCAAATTATTTTCGAGATTATTTCCTTACACACATATCATACTAAACCTTTTCATACACTTATGCGTTATACACATGCATGATTTAAAAAACGTCACCCAATTAGATTTACATTTCTTATAACCCCAAAACGGAGACCTATCATTGAGATAGGAGTAATTTCCTTACCTTGACGATTAACTCCACTCCTTCTTTTCTTAAAACGACCTCACCAACGGGTTAGGGGTGATTCCCTTACCTAGGTGATCGTTACCAGAATTCCCCTTCAAGGGACCTTATTATACAAACACAATCAAGTTTTATACCTAAATCGTTTATCACTTGTCAAAATCCCTATTTATGCAAATTTCAAAATTTATTGTTTTATCAAACGTATTTCTTATCCCATAATCTGTTTCACATAAATCACATACACAAGATACTTAGTCATACCATAAACGTTTATTTCTCGATTTCCAAAATTTGACGAAATGCTACCCATTAACTTAATCGGTCTAATGAGTATCTTGCCCACAAATTTCATGTTTCACGTAATCACTAAACCACGTTCACGTTATGTCATTATACTAAGGACCTTCATTCTCAGTAGGAAATCAAACCAACTTTCCTCACATGCCTATAAGATCTTATAGATATTATAAGATTGTTTTACTAAAACCCTTTTCAAGGTCAATAAATCATTTTGCTAAAATACTGCCAATGATCACTAAGTTCTTTATGCAAAATTTCTTCTTAAGAATCAACGATTTCACGAGAACCTTCAAATTTCAAATTTCCTATTATAATGCAAGATCCTTCAAATTGATGCAAACTTACTATTTAAAAAAAAAAAAAACCTTTTCATACACCGCTCAATACGTCATTTCAATTTCAAAACACGTGGGCAAGGAAACTTCATAGGACCGACCATTTTCGACTTACTTAAATTCTTCTAAACAAGAGTAGCATTTCCGTTCTTTACAAAATACGTCACGCATAACCAATAAGTACTTTATATTCTTTTATATTCACAAACTAGATTCTACATTCCAAGTCAAACTCAAATCTATTTGATTCGATAAACTCAACATTATGTTTAAACCATTATACATGCGTATCGTCGTACACGATGTATCACAACGAACTCACACACACCATTTGTTTCACCTGCTCAAAACTTTTTGATCATTTTACATGCTTAAATTCGTTGTATTCAATTCATACCATACATGCAATCGTCATTACTTATACCTACGTATATTCATACTTATATACATTTTCTTGTTCATACTCATACGTTTTGTGTTCATACTTATATACATATTCATACTCACGCTACTACTTATATTCATATGCATACTTTTATTCATACTCAAAATTCATACCTTCGTACCTATACGTGAGCATGACCCGAGGGGTTCGCTCACATAGGTCTCATACTTATTTGAACATAAACATGCTTACATTCTTATACGTACACATTCTTATTTTCAAAATTTACGTAAACCATGATTCATACACAACTAGTACAAGCTATTCGGATCATGCGACAATCAGTATAATCGCGGGTGCACACGGGATTATAAGGATAGGCGCATGAGAATCATCGAGTGTACTACTGTGTATGGTAAGACACAGAACGTAACATGACACCGAATAACGAAATGGACGTAACATGGTTAAAACATGGTGGATACGCCACTGGTACTTCCTATATATAAGTGTTTTCACCATGTTACCAAACTTTCGTAAAACGTGCCATGAGAAATTCGGTGTTTTGCAGACCATATTTGGACCTATAATACAAACTTTAACAACTCACAAATGCATTGCTAAATGCTAGATATCCGATTATCCATGACGAGACCTCATCCTTAACACAATATTTGCGTTTGTCCAATACACGTGCCATTCTTATACTCGTATTCGTTTACTAGATCCATCATTCGCCCTCGTACCTCCGTTATTTTTGTCTTATGTACAAACCTCGTTTACGATCAAAACTGTTTACACGTTCGAATCTACTTTCTTACTTTTAAAAGCTATTTTTTCCATTCTTCGTTTATGCGCAAACATACTTAATCGGCCGTTACCTCCAAAACCGTTTTATTTAAAATTCCTAACCTTTTCGTTTCTCACCGGTAAGCAAATCTTTCTATGAAACTGGGAATCATTAACGCCCTTTAAAATCAATGGGACTTTCCTTATCCCACTTTACACCGAAATATGCACCGTTAGGTATCATATTTTAAATACCTCTTCATTGAGATATTCAAACCTGTTTAAACTCGCACGTCTATACACACATGCACGTTTTACTTATGCTTAATGACTCAACTCATTTTAATCAAACGAACACTTTACAAACCTATATTTTCATTTCTCAAATTTCATACTTTTCAAAGCATTTTCCAAACTTCCAAGTCTTGATATTAGAGAGTCGTTTCCTAAATGCCTTTAAAGTCTTCTTCTTGAATAAATTTCGGGATGAAATTTCTTAAAGGAGGAGAGACTGTAATGCCCTGCTTTTCGTAACTTTAATAAATTAGAAAGCTTGTCTTGTAAATCTATTTTTGGGAGCTTGTTTCTCTTTAAATCGTATTTCGTTTTATCGTTTCAAAAACCGAAACTTTAATCATAATAAAACCCATTGTCTTATCCCAAATTAGACCTTATGTATTCATTACACTTATACGTCTTGATTCGTTATATGTTTAATACCTTCCTAGTAATTCTTGCAAAACACGTTAAACTTACGAATATTGGTCGTACATACTCAATTCATGCGTATACGATAATATTTCTCGATAAACATACTTATTCATACTCATTTTATACCTACTTTATGCTTTAATAACATTGCATACACCTACCCTTTGTCTTTTGTACTTAAAATACATTAAAACCCTAATATATGAAACTATAGGGGCCAAAAGTGTCAATTATCAAACAAAATCCACCAGCTACCCTGGCTCGCGGGCCGCGACCCCCAGCCACATCTCTCACGCTCCCCGCCAGGCGCCCGGAACCGCAGAATTGTTGAACAGCTTAGTTTATTGGCCGAATTTGTGCTTGTTTTGATGTGTTTCTTCCATTTAATGACCAACTAACCAACCCTAATCACTCCCTATAAAACCCAACCTTTTCCCACACTTTTTCCATTTTCAAACACTCCATTTTCACTCTCAAATACCCTAAATTCAGCTGAGAAAACAGTAGCAAATCAGAATCATATCAAGCTGCAAAAGTGAGCATAAACTCACTCATCTTCAAACTTTTTCATTTCTTCTTGCTTCTTAGCACTTGGAACGACCTAAGGTATGTTTCCACAGGTTTTCCATGGAAAACTAAAGATGGAACATCACCATAATAAGGTTAAAAGTGCAAGAAACTTTCTGTTTTATACAAAAACTTTGTTAAACATACTTAAACTTATGATTTCTTCATACATTCCTATGTCCTTATGCCACTAATCAATACTATGATTATGTGTGCTTAAAAACAAGGTTGTAACACACAAATCTAGAGGTATTAACCCTCTAAACTTTCTGTTTTAAAAGGGCTTTAATATCGCCGTCCCCGACCCCTACCCCGGGAGCGGGAGTCACGAGCCAGTCAGATGGTATCGGTGTTTATTAATTTGGTAGCAGAATTTAAACACACCAGGACCGCAGTTAGGAAATATTTATCAGAGTTTAAACACCAAATTTTTATAAATAATAAATGGGATAAAACCCAAGTTTCATTGACAATACATTTTTTGGGATAAACCCTAATTATTGAAAACATAAACTCCTTTTTATTTAGGTAACTTTTATAGCCACTTCTTTAAGCCTTCAGTGCTCTCCAGCTGGCTTCTATTAGCTTCACATTAAGTTACCTGAAACGCGTTTTTAAAAAGGTTTTATCAGCAAGAAATATTGGCGAGTGCATCCCAGTTTAATCAAAACAAGCTTTTATAACTTTACAGTATCAAGATTTACAATGTTCATATCTATTTAATTATTCAATACAACATTGCTACTGGGCAACCTTTGTCCCTCGTGCTTACAGTCATGCTACTATTCGCAACAGTAACGAGTGTCAAGTAATGTATACAAAACCCCACATACTGATGATAATTGTAGAATTACAAAAACTTAATCACTGTAAGTATTTTAGGGTTTTGTAAAATATTTGAAACAATGATTCACAAAAAGGGTTTACAGGACTCACAAAAGCTGAGAAAAGGAGAATGTACTTACATTGTTAACTTAGATAATATTATAGCTTCCTGGTGATTCTCCTGGTTATTATCTATTAAAATTAAACAATGCACACGTGTTAGAAAGATAACCCAATTCACATTAGCCTTACTACCGAGACAGAACTCCAACGAACTGAGTCAGGAAGAGCCTTAACATGCGTTACGGAGCCCTAGATCAATTGGGTAGGGTAACAAATACGTGATCGGGGGTTATAATTCTTACAACGAGGTAGAGCTTCGCTTTTTAGGGGTATAATACCCGAGTGTTTTACCTACTAAAGAATTGAGAGAGAAAAGAGAAATGAACGGTGAAGAAATGAGGCTGAGACCTCAATTTATAGGTCTGGTCGATGGCGGATCACGCCCCACGACCCTTTCTTGCTTCTCCCGCGCGGCCCGCGAGGCCACTTTACTAGGGCCTAGCTTGGTCGAGTCAGTACACTAGACTCAACACGCACCTAGACACGTGGCTAAATGGGGTGTCGCCTGGTGTCACCTGGCCGCGCCCCGCGACAGACCTGGGGGGCCTGGTCACGGCCCGCGAGAGCCTATATATTTCCTTTATTTGATTTTTATTAATATTAAGGTTATTTAGGACCGTTTCTCATATACGGGTATATTTTAGGACGTTTTAGGGTGTTTTAAGGGTTTTAGAAGGGTTGTTATATTCTCCACACCTTGATTTAAATCTCGTCCTCGAGATCTACTGGAACAGGTGTGGATATTTCCGTTGCATTTCTGACTCGAGCTCCCAAGTGTATTCTGGTCCTCTCTTGGAATCCCATTTCACTTTGACCAGGACTAATCTCTTGTGTTTGAGATTTTTGATCTTTCTATCTTCAATCTGTAGTGGTTTCTCTACAAACTTAAGCTTCTCATTTACCTATATGTCTTGAAGAGGTATCACTAATGATTCGTCTGCTAACCACTTCTTGAGGTTACATACATGAAACACATCATGTATTCCTGCCATTTCCTCTGGCAGTTGTAGCTGATAAGCTACTGGTCCTATTCTTTTGATTATCTCAAAAGGTCCAACATACCTGGGGCTTAGCTTTCCTCTTTTATCGAATCTGACTACTCCTTTCCATGGAGAAACTTTTAACAATACCTTATCTCCAACTTGAAATTCCAATGGTCTTCTTCTTTTATTTGCGTAGCTCTTTTGACGATCTCGTGCTGCTTTTAGTCTTTCCTTGACTTGAATAATCTTGTCAGTTGTTTCTTGCACTATCTCTGGCCCAAATAGTTGTTTTTCTCCAATTTCTGCCCAACAGACTGGAGTTCGACACTTTCATCCATAAAGTGTTTCAAATGGTGCAGCATTGATGCTGGTATGATAGCTGTTATTATAGGAAAATTCTATTAATGGTAAATGGTCGTCCCAATTTCCTCTGAAATCAATTACACAGGCTCTAAGCATATCTTCCATCGTCTGAATTGTCCTTTCGCTTTGTCCGTCGGTTTGAGGATGATAAGTTGTGCTTAGATTTAACCTGGTTCC
Organism: Helianthus tuberosus; assembly: GCA_030545235.1. Taxonomy (NCBI): domain Eukaryota; kingdom Viridiplantae; phylum Streptophyta; class Magnoliopsida; order Asterales; family Asteraceae; genus Helianthus; species Helianthus tuberosus. The sequence continues at coordinate 50,104,568 of CM060427.1, read as the reverse complement.
CATTGCTTTTTGGAAACTTGTCCAAAAATGAGATGTAAAATGGCTATCTCTATCAGGCACAATAGTTAAAGGAATTCCATGTAATGAAACTATTTCATTTACATATAACTTGGCTAACTGTTCCATACTGAACGTTTCCTTCATAGGTAAGAAATGAGCAGATTTGGTTAATCTGTCGACAATCACCCAGATTGTATCATTACCTTTTCGTGTCTTGGGTAATTTGGTAACAAAATCCATTATTATCAATTCTCATTTCCATATTAGCATTTCTAATTGCTGCAATAACCCTGAGGGTTTCTGATGTTCTGCTTTAACCTGTGAACATGTTAGACATTTAGCAACATAGGTTGCTATATCCTTTTTCATTCCTATCCACCAAAAATTCTTCCTTAAATCTTGATACATCTTATCACTACCAGGATGTATCGTATACTTAGACTTATGGGCTTTTTCTAAAATTCAGTGGCGTAGGTTTCCTTGTTTAGGTATCCACATTCTTTTCTTATGGAACTTCCAAATTCCTTTTTCTAACTCTTTAATCATTCCTTTTAAACCTTCAGCATCGTCCTTGATTGATGTTTCATGTGCCTCTCTAATTTGTTCATTTAAATCTATCTGCAGATTTAATCTGAGAGAACGTACTCGTTTTGGCTTTTCATGATACTTTCGACTTAAAGCATCAGCTACTACATTAGCTTTTCCTGCATAATACTGGATATCACAATCATAATCACTAAGAATTTCCATCCAACGTCGTTGTCTCATATTTAATTCCTTTTGTCCAAAAACATATCTTAAACTCTTATGATTTGTGAAGACAACAAACTTGCTACCGTAAAGATAGTGTCTCCAAATCTTAAGGGCAAAAACTATGGCTCCTAAATCTAGATCATGGGTTGTGTAATTCTCTTCATGTTTCTTAAGTTATCTAGAGGCATAAGCTAAAACCTTTTGACGTTGCATCAACATACATCCATAACCTAACTTAGACGCATCACAATAGATTACTAAGTCTTCAGTTCCTTCTGGTAACGCGAGTATGGGTGCGTTGGTTAATCTTTGCTTCAAAATCCTAAAGGCTTCCTCCTGTTTTGGTCCCCATTCAAACTTAACTGATTTGCAGATCAGTTTGGTTAATGGAATGGCTATTCTAGAAAACTCTTGAATAAAACGTCTATAATAACCTGCCAGTCCAAGAAAACTCCTTACTTCTGTTGGCGATTCAGGGACTTTCCATTTGGTAATCGCCTCGATCTTTGTGGGATCCACATGAATTCTTTCATGATTAACCAGATGTCCAAGGAATTGCACTTCTTGTAACCAGAATTCACATTTTAAGAATTTAGCATAAAGCTTTTCCTTTCTCAATAATGTCAGAAGTGTATGCAAATGCTCTGCATGATTCTCTTTACTCTTAGAGTAAATTAGAATATCATCTAAAAAGACAATTATGAATTTATCCAGGTATGGCTTACATATCATGTTCATCATGTCCATAAATGCAGCTGGGCATTGGTTAAACCAAATGGCATGACTGTAAATTCATAATGAACATACCTTGTTCTGAAAGCAGTTTTTGGAATGTCCTCTTCCTATACCTTCAATTGATGATATCCTGAATGTAAATCGATCTTAGAAAAGAATCGAGCTCCTTGAAGTTGATCAAACAGGTCATCGATTATCGGTAGTAGGTACCGATTTTTAATCGTAACCTTGTTCAATTCCCGGTGATCAATGCACATACGCATTGACCCGTCCTTCTTCTTGAAAAACAGTACCTGTGCTCCCCACGGTGATGAACTAGGTTGTATGAAACCTTTTCCGAGTAGTTCGTCCAACTGTTTCTTCAGTTCCTGCATTTCTGTTGGTGCTAATCGGTATGGTGCTTTGGCAATCGGTGTCGTTCCTGGTATGAGGTGAATCCTAAATTCAACATCTCGATCTGGCGGTAATCCAGGTAACTCTTCTAGAAAAACTTCTGAGAATTTAGATACTATGGGAATATCTTTTAGTTCTTTTCCTTTGGTGTTAATGATTATGAAAATCATATACACTATTCATCCTTTCCTTGTATAACTTGCAACTTTCATCACAGAGATGAATTTTGTTGACCTGGTTGGCTTATCTCCTTTAATTGTGATCTTTTCACCCTTTGGTATACTTACTTTCACTGCTTTTTGATCACATAAAATACTGGCATGATTGGCTACCAACCAATCCATTCCTAACACGACATTAAATCCTGCTAGATTCATTGGGTAAAGGTTAGCAGAAAAATTATGGTTTAGAATTTCTATTCTTGGTCCCTGCAAGATTTCGCTTATTTTAATGGAATCTCCATTTGCCGTCTCTACCAGACAGTCTCGTTGAAGTTTGGTTAATGGTTGGTCGAGAAGTTTGTAGAAAGAAGTATTGATAAAACTTCGGTTTGCACCAGAGTCAAATAATACTTTGGCAAAAATATCGTTAACTAAAAACATCCCGGCAATCACATCCAGAATCATCTTGGCTTCTTCGGCTGTCAAAAAGAATGCTCTGGCATTCTTCTTAGGTCCTTCAGTTGCCGTAGCTTTGTTGGTTGTTGCTAGAGCTAGTTTCGGACAGTTCGGTTTGATATGACCAGCTTCTCCACAATTGAAGCATAGCCTATTACTAGCTTTCATTCAACATTCTCCTTCCTTATCCCCGGGTTTCTTGTAGAAATTACAATACCTTGCACATTTTCCGTAATGCTTATTTTTACAAGACTTGCAGTAAGGTGCAGAGGAAGAACCTGTATCTTTCCCACGGTTGGAATTACCATAGAGAAATTCTTGGGTAAGCTTTTGAGTTAGGTTCTTTCTCTGGTTTTCCTCTTGTGTGCGTACCAATTCATTAGTCAAGGTGTTGGCCAGTTCTACTGCTTCTTCTATGGTTTGTGGTCTAGCTGCCTTGACTAAGTGTCTGATTTCACTAATCAATCCCCAGATGTGACGTAAGATTAATACTGGTTATGATGAGGCTAAGGTTGGTACTATCCTAGCATATTCAAAGAATATGGTAGTGTAACCCTTGCAGTCTATTACAGTCATTTTAAGATTTAAGAACTTATTAGCAATTTGTTCCTTTTCTTAAGGAGGACATAATTTCCTTTCGACTATCTCTTTAAAGTTAGTCCATTCCATATTATAAACTCTATCACTTCCTCTAGACTGGAGAATGGTATTCCACCACTATAGGGCTGCATTCTTAAAAAGATTAGAAGCGAATATAATCTTATCTTCATCTGCACATTTACTTATTTTTATGACCGCTTCTGTTTTCTCTATCCAACGTAAGGCTGCAATGGCTCCTTCATTGCCTAAGAATTCTATTGGCTTGCAGGCCAGGAATTCTTTATAAGAACAACCATATGACATGGTTCTTCTTCTTTTTGGGATTGGAGCATAGATAAGTGGTTCATGATTTTCGTTCACACTGTGACATGGTTCAGTAGGTGCCCGTTTACTTCCAATTACAGATTTATTATTTTCTGCTTCTTTAACAGTCTTGATAATATATGGCATAGCATCTATAATTCCTTGTGCTACTATGTGTTCGATGGCACTGTTATTCACTTGGTTTCCATTATTATCATTATTCTGGTTTTCCCAATTTACTTCGTTGTCCATCTGAATTATAAACATTTATCAGGTATTAATATCATAGAATGAAATTTAATACAAACAATCACGCAAACAGATTGATAAAAAACGTCAAACATTGCGACTTTACTCTTTTTATATATATATATATATATATATCTATATGCATTGATTACAAATTACTACTGAAATTAAACACACTAATAGTTATGCATCGATAGGTATTTTAGTTTATCTAATCTAGTTGATGATTTTGATGTTTTTTTATCAAGTACAACATTACACACACACACACACACATATATATATATATATTATATATATTGTGCTGGCTTGTCTTAAAACTGCATTTCCCGCTCGTCATACTTCGAGACGAGTTTCTCTCCTATCTGGTGGATCCTATTTCCTTCTTCCACTAACTTTTCGCCATATGAGTGGATTTCCTGCACATTTTCTTCACTCATGGGTGATAGTGGGGCTGGCACTGGGTCAGGGTATCGATGTATGGGTTCTCCGTATGGGTATGGGTTGTTTAACACACTCTGAATATACATGTTGTCATTCCAAAACGGGTCTAAAGGGTTAAGGTCGGTATACTGTGCTATGGGATTTGGTGTGGGTAATGGTTCTCCCTGAGGATATAACTCTTGATATGACCTATTGTCATCCCACCATGGATCATACTCTAAAGGGACTAGTGCTGGGATTCTAGAAATCTCATTGGGGTCATGTTGGGATTGGGAATTGGTTCTCCTGGTTTGGCTCTAACTCAATTTGTTGGTTGGGGAATAATGGTAACGGTTGTTGTTCAGCTATTTGGTTTAGATTAGGGTCTGCTGCGGTAGTTGCTAACATATGAAAATCTGCTAACTGCCTATCAAGTTCCTCTTCCCACAATGGCCTATTAACTGCTTCCTGGGTTTGGGCATTCACTTCCCTATTTGCTTTTGCTAAAGCTCTCTGTTGGTGTAATTTCTTCTTCCTATTTCTACTCTCATGCGCTCCCCTACTAAACCATCCCCTCTTTTTCTGAGGGAATGGTTCCTCAGATTGAGCCTTAAAGATAAAGATTTCTTCCTCGGTATCAGTAGAGTACCCCGAGGGGGTTGGCTGAGATGAGGTTCCTTCACTCTTTGGGAAACTAGCTAATTGATGGTAAGCATCGGATGTACCTTGCTCACTCATACTGTAAACTAACAAATTGTCAAATAACACAAAATAATAAAATACATATTTACACAAAATCACATAAGTTATTTCCTAACACAATTGGTAAAAATTTTGGTAGAACACCTAAATGGCTTAAACCAGTGGCTATAGCTCTGATACCACCTTCTATCGCAGCCCCGACCCCTACCCTGGGAGCGGGAGTCACGAACCAGTCAGATGGTATCAATGTTTATTAATTTGGCAGCAAAATTTAAACATCAAGACCATAGTTAGGAAATATTTATCAGAGTTTAAACACCAAACTTTTATAAATAATAAATGGGATAAAACCCAAGTTTCATTGACAATACATTTTTAGGGATAAACCCTAATTATTGAAAACATAAACTCCTTTTTATTTAGGTAACTTTTATAGCCACTTCTTTAAGCCTTCAGTGCTCTCCAGCTGGCTTCTATCAGCTTCACATTAAGTTACCTGAAACGCATTTTTAAAAAGGTTTTATCAGCAAGAAATATTGGCGAGTGCATCTCAGTTTAATCAAAACAAGCTTTTATAACTTTACAGTATCAAGATTTGCAACGTTCATAACTATTCAATTATTCAATACAACATTTCTACTGGGCAACCTTTGTCCCCCGTGCTTGTGGTCATGCTACTATTCGCAATAGTAACGAGTGTCAAGTAATGTATACAAAACCCCACATACTGATGATAATTGTAGAATTACAAAAACTTAATTACTGTAAGTATTTTAGGGTTTTGTAAAATATTTGAAATAATGAGTCACAAAAAGGGTTTACAAAGAGAATGGACTCACAAACGGTGAGAAAAGGAGAATGTACTCACATTGTTAACTTAATAATTTATAGCTTCCTGGTGATTCTCCTGGTTATTATCTATTAAAATTAAACAATGCACACGTGTTAGTAAGATAACCCAATTCACATTAGCCATACTACCGAGACAGAACTCCAACGAACTGAGTCAGGCAGAGCCTTGACATGCGTTACGGAGCCCTAGATCAATCGGGTAGGGTAACAAATACGTGATCGGGGGTTATAATACTTACAACGAGGCAGAGCTTCGCTTTTTATGGGTATAATACCCCAGTGTTTCACCTACTAGAGAATTGAGAGAGAAAAGAGAAATGAACGGTGAAGAAATGAGGTCGAGACCTCAATTTATAGGTCTGGTCGATGGTGGCTCGCACCCCTCGACCCTTTCTTGCTTCTCCCTCGCAGCCCACGAGGCCACTAGGCTAGGGCCTAGCTTGGTCGAGTCAGTCCACTAGACTCAACACGCACCTAGACACGTGGCTAAATAGGGTGTCGCCTGGTGTCACCTGGTCGCGCCCCGCAACAGACCTGGGGGACCGGGTCGCAGCCCGCGAGAGGCCCATATTTTTTTATTTGATTTTTATTAATATTAAGGTTATTTAGGACAGTTTCTCATATATGGGTATATTTTAGGATGTTTTAAGGGTTTTAGGAGAGTTCTATATTTAACCCACAAGTGATGAACAAGACTTGAACTTGTGTATGTGCTATTATTTGGATAGCTTGGGCTATCCTACTTACAATCCACACATCACTTGATGTTTTCTTCTTAGTTAGTATATTTCATTTCCGTAATAATCCATTCATGACCATCCTTGTTGTCTTATGACAACTTGTGCATTGGTGAAGGTACAAAAGAGGTCCTAAATGGAAGGTTCATCCTCCTACCTCATGCATGACTTCTATGTTAGTACTTGAAATATTATTGGACTAAACTTATAATAGACTATATAAAATATATAATTTCCATAGTAACCGAACCCTTGAAGATAATCTAATGGTTATTCATCAAGTTATTAAGTCACATCACCTAAGTGCTTAGTTCCTCGTTACGATTCTAATGGGTATTAAACTCATGAAATCATTCTAAACCCTATGGGTTTTCATAGTGTCAAGAACGAGTACTAAGTCTAAGTGATTAGTTCTTCTATATCTACTTTGTTATACTTTAAATTCCGAATATAATCACCCCTTGAACTCCAATCCGAATACATATAACCTCCTAACCTCATACACTCGTCGACATTGGAAAATTAGAAGACTTAGCAATTTTGTGAGTACACTTGACCCGTTTTACTTTTAAAATACTTTGGGTTGTAACATGTTAATATACGAAACTCACAACCACACACTTAAACCATGCTTTATACTCTCAACCCTTTATACATGCTACTTGTTTACTTAGGTTAATGCTATATTATACATGCTTTATGTCATTAACTTTGCTAAGCCCCAACTTAACATATATAGCGCTATAGGAGTAGCACGCCACCTGTCGGGGTCTTGTTAAGTCTTTATTCATTCTTAAACGGTCTCGCCACTTTTGTGGCGAGGGATGCTAAATACTAGTGGACACTTGGGTTTGACATATTGCGATGCATGCTAGTTACATTGTTTACAAATTGTCATGTAGATTCAAGAAAATGCTTTTATACTTATGTTATATTTATACAAACCTTGTGTACTCGCCGCTGCTTTCGCATTGACACATTATTTTTAAACATGTTACAGGTTAAACGATGATATTGATGATGCGTGGAACATAGTAGGATGCCTAGATACTCATTTTAAATTTTGTATACTTATTGTAATGTAATTCTTTCATTTCAAGTTGTTGTAATTGTATTTTCTTTCCATGTTGTAATCGAATTCTTATGGTAATAAAATGAAATTCATTATTTAAATACTTGCCGCAAATTCTAGTGTTATGTGTAATGAGCAATCTATCCTCGTCTCACTCCGATGTTTCCACCATCGGTTGGGGTGTGACATCCAACCCATCCAATCATTATTCCATCATCAACAACGAAATCAATCATGCAATCTACATCAATCTTTAAAGATTCAATCACAAGTATGAGCGGCTAATCTTTGGTGGTTTCCTTACGGTGGAGGATTATTGTAAGAAGATGATTTGATTTAGTTTTTTTTTTCTATATTTAGAACACACGATTTAAGCAATTGACGTGTGTTGCTTATTTGTTTGATTGATTTATTGTAAACGCTAAAACTTTATTTACCTAGTTCTTATTCTTTCAATTCCCGAGAGTTCTAGTAATTAAGATATATTAGAAAAGGGTTTGGTTTGGTAATTTGTATTTGATAACCAAGTGCTGAACATTTCATTGTCTTGTAATCAAAGTAAATTGTCCTTGTTCTCACAATCAACTAATTACTCTCATGATCATGCTTATGTGGTTTTTCCAATTAAAACTGAGATTTTGAATCCAATTTGTATCTGAATCACTGAGAAATCACTTTTCCTTCCAACAGTTTACGACCTTTACAATGTATTATCAATTTAGTCTAAAACAATTCTAAACCAACTCATCTTCCTTCCGTGTAATTTAATAGTTCTTAAGGAACCAACCATATACTAACACTTTCCACAATACTCCTCGTGGTTTGACACACGACTTACCCTATCTAATAAGGTATTTATGGACTGAGTTTCACTCATATTTTTACTAACCCTTCGACATTGGTAAACTACTTCATGAGGTCAACTTTTCATGAGAAACACACACATATCCCTTTTCTCTCTCACGGTGATGACCTTTGTTCATGGAAGCAAGCATTTGCTATGAGAAGTTGCACCATCCTTGAGCCTTCCATGCTAGGATGGAGCCACGTCGACATCCATAAAGTGAAGGACGCTACAATCCACTTAGTTTGCTTCATACCTACTATAAAACATACACAACTTTGGTAGATTGTATACAAATAACAACAATACGAATAACGTGATTTTATTAGTTATCAACAACAACAACTAGTCATCTACAATATATTTGGAAATTAACTTTGGTCTTTAAAATATGGAGTTAAATGCTTGGTTGGTCCCTGTGGTTTGCGAAAATTGCAGACTTGGTCTCGGTGGTTCACTAATTACACGCGTAGTCCTAATAGTTGTAATTTTTGCACTCGGGTGGTCCTTATCGCTAACCTAAGTTAAATATCTCAGTTAAGTGTGTATGAAATGTCTATATTACCCCTTAAGGTTAAAAAACCAAATATAAATAAGTGGCCCCACCCCATCCCACCCTTCTTCTTCCCCACTCCATCACCCACCACCACCATCTCATCCCCACCACTAAACACCCACCACCACCATTTCCTCAAACCACTGAAAACCGATCGATCAACGCAATAAACAACAACACATATGCATCAATTACACATAACACACATCAATTTTTAAATAACATAAACAATTAGAAACAAGATTACACAAAATAAAATCATCAGAAACTAAATACGGACCTGGATAAGCTCGGTACCATCATTTTTGGGGAGTATTGGTCGACGATGGTGGTGGAAGATGAGGGAAGTCTGGAGAGAGGAGGGTCAGGGTTAGGAAAGTTGTGCAACTCTGACGGGTTTGTCTGCATCATTGGCAGCAAAGGCTGCAGCTCCAGCAAGTTCAGTTGCAGGTTCGTTTTCTGGTATTCTGCTCTGGCAGGTTCGTTTTTCTGGTAGTAGGCCCCGACAGGTTCGTTTTTCTGGTAGTAGGCTTCGGCAACTTCAACAAGTTCAGTTGCATGTGCGTTTTTCTGGTTGTTATAAATGTTAGATTGGGTGTTAGGTTTTTTTTAGAGAGGAAAGATGATGACGATGATGATGATGATGATAGGGTGGACCCTCTGTTTGCTTTGGTGGCATGATCTTCTCTTACCCTGATTTTGGGTTTTATGGTGTGCACACACCATATGCTTGAAGTGTGTAACCCCTGTTCTTCGAAGTGTTCTCACAGAATCTGAACTGAAACATCTAATTGAAATCAAATGATGTATTTGATAACTCTGAAATGTAAACGAAGATCAATGGATGTATTTGATAACTCTGAAATGTAAACGAAGATCAATGGATGTATTTAATAACTCTGAATTGCACACACCATATCTTCTTTATATATTTTTTTATTTCTTTTAATTGTTCAAGGATAATATAGTCATTTTACACATAGTTAACTAAGAAATTTAACAGAGGTTAGGTAAGAGGACCAACCGAGTTCATTTTTGACAACTTTTGGGACCACATGTGTAATTAGTAAACTGCTAGGACAAAGTATGAAATTTTTGGAAACACATGGACCAACCAATAACTCTAAAAGACGAGTAACAAACTTTAGAAGGACTAAAGTGCAACATCTACTCATGATACCAATTAGCCCACACCATCTCCCTCTGGTCAGAAATAAATTGGGGATTTTGAGATAAACTTCCTTCGTATCTTTTTCTTTCTCAATACCATCTCACTCTGCATTGCGGCTAGGGTTTCACCAAACCCTCTCTCTCCCACTTTCTCTCACTAAATTCACTCTTCTTCTCACTCAAACATGTCAAATTCCAACTGGAATTAACTTCTTATCACTTCCAAAACACTAATTTTCATCCAAGGGTTCTTTACCCCCACAAGAAATCACACAAATGGCCACCGCCAACCCTTTCGATTTGCTCGGAGACGACGATAACGATGATATTTCACAGCTTGCCCAGAAGATCGTTTCTGCACCGGTCAAGAAACCTCAAGCCGCTCCGGCTGCTGGTAAAACGGCGGCTCAGCCGGCTAAGCCTGCCGCCAAGCTCCCTTCCAAGCCTCTTCCTCCGGCTCAGGCCGGTAAGTAGTTCTTGAGTTTTTGTTTATTTGTTTATTATTAATTATTAATTTGTAATCCTTTTATTATCTCTTATAATTCTGTTACATTAGGTAGTATTGGTTTGTTGTAGCAATCTTCTTGCCATTGTTATAGAGGAAGTTTAGTGTAGTGTAATGTTGGATTATTGATATATGCAATGTTTGAACTGAAAATTTATGTATGTAAAGAGGCTTTGTTAAGTATAAGTTTGCAATAGGCAGGTTGTTAGATGCTGCCTTTTGTTGTTTTTTAACTTGTATGTATGGTGTTATTTGCAAGATTGCTTGTTTTTTGTATATACTTAGTTACTCAAGAAAAGGGTCTGCTTAAGTTTTCAACATTGGTAGTTATGATCAATTAACATAGTGTTTAAAATACCATGCTTTTGTTGTAAGTTTATACCTTTAAGAGTTATTGTGCAAGTCAATAAGTTCAAGAAAAAATAAATCTGTATTTATGTTACAAACGGTAGGGTTTTTTCTATAGGTATGTGTAAAAAGATCTGCACTTAATGACAGTCATAGAGATTAATTTGTTGAATTTAACAAATATTAAACCTTCTCAATTTATTGAGCAGTGAAAGAGGCCAAGAATGAAGCCTCACGTGGAGGACGCGGTGGTGGTCGTGGGTATGGGCGGGGTCGTGGTGCTGGTGGGTTTAATAGAGACTCAGGCGGCAATGAGAATTCATTCGGTAACCGAGGTGCCATTGAGGAGTCTGACGGTGGGAAAGGCTATGAGAGACAAGGTGGGGGTGGTTATGGCGGTCCTCGTGGTGGTTTCCGCGGTGGTCGTCGCGGCGGATTCAGTAATGGAGATGCGGAGGATGGTGATCGTCCACGCCGCCCTTATGAACGCCGCAGTGGCACAGGCCGTGGGTAAATATTCGATACTTCTTTTTTTGGTTTAGCTTATTTATTCCTTTCTATTATCATTATTGGTATGTTTGGGTTGAAATTGCTGTTCATGGGTTCTTTCAATTACTTATCGTCTCAATTCTCATGTATAGGAATGAATTCAAGCGTGAGGGATCAGGTCGTGGGAACTGGGGAAGCCAGGCTGATGAAATTACTCAGTATGCTTTTTCACCTTGTATTTTTGAAATTATTTGTTTGACATGTTGGAGATATTAGATGACACAAAGCGACCCATTCATGGGTTAATGTGTCAAAGTTTCTATCTGCGATATATTTATTTCGGAGTTAGTAATTTTTACTATGCTTCTTCGCAGTGATACTGAAGTGGTGGTGAATGAAGGCGAGAAAACGGTGGATTCTGACAAGCCGTTGGCCGAGGAAGAGTCAAAAGATGAGAAAAAGGAGAATGTTGCAAACGAATCTGAGGAGAAGGAGCCTGAGGATAAGGTATTACTTACGATTACAAACAGTCTGTTACTAACATTGATGATCTAATTCTTTTGACTAACGAGATGTAGTATAGGGTTGAGCTAGGTTCATAAAATTTATCTATTTAATCAGTTAAAGATAACATGAAAGCTCAAATAAACCATTTTTTAGTTAAATTGAGCTTGTTGCTTACATTTCGTTTATTTCAGGAGATGACTCTTGAAGAATATCAGAAGGTTCTGGAGGAAAAGAGGAAAGCTCTAGAAGCACTCAAGACTGAAGAAAGGAAGGTGGAAGTCGACAAAGAGCTTGCATCCATGCAACAACTTTCCAACAAGAAGAGCAGTGATGAGATCTTTGTTAAACTGGTGACAAATTTTATATATTAATAAAAAAGTTTCTATTTTGTTTAAAGCTACATTTTGCAATCATTATAAGTTTTTGTTAACCAATATAATTCTTTTTGGTAGGGAACTGACAAGGATAAGCGTAAAGAGATTGCTGAGAAAGAAGAGAAAGCTAAGAAGGTAATATCCCTACATGTTAAGTAATTAATGCCAGTAGGGCTGCAAACGAACTGAACGTTCAACAAACTGTTCATGAACCGTTCAGCGGGAAGTTTGTTTGTGTTCGTTTAATATATAAAGGAACATGAACAAGAAATTTCGTTCGTTTGGTTAAATGAACGGACATGAACAGAGGCCGCGCTTTTTCATTTATGTTTGTGGTATTTTATTTAAACACTTTAAAATTCTGACAAATAAAATATAATATCAGTGTATTATATATATATATATTCTGTCTGTGAACACTTGTTTGTGTTCGTTTGTTTTCATTTGGGTTCATGAACATTGGTTTTTGCTCGTTTGTGTTCATGAACGTTTGTTTGCGTTTGTTAGGTAAAATTAACAAACGAACACGTTCATTTCCTTAACAAATGAACATGAACATAAAATCTCGTTCGGTAAGTGTTCATGAACTGCTCGTGAACACGTATTTTTTATTAACAAAAGAATATGAACAAGGTCTTGTTCTTGTCATGAGCACATATTTTTTATTAACAAAAGAATATGAACAAGGTCTTGTTCTTGTTCGTTTGGTTCGTTTGCAGCCCTAATTAATGGGTTAAACTATGTTTTACCGAAACTATATTAATTACAATGTAGGAGGCTTTCGTATTTGACCCATTCAGAAGTAAATGGGTCAAAGTTACCATCACCTTTAGCCCACATGTTAATATTGTTTGGGTGTTTGCAGTCTCTTAGCATCAATGAGTTCCTGAAACCTGCTGCTGGTGAAAAGAGTTACACTTCAGGTGGGCGTGGGCGTGGACGTGGTGGTCCAAGAGGTGGTGGACGGTACAACCAAGGTGGTTCATCAAGCTATGCGCCTGAAGCCCCAAAAATTGAAGACCCGAGCCACTTCCCTACTTTAGGTGGCAAGTGAGCTCACCTTTCTGACCTGTCATCATCTTTTCAACACTTGGCAAAAACATACTAGAATAATGGAGTTCTATGTATTCTCAGAAGTGTACATTTCTTTTGTTTTTCCATGTGTGCCCTTGTATGTGTGAAAGTCTTATTGTTTTAGAGGCGTGTTGGGTCTTTTCTTTTCTTGTTTTTTTTTTTCTTCTTTTTGTTATTATCATGTGGTTTAGAGATTTTGGGACTATTAATTGTTACCTTGAGATACTTTTTTACTCAGTTTTGTTCTGGAATTAGATGGATGACAGTTTTAGTGTTTTCTTGGATCTTTTTATGTTCTTGAACCTTTATCTAGATGCAACTTTGTTTGTTGGATTGAGACTTGACGAGAAGCTCATAAATTTGTTAGATTGAGACTTGACGGTAGTCTTGTTGGAATTTAATGTTAGAATCTGGTATTTTTTTCTAGCAAATTGAAATGGGAATATATATCAAGAAATAAAGTGTTTGGTTGAGAAATAAGAATAGATGCTACTCTCAGATTCTCACTTTGCAGTCACCGATTTCAATTTGCTAGAAATAAAGCACGATGAGCATTTGATATCGGTACCAAATCGTATCGGGTATATTCGGTATCGGTACAGTGTCGGTATTTACAGGTAAAGTACCGGTATCGGTACACACTTTTTTTTTTAATATAAAACCACACAAAATTACAAAGGATTAAACCGTATTTATATTAGAGATAACTCAAGTTATCAAAACCTAACCCAAGTAAACTGGCAAAGAAGTATCACCATGATAGGTTCAATTTTCAATAACCATATTGTGACGTGTATGGGGAAGGGTGCCCATACATAGTATGGTGGTTGATTCAGGTTAAAAATTGGTGGCAGAGACGGTATCTATTACATGTTGCGGTGTTCGAGTCGGGTTCAGGCTGGGTGTTGGTAATCCAATATTCATATCTGGTTGTAAAATCGTGTCACATACCCGATCCCATACCCGTCGCCGTCGGGTATCAGGTATACCCATTAATCTGTTAAAAGATACCAATTAGGATTTCCAAATACATTTATTGTTTTACTATTATAAGGGGGGTGGGGGTGGTCACTAGTGATAGAATTCCATCACTCACAATATCCAATCATGTTCCGCCATGTCAGCAACCATTTTTCCATCACTCACAACCTTTTTTAGTGGCGGTGGTTATCACTCACCACCACACCTAACAATTTCCCCCCAACCAACAATTACCCTCACAAAAAAAAAAAAAAAAACCATCACTCCGTGAAAAAAATAACGAAATCGGGTTTTCGTTATTATATAACGCGTTGAACTAATGGTGGCGGTGGGAAAATGCATTGTTCCACGGGTTATTTTGATGTATCACGCGTTATTTTATGACCGCCCCCAGTGGCCTAATTATTGTATATTTTTTATTTATATAACAACTATTATAAATTAAAATATACATTACATACATAATTTTTTTTTATCATAAATAAATAATATTATAATTATAATTATTGTATAATTCTTTTTATTTCTATAACAACTGTTATAACTTAAAATATGCATTACATACATAAAATTTTATCATAAATAAATAATATTTTATGTAGTTTTACTAATATACTTCACAAGACGCAAAATATAAATAATAGAGTAAACAGTAATTTTACACCCTGTGGTTAGGGGTGATTGGCACCCTTACCCCCCTAAGGAAATAATTGCAATTTTACCCCCTCACTGTTTGCTGTTATGTTGCAACCTTACCCCCCGGCCTCAAATTTGTTGACTAATCTGTTGACTATAACTTGAAATGACTATAATGCCCTTTCATATTACCCTCTGTCTTTTGTGCACTCTGTGATATTACCCCCTGCCACCACTGCCACCGCCATTCACCACCACAACCATCACTGCCACCTCCAGCCACCACCACAACTTAATATCCCTTTCATATATAACACCACCATTACTTCCGTCACCGGAAACCTGCAACTCCGGTCATCTTCTCCAACGACTGCCACCACTGCCACCTCCAGCCACCACCACAACCACACTGCCACCTCCAGCCAAACCGAAGCTGCTGCTGAGTCAGCTAAAATGGCAATACAGGCCGCAGAAGCCGCTGCATACTTAGCCAGTAAAGAATCAAACCAGTCAACTCAACCACATGGATTCGTAAACGGTCCTAATTGGATTATTGTTATCACATCATTTTAACAAAATTTGGCATTAATTGGATTATTGTGTATTCATTTCACATACCACTCATTTTCATTTATTAGTTTTAAGATATAGGTGAATTAAATAAAGTTATTAGTAATAACCGTACACACTGTGTATTATAAATTTGCAGGTCATCATTCTAAACCCACATACATGCTCTGTTTTATTCCACCACCAAAAACCCTTAATTCAATCACAAATTTCTTCATAAACTCAAACCCACATACATGCTCTGTTTTAGCTGACTCAGCATGTATTGTATTCCTGTGAAATGAAAGGAGAATTCATATTTAGAATGTCACTGAAATTGTGAAATGTAGTTCTGTCTCATGAAAATTGTAGCATATCTTTTGGTGAAAGTTTTATTTAGAAGTTACAATCTGTCATTATCGATTCAAGCCTAGATGATTCCTTGGTTTTACTCTTAAAATGTGATGTGATGCATGGTATTTTATATGATATATAATTTAAGATTTGCTTAACTATCTGAGAAATGGATTATTCTTTGTGTATAGTCAAGTAACAGTTCCAATTTTGTTGGGAGGAGCAACAATTTTGGGTTGCCTGTTGATTTTGTTGCAAAACCACACCATTCACACTTGAAAACACTTGTGACTTCAAAATTGTGGTTGATAACTGTTGGTTCAGTTCTGTTTGTACATGAAGGAAAACATTAAAACATACCTGTCACAGCAGAAAGTGCAGTGGAGAATCCAGTAATGGAGTTCGACATGCTTGTCATCGTGATCTGGTTCCTCCTTAGGGTGCTGACTGATGATGGAGACTTAGAAATCGAATAGGGGATTCGATTAGGAGAGGAGGTCGAATTATTGATGTTATGGCTAATGGGTTGTGTCTAATGTGTAACTGAGTAACCCCTTAACCTCCACTTAATTCTCCTTATATAAGCACCCAGGAGGAAACCTAATTAGTTAATAAGGGTAATATGGTCCATCAACAATTACCAACTAATTATTTAATAGGTTATTATATATTTTGATCTATATTATGTAAATGATTATAATGGCTATAGATTAAATATTGTTACATAATATATTTAATCTTACATTCTCCCACTTAGCCGAGTAATCATTTACTATGAGTATTAGATAAGCCTGATCAGGAGTTAACACTCATTTTAGCCTTAAACAAGTACTATAGCAGAGAAATACAGCCGTTGAATCATTATGCGACTCAGGACCCCCATTAATCATACTATAGCCTTAATTTAAAACCTAATCGTTATGATCAAAATACGCATAAGCCCTTTGTTTGATTTGTAACTTTATTTGTCAATATGCCATTATACCGGTTGAACATATTCTAAGAGACATACAAAATCAAACTGAGGAAATTTCATTAACATAAAACATAAGCTAGTACAATATGCTCAAATAAGGTCTTTACTAAATCCCATATTACGAACATGTTCTTCATAAACCTTAGGAGGGAGACCTTTAGTCATCGGATCCGCAAGCATATCCTTAGTACTAATATACTCGATACAAAGATTATTTTCCTCAACTCGTTCCCGTACGAACAGATATTTTGTATCGAGATATAAACCAGCTCCAGTCGAACTGTTACTGTTCGAGAAACTAACGGCAGCTGAATTATCACAGTAAAGCTTCAATGGTCTAGAAATGGAATTTACGATTTTGAGTCCAGTGATCAGATTTCTAAGCAACATTCCATGACAGGTTGCGTTATAAACAACAATGTACTCTGCCATCATTGTGGAAGTTGTGGTCAACTGTTGTTTATGACTCTTCCATGAGATAGGGCCGCCTGCTAACATAAAGATATAGCCCGAAGTGGATTTCTTGTCATCTTTGCACTTTGCAAAGTCAGAATCAGAATAGCCCACCACTTCTAAATGATCACTTCTTCTATAAGTCAGTTTATAGTCTTTCGTCCCTTGCAGATATCGAAGTACCTTCTTAGCTGCTTTCCAGTGATCTAGGCCAGGATTAGTCTGATAACGGCCTAGCATTCCAGCAATATAAGAGATATCTGGGCGAGTACAGACTTGAGCATACATCAAGCTCCCCACTACTGACGCGTAAGGTATCTGGCTCATTTGCTCCTTCTCAACCTCTGTTGTCGGACACTGGAATGAACCGAAAACATCTCCCTTAACTACTGGAGCGACGGAGGGTTTGCACTGTTGCATGTTATATCGTGTAAGGACACGATCTATGTAAGCCTTTTGGGACAATCCTAAGATCCCTTTGTGTCTATCTCGGTGAATTTCGATGCCAATGACGTAAGAAGCCTCTCCGAGATCCTTCATGTCGAAGTTATGCGAAAGTAACCGCTTCGACTCATGCAACATGTCTAAACTATTACTTGCCAATAGAATATCATCTACGTAAAGGACAAGTATAGTAAAGTTGCTCCCACTCATCTTGAGGTAGGTGCATTGATCCACTTGATTCTTCATAAAACCTTGCTTCTTCATGACTTCATCAAACTTGAGGTACCACTGACGTGATGCTTGTTTTAACCCGTAAATGGATTTCTTCAGCTTACAGACTAGATGCTCCTCACCTTCAGGTTTAAAGCCTTCAGGTTGTTTCATGTAAACATCTTCGTCCAAATCTCCGTTAAGGAAAGCGGTTTTAACGTCCGTCTGATGTAACTCCAAATCAAAATGAGCTACTAGGGCCATGACGATCCTTAATGAATCTTTACGAGAGACAGGTAAAAACGTCTCTTGATAATCAATTCCCTCTTTCTGAGTGTAGCCCTTTGCAACCAATCTCGCTTTGTAGCGTTCAACGTTACCATTCGGATCCAGTTTTGTTTTGAATACCCATTTACATCCTACGGGTTTGGCTCCGTTGGGTAATTCTACCAAATCCCAAACGTCATTTTTCTTCATGGATTCAAGCTCTTCAATCATTGCTTTATTCCATTCAGAAGACTGATCACTGCTAATGGCTTCATTGTAAGAGATAGGATCATTGAGCTTTCCAGGATCCATTTCAGTCAGGTAGGTAACATAATCATCCCAATTAGTAGGCCTTCTTTGCCTAGATGACCTCCTGAGTGGATTATCGGTTTCAGCGTTGTCTTGGTGTTGAGCGTTTGATGTGCCTTCGTCATGAGGTATAATTGGTTCTGATTGTAGAGGTGAATTTGGAGTTGGTGCAGTAGCTTCAGGTACAGTAGTTGCATTGGGTACAAGAGGAGTAATCGGAGTAATGGTAAGCGACGAGTCTCTCCCCCCCGCGTCTTGTACTTCTTGCAATTCTTCGTAAGGGTTGGTACTGCTCCCACTGACCTTGAAATCCTCCAGGAACGCGGCACGCTTGGTTTCAACAATACGGGTGACATGAGAAGGACAATAGAAACGATAACCCTTAGAGTTCTCAGGATACCCGATAAAGAAACAGGTAACTGTTTTAGGGTCAAGTTTCCTTAGGAAAGGATTGTAAAGTTTTGCTTCAGCAATGCAGCCCCATACTTTCATATATTTAAGACTCGGTTTCCTTCCTGTCCAAAGTTCATAAGGAGTTTTAGGGACAGACTTAGAAGGAACTCTATTGAGTATATGAACAGCTGCTTTTAACGCTTCAGTCCAGAGGAATAATGGTAAATTAGTGTTGGCTAACATACTGCGCACCATGTTCATAAGGGTACGGTTTCTTCTTTCAGCGACACCGTTCTGCTGAGGTGTACCAGGCATGGTGTATTGGTTCACAATCCCCTAGCCCTTACAAAACTCATAAAATGGACCAGGAGCTTGACCCACATCAGTATGTCTTCCATAATATTCTCCGCCTCTATCTGATCTCACAACTTTAATCTGACGATCTAATTGCTTTTCAACTTCAGCCTTATAATCTTTAAAAGTTGTTAGAGATTCAGACTTTTCCTTAATAAGATACAAGTACATGTAACGAGAATAATCATCAATAAAAGTGATAAATGAAGTATGTCCTGTTATGCCAGCGATTTGGTAGGGACCACTAATGTCAGTGTGAATGAGTTCTAATAAATTAGAGCTCCTAGTGGCACCTTTCTTATTCGCTAATGTCATTTTACCTTTAAGACATTTGACACATGTTCCAAAATCAGAGAAATCGAGAGGAGGTAAGACTTCATCCTTTACAAGACGATTTAATCGTTCTTTCGAAATGTGGCCTAAACGCTGATGCCACAACATGGATGAAGTTTCTAAGTCTCGTTTCTCTTCCATCTTTGTGAGTGATTCATTAATGTTATATGACAACAAAGATTTGGAAAAGTTATCTTCTAGTTCTAATCTATAGAGACCACCATCCAGAATACCAGTACCATAAAGAACAGAATCATAAAGGATAGAGAGTTTGCGATGACCATGGGAAACAATAAAACCGTCCATGTCTAACTTTGGTCCTGATACAAGGTTCCGAGTTACCTCAGGAACATATAAGGTATCTTAAAGTTTAATACATAAACCAGTTTTCATAACTAATTGTAATGTTCCAATGGCCTTCACTTCTAATTCTCGATCAGCCCCAACCTTAAGCGTTCTTTGGTTTCTTTCCAGCTTCCGGATTGAAAGGAATCCCTGAGTAGAATTGGTAACATGAACCATAGAACCAGAATCAAACTGTGACAACCCGTGATTTACGGCACCTAATTACGTGATTAACAGGTAATTAACGCGATAATAAATAGTGTTTACAGCGCAAATTAACTTAAATAGGCCTTTGGAGTGCCTAGGAACGTTTATCCGACTTTACAGTGCGCGAACGATGGTTTACAGAGAAGCCTGTGAAACGTTAAACGGCAATGAACTGATACCGTACAAAATACTGACAACGCCGACAAGTATGGATGTTACACGAATATTTTATGTTGTGAAATTTATTTTGTGAATTTATTGGGCTTCCGTACGGCACAAATATAAACGTGGACTAAAAACGCGATAGCAGGAAACGCATCGGCAATGAAACGAGATGCCTGTCATCTTCAGAACCTACATATGACGCTATATTATGCTCCGTAAAAAAATTTTAGTGATTACAGTCGAAACCGGATCGAAAAACGGATCAGAAACGGCAAACGAGGCATTTTACGCGATTTTAATGCAACCGACGAACGAACGCGTCAACCGTCAACTTCCGACGCTATTTTACATATCCTTAATCCTAAAATGACATTGTACGACATTACACGACGTTCGGGGTGCAAAACGGGCTTTAGAAACGAGATCGGACGGTTCAAAATGCTAGAAACAGGCTTGTGGGCCCCGGGCCCAAGCCAAAACCCACGAGCCTAAACCTGCATATAATACGAATCTTTATTACAAGATTTTTTCTTGTGAATCCTTCCAAAAATCCATTTAAGATCTAATTAAAATCTCAAGACTTGAAAATCTGTCCAAAATATTTTTACTAGATCATGACATCTACCATCTTTACATAAGAGGACCCTACCCTCATTTCCTTTTACACACAATCAACCAGGGAACTCATCCCTCTCTCTCTCTCGGTTCCATACATCAGACAACAACCCAACCCAGCCGACCACCCCCTTACCTCTCTCTGTTCTCCGGCAATCCGGCCACACGGAGCGGAACAGGTGGCTCCGGCCACACCCCTTCAAGGCCGACACCTCGAGAAACCCCCCCTTCTTGCTCGAGCTGTTTAATCGGACCACCACCACCATAGTTGGGTGGTGGTGATGTGCGGCGACGTTACAGAGAGAGAGACCGAGGAAGAGAGAGAGAGAGAACCCGGGGTGGCGGTGGTTCTTCACGGCGGCGACTGTAGCCGTCGGAAACGATGGCGGCTGAGGATTTCGGAGGTGGTGATGGTTTTCGATGATGTTGACGGCGACAACAGCCATGGTCGAGTCTCAGCTCGTGTTCGGTTCAAGTTTGCTCCGGGTATTTCAAGTGAGTTTCCGGTTTGATTTTGGTTCGGGTATAGTTCAGTCGAATCGTGTCAGATTCGGGTTCGGGTGCGGTCCAGTCAAAGGCAGTCAACAATGGCTCGGGTTTTGCTCGGTTCAGTTGACTCGGGTCAAACCGAGTCAACTCAGTCACTCAGGTCAAATCGGACGGGTCCGGGTCAAAACAGTCAAGGTCAGACGTGGCTTCGGGTTTCGATCAACGGTTCGGGTCAGATTTGGAAGCGTTTCGGGTCGACTCGGTCGGACCGAGTCAACTCGGGTCAACTCAGTCAAGCGACTCGACCGAAGGACTTGGAATATTGTAGAATGCACGCTAGCGAGCCTCATTTTGGAAACGACATCACGGAGTCGTAATTAGCTAGCTTTGCACATGGAAATTCAGGTGAGTTCATAACCCCACTTTTGACGGCTTTACATTTTTTTGTAAATGTTTTCGGGGTGGAAAGACATGCACGTTTTGCAAAAACAAACAAAGTTTAGAACAAACGCAAAACTCGTATTTCTAAATCATATTACGAAGGGATTTCGAGGAACGCAAATGATTTACAAAATGTTATACTAAACATACCGGTTTTTACAAAACAAATGCTTATTTTCGAAATGTGAATGATATTCGGCCAGGGTGACCGGGAATCTGGTCAGGGTGACCAGGAATCTGGTCAGGGTGACCAGGGATCTGGTCAGGGTGACTAGGAATTTTTATACAAGTTACTTAGAGGTGTATGCGAGACCCGTCACATTTCTCATTTTGTTACTTAGAGGTGTATGCGAGACCCGTCACACTTCTCAGAAATGTATGCGAGACCCGTCACATTTCTCATTTTGTTACTTAGAGGTGTATGCGAGACCCGTCACACTTCTCAGAAATGTATGCGAGACCCGTCACATTTCTCATTTTGTTACTTAGAGGTGTATGCGAGACCCGTCATACTTCTCAGAAATGTATGCGAGACCCGTCACATTTCTCATTTTGTTGCTTAGAAGTGTAAGCGAGACCCGTCACACTTCTCATTTTGTTACAAGTATTACTCTTTTGATATAAAGACATATCGACAACCACTTTTGTTGAAACTTTAACTATATCACATTGACAATTTTTGCAAAACAAGGCTTCTTTTTCCTTATTTGCTACATACCAGGGATTTTATACTTCCGGAAATACTTGTTCATACAAATTAAATACCATGTTTTATACAAAATTCAAAGCATAGGATTATGTGGGTCAAAGTCAGGGTGGGCATTGACGGTTATACGGACATTACAAATACAAGACTTTACAAATACATGGTTTTTATGAACATACTGTGTTACAAACACAACGTTTCCATATAACTTGGCAAGAAAATGATTTTTAAATTCATTTTCTCAATACTATTTCAAAAACCGGTTATTCCAAAGATTTACTTCAAATCTTTCACAACTCAAAAGATTTATTTCAAATCTTTTACAAACAAACTATGAACTCGCTCAACATTATGTTGATTTTTCTCGCATGTTCTTTCTCAGGTTACTTTTCAAACAATGGAACGGTTGGAATAGGAGAACCATGTGGAGTCGAGTACTTAATGGGCGTTCAATTTCTAGAAGTCTAGCTTATTTTGCTTCCGCTGTGCAATGACGATACCAGTCCAGTCACGCCAATGCTCTGATAAATTCGGGGTGTGACAGATTGGCATCAGAGCTATGGGTTACAGCGAATTAGGTTTCTGTTGTGATACTTAGGCTCTAACCTTACTTTCCTCTGGGAACTTAGACTATTAAGACGTTGAATAAATACAGAACGCCTAGTACTCGAATATGGTCTCCAACCGTTGCCGAAAATCAAACAGTCAAAATTTTGTTTTCAAACATACGCTATTGTGATGTTTTATACACGGTACACAAAACAATTACATATACAGTACACAACACTCTGAGAGTTTAGGAAACATGCATTTAAGACCTTCGGAACAGGGAATTCAGCCGGGTGGCTGGGTCTGGTCGAGAGACCAGGGAGTCAGTCTGAGAGGCTGGGAGGATAGTCTAGTGGGACTAGGAGATTCAGTCTGAGAGGCTGGGAGGATAGTCTAGTGGGACTAGGAGATTCAGTCTGAGAGGCTGGGAGGATATACTAGTGGGACTAGGAGATTCAGTCTGAGAGGCTGGGAGGATAGTCTAGTGGGACTAGGAGATTCAGTCTGAGAGGCTGGGAGGATAGTCTAGTGGGACTAGGAAGTTCAGTCTGAGAGGCTGGGAGGATAGACTAGTGGGACTAAGGGAAATTACTTGATTGCTTATGGGTGACTAACATGTTTATCTGATTATATGATTGATTATTTGCGCATGTGTGTGTTTTTTAAAGGTTATCACGTAGGAA
Organism: Helianthus tuberosus; assembly: GCA_030545235.1. Taxonomy (NCBI): domain Eukaryota; kingdom Viridiplantae; phylum Streptophyta; class Magnoliopsida; order Asterales; family Asteraceae; genus Helianthus; species Helianthus tuberosus. Next base: position 50,080,806 of record CM060427.1, on the reverse strand, counting down.
CCGCGAATATTAACTCGGGCACATATTATTATCCATATTGTCTGTGATATCTTAACTTCCCGAGCAGGCAGCCTACGTATAACAAAACGAGTGCACAAGAATACCTGCAACTCAATCTTTACGTCAACGGATGTCGGGGCACATCACGTTCTACGTGGAACGTAACGCTAGTGCACGGGTATATGTGAAACTTAAGCTATACATCAACGGAGGTTGAATCACGTCACATACGACTGTCGAGGCTAGGCCTTTGAGAAGGAACGATGACGCAAAAATCTAACGACGACGCTAGATTCCTGTCAGCAGGAGAACTAACAATCAGGAAACGACAACTTGTCACGCGATCCTGCAACGACACGAATCACGCCAGGGAGAAGACGATTGTCTCCGCATCCCCCCTACCTAACTACTAACAAGTACGATATGTTTGACATTCCATGGTAATGTCACCTAACAACCGGTCATCACACGCAACCCCAGGTAAAGTCCTCAAATTTCTTTTATTGAAATTTCGAATTTCACACTTACTGAGTAGATTTTCGTATCTCTACTCTTCTTAATGGTCATTGTATCACGATCATTTCTTTACAAGTTACATACATGGTTTTTCGTTGTAACCATGCCTAAAGTTTTCTTGTCAATACATATATTTATTGTCGGATTGCGCTAAAACCAAGTTCGATTGTTTGAACTTCTGCATTACACATACTCAATTCAAGATACCATATGATGTATTGGGAGCATCATATTCAAAATTCGTTTTAACAAGTGTTTCATTTGTTCCAAGTCGAAGTAAACTTGTTTGGCATTCGACTCCATTAAATTGTTGTTGATTTCGACACCTTGTGGTGGTGTTTTCACTAACTTGAAGCTTGTGCTAAACTCGTTTACACATCTCATACACGGATTTAATTATTGAATTGCTTTAAAATCCGCTTTGGTTTATCACATTACAACAGTCTTAATACAATAGTGTGTTAAGACAATGGTACACAAATTCATTTTATATTCCGGTGTACCTACTAACGTTTCTTTCATTATCAATCGAAAGTCTTGCAATATTCATTGCTCCTTCCTCTTCGATCGAAACAGTAATTCTTTGGTGTTCCATCTTCAATTGAAAATTCTTTGATGTTTGTTTGGAACAAACATTCATATTTACTTCATTACGCTTTCAATTGACTTCAAACACGGTGGATTTGTTTGATCACCGCTATTATTGAACTATTTAAATCACTACGACACCTTGTGGTGTCAGTACAAACTTGTAGCTTGGGCTAATTATGATTGAGCGTTTTTATGCAAAACACAGGTGATACTTGTTCGATCACCTCTATTATTAAATTGTTTCATTCATTGCGACACCTTGTGGCGTCAGTATGACTTGCAGCTTGCGCTGATCACGATCGAACGTTTCATGCAAACTATTACATTTGAGATTGTTGATTCTAAGTTCATCCAGTGGATGTTATTGCGTCTAGAACTCATTTACATGTTATAAACGTTCATATGGAATTCGATTGGTCGAAGTTCCTGTTCATTGTTGGATCCTTGTTAACTTAGTCGCACTGGTGACTGTATCATTAAGTCTTGTTTCGATTACGCGGTCATTCACTTTGTTATTATTCGGACTTACCTGCGAACAATACAATTCTGAGGAGATAACATAGTCTAAATTTCGAGGACGAAATTTCTGTAACAGGGGGAGAATGTGACAACCCGTGATTTACGGCACCTAATTACGTGATTAACAGGTAATTAACGCGATAATAAATAGTGTTTACAGCGCAAATTAACTTAAATAGGCCTTTGGAGTGCCTAGGAACGTTTATCCGACTTTACAGTGCGCGAACGATGGTTTACAGAGAAGCCTGTGAAACGTTAAACGACAATGAACTGATACCGTACAAAATACTGACAACGCCGACAAGTATGGATGTTACACGAATATTTTATGTTGTGAAATTTATTTTGTGAATTTATTGGGCTTCCGTACGGCACAAATATAAACGTGGACTAAAAACGCGATAGCAGGAAACGCATCGGCAATGAAACGAGATGCCTGTCATCTTCAGAACCTACATATGACGCTATATTATGCTCCGTAATAAAATTTTAGTGATTACAGTCGAAACCGGATCGAAAAACGGATCAGAAACGGCAAACGAGGCATTTTACGCGATTTTAATGCAACCGACGAACGAACGCGTCAACCGTCAACTTCCGACGCTATTTTACATATCCTTAATCCTAAAATGACATTGTACGACATTACACGACGTTCGGGGTGCAAAACGGGCTTTAGAAACGAGATCGGACGGTTCAAAATGCTAGAAACAGGCTTGTGGGCCCCGGGCCCAAGCCAAAACCCACGAGCCTAAACCTGCATATAATACGAATCTTTATTACAAGATTTTTGCTTGTGAATCCTTCCAAAAATCCATTTAAGATCTAATTAAAATCTCAAGACTTGAAAATCTGTCCAAAATATTTTTACTAGATCATGACATCTACCATCTTTACATAAGAGGACCCTACCCTCATTTCCTTTTACACACAATCAACCAGGGAACTCATCCCTCTCTCTCTCTCGGTTCCATACATCAGACAACAACCCAACCCAGCCGACCACCCCCTTACCTCTCTCTGTTCTCCGGCAATCCGGCCACACGGAGCGGAACAGGTGGCTCCGGCCACACCCCTTCAAGGCCGACACCTCGAGAAACCCCCCCCTTCTTGCTCGAGCTGTTTAATCGGACCACCACCACCATAGTTGGGTGGTGGTGATGTGCGGCGACGTTACAGAGAGAGAGACCGAGGAAGAGAGAGAGAGAACCCGGGGTGGCGGTGGTTCTTCACGGCGGCGACTGTAGCCGTCGGAAACGACGGCGGCTGAGGATTTCGGAGGTGGTGATGGTTTTCGATGATGTTGACGGCGACAACAGCCATGGTCGAGTCTCAGCTCGTGTTCGGTTCAAGTTTGCTCCGGGTATTTCAAGTGAGTTTCCGGTTTGATTTTGGTTCGGGTATAGTTCAGTCGAATCGTGTCAGATTCGGGTTCGGGTGCGGTCCAGTCAAAGGCAGTCAACAATGGCTCGGGTTTTGCTCGGTTCAGTTGACTCGGGTCAAACCGAGTCAACTCAGTCACTCAGGTCAAATCGGACGGGTCCGGGTCAAAACAGTCAAGGTCAGACGTGGCTTCGGGTTTCGATCAACGGTTCGGGTCAGATTTGGAAGCGTTTCGGGTCGACTCGGTCGGACCGAGTCAACTCGGGTCAACTCAGTCAAGCGACTCGACCGAAGGACTTGGAATATTGTAGAATGCACGCTAGCGAGCCTCATTTTGGAAACGACATCACGGAGTCGTAATTAGCTAGCTTTGCACATGGAAATTCAGGTGAGTTCATAACCCCACTTTTGACGGCTTTACATTTTTTTGTAAATGTTTTCGGGGTGGAAAGACATGCACGTTTTGCAAAAACAAACAAAGTTTAGAACAAACGCAAAACTCGTATTTCTAAATCATATTACGAAGGGATTTCGAGGAACGCAAATGATTTACAAAATGTTATACTAAACATACCGGTTTTTACAAAACAAATGCTTATTTTCGAAATGTGAATGATATTCGGCCAGGGTGACCGGGAATCTGGTCAGGGTGACCAGGAATCTGGTCAGGGTGACCAGGGATCTGGTCAGGGTGACTAGGAATTTTTATACAAGTTACTTAGAGGTGTATGCGAGACCCGTCACATTTCTCATTTTGTTACTTAGAGGTGTATGCGAGACCCGTCACACTTCTCAGAAATGTATGCGAGACCCGTCACATTTCTCATTTTGTTACTTAGAGGTGTATGCGAGACCCGTCACACTTCTCAGAAATGTATGCGAGACCCGTCACATTTCTCATTTTGTTACTTAGAGGTGTATGCGAGACCCGTCACATTTCTCATTTTGTTGCTTAGAAGTGTAAGCGAGACCCGTCACACTTCTCATTTTGTTACAAGTATTACTCTTTTGATATAAAGACATATCGACAACCACTTTTGTTGAAACTTTAACTATATCACATTGACAATTTTTGCAAAACAAGGCTTCTTTTTCCTTATTTGCTACATACCAGGGATTTTATACTTCCGGAAATACTTGTTCATACAAATTAAATACCATGTTTTATACAAAATTCAAAGCATAGGATTATGTGGGTCAAAGTCAGGGTGGGCATTGACGGTTATACGAACATTACAAATACAAGACTTTACAAATACATGGTTTTTATGAACATACTGTGTTACAAACACAACGTTTCCATATAACTTGGCAAGAAAATGATTTTTAAATTCATTTTCTCAATACTATTTCAAAAACCGGTTATTCCAAAGATTTACTTCAAATCTTTCACAACTCAAAAGATTTATTTCAAATCTTTTACAAACAAACTATGAACTCGCTCAACATTATGTTGATTTTTCTCGCATGTTCTTTCTCAGGTTACTTTTCAAACAATGGAACGGTTGGAATAGGAGAACCATGTGGAGTCGAGTACTTAATGGGCGTTCAATTTCTAGAAGTCTAGCTTATTTTGCTTCCGCTGTGCAATGACGATACCAGTCCAGTCACGCCAATGCTCTGATAAATTCGGGGTGTGACAGATTGGTATCAGAGCTATGGGTTACAGCGAATTAGGTTTCTGTTGTGATACTTAGGCTCTAACCTTACTTTCCTCTGGGAACTTAGACTATTAAGACGTTGAATACATACAGAACGCCTAGTACTCGAATATGGTCTCCAACCGTTGCCGAAAATCAAACAGTCAAAATTTTGTTTTCAAACATACGCTATTGTGATGTTTTATACACGGTACACAAAACAATTACATACAGTACACAACACTCTGAGAGTTTAGGAAACATGCATTTAAGACCTTCGGAACAGGGAATTCAGCCGGGTGGCTGGGTCTGGTCGAGAGACCAGGGAGTCAGTCTGAGAGGCTGGGAGGATAGTCTAGTGGGACTAGGAGATTCAGTCTGAGAGGCTGGGAGGATAGTCTAGTGGGACTAGGAGATTCAGTCTGAGAGGCTGGGAGGATATACTAGTGGGACTAGGAGATTCAGTCTGAGAGGCTGGGAGGATAGTCTAGTGGGACTAGGAGATTCAGTCTGAGAGGCTGGGAGGATAGTCTAGTGGGACTAGGAAGTTCAGTCTGAGAGGCTGGGAGGATAGACTAGTGGGACTAAGGGAAATTACTTGATTGCTTATGGGTGACTAACATGTTTATCTGATTATATGATTGATTATTTGCGCATATGTGTGTTTTTTAAAGGTTATCACGTAGGAACCGCGAATATTAACTCGGGCACATATTATTATCCATATTGTCTGTGATATCTTAACTTCCTGAGCAGGCAGCCTACGCATAACAAAACGAGTGCACAAGAATACCTGCAACTCAATCTTTACGTCAACGGATGTCGGGGCACATCACGTTCTACGCGGAACGTAACGCTAGTGCACGGGTATATGTGAAACTTAAGCTATACATCAACGGAGGTTGAATCACGTCACATACGACTGTCGAGGCTAGGCCTTTGAGAAGGAACGATGGCGCAAAAATCTAACGACGACGCTAGATTCCTGTCAGCAGGAGAACTAACAATCAGGAAACGACAACTTGTCACGCGATCCTGCAACGACACGAATCACGCCAGGGAGAAGACGATTGTCTCCGCATTCCCCCCTACCTAACTACTGACAAGTACGATATGTTTGACATTCCATGGTAATGTCACCTAACAACCGGTCATCACACGCAACCCCAGGTAAAGTCCTCAAATTTCTTTTATTGAAATTTCGAATTTCACACTTACTGAGTAGATTTTCGTATCTCTACTCCTCTTAATGGTCATTGTATCACGATCATTTCTTTACAAGTTACATACATGGTTTTTCGTTGTAACCATGCCTAAAGTTTTCTTGTCAATACATATATTTATTGTCGGATTGCGCTAAAACCAAGTTCGATTGTTTGAACTTCTGCATTACACATACTCAATTCAAGATACCATATGATGTATTGGGAGCATCATATTCAAAATTCGTTTTAACAAGTGTTTCATTTGTTCCAAGTCGAAGTAAACTTGTTTGGCATTCGACTCCATTAAATTGTTGTTGATTTCGACACCTTGTGGTGGTGTTTTCACTAACTTGAAGCTTGTGCTAAACTCGTTTACACATCTCATACACGGATTTAATTATTGAATTGCTTTAAAATCCGCTTTGGTTTATCACATTACAACAGTCTTAATACAATAGTGTGTTAAGACAATGGTACACAAATTCATTTTATATTCCGGTGTACCTACTAACGTTTCTTTCATTATCAATCGAAAGTCTTGCAATATTCATTGCTCCTTCCTCTTCGATCGAAACAGTAATTCTTTGGTGTTCCATCTTCAATTGAAAATTCTTTGATGTTTGTTTGGAACAAACATTCATATTTACTTCATTACGCTTTCAATTGACTGCCTTTGACTGGACCGCACCCGAACTTGAAGCTGTGATATTGTCTATTACTAGCATCATCTTCAATTGAAAGTTATCACCAGTCAAAGGTGGAATCCCACAATTGGGCGTTGATAGTGGAAATAAGATGAGCAAGTTATGATACTAAGGAAGAAGTCCTAATGTGATCTAAGGGCACGTTAAACTAAGGCAGGCATAAATAATGACCATTTTACATTATGAAGCTGTGATATTGTCTATTACTAACATCAAAATAATAGACTTAGCTAAAAAATTCTACTTAAACGAAGACAAAACAGCTTTGGCCAGAAGTGTAATCATTTAAGCATATGTGCAAAGTGGTTGTAACAAATCAGCTTTGGCCAGAAATTGAAACAATCACTTTAGTTATGCACTTGTTGAGTATGCCATCTATGAATGCATTAAATCAGCTTTGGCCAGAAATTAAGACATTCATGCTTATGATGCACACACAACATAACTTTCATAATACTTGAACGATAAGTAGATGTGTCAAGTCAGCTTTGGCCAGAAATGATACATCAAAAGCTCATTCAAGTTAAGCTATTCTGGTTTTGCAAAACATTATCTGATTCTGATTAATTAACTAAGTAAATTACAAAACCATTTATTTAATAGCAAAATTTTTAGTTCACATTAAACAACTTAAAAATAATGAGGTTTCGAGTCACAGCCTTGTTGTCTCGAGTCGAGACCTTTGTCTCGAGTGATGATCTAATGGTCTCGATTCATGAACTAATGGTCTCGAGTCGAGATCTAATGGTCTCGAGTCGAGACCTCTGTCTCGAGTTGTGAGGGTTTAAGCCCTTAGTCGAATCCTCAGTGGTCTCGAGTTGACACGTTATGGTTTCGAGTCGAGACCTTTGTCTCGAGTTGTAAACTTTTGAGAGCCCTTATGATTTCGAGTCGAGACCTTGTGGTCTCGAGTCGAGATCTTGGTCTCGAGTCGAAACCCGATGGTCTCGAGTCCACTGTTAATAGCTGTTTATTGTGATAACATAACTGAAATTCGAAATCTAAGGGATTATGTGATAATGTTTCCTATTTCAGTGCTGATCTAATTTTTACCAAATATTTCGAAAATCATAATCTGTTTATCTAATAACAGTTTTCGAAAATTTTTAGAGGACAAAATCATATCAAAACAGGAAAAAACACTTCATAATCCGAATCATATTCCAAATCATAACAGAATTTTCGAATTTTCTAAGAACATGCGATGAACCCTAAACATAAAAATAAAATTCTGGAACCCGAAACCTGAAACTTTTAAGACTTCTAAACAGATTTCGGTTGTAAAAACATAAACCCATTTGATTTCGAGTGAATACATAATTAATCTTTTACGAAAACAGTGGTCTCGAGTCGTCCTTTATGACTCGAAAATTTGCTGCTAGTTTATTAAGTTATCAAAAATTCCGTTTTCCAGATTTCTATCCCAGAATTGATGGATACGAAAACAGAACTGACTAATCAACATATGCTCTGATACCACATGTTGGTTCAGTTCTGTTTGTACATGAAGGAAAACATTAAAACATACCTGTCACAGCAGAAAGTGCAGTGGAGAATCCAGTAATGGAGTTCGACATGCTTGTGATCGTGATCTGGTTCCTCCTTAGGGTGCTGACTGATGATGGGGACTTAGAAATCGAATAGGGGATTCGATTAGGAGAGGAGGTCGAATTATTGATGTTATGGCTAATGGGTTGTGTCTAATGTGTAACTGAGTAACCCCTTAACCTCCACTTAATTCTCCTTATATAAGCACCGGAGGAAACCTAATTAGTTAATAAGAGTAATATGGTCCATCAACAATTGCCAACTAATTATTTAATAGGTTATTATATATTTTGATCTATATTATGTAAATGATTATAATGGCTATAGATTAAATATTGTTACATAATATATTTAATCTTACAATAACTTGATATGCGTTATGTTACAAACTTAAAACAGATTGTGTTCTATTTAGTTACTTTTATATGATTAGTATAGTCATTAATTTAATTCTAATAAATATATTGATTTTGAAAATGATTCTTCGTTCTTTAGAGCTTAAAACCAGTTTCATATTTGTTTTGGTAATGGATATAATTGATATAGTTCTTCGTTCTTTAGAGCTGGTACCACTAAGTGCCCTACACCACCTGCTTTGTTTTTTCTTGATTCCGTGCTTACTCATGAACTGTATTGCCATAATGTCATTTTAGCTGACTCAGCAGCAGCTTCGGTTTGGCTGGAGCTGACAGTGGTGGTTGTGGTGATGGCTGGAGGTGGCAGAGGTGGCAGTGGTGGCAGTCGTTGGAGAAGATGACCGGAGTTGCAGATTTCCGGTGACGAAAGTAGTGGTGGTGTTATATATGAAAAGGGATATTAAGTTGTGGTGGTGGCTGGAGGTGGCAGTGGTGATTGTGGTGGTGAATGGCGGTGGTAGTGGTGGCAGGGGGTAATATCACAGAGTGCACAAAAACACAGGGGGTACTATGAAAGGGCATTATAGTCATTTCAAGTTATAGTCAACAGATTAGTCAACAAATTTGAGGGCGGAGGGTAAGGTTGCAACATAACAACAAACAGTGGGGGGTAAAATTGCAATTATTTCCTTAGGGGGGTAAGGGTGCCAATCACCCCTAACCACAGGGTGTAAAATTGCAGTTTACTCAAAATAATATTATCAAATATATATTTCATAACAATTATTTGTCACATGAACCTACTAAAATAAGTCACTAATAGATAATGGTTGATGAAAAATAAAAATATAAGATATTAAAAAACATTTCCGATATATAATAATAACAATAATAATAATACTAAAAAATTAAAAGTAAACCATAAAAATTATTTTATACTTTAATAATACTATAAGAAAGAAAACTAAAATATATAACATACAATAAAACTTCTAATATAACATACAATAAAAACTTCTAATAGTTTTCATGTGAAAGAAATCATATTTGATAAATGGGGGTAACTTAATGTATAGTGACGTACAAAGCGATTACGCATAAATTAAAAATTACGCATGAATGAAATCAAAATTACGCATAGAAATTAACGTATGAAGGTAATAGTTAGATGGAAGTGGAATTACGGAAGGTTTTAGATTCAAGTCCCACAATCGACAGAAACATAAGAAATTTGTTGTTTAAAAAAAACTTTTTTAGAGTCCGTTTGATTCACGTAATTAGATGGAAATGGAACTGAAATTAGAATTAATTCTAACAAACTATGTGTTTAATAGGTGAATCGAAGGAACTGAAATTAGAACGTTTTCTCTCAATAAAAGAAAACTAAGGGGCTGTTTGACAATTTCTAAATGGTTAAGTGCCGAACCAGTAAGAGCTCTGAACTATTAAGTGCTAAACCAATAAGAGGTCTGAACCATTAAGAGATAGTATAATGCTTAACTGTTGAGGCAAATGTCTGACCAACTCAGATTAGAGGTCTTAATCATTCAGACTCAGTATAATGCTTAATCATTCAGAGGCAAATGTCTAAACCATTCAGACATTTGCTCGCGAAACAAACAATCTGAACTATTAAGTACTTCAAGGGATGGCGGCGCAGTTTGTTGCTCGTCTACCTGCTATTCTTATGTAATTTGCCCAAATTATTGGAATGAAATATAAGAATCTTCTTATAAAAAAAAAATTCAATTTCAAATTCCAATATGAATTCATTTCCTATACATTCAGAAATAATATGTTAACTAGTGTTGAGCCCCCCGCGTTGCGGGGCGGGGGGCGTAAACCGTGCTAAGTAGCAACTGAATGACGATCAAAACCATGGAAAAAACGTAAAACAAAAAAACGAACTTTGTACACTTAGTGACTCATGTAACGTAAAAATAAGCACGTAAAACTCGAGGAAGTAAAAATGATATTTTACAAAAGTTTTAGATAAGTGTTAATGTTGAAAGTTAAACACAAAAACATAAAATAAAAAAAAAATAAAAAAAGAAGGAAAGATCTACTCAAAATAATTACCATTATGTTAAAAGGAAAGAATGAAAACAAAAATATAAGCATTAAAAAAATACAGGAAGCTACTGTAGTAGCCGCAAAAAAAAAAAAAAAAAAAAAAAAGAGACAAAACACTATTCACTACTGTTCATTAGCATGTTGTGAATTAAAACAGAAAGTTACTGTAGCAGCCGAAAAAAAAAACACTATTCACCACTGTTCATTAGCATGTTGCATTAAAACAAAAAGTTACTGTAGCAGCCGCAAAAAAAAAAAAAAAAAAACCAAACACAAAAGACAAAACACTATTCACCACTGTTCATTAGCATGTTGTGAATTAATACATACTAGTTGATGCTCCGCCCGCGTTGCGGGGCGATAGCCGAATAATTATCAATCAATAAAAAAAACACTACTATAATTTTGCTAGGAAATAAAAAATAAAACGATATTTTTCGGATCAGGGCAAAACTGTAATTTTTCAGGACTAATGAGCGAGTGTTAGGCGGCTCCTTGACACGAAAAAAAAATTAAATCGAGTCAACCAATTAAAAAAAATGTTTTATACTTTTGCTAAAAAAACTAAAACGATTGGGTAAACGTAATTTTCAACTGATGGCGAAATCATAATTTTAATTCCGGAATAAAATCGTAAATTAAATGGACCAATGGGGGAGTGCCAGGAATCTGCCGGCATAACTGTAATTTTACATTGGGGTCAAAATTGTAGTTTCACCAGGAAAACAAACAAAAATGATGGAGAAAATGTAAATATAAGTTGAGGGCAAAATCGTAACTTGGCTGTGAGAAAAAAAAAACTAATGGCAAAACTATAAATTTATACGGGGCAAAATCGTAATTTTGAACTGAGGGCAAAATTGGATTTTTAGCTGGGAACAAAAGCGTTAATTTATTTTTAAGTGGGGGTAAAAACATAACTTTGAACTGATGGCAAATTCGTAATTATAAGGGGAAAAAAACTAATGGCAAAACTGTAAATTGAAACGGGGCAAAGTCGTAATTTTTAACCGGGGGCAAAATTGAAATTTTTAGTTGGGAGTAAAAACGTAAATTTATTTTTAAGTGGGGGCAAAAACATAATTTTGAACTGATGGCAAAATCGTAAATTTAAAGAGGGATAAAATCGTAAATTTGTTGGGCCAAAAGGGGAATGCCGGACTGCCAGGCACTATTTCCCCTACCGCCCATTTAGCCCAATTGAAGGCAAACACCATTGCCGCTATTTGGTTTTGTAGATATTGAATTAGATGTTTGATTAGTTATATGAAACTATTATAACAAAGAGAAAAAGGAAAAGACAAAGTCAAATGATCCCTCAACATCCGGATGTCATCAATTAATAGATATATACAATATGAATATGAATTTCTCTATGAACTGTTTACAATCGGAGTTTATACGGAGCTTTCACGACGGGAGAGACAATCATGCAATAGATGATTGCACCAGGTAGGCAGGCAGGCTTTCTGTACATTGGAATGCAATAAGTTTCATGATAATGCTGAATAATATCCTAATTCTATCCCAACATTGTTTTCAATTCGAACCGCATTAGTGTTTTGATCTCAATTATTATTATATGATGATATATGCATTTTGTTGTTTGCAATGTCAGCCCTAATTTGGATGATGATAGCCGCTTAAAATTGATCACAAATTTCTAATGTTTGTTAAGAAAACTTTTGTTAATTTTAACCTAGCAATGTGCAAATACATTTTGTATATGTACTTATGCTAGCATTGGTTCTTTTTCTTTCTTTCCGGTTAGCATGAGTTAATTTGAATTTTGAACCTAGCAATGTGCAAATACATTTCGAAGAAGAAAGTTGACAAAGGCATGCTTTTATGAGTTACGTATGCCTACCAACTATGAATAAATTATACATTGTTGTGCAAATACATCGAGCCGGGGGTCTGGAAGCAGCCTCTCTATTACTACGGGGTAGAGGTAAGGCTGTCTACATCTACCCTCCTCAGACCCTACCTTAGCTTTGCTATTGGTGGGATTTACTGAGTATGATGATGATGATGATGATGATGTTGTAATATATTATCCTAGATATTGCATCCGAAAGCTATAGGACACTACTTTTGGATATATAGATTAAGAACAAAATTTTGCTTTTTGTTGATGATTGAGGTGATTTTGGTTTGGGTTTAAATTGTTACTGCAGAAGATGAAAAGAAAGCTCAAAATTTGTAATAAGCGAGTCACGCCTTTGGTGATATGTCATTGTACTACTGTTTGTTATAGGAAACTGATTGAAGATACAGTCGATGGGAATTGGTAGCTTAGAATTTAATTAATAAGTTGGACGAGTAAAATGATAGGAGTTGGACCAGTACTAGGATGGGGCTTTTTAACGGCTCTTTAACCGATTAAAAGGAGATATGGATATTTATAGAATATTTGGTGGCATGTTACTTGTATGAAGTAAACATTGCATTCTGCATATGGAACTTTCTGTTGTTCCAACTTTTGTAGTTCAGTTTTGGCTCATATGGGCCTTTAAAATGATCAATTTCTCTTATCAAGAAAGATTATTTTATGAGCGAAAATCAGAAAGACTGAATGAGACAAAAGTAAACACGGGGACATTGGATAATATGCTAATCGATCATTAAAATATAAGTTGATCACTGAACTAATTATTACGTTTAGAAGATTGACTGATGCTAATTATTTGACTAGTAGTATGCCTGCCTTTCATAACTATAAGTCTACAAGGCAGTGACATTAAAATGATTTGTAATATATTCTAATCATTATTGTATTTCTTAACCGTAATACATGCATTGAACATGATCTTTGCCCCGACTTCTTCTGATGCTTGTTTATATTATACCTGACGTACTATCTTTCACGTAATTTTCAACGTGTCAATATACTTGCCTTTTGATATAGATTTATCAGAAATGTAATCAAGAAATCCCCCAAAGCTCCCTTCTCTATACGCAACAGGGTGTTGCTCATCAACTAGCTCCGGTGCGGGTCCTACTTTTTTCTCTATATGCATACTGTGTAAACTCGCAATTGAAAACCGCTTCCTCTGCATGTTGAGAATTGCCCTATGTGGGACACTCTTGTATCTACCATTGCTAATCACTTCAAGTTGATCTCCCAACTGAACTATTAAGGCACCTTGAATAAACGGAACAGGGTGCCATTTTTTGTCACGGTCCATGATTTCAAGTCCTTGATGGCTTTGGTTTAGGATGGTTATTGTACCAAAATCGGTGTGAGGTGGCATCCCTAGTGCAAGATCTGGTTTCGGGCAAGATGGGTAGCAGTTCACAGTCATCACTTGAGAACCGTCTTCAATGTCATCATGTAAGTAATTCGCATTCAAGCCTAGGCTTTCAAGAACCACTTCCATTAACTGCTTTTGTAACACCTGCACCGCCTTTGCATAGTTTCCCATTTTCTCTCTGTATGAAATATAGTAAATTAGTAATCCAAAGTTAAATTTTGTCATGTTTGGTGAAACTTGAAAGACGAATATAAATTGATATTTTTATTTACTTGTAAGTTGGAGGATTGGATGGCCATAAATGGATCCAGTCTGATATGGGATTAGCATAATGCTTGATGAAGTCTCTCCAGTAGAACACTTTATCCGTCCCGTGATTCACGCTAGTGCCATATCTTACAGGCTCATGAACATCGGTCGAAGCAAAACGTGTCTTCTCATCACTTGGCAAATTAAAGAAATCTTCAGCAGCGTCTAGGGCGTCTTTCATCACCGAAGTAGGAATCCCATGGTTTATTACCTTCAAATACACATTTGTCTTTATCTAAGCAAAATAATATCATCGGCATCATCATACTCAGTAAATCCCACCAATAGCAAAGCTAAGGTAGGGTCTAAGGAGGGTAAGATGTAGACAACCTTACCTCTACACCGTAGGAATAGAGAGGCTACTTCCAGTGAGACCCCCGACTCAATAAAAGTTATAGACAGCCTTACCTCTAAGCAAAATAATATATATAACATAATTGTATGCATGCACACTATATCTACGTCGAAAGTTATTATCGACTAATATTAAAAGTTAAAACTGATATAAATCTAGCCCGCCTTGTTACTTTAGCTAAAATTGTAATATGAGACGTGAAATTTCAAGACATATATTATATATAGCTTGGAAATGCATATAAACAAAGCAAATAAATCATCTTTTTATACCAATGTATGTATAGTTTATTCTTAAAAGCACACCTGAAAGTAGCCAAGTTGGTTGCAGGCCGTACGCACTTCATTGATTATTCGGGACCTGTGTGCAGGGTGGTTCATCTTGGAAAGGTCAATGACCGGGTGGTTGTTAGAAATTTGGTCAACACGGCTAGGATTTGGTCTTTGGAAAGGAGGAAGAACGTACCGTTCAGGTATATTGTTTTGGTATTTTTGGATAAGTGCCATGACACTAGTAAATGAACTATTTGATTTTTCTCTCTTTATTCCCATTCTTCCTCTTTTTCTCAAAGATAAAAATTTGAAGATTTGGGAATTTTGCTTCGAATCTTGTCTATTTATAAGCTATAAAAAGTTTGAAAATGACTACATGTAACTATAATAAAGTTTATGGTTGTATACTATCTATGTTCAAGTACTATGAATGTCAAAGCAGAATGTATATTATGTATTTAGGGGGAAGTGCCCTAGTCAACTTGTATTTGGTCCGGTGGGGACCAACTGTTTATACTTACGCTATTCATACTCCGCCTCTACCCGTTTTGCAGTGTTCTCACACTGAATTTGTTATGGTTAATATATCTCAATCATGTTACCTAAATTGCACTTATATATATAATCCCATGTTTAGCTTAATTAAGTCAGTTCACGGGTCAGTTGCATCTCATTGTGATCTTTTGGGTCTTCTTTCGATATAGCATTTCTGTATCCTGTTGATTCGTTGATCGGTAAATACTAAATAGTAAAATTGACTTTTTGCAGGAATAATCAAGTAATCAATGTGTCCATGACAAGGTCATATGTTTAGTCAAAGTTGTAAAATATCCCTGGTGGTGTTTAACAAACTGCAGGAAAAAGCAATTGAATTTCAGTTAAGTGTTTCTCCTTTTCGTTATTTTTTCGTGTCAATAAATGCAAATATTTGCGTGTGCGATAACTAACTAACTAACTAACTAACTAACTAACTAACTGACTGACTGACTTGACTGTTTTATGTTATTGCAAAGCTGGGAAAGGAATGATATGGGGGTGGCACATCACTTTACAGTTTTTGCAAGTAACATGATACATTTTTTTAAAACTTCAAGTTTTATTTTGAATTAAGAATTTTTTAATCAATAGTTGCAAACCATTTGCATTATTTATTATTATCTTCATATCTTCTTAGACATGTTGCAAACCAATTGCAAACCATTGAATCTGAATTATCACTTTATCAGACTTTTGGAGATATTTGCAGAAACAACCCCAAACTATATAAACATGTTTTGCAACTATAGTCAAGTAGTCAACAACTAAAGGGTAAAATGGTAAAGTCAACAACCAAAGGTAAAATATTCCTTTTCCTAATTAAGACCCTTTTTACAAAGAATGACTAGTTATGTGTTAACTGATTTTTTTTTTAGAATGCAACCTTTTCTTTTGATGAATTTTAAACTTTTATGATCAAACTGAAAATTCAAAATTTATTGGGGGTGTTTTTATATGTTTTGGAATACCAAGGGTATAAAATGTAATTCACATATAACACTCTAAGTGGTTCATTGTTTTTGACATTTTGTTCCAACTTGAAAAAGAAATTATATTTATCCATTTCCTTATCCATATAATGAACAACGGTTCGTCCAAATAAAAGCCACAAGGCTGAAATTCCTAAAGCAACAGCAACATGTATGCATGCTTTTGAGGCTCATACAACACCAACATGTCAGTTTTCTTTTTCTTTTGATTTCAGTTTTTTTTTTAATTATTTATTTATTTAACTAGTCATCATTCAATGTAAAAGGGTCTTAATTACATATAAGACCATGACAATAATCGATTATACCGACTGGACTGGTTGGACATTACATTAATATCGAAACATGTATACGAAATTATTGTTTATATAACCACTAAGCTTGAATTTGAAACATTAAATATTTACAACGACACTCGAACTCAACAAAAACTCTTTGTATGAGCTCATCTTAATCTCAAACAAGTCGATAATAGCGGTAAAAACCTTTGGATCCAATATTACAAATAAAATGATCAACACAGGTTGCAGTTCAAATGGACCCGATTATAAGGCTAGAGAAGATGTAGTAGTGTAGTACCTATATCATCCGTATGACATTTAAATAGAAAAATTAATAACAAAATCTAACAAATTCAAATGATACAGTAGATAGCTAACAAAATCCCATAAACAGTTTTTCCTAAAATCAATAAAAAAGAAACAGACAAAAAATAAATTATTAAAGTGAAACCATACAAGGAAAAAGACCAAAAGGTGATAAGGCAATCAGTTATGGGTTAGTGAATGTGAAAAATAATGCAGCCAAGTAGGCAGGAGTGCATTCACCCCTCACACTTATTAAGGTGTGTAAATGCTTATGTGAATGTGAGCCAATTTTTTTATTAGTTATTGTCATTTATTTTTTATGCATATATTTTAAATAAATATTTTTAAACACTTATTTATCAAAAAAACATAAACAAAATAGTAATAGTATTTTTGTAAACACTACAAAGTAAAAAAAACCACTATACAACTTCAAATTTAATAGACAAATAAGATGAATCCGAAGATGACAGACGAGGATGATGACAACTCCATTATATAAAAGAAAAATGAAGAGTGATTAAAGAAAATTTTGAAAGTAAGAATGGTATTTATAGGATTGAACGTTGTATGATATTTATTAGGATGAAATTAAAACTAGTATAAAAGTTGTATGATATTTTTAGGATTAAATTAAAATTAAAACTATTTTTTAAGAAAACTGGTCGTTGCGCGCAACTCTCTTCCCTCACCCCATGCATCAACGCCCGTTACCAAGCTCACAAAAGGAGCAGCCACACCCCGCTCATGCCCACTTGATCATAACGCCAGCCAAACATAGAATTTTACTTAGACCACCCGTAGTGGGGCGGTATTTTTTTTAAAAATCCAAAAAAAACGCCCCCCCCCCCCCCACCCCAATTACATAGGGCGTTTTGGGGCGGTATTTTTGAAAAAAAATTTGTTTGGCGTGTTTATTAAAACGCCTAAAATGGATTGTGATGGGTTGACTGGGATTTGACTGGCCAATGGGAAATTAGTTTGCTTTTTTTTTGTTTAATGATTGGAAGGGACATTATTTGGGCATTATTCCCACTACGCCACTTTTGCAATAACGCCCCATGCTGACTGGACTGTCACGTGTCGGATAATGCCCCATGGTGATGTCATTATTTTTCTTAACCACTACACATACACATGTTCTTATATGTTCAAATAGAGAATAATGAGTAGTGTGATGCATGAACATCTAATGTCCAATAACTAATGTTGACTTATAAAATCAAACTTAAAGATGTGGGATGGGTGACGACTAACGAGTAGTATTAAGGGGCTATTTGTTTAGTTCTTAATGGTGTTTTTAATGGTTTAGACCTCTTACTGGTTCAGCACTTAGTGGTTCAGACTGTTTGTTTCGCAAACAAATGTCTGAATGGTTCAGATATTTGTCTCTAAATGGTTAAGCATTAATGAGGCTCTTAATGGTTCAGACATCTTACTAGTCCAGACTGTTTGTTTCACGAGCAGATGTCTGAATGGTTAAGACATTTGCCTCTGAATGGTTAAGATTTTTACAGAGTCTGAATCGTTAAGACCTCTAATCTGAATTGGTCAGACATTTGCCACTGAACGGTTAAACATTATACATGTTCTTAATGGTTCAGACATCTTACTGGTTCAACACTTAATGTTTCAGATCTCTTACTGGTTCAGCACTTAACCATTCAGATGTTGCCAAACAGCCCCTAAGTCTGAATGATTAAGACCTCTAATTTGAAATGGTCAGACACTTGTCTCTGAACGTTTAAGCATTATACTGGCTTATAATGCTTCAGACCTCTTACTGGTTCAATACTTAATGGTTCAGATCTCTTACTGGTTCAGCACTTAACCATTTAGATGTTGCCAAACAGCCCCCAAGATTGTAAGACTATGGGGGTGGGAGCTTGGGTTGGGGCCTTGGGGGCATTGCTCGACACGTGGGGAGTGTGGGGGCTCCACCAGACCACCCCAAAAAAGTTGTGGAAGCGGCGTGGTCAGACGGTGTTGGGGTGCCATGTTGGTTTTTTTTATATAGTTTTTATTTATATAATAAAACACAAACTTATATTAATTTTAAAAAAAAGTTACATAACATCCGAAATTTTTTAAAAAACCTACTTATTAAATCCTAAAAAAACTAAAAAAAAGCAGTTACTAAATCCTAAAAAAAAAAATTACAGAGTTGGGGAACCCACTTAAATTCCGAATTTCCATCGTGCCTCCACTCGATTGTCGCCCGCAGGGTCACAGACGAAATAAACTTTAAACCGATCCAGCTTCGGTTTGAGTTCACGCCACTTGTGTTGTCAGACCTTTAAATTGTGACAAGCGTTCCCAACGTGTTGTTGGTATTGTTGGAACGTTTGTCCCCAATATGCAGTTTGACCGCGTTATAGCATACGTTATGCATCGACGATCGATGTCACAAGTGCGATCTTCTCCTCCTCCGTCCAATGCACCATGTTCGGTTTTTTGATGTGGGTTTGGTTGAAAAAGGACGTGGGATTAGTTGAAGAAGATTTGTAAATATTTGTGGAAAAAACGAAGTTTGGGATGGGTATTTATAGGTAAAAAATTGTGTTTTTTTTTTAATTTGATTTTTACTTCAAATCCGCCATCCTAACGGGTATGGCAAACGACTACCCCAAACAGTCATATGCCACTAGCCAATACAAGCCAGCAACCTTAGACCGCCCCCGCCCAACGTCAGGCTTCAAAGCCACGCTAGCGAGGCAACGCCATGGCTAACGCTGGCACGGTGTGAGTTAGCCAGCATTGCCTGGCATCCCTCGTCCCAACCAACGCCCCACACCCACTAGTCTAAAAAAGACACCATTAATTAAAATTACAAGGAACCCATAGCTTGAATGATAATTATTTCCAAGAATTATATTATTTCCGATAAAAATAAAAGTACACACACGTTATCAAACACATTCAACAGGTAGATTAGAACCCGGTAATTTCTTGATTTTCAATTTACCAAAAAACCCCACATAAACTTGAAACAAAGTTACAAAACATTAGATTAATTCCCTTTATACATACGAAATAGGATTAGGTAAATCCCTTTCAACCACCAAAAAGACCAACTCGTAATTTACTTGAAAATGATGTTTTCTTTATCGTCATATAACTTCCCAAAAGATAAAGTTCACCAAATGTGTTCTCTTTGTTGATGTGTGAGGGTGAAGAGTGAGGTGAAAATTCGCTTCTTTTTTCTATTTTTAGTTTTGCGCGGTTAGTCCTCGTAAAGATTATATTTAAGCCATAAGACTATCTCCAATGCATTCATTGGAGGGATGCCCTTATAAGCCCTTGAAGATCCTTACCATTGGAGTGCATCTATCCTAACATGCCCTTAGGTTAGATGCCCTTGCACAAGGGCATGGGTTTGCCTCGGTTCATGCGATGAGGTGGGCCTAAAGTAAAAAAAAAAGAAATGTTTTATTTAAATATTGCGTGTAATGGATAGGTGATGAGGTGGAAATTAAGAAGTGTAAGGATATTTGTAGGGTTGGAGATGAAATTGAGGTTTTTAAGGATTTGTAAGGATATTATGTGGCAGCTAAGGACGTCTAAGGACGCGTTTAGCATTGGAGATAGTCTAACAACCCAAACCTTACACTAAAATCCAAATAAACTCTGTCTATATGGCCCCCTTAAATAGATCTTCTTTAATTTGTGATAGAGTAAAATGTTAAAATGGTTTATGAGTTTAGGCCACTTTTGCTACTTCGATCCAAAAATGAAACGTTTTGTATCTGGGTCCCTAAGGTTTCATTTTTGTTGTCATTTTCATCCAATTGATAACCCGGGTTAGAATTTCCCGTTAACTACTCCCATTTTTTTCGGTTTCCTCATTTAAATGAAGGGTATAATCATCATTTTATGCCATTATGTAATTTAATTAAATGAGAAAAACGACAAAAAGGGAGAAATTAACAAAAAATTCTAACCCAGTCTGCCAATCGGATGAAAATGAAAACAAAAATGAAACCTTAGGACCCAGATACAAAAAGTTCTATTTTTGAACTAAAGTGGCAAAATCGACCTAAACTCAACGACCATTTCGGCATTTTAGCATTCATAGGTGAAAACTAGAGCGGTCCGGGGTTCCTTTGACTCTGCATCATACAACATTTTCTATTAATAAGGGTATCTAATTATATCGTTGCTTTGTTGACCATTGTTGAAACCATAGTTATCAAAAGCGAGCGCTTTTGGCGCCTAGGCGCTTTTTCTGGGCGACTCGCATTTACTGCGCTTATAGTTCCTAGGTAATAATAGCGCAGCTTATTTCATCCCATGCGTATTTAATTCCGGCGACGGTGCTGCTTTCAGCCGGAAACCAGGAAGAAGGGGGAAGAAGAAGAAGAGAGCGGCTGCGTTCATGAGTGTGTTAGGCTTTTAGGGTTTTAAATAAGTTTAGGTATTTAACCATTTAACCCCTCTATCTTTCCCTAGTTTATATTCAGTCCCTAAAACTTGTATTTTTTTACTTAAAAAGTGTAAAACTCGTTTGTGTATTTAAACATTTAACCCCTTGTACCTTCAGTAGTTTACATTTGGTCCTTAAACTTTTTAATTTATACATAAAAAGTATAAAATTAACATTATAAATACATATATAAATTATAAATAGTTGTTTTTTATTTTTTGAATTATCTACTACCTTATCGCTTTTTTTTTCTCGGGCGCACGCTTTATTTGCGCCTATCGCCTAGGCCCTAATCAGTGCCTATGCGCCTAGAGTGCGCTTCGCGCCTTTGATAACTATGGTTGAAACAAATGTAAAAACAACACTGATGTATTAGAACTAATTAATATGTGTTAAATATATTGCACGACTAAAAAAACTAGAGTTAATTAATACCTTTTACATATTATACAAACCCATATAAATATAACTCAAAATTATATATAAACAAGTAGAAATTACATATATGGTTTTTTGGGCCAATAACTTTCAGTTTTCATGTGGGACGAGGGAGGGAGTTGGAAGCATTAGGTAAGAGTTAGTAGCACGGATGCATGAATTCGTCAAATATTCCATCTACCACATACAATATATGAAAATTTATATGATTAATATTTCGTTTATGTGCCTATATAATAACATGTTCTTCACCACTTTGTCACAAGAAAAATACTTTCACTACATAATTGACATTCAAAAACCAAACTATGGCAATTGCTGCATATTTTCTTATTTCGATATTAGGCGTCGCAGCACGATCAGCGTATGCAGTGCAACATATCGTCGGTGATAGCAACGGCTGGACCAATTTCGGAGATTATACTACGTGGGCTGCTAGTAAAACGTTCAACGTCGGGGACACGCTTTGTGAGTATTCATAATCCACATTTAAAAAAAAACTACATGAAAAACATTAATTCGTCTATATGTGACATGTTTTTTTTTAATACCAAAAACATAATAAATTTTCGCAGTATAATCATAACTTTGTGATGATTTATGTTGGGCAGTGTTCAACTACGGTAGTAGCCATGGTGTGGATGTTGTATCTAAATCCGATTATGACAACTGCGCTACGGGTAATGCCATCGACTCCTACACTAGCGGACCAACCACTGTTAAACTAACACAACCAGGGCCAATGTATTTTGCTTGCCCATCATTTGGTCACTGTAGTACGGGGATGAAACTCGCGATCAACGTGGTATCTCAAAGCTCCAACACGCCGACCACTCCCACCCCTAGCAACGGTAGCAATTCATCGCCACCGTCTACCTCTACCACTAGCCCATCTACACCATCAACTTCAAACCCCACCAAGGATGCTGGTTCAGGTTCAGCCGATCGTGCAAACATGATAGTGGTCGGGCTTTCTTTGATTTTGGCACCGTTGGTTGTGTTCATGTGCTAGGAAAGAGGCAGTGCAGTGCTTATTGTTATGTGCTTATTGTCCAAATTTATTGCCTTTTAAATATTTACTTTCTGTTTCAATGAAAAATAACTGAAAATTAAAATATTTAATATGTTTATACAAGTAACTAGAGGAGGAAAAAAACCGATTTGTGTTGGGCAACCCGGAAACCAATATGGCAAAAAAACGAACCGAACGAACATGAACAAGACCTTGCGTGTTTGTTTGTTAAGAAATATATGTGTTTACGAACTGTTCATGAATAAATACCGAACGAGATTTTATTTTCTCCTAATTAACAGGTTCGTGTTTGTTTGTTAATTTTAGGTAACGTACAAAAACGAATGTTGATGAACACCAACTAATGTTCATGAGCACAAATGGAAACAGACGAACAAAACCAAACATTCATGGACAAACTATATAATACACCGACACTTATTAAATATTTTATTGGTTAGAATTTTGAATTATTTAAATAAAATAAAAAACTAAAAACACTAATGAACTATTGAACATAAACGAACACGTTACCGAACGTTCACAAACATGAATGAACGAACGCGGCTTCTGTTCATGTTCGTTTGTTTAATAAACGAACGAACACAAACGAACTTCCCGCCAAACGGTTCACGAATTGCTCGCTGAACGTTTGGTTTGTTTTCAGCCTTAGAAACCAACCCGGTAAAAAACGGTTTGACCCAAACTGGACTGTGTCCAACCGACCCGACGGTTTGGAATTTTGTGTTGAGAATCAGTTCCAACCCGAACTGATTCGAGCATGCCTAAAAAATTAATAAAAAAAATTGGTTTTGAGCCCGATCCAAATCAGTTTGGGTGGGTTGGGGTTTTCCACCCTAAAACCGTTCTTAACCCGAAATCGTTTGGGCCAAAATGATTTGAGACCAAACTAAAAAAACCGGGTAGGTTTGGGCCTAAACCGGGTTTTATACACCTCTACAAGTAACTGAAAATTGGGCTAGTTTTTGGCCTAGTCAAGGCTTTTTTTTTTGGTGAAAAGTAAAGCCCAAATATTAATATAGACCAATTCTTCATCACATTATTAAGCTAGCCAAACTTTTTTGTTTTTTTCTAATACTTGTAATATATTTTTTTTTTCTTTTTTTTTCTAATACTTGTAATATAATATTAACTGCCGTCGATACATAAAATCGTACCCAACAAGTCAACAACTTATTTTATTTGGCTAAAAAATAACATTTTTTTTTAATTTATAAAACACTAAGAAAATTAGAATTATTATTTGAAATAAAATCTTGAATTGATTAATAGATCGGCCAACCCCAATCACTTTTGTAGATGGACGTGATTGTTTCCTAAAAAGAGGAACAACTTTGTTTTTACCTCAATAATAGAATGCCCTATATGTTCTTCAATCATCATTTTCATTTTTCGAATCATACGTTTCAAATAATTCAATAAATTTCCTTGAGAGATCCTGAATTTTTTATAATAAGTCTACAAATTTCATTGAGATATCTAAAATTTATCATCATAATTTAATAATCTTACTTAGCAGTCGTTTTATGTTCCTGAACAACTTTTTTTGTTCATTTAATAAAACAAATGAAAACGATAAAAAACTAGATCATTTAATTATCGAATGAACATGAACACATATTCCGTTTGTTTAGATATGTTTGTGAACATTTTTATTTCCATTGGTATCTATTCAAATTTATTTATTACTATTACTAATTTAGAACCAAATTGACTATGATGTTAGAACTCTTCGTTTACAACTAGTGGCGAAACTTGACAATGAACATGGAGGGTCGAAAACGTATATACCTAAAAATTTCTATAGAACCGGGGGTCGAAAACGTATATACCCAAAAAATTCTATACGAAAACTGCATATATAACACTACTAAGCGAAAAGTTCGGAGGGTCACCCCCCCCTCGGCCCCTCTTAAGCTGCGCCCCTGTTTACAACCATCGGCTCATCAGTGAATTGACTAATTCAGATTTTATAATCTCCTTGGTTTTCATCCAATTCACTCATTTTCATATTTTAAATCCCCTTTAACCGCTTTTTTTAACGGCAAAATATTATAAACGGCTAGCCAAAAGCTAGCACAGAACGAAACAAATTAGACAAATAGAAGCGGATAATGTAACCAGTCTGTCCAGCTAACATTAATTTTCCTATCTCTATTCACAATCCACAGAAAAATAAAACATAAGAATGGAATAAAAAATTGCTTTCTTTTTGCCCATCGTTACTGCTAAAAAGCATGTCATTACGAGACCTCCAAATGACACATCAAAGCACTTAATCCCTAATTTGTTTATTTATGTTCATATGAGTGTCTTTATATTCATTTGCATTTGTTTACGTTTGTTTATCGAAGGAACACAGACATACTCATCTTCTTAAGAAACAAATACAGATAAGAAAATCCGTTTATTTAAATGTTGTTCGTATTAATCCGTTTCTTCAACTAAAATTAAATAAAGAAACACGAACAAACCTCATTCGTGGTCGTTGGATTCATGACGCCTTATCTAGCTATCTTAAAAATATCGTAATAATTAATTTTGATAAAACTTCAAACTATATTTCCCTTTTTCACTATAATTGCTACAACCTGTAATATAATATAAAGTGGAGTGTATTTTATATTGAAAGTGTATATCTATTTTTAATTAAAAAAAAAAAAAGCTCATATGGAGTTGTCATTTGGATTTTTCAACAATCTATTCACTTTTTAGTACCGTCACATAATAAATGGGAATTTCATGTTAGATTTTTCTACAGTTTTTCGTTGTAATGAAAGGTTTATTAAAAGTATAGTTATTTATTCTTCTTTTAGAAATAACGAATGTACGTGTTTGTATCACTGTATAATGTGGATGGTAAAAAATAAATCGTGAAATGAAAAAAAGTCAAATCATATATATGTGACCGATTTAAAAAAAAATAAAGTAATGATACCGATTTAAAAAAAAATAAAGTAATGATGAAACAACGGTTGGTAATTATTAGGGTATGTAATTATAAAATATTCAATAAAAAATTAGTTAATTAAATAGATTATGAATTAATTTATATATATGAACTTCGATTTACTATTTAAAAGAAAAACATATATCAATCAATAGACACAAACTAATAAAAATATGCTAAATTAGTGTTTTATTTAAGATAAGTTTTGTATTTAGTTGATTATGAAAATAGGGAAAAAATATCTTGTAAAAGTTTTGCATGTTTTGTTATTCGTTATATAGAGAGGAAAACATAATTAAAATATCATTTTCTTTTCTTTTTAGGTCATGATCTTTTAAATGATTTATTTATCTGTTTTCTAAAATGTAAAATATAGGAAACAGAGTAAACAATTTTACTTTATAATTAATTTAAACTAAAACTCAATTGACAGAGAATACTGTATCTTATAGTTCCTTTCAGAAACTATTAAGAACATAGTTACTTTATTATATATAAAATACTCTAAAGTTTAACCAATATAAAACATATATGTTCTCTTCAAGGGAAACATTAAAGTTACCTTTGTATATAGTCAACCCAAAACCACTTTTATCAAGCAATTTTGACAAAAAGGCTACAGCCAAAACTCCAAATAAGGATCCAACCGAAAAAGTTGATTGTTTGTAGGTTTTATACAATTTGTATGGAAAAATAAGGTTTAATACGATTTGTTATGTGTTTCTACAATTGTTTTATTTGTATATTCATATAAATAACAATTTATTTGTAAAACTTTTGTGTTACTCAACTATTGTAACACATAGATGAATACTCTTAAAGAATTTAATTAGACAAGTTTACAATTAGAGATAATCAACCCATTTAAAACACAATGTGTATGTGACATAATTTGTTACCTATCTCACTATACATTCAGCTATCACACGAATTATAAAAAATGATTATTCTGATACCTTAAATAATATATTTATCAAATAACTTATACGATATGACTTTTGACTTAAACACTAGTCCTATCATAGAGAGAATTTATCGTAGCAAATAGCATAGATGCCAACCTTTTTCTTTGTTCTTGAAGGGGTAAGGTCTCAAAAACCTAGCTCTAAGTGTTTAGGACCATACCACAACCGCATTCTTCTAACTCTCTTTAGACCTTGCGCGGCCGCGCACTGGTCCTACAAAGAAAAGTTAGAAAGAAAACAATAATCAACAACTGCGCACCAAAAGGAGAATAACAAATCCTTGTGCTTACCTCCATAGCAGACAGGATAAAAATCCTATCTATATACTTCCGCATAACTAATATCAAGACTTGGATATTATTAAACTTCTCTGTTGCCACAGAATTAACATAAAGAAGAGCCACACATGATTACAGTTGTGTTCTTCTAGAAGGCTCAATCGTGCACCTCCAAGTCGGTTATAACCGAATGGCCACGTGGCATCATCCCAGGCTCCCTTGAAGTCACGGTGATGACACGGAATTGAGGAGTGATCTTTACTTGCCCACTTTCCACGTGACAAAACCCCAACCGTTGATCAAAATCGCGATCCGTGTGCATACTCAAATCGTTAGCGATTAACGGGGGGAAAATAACCGCTTATGGAAAGGGCACTTTCCGTCAAGTTTTCATCAACGAGTTTTCCCGCCCAAACTTTGGCTATAAATAGAAGGATAATTCAGGTACAATTCTCAAGTTACATTCACTTCAAATTCACTTCTTCTTCTTCTTCTTCATCAAACCTGTACTTATTCTCACGCCGGAGGGTGGTCACGGAGAGAACCCCCATTCTCCCCGTGGTGAGTCTAACGGTGGTTGTTTTGCAGTTATTGTGAGAGGAAGAAGATCACTCACCCACGAATCGAACGAGAAGAGATAACCCCTTTTATGCAGATTCAAACCCCCTGGTTCAGTTGATTCCGGTCAATTAAACCAGTGTTTCTTCATTGGCGCCCACGGATTTCTAAGTTTCATTCATCTCTTTTCGTTTTGATTCACTTTTTCATCTCCATTTTCTCAAATGGAAGAAACTCAGTCAAACCGTCAATCCGGCCCTCGGCCACATTTCGCTCACAATACCCAAGTTGAAGGGATGGTGGAAGAGGCTTCGGATGATAATGAAGTTCAGTACACTGAAAATCATCCGAACGATCCTGTCGCTCCAGGAATGCAGCCTGAGATTCCAATAAACTCAATTTTACCTCCCGGAGAGACCCCCATTTCCTGGTATGTCAGATCCCAAGGAGCAATAAACGCTGTATATGCACAACTCTGTGCATAAACTGCTCTTCTCACTCAGTCATGAAGACCTGTATCTCGTGCTCGAGCACCATCGATACCTCATGTTTTACATCATGAAGCACCATCACAAGTTCAGATAGAAGACACGGAGGTTTACTCTAGATCTCCCGCAAGGTATGAGTCTACTCATTCCGAAAATCGACGAAGAGAATATCACGATGAATCTCATTCTCACCGAAGGCAATCGGTTCACTCCAGGTTGGGCCCGCATTCTCACCAGAGGCAGGACACCCACACCAATGAGTACGACAGAACATACCACGAAGGAGACAGTACAAGTGTGTTCAGTCAGTTGCAACCGAATTACAAAAGTTGTAAACCTCGCGCGGTTTATAATCCGGAAGCAGAGCACGATTACAACTTAATCTACCGCCCCGCGGAGGCAGCAGAAAATTCCAAGTTCATCAGAGAGATTGTTTTGGCTCCTTTGGAAAAAGCAAAACTCCCATCTAATGTTGGCAAGTTCAATGGAATGACAGATCCGGATGACCATCTTCGGGTCTTCACTAGTGCAGGTCTGGTAGGAGGATAGACCTTACCAATGTGGTGTCATCTATTCATCCAGACTCTCACAGGTGCCGCACGACTATGGTTCGATAACCTACCTGTCGGGAAGATAACATCATGAGTAGATATGCGAGAAAAATTTCTAGTACACTTCAGCAAACAGAGGAGGTCTATCCGAGATACTTTAGACGTAATGAATATTTGGAGGCATGATGACGAGAGCTTAGAAGATTTAATCACACACTACAACAAAGAAGTGCTTGAGATAGGAGATATCCACGAACACTTGATCAGAGCGCAGTTTAAATATGCCGTCCACTGTGACGACATGTCACACCCCCAAAATACCACGTGCGGAAACCCCCGCGAGGCATGTGACATACCAGGATCCAAGCCACCAATCACATTGAACTCATAATTATAATTAAATAAAACTTTCATTTATTAACATAAAGCGTTACAAACGTTACATATCATTCATTGTATACAGCGGAAGCATAAATCATTTGTTAGGTGTTTAGTAAACCAAGAGTACATAAACCATTAAGCTTGTATTGAGATTCCATGTATCTCGACCCATGACCACTCCAGCTTCCCAGAGAGCAAGTTCCAAATAATATAAGCATAACAACCTGCAAGGCATGTAACAACGAGTCAACAACAAAGTTGAGCGAGTTCATAGTTGGTTGTTTAGTTTTACAAGTTTGTTTTGAAAACCATAAGTTGTTTCATAAACCACGAGTTAACCAGTATCTTTGTTTCCCAAACCATATCCATAATCAGTGGGGGCTTCCCCATGTGAACCACTAGACCGTTACCATATCGACAACTGACGAACAATAGTTGTGCCCTACGTCAATGTCTATCATCATTGACAGTTTGCCATGATCCATTCGTACACGCCCGTCCGACCGGCACGGTGTGAGGTTTGTTAAACCTAATAGCGCTATTAACTAATGACCCGCTCACCATCGGCCTCGGCGATTAAGTCGATATAAAATGAGGGACTTAATGATAGAGTTTTGTCTAGTAAGTTTAAGGTTGTTGTCCTACCCAAGGAGGACGAACGTACGTATTCTACCCAAGGAGAATACGCAGGATTAATATTGGCATCCTACCCAAGGAGGATGGCCGTACATATCCTACCCAAGGAGGATATGTAGGTTCCGTTTTAATTCTTTAACTCATTCCCAACCACCGGGAATCCCATGCCTTAGAAAGTGTGTGAACTCACCTTGGTTTGCTCGGTAAGGTTAGTTACTTGTTTAACAGTTGATCAAACGCGTCCTAGCATGGTTACCGATAACAGTTAGTTCACGTGCACTTAAATCACATAATCAACATCTTGCATATCATGCATCTAGCCTCATAACACACCCTAGTCATTTAGTGCACACAACGCTTCATAACATAGATTTAGGTTCCCATTTATCATCTTAGTATGTCATATCGTTCATCACACATCATATTTACAACAACTGTTTGGAGTCACATATAACACCTCAATCACATATCCTTCGTTCCCATCACCCAGGTAACGTATTAATAAGACACATAGCCATACTTAGTCAAATAATCAATACACAATCAAGTAGGTTTCGTGTACGTACATAAATAATAATCCAGTCAAACCTGTAACTTCTAAAGTGTACGACCCCTTTAGTTCAAACCCAAACAAGCATATGATCACTTTAAATATTAGGCCGGATACACAAGCCCAATCGCCCAACCAGATTAATTTAACCCATTCACATTTGACCCAACCAGTTAACACATAAACCAATTCATGTTTCATTGATCATCATTGACAGTCATCAATATGATTTCATTATTATGCACCTTCACCAACACTACGACTCAGTTCACTGTTTCAAGTATCCTACTGTTCAATTCATGGTGAAACCAAAATCATGTGACGAAACTTTACTCCACCTATAACAATTCTCGGCGAAACTCCACATGCGACGAAACTCTAGGTTTCGTCGTGACCAGCATGTGACGAAACTATATGTTTCGTCGTGGATTATCATAGTTGCAGACCCTAACAGTTTCGTCGTTCTTCTAACCCTAGTGTCCACAGTTACCCTAAACCATTGATTCATATCGTACCTGTCATGCATTGTTATATTATAATCGGTTTGCTTACAAAAGATATACATCGAAATCCACCAACATACACAGAATCAGATTAAAAGATAAGACAATCACATGCTATTATGGTGTAGTCCAATAGGAATTGATTAAAATCATAGTTGTCAGCCATCATTCTATTGAAATATCATTTAACTATTGTCATATACTACTTGATTCAGCCCATTTGATTATTTGTTTCATGTTGACTTTGAACATATCTACTATACATCGAACCTGCCACCTACAGACTACTCATATTAATTGTTTAGTAACAAAACAATGATTCATCACATACCCACTCAATCATTAACGCATAAACATACACACACTAATCGACATGGTGAAACACTTACTCGACAATTCCAAGAGATTGGATGCCGTCAATCCAAGAGAAAGGATGGGGTCTAGGGTTTGCTACCTTCTTTTTGTGATTAAGAGATTATGAAAGTTGTAAATAAGGTCATGTGTATAAACACTTTAGTGAGCCGGGCCTAGTTTGATTCTGTTTCGGGCGCGAGAATCTTGGGCCAACAATATTTGATTATCACGGCTGAAGTGTGGCCCGCTCAGAGGTGTGCGACTCGAAGTTTGAGCGCGGTTAACAACAAGTGTCACAAACACTTGACCTCTAACGACCTTTGTTAATTCGAATAAACGATAACATGTTTTAATAACAAATACAAGTTCACAACGTACGACCGAACATGCATAGAAATAATACGTGCATATAGAGCCTTGGAATTCCGAGTTGTCACATCATCCCCAACTTGAAAGAAATTTCATCCCGAAATTTAGCACGTGGTTACTGAGGAAGCTAGTTAGGTTGCGTGGTTTTCTTGGTTTTTCCTGGGGTGTCACATCATCCCCCCGTTGGTTTGGAATTTCGTCCCGAAATTCCGCAGTAGCTTCAGCCTCAGTAGTGGTTTCATTATTTCTCGAACAACTGGGGATATTTGTGTTTCATCTGGTCTTCTCATTCCCAGGCAAACTCTGGGCCATGACGGGAGTTCCAACGAACTCGAACAATAGATATCCTGATGCGTTTTAGAATCTTGACCGCCCGGTCCAAGATTTCCACTGGTTCTTCGACAAATCTCATCTGGTTATCGATGGTGAGCTCCTTGAAAGGAACTATGAGGGTGTCATCTGACAGGCACTTCTTCAGATTCGACACATGTAATATGTTGTGAACTCCACTGAATTCTTCGGGTAGATTCAATCTGTAGGCCACCTTGCCAATTCTCTTCGTGATTACGAAGGTCCAACATATCACGGGTTGAGTTTGTCTCGTATGCCAAGGTGTGACTTTAAGTAGTACTCGATCCCCAACCTGGAACTAGAGTGGTTTCCTGAGCTTATCAGCTTAGCTTTTCTGACGGTCACGAGCTGCTGCCATTCGTTGTCGTATCTGAGCAATCTTCTCTATTATGTCTACGACGAGTTCTGGGCCAGTGATTTGGCTGTTTCCAACTTCTGCCCAACAAAGAGGTGATCGGCACTTACGTCCATACAATGCCTCAAACGGAGCAGCCTGGATGCTGGTGTGATAACTGTTGTTATACGAAAACTCCACTAAAGGGAGGTGTCTTTCCCAGCCGTTTCCAAAATGGATTACATATGCTCGAAGAATGTATTCAAGAGTTTGGATGGTGTGTTCAGTCTGCCCATCCGTTTGTGAGTGATATGCCGTGCTCATGTCTAGACGTGAGCCCAAGGATTTGTGCATTGCTTGCCACAAATCAGATGCAGATCGTGGGTCGCGATCAGAGATAATGGAGGTTGGCACCCCGTGCCTAGCAACCACTTCTTTCATGTAGATGACTGCAAGTGTAGAAAACTTATCCGTTTCTTTGATGACTAGGAAGTGTGCTGGTTACATGAGACAATCAACGATCATCCAGGTGATATCGTTTCCGCTTCGAGTTGTAAGTAGACTAACGACCAAATCCATGGCAGTCTGTTTTCACTTTCCATATAGATGTTTCTGGTTGCTAACACTTCATCTTGACTTTCCCACAAGTCAAACATCATTCCCATACCTAGCTAGGTGGGCATTCATGCCTGATTACGAGTACCCGGTTTATAAGTCCTAATGCCTCTCATCAAAACCCAGCTGACTAAAATATCAAGGCCGGTGCTTACTCAACATAAATTTCCTACAGTCACTGTATAATGAGATCCACACTCGTTCCATGAGGTAACGAGTATCGTCCAACCTGTCAAAGGTTTCTTTTCCATGCCCCGCATGGTTCAACTTGAAAATCCTCTTCCTTTAGCTCTCCAGCTTGAACAAAGCGAGTCTGATCAGGTATGTTAGAGTCGATAGCGAGCTGCAGAGCTCGTGTATGTTTAGGTTTCACAGTCGTACTCATTCAGTAGTTCCATCCAGCGATGTCATTGCATGCTTTAGCTCTTTCGAACATCGATACACGGGAGGCCCTTGTGATCAGTCTAGGTAACGCATTCGGTACCGTCCAAGTAATGCCTCCAAGTAGATCCAAAGACCACGGTTTCGACCGCCGATTGTGTCGTGCAGTTCCTCTGATAACTCTATTACATAAGTCATCACTCTCTTGTGTTGCGTCGACGTGTAACTGGGACTCTGATTCGAAACATAAGGATATACCACTAAATCACCCACACCCTCTGGTAAAGATGATACTCAGTGCATTACAGAGTTGGGATTCGAAAGCTGAAAAGGCGTCCTTCTGTTCTGTCTTTCACGAACACAACACCCTGCTGTGCTAGAGAGATTTAAGCTGTGCGACCTTCGAAAATCCTGCGATAGTATCAAGCGAGACCAAGAAATTGCTGTATCCTCGAAGGACTCTTTGGTGTCGATCCATTTCCAACAAAGACGGGTCTTAGCGAGATCCATGTACATTCCCATTTTGTTGGTTATAAGACCCAAAAGGGTACCTCTCGAATCCAGAAGTTACCTTTATCAAGACTTCGTGCGGTGTGGCTCCTCCCTCAGGAGCTCTCAAATAAAATACAAAGCTGTCCATGACGTTCTTTTCTCCTAGAAGGAATTCGAAACTTCATCTAATAGCATGGTAGGTTCACATGATTCATAAAGCTGCTGGTGTATTGATTACCCCAAGGGTCATGGAATACAAAGTCGTATGGCCAAATTGTTTCGGATAAGCCGCTTTAAAACATCCTCCCCTTGGACTTCCATCTGGTAATAGTCCGCTCGTAAATCAATCCTCGAATGGAAGCTTGTTCCTCGCAACTGGTCGACGGGTTGTCAATACATGGTCGAGGCAAACGGTTCTTGACTGTCACCTTGTTGAGTTCTCGATACTCAGTACACATATCCAACGATACAACCATTCTTCCTGGATATAACTGGGGCTCCCCAAAGCAAAAACTAGGTCCGACCAAGCTCTTGTCCAACAGTCCCTGTTGTTGATTTGACAACCCTCGCAACCCTCCTAGTGCAAGATGGTAAGAGGTACGAAGAATCAGGGCTGCCTCTGGCGTGAGATCGAACTGAGAGTCTGTCTACTAGTTGTGGAAGTAAACCTGATAGTTCCTCCCGTAGCATGCTGAGTGGAATCACGAACTATTGGTGGATCCTCGATCCTCTTTTCCTTAGCCTTGACATCAGTAACGAGTGCTATCATAGCAGATTAATCCTTCCATGGACACTTCTGGCCTTTACTGCTGAATTGATGCTAACCTCTGCACCACTCTGACGCGTTAGAACAGATAACAATCCTCCACTAGGAGGGGGATACGTAGAATCTTCTCTTCACAGGGTACATCTAACAAGAACAACAGAAGAAAGGTCGATGTCCAACACTTGTCCCACAAGGTCTAGTTTGCATCCCAACGATCATATGAGGTTTACATTTTCTTGCCATCAGCCGATTCCACAACAGGTTCGGTTTCAAGAAGCATCAGGGTTAAGCAAAACAGTGGCAGAGTGATTAGTCACCAAGAACACGTAGGCCACCATGTTGTTATAATCCCGGCGTCGCCCACGCCAATCCCTAATGTCCTTCCACGAGTACCACTTCCAGTGTTGTTGCTACTGCTACTAGGATTCCCAAAACTGCTATTGTTCCATGGGTTGTTGGCGTCCTTACTTAACATCGGCCAGTCCTTGTTGAAGCCACCATCATTTCCATACCAAAAGTCATGATTAGCGAGTACCTTGATGTCATCGTGACTGTTGCTTCTAATGTCATTGCTCGAAACGGAGTCCTGCGGCCTTTCGCCATTAGGGTCCATCCTTTCACATTTCGTGCCACATCCTAAGGCACTACTCCTGGTGCGGGCAGTTACACATTCCATACCATGGGCGATTGTCACCGTTTATGTCTTGATTAATTCGTGAAAGTTGACTCCCATGAGTCGCTGGCTGGGGTTAAGGATTCTATTGAAGCCAATTCGCTGGTGCTCGTTGCCGGTAATCAGGGTCGTCAAAGTACTGAGGTTGGTAAAGTACTACGCTCATCCTCCTGTCCATCGATGTTGCAAGTTGTTTGAGTAATACACAGTAGGTTGCGGGAGTATTGCAGAAGTGATCACACTTCGGGATCTAAGACGTCAACGAAAAGGAGTAAGAAAGGTATCGATCAATCATTCGTGATTCGTGTGGGACTGTTTCTACAATATCTCAGTGTACGAAATGAAATTTTACGTCGTTCAAGTGCCAAAATTCAAGTCCCAAACCCATCTATTTATACTGAAATTTTGACCCCCTCGCGTGACGCGAGGGGTACCACCTTGGGCGTCGCGTGACGCGAAGGGTCACAATCTATTATAGAGTAGCCACGTCCCTCACTAGCTTAACTGAGTTGGTCTTTCGTCAAAATTCGAATTTGACAGCAAGTTATGTGGATAATCGTAAATAGGGAATACCCCCCCCTGAGTTTTAGGGGCCCTGATCCTGATTCTGATTGTTCTGAATATTTTAGGGTTTATACAGGATCACTTGGGGGTCTCAATTAGGGTTTCCTATTGAACCAAATATAATAATAAATAATAGTTTTGGTGAGAGTTGTTACATCCTCCCCACCTTAATAAAATCTCGTCCTCGAGATTTACTGGAACAAGTGAGGATACTTTCGCTTCATTTCTAATTCCAGCTCCCAAGTGTATTCAGATCCTCTCTTCGAATCCCACTTGACTTTGACCAGCACTAGCCGCTTGTGCTTGAGAAACTTGATCTTTCTATCTTCTATTTGTAATGGCTTCTCAACAAACTTTAACTTTTCATTTACCTCTATATCTTGAAGAGGTACTACCAGGGACTCGTCAGATAGACATTTCTTGAGATTGGATACATGAAATACGTCATGTACTCCAGCTAGTTCTTCTGGTAGTTGTAAGTGATAGGCAACTGGTCCTATACGTTGGATTACTGGAAATGGTCCTACGTCTTGTGGACTTAGCTTTCCTTTCTTACCGAACCGAACTACTCCTTTCCAAGGAGAAACTTTCAAAAGTACTCTATCTCCGACTTGAAATTCAAGTGGCTTACGTCGATTGTCGGCATAGCTCTTTTGACGATCTCGAGCAGTTTTCAGTCTTTCCTTGATCTGAGTGATTTTATCAGTGGTTTCTTGTACTATTTCAGGACCGGATAATTGACTTTCTCCTATTTCTGCCCAGCAAACTGGAGTTCTGCATTTTCGTCCGTACAGTGCTTCAAATGGGGCAGCTTCGATGCTTGCATGATAACTATTGTTATAGGAGAATTCAATTAAGGGTAGGTGGTCATCCCAGTTTCCACCAAAATCTAATACACATGCTCGGAGCATGTCTTCTAATGTTTGTATCGTCCTTTCACTTTGCCCGTCTGTTTGTGGATGATATGCCGTACTTAAATTTAGTCGGGTTCCCATTGCTTCCTAGAAACTTTTCTAGAAGTGGGAAGTGAAACGACTATCCATATCCGATACAATGGAGAGTGGAACTCCATGTAAGGATACTACTTCGTCTACATACAACTTGGCTAACCTTTCCATGCTAAAGGTTTCCTTCATGGGTAGAAAATGAGCTGATTTGGTTAATCGATCCACAATTACCCAAATCGCATCATTACCTTTTCTGGTTTTGGGTAACTTAGTAACAAAATCCATTGTTATGAGTTCCCATTTCCATACAGGCATTTCTAATTGTTGAAGTAGACCCGAAGGTTTCTGGTGTTCTGCCTTAACTTGTGAACAAGTAAGACACTTAGAAACATATCTAGCTATGTCCTTTTTCATTCCTATCCACCAGAAATTATTTCTTAAATCTTGGTACATTTTATTGTTTACTGGATGCATGGTATACCTAGATTTATGAGCTTCTTCTAAAATCTTATTTCTTAATTCTCCTTGTTTAGGTACCTAAACCCTTTTCTTGTGGAATCTCCAAATTCCATCAGCTCCTTATTCCAATTCCTTTATTCTTCCTTTCATTCCTTCAGCATCATCTTTGATTGCTGTTTCTTGAACATTCTTCAGTTGTTCCATTAAATCTAGCTGTAGATTTAATCTGAGAGCACAAACTCGTCGTTGTTTCTCATGATACTTACGACTTAAGGCATCTGCAACTACATTTGCTTTTCCTTCGTGATACTGAATATCACAGTCGTAGTCGCTTAGTATTTCCATCCATCTCCTTTGTCTCATATTCAATTCTTTTTGCCCAAATATGTACTTTAAACTTTTATGATCCGTATAGATAGTAAATTTACTTCCATACAGATAATGTCTCCAAATTTTAAGGGCAAAAATTATGGCTCCTAACTCTAAATCATGAGTCGTATAGTTTTCCTCGTGCTTTTTCAATTGTCTTGATGCATATGCAATCACCTTTTTGCGTTGCATTAGCACACATCCTAATCCTAGCTTTGAAGCATCACAATATACTTCAAAATCTTCAGTTCCTTCTGGTAAGGCTAGAATTGGTGCGTTTGTTAGCTTTTGCTTCAGAATCCTAAAGGCTTCTTCTTGCCTAGGTCCCCATTCAAACTTAACCGGTTTACAGGTTAGCTTAGTTAATGGTACAACTATTTTGGAAAAATCTTTAATAAAGCGCCTATAGTATCCAGCTAATCCTAAAAAGCTTCTAATTTCCATAGCTGTTTGTGGAACCCTCCATTTGGTGATTACTTCTATCTTAGAAGGATCTACGTGAATACCTTCTTGATTCATCATGTGTCCTAAAAATTGCACTTCCTGTAGCCAAAATTCACACTTCGAGAATTTGGCGTAAAGCTTTTCTTTTCTTAACAATGTTAAGAGTGCATGCAGGTGCTGACAGTGTTCATCCTGACTTTTGTAATAAATAAGTATATCGTCGATGAAGACAATTACAAATTTATCCAAGTATGGTTTACAGATTCTATTCATCATGTCCATGAATGCTGCAGGTGCATTTGTTAGTCCGAAGGGCATGACTGTAAACTCATAATGACCATACCTAGTTCTGAAAGCAGTTTTAGGTATGTCTTCTTCTTGTACCTTCAATTGATGATATCCAGAGCGTAAGTCGATTTTAGAAAAGTACCTAGCTCCTTGAAGTTGATCGAAAAGATCATCAATCCTAGGTAATGGGTATCGATTCTTAATTGTAACCTTATTCAAGTCTCTATAATCGATACACATTCGCATTGAACCATCTTTCTTTTTCACAAACAATACTGGTGCTCCCCACAGGGATGAACTAGGTTGTATAAATCCTTTACTTAGTAATTCATCTAATTGTTTCTTCAATTCTAACATTTCGGTGGGTGCTAACCGATAAGGTGCCTTGGCTATCGGTGTAGTTCCGGAAATTAGACGAATCCTAAATTCTACTTCCCTGTTGGGTGGTAATCCAGGTAGTTCTTCCGGAAAGACATCCGGGTATTCTGATACTACAGGAATTTCCTTAAGTTCCTTACCTTTAGTGTTAATGATTACTGAAATCATATACACTATTCCTTGCTTTCGTTCATAACTAGCAATTTTCATTACTGAAATGAACTTTAGTGGTTTTCGTGGCTTATCTCTTGTAATTACTATTAATTCTCCTGTGGGTGCATGAATTTCTATGGAGTTTTTATCACAGAGAATTCGAGCATGGTTGGCTACTAACCAATCCATTCCTAATACCACATCGAATTCGGCTAACTTCATAGGTAACAGGTTTGTAGAGAATTTATGACCTGAAAGTTCTATATTTCCTTCTCGCAAAACCTTATCTATTTTAACAGAATTTCCATCTGCCGTTTCGACTTTAAAAATCTGCCTAAGGTTGGTTAAAGGTAAATTAAGAGCTTGGCAGAATGAAGTATTTATAAAACTTTGGTTTGCACCAGAGTCGAATAATACTTTCGCGTAAACGTTGTGAACTAAGAACGTACCAGCTATTACATCAGGAATTAATTCTGCTTCCTGAGTAGTCAACTTGAAGGCTCTTGCGTTTTTCTTGGTAGCTCCTTCTACAGGTTTGGCTTTGTTATCAGCTGGTTTGACCAGTTTTGGGCAATCTGGCCTAAAGTGTCCAGCTTCTGCACAGTTGTAGCAGACTGCTGCTCTCTTCTTCCTGCAATCTTCTTCTTGATGCCCCGGAATTTTGCAGAAATTGCAATATCCTTTGCATCTTCAAAAATGTTTTCTTTTACAGGCATTACAGAATGAAACAGTGGAAGATTGCCCGGTTCCTCTTCTCTTGAAATTACTACGGTTACCTATACGGAATCCTTGGGTAATCTTTTGGGCTACTTCCTTTTTCCGGTTTTCTTCACTTGTGCGTACCAATTCATCAGTTAGGGTGTTAGCTAATTCTACCGCATCGTCAATAGTGCGAGGTCTCGCAGCTTTAACGATATTACGGATTTCACCAATTAATCCCTAAATATAGCGGGAAATGAGCACCGGTTCTGGCGAAGCCAGGGTTGGTACCACTCTCGCATATTCGAAGAATGTCGAAGTATATCCTCGACAATTTACACCCATCATTCGTTGGTTCAGGAACTTATTTGTCATTTGTTCCTTTTCATATTCGGGACATAATTTTCTTTCCATTAGCTGTTTAAATTCTTCCCAACTCATGGCATAGGCCATGTTTCTTCCTTTGGCTTGAAGTACCGTATTCCACCATTCTAGCGCCCCTTCTTTAAAGAGATGTGACGAATACATGACCTTGTCTTCTTCAGCACATTTACTTATTATGAGTACTGCTTCGATTTTCTCCAACCAACGCAGAGCTGCAGTAGCCCCTTCATTGCCTGCGAATTTAGCAAGTTTACAGGCAAGAAATTCTTTGTAAGTGCAACCACACTACTAGAAAACAGGGCTTTTGTGACCGCACTTTCGGTCACAAAACGGTCAAAATCGCCCTGTTGTCACCGTTTTGCAACCGAAAATGTGGTGGCAAAAACACCCGTGTCAATTGCGCTATTGCCACCAATTAGCTACCATTTTTACTCTTTGCTACCAGACTTTTGCCACCACATATTTGATCAAAAAATTTTGTGACCGCACCAGTTTGCTACCGAGTTTCCATCTTTTTTGACACCTTCTTGGTACCATTTTGCTACTGATATTGCCACCGTTTGGCCACGATATTGCCACCATTTAGCCACCGCTTACAATGCTACCGAGTTTCCATCTTTTTTGACACCGTTTTGGTACCATTTTGCTACCGATATTGCCACGACATTGCCACCATTTAGCCACCACTTACAATGAAAATTTGCTACCATTTTCATTTTCTCTGCGTTTTCATACAACATCATTTAGCCACCGTTTACAATAAAAATACGAAAAAAATATATAAAAGACTCTAAAAATTACAAAATCCCAAATTTATATATAACATCATTTCTTCAATTTTTCCTGTGTCAAATTCATATAAAACATTCTAATACAACACTAACTAAACATGAAATAACCGAAATTATCCTAACATAATAAACATCCAAACATTCAAAACCAAGTGTTTATAGCCTATCTTCGAATCGTAGTTGTAATCATAGCTTCAATTTGTGACTTCCTATTGAGCATAGAACCTTTATCCGCCTCATCTCTTTTCCTTTTTAGCCACAACTCTGAAATATTCCCATTAATCTTTCTTTATCTTCATCCTTTTCTTAACGAGCTCATTGATAACTACGTTCATCTTTTCAATCTACAAAACAGTCAATGAATAGAATAAAGAAATTAGCACTAAAGAAAAATGCTAACAGGTCAAGTCTGTTGGGTTGATCAAATAAGTTTGTTATAGATGTGAAATTAAAGAGAAATTAAGCTTATTCTTGTAAATGAAAGAACTTTTGTCATTTTCGTAATTGCAGGTGTTTGATAAATCAAATAAGTTTGTAACCGCAAGTTACCTTTGTTTTCAAGTTAACAAATTATGTACTTACAGCGACAAATGCAGGCCAGACCAGTAACCTGCAAGATGAGATGACCTGTAGTGTTAGGAACAAAACCCAACTTGTAGTATTATCATAAACGAACAATAAACAAATAAAATTCAACCAACGTTCAAGAATATCTTATTCGGATGTTTAAATTGCATAGTTGAAACTAAATAACATCATCATAAACGGATGGAATCTAACAGCTTAATCATAAATTAGACTGTAATGGACTAATGTGCAAAAAATAAACAAGTACTGAGAAGAAATCAGACCTTTTACAAGTTGTTTCATAGGAAAGAAAAGGAGATAGCTTGTGGTTTTTGTTCGTTAAGAGGCATTAAGCCTGGTTCCTACATAAAACCTAACAAACAAATGATTTAAGCAACCTAAAAAGTGATTTCAACACTTTAACGCTAAATAATTTCAAGATGCCTAAACACATACTCACCTTTAACTAAAAACGGTTTCATTGAACAAACCAAGGGTAGCAGGCAGCAGCACTGCAGCCAAAACCTCGCATAGGGCACTAACAAATACTTGGTTTTGTTCGTTACTAACTTTGTTAGGGTGGCTGCTGTGCTTGCGCCTAGCTCCTTTTGACCCGTTACCCGATCCACTTAACCAGCCCATTTTCCACCACTAGAAGTGACAATTAGATTACCGGAAACGAGGCTTGTTAATGACAATGCTTTGAGCTCCAAAAAGATCCCTTCTTTTTACACCTGTTGTCGACAAGAATGTAAAAATCATACGCACCATGTCTGTGAAGTACCGACATCATAGCAAAAAATGTAATCAAAGTGTTAAGCCAATCAAGGAAGAAGCCTAAGGAATTATGTAAATTTGCAGGCGGCTTGCACTGAATGTAATCAAAGTTAAA
Source organism: Helianthus tuberosus (assembly GCA_030545235.1). Lineage (NCBI taxonomy): Eukaryota > Viridiplantae > Streptophyta > Magnoliopsida > Asterales > Asteraceae > Helianthus > Helianthus tuberosus. Next base: position 50,038,944 of record CM060427.1, on the reverse strand, counting down.
GAATGCTAGTAAAGCAGTCTCGCTATACAAAATAGAACTAACAATACTGAGAGCCACACAATCACAGTCAGAACAAAAAGTAGGTAAAATGATAACGGAACTGCCAAATTTAGACATGAAAACCGATAAGAACCCACATTACCAATATTAGTGCTCGTTTAGACTTAAGAGCCTATAATTAGATTCAACTACTGTTCCAAAGAGTGGTTAATATTTCAAATGATCATTAGTTTATAAACAATAAACATACTTGAAAACACAGCAAAAACAAGGCTTACACTAACAGATATAATGATAAGAGGCAGCTTAAAGATTCGAATGTTGCGTTTTCTATCTTTTTCTCAAAATTTTTTTTTTTTGTATTTGTCACTGTACATTAATCGTTTAGAAGCAAAGTTCCTAGCAAACGATCTTGAAATGCGTAAAGGCTAATCCCTATAACAGTAAAAAAAAAAGCTAAATTAACTCAATTTGCTTAAAGAACCAATCAAATTTCAGTGATCCCTTAAATGCTATTTGAGAGACCCGTTTGATTTCTTGTTCAACCCTATTCACCCATTCTAATTTCTCTCTTGACCCGCTGTGACCATAATAATATCCAAAAGTTATTTTTTTAATATTATTGAGCAACAGTCTGGAAGTATAACAATGATGATCTCATATTAGGGGTGCAAACGAGCCGATCTACTCGCGAGCGGCGAGCTACTCGAGCTCGGCTAGAGTAAAAGCTCGAAACGAAACAAGCTGAGCTTAAACAAGCTCGGGCCTAAAAACAAGCTCGTTTGGAAAACGAGCCCAAGCCCGAGCTTCTCTTATATAATATATTAAATATATTTTAAATAATAATAGATATTGTTTATATATTATAAAAATAACTGAATTATATATATATAATAATAATAATTATAATTATTATAAAATATTTGATAAATAATAAACAATCCGAGTCCGAGCCGAGCTTGAAAAACTATCTACAAACCGAGCTTTCAAAAGTTAAACAAGCTGAGCTTGAGCTCGGCTCATTTGCACCCCTAGTGCAAAATAGCCATACCTAATTTGGCCACACCTCAACAGTCAGCATTAAGTACTAAATGTAAGATCTAATATATTCAAGATCTTGATATTTGACTAAATAGTTAGAATCGAGACACACAAGGTGACACAACAAGTATGATATATGGCTAAAAAGTCACACAAATTTATGCATAACATGCATAGATTAATGATTAAAAAAAAATTATCTCATAACTACCACAAATAGGCATGTAGACCCCAATATCAAGTTGCTGCAACTCTATCTTATACTAGAAAGACTCAAGAGAACACAAAGTACTTTTTTTGCTGAACAATTTTCTATATATGAATTGTAAACCTTCATATATTCTATCAAGAAAGAAAACTCACAGCCAACATGATAACAAGTTCATAATTAGATGTCACAGCCGAATTAGATTTTCGAAGCGGAACCATGAACACTTAATTCAGCCCAAAAACCACTTAATGTGATTGTGTAGATCAAAGAAAAGAACATCACAAACTCATCAGTTATCATATCCTTGGTTTTAGTCTTACCCTCTAATACCTTAGTTGTAGCATTTAACATTAAAAACATGCCAAACAGAACAAAAAGTTAATGACATAAGCAATGTTTAATTTATACTTTTGGAGGTTGTTATACTTATCAGCTCTGTTTCAGCAAACATATTCTCCAACTAGTTTCATTACTCTAGCATATCTAATTATCTATCAACTGAATATCTTTATAAATTATAACAATAACCAGCAGCAATAAACTCACGAATTTTAAACCTAACAAATAACCCCAAACTAGTCAGACATAACTATTGCTGCAGATATTAAATAATCAGTATAAACCCTAAATTTTCACCAATAATTAACAAAACTTACTACCAAATCTGGACTATGTGATTTCAAAACATCTTATAGAGGTCAATTTATAATAAGCATTAGTATTTCGAGTTCTAGGGTTGGAAAAACAACTTAAAAAGAGAATGAAAAAACCTGCCCAACTTATGATCGGCTGGCGAAGGAGATTGGAGAGATCGTTGATCCTCAAACCTAGTTACAAATAAAAAAAATACACGTGAATCAGATCCCCAATCCCAATTGCATATCGAAATTGAAACTAAAATCAAGCCGCTAAAGAACTACTAACGGATGAATGAAGCTATAAAGCCAAATAACTGCAATCATGAAAAGGAGAGTATTCAGATGTATGAACCTGTAACCATGACGATGAAAAGAGATTGGAGCTGAAGTTCTTGCGGTCATACGATGTAGGGCAGTAAATGTTGGAGAGAGAAGTTATCTTTATAAAAAAAACCCTAATATTTGAGACACAGGGGACTCGTAAAATTGGCCCACCAAATTAGATTTTCAAGTTGCTACCACAAATCCGGTCACAATTTAATGTGGTTTTTATTTAAGCAACTTTTTTATTGGTTTTTATTGTGTTTTCCACGAATTTGCTACCGAAAATTGAAGGTAGCAAAATTTGCCACCATTTTGTTACTGAATATGGATCGTACGTGACCATTTTAAATTTTGGTGACAAATCGGTTGCTAATTTTGTCACTTGTTCTTTTGGTGGCAAATTTTGGTCGCAACTGCCCAATTTTGTAGTAGTGCCAGACGTTGCAGCTTTCATTTTCTTAGGGAGCGGGGCCTGCCGTGGATCATTATCGTTGTTAGTATGATTACTGCCTCTGTTTACGCTATTACTGAAGTTATCTTCAGAAGTACGTTTGCTAGGAATAATTTGTTGAGGCTCAACAGGTTTCTGGGCAGCAGCAAGGATTGCTGGAATAGCATTGGCTATTCCTTGAGCAACGATATTCTCGATATCTTGCCTAGTCATAAATTGATCCTCCTGGTGTTGCTCAGATCGGTTAACTTCGTTAACTGGTTCCTTATTAGCGTTTTCCATCCTATAATTAATATGTATAAATTATTAGCATAAAATAATTAATAGCAATATACAAATAATCACACCATTTCACAATACATATCTAGTCAAAATTATCGATTTCTCGATTCCCATTTTTATATATTATAATATGCATCAATACACACCGTTATCTTACAAAGTTTTATTTGTAGTTATTTTACAAGGTTATATTTTACTACTATTATTATTATACAGTCACAGTTTCACAACCCCACTATCCCTTATCAGTCGGAATTTTAGTAACGACGTTCCCTCTCGTCGTACTTCCAGGAGATTTGTTCTCCTACCTCCTGGATCCTATTCCCTGCACCTATCAGCTCTTCCCCAAAGTGGCGGAGTTCGGCTAAGTATTCATTGCTCATTGGCGGGTTTGGTATAGGTTCTGGGTCGAACTGAGGGAAAAAGGTATAAGGGTTATTGAGAAGGTTTTGAAACTGCCAATCATTTGTCCACCACTCGTCCATTCCTAGAGGTTGGGTGTGGATCAAAGGTTCTAGAATTGCTGGTTCCAAGTTTATGGGAAGTTGGGTTTCAACATGATAAGGGTAGAGGTTGGTGTTGATAGGTCTGATGATATCACAGCTTGCCAATAGGCAATCTAATTCTTCCTGTAATGGCAACTCCTCGACTTGTTTAGAACTCTCCCCAATCTCCATTTCTACTTTCCTAGATCCTTCCCCGATCTCAATTCCTTTTCCTTTGTCTATGGGATTCTCTATTTTGAGAATCTTTCTAGTTGCTGGCTTCCTCCTGCGTACACGCCTCCACCCTATGAATCTTCTTCTTTTCTTAGGCTTTGGTTTCTCCGGAGGTGGAGCACAAAATTCCATAGGTTCTTCTACATCGGCTATGTAACCAGTAAAGTCATTGGAGACTTCCACTTTTACTGGATAAAGGTTGAGATTCTGAAGGGCTTCAGATAACTCATTCATGCTGTTTAGCATATATGCAAAAAATGCACACAAAAGGCTAAGTTAAAATTTTATAAAAAAAAAATTCACAGATAAACATTCAAGTATTATTGAATATCATGCGACTAATTTAATACAAAGGACAACTGATAATTAAAATATACTAGGGTTTACTGTAACTTATTTATTTATTGGGTAAAGTTTTCTTTTAGAGTTTCTGGATTGTAGAGGATATGGTTGCTAGAACTGGATCATGGTATTTAAATGTTAGCATTTACTGCTACAGTGGCTAACATATAGAGGTCAGCCCATTTTTCATCTAATTTATCCTCCCATGGTGGATTACTGTCTATTTTCTGGGTTTCCTGATTACTCTTCCCTTCTTTGGACTTCTTTAGTTTCTCTTGATTTTTCCTAATAATCAAACTTCTTTTATTCGGAGAAAGTGGTTCCTCATATTGTGCCTTTCGAACAAATATTCCTTCCTCAGTATTTGTTGGGCATTTTGAGGATGAAGTTCCTTTTTCTTTCGGTGAAGTATCTAATTTATGGTAGATATCCGAAAGTCTTTGTTTACCCATACTGTAAACAAATATTCAAATAATAAAACACGTAACCACCATCAATTCCATACCGAAAGTCATGATTAGCGAGTACCTTGATGTCATCGTGACTGTTGCTTCTAATGTCGTTGCTCGAAACGGAGTCCTGCCGCCTTTCGCCATTAAGGTCCATCCTTTCACATTTCGTGCCACGTCCTAAGGCACTACTCCTGGTGCGGGCAGTTACACATTCCATACCATGGGCGATTGTCACCGTTTATGTCTTGATTAATTCGTGAAAGTTGACTCCCATGAGTCGCTGGCTGGGGTTAAGGATTCGATTGAAGCCAATTCGCTGGTGCTCGTTGCCGGTAATCAGGGTCGTCAAAGTACTGAGGTTGGTAAAGTACTACGCTCATCCTCCTATCAATCGATGTTGCAAGTTGTGTGAGTAATACACAGTAGGTTGCGGGAGTATTGCAGAAGTGATCACACTTCGGGATCTAAGACGTCAACGAAAAGGAATAAGAAAGGTATCGATCAATCATTCGACGTTGCGGCATTCAACTCAGGGGCGTTCGTATAAGCACCTAACATTCTACACGGTTTACTAGGTGTTCAGATGGGTGTTCAGGTAATACTCGATAGCATCGTGCTTCGAAAGGAGCCAGAGATGAATAAAAAGTTCACGTTCGAGTAGGGGACAATCACTGCTATGACCCCTATAGGTTTGTTATGTTTCACATCGGTCAAATAACGGAACGGAACCCCTTTTCCACTTGCTAAGGCTCACTGGGACTCGCATGCACCCCACATTATTATTATGTGTGCACCCACAATAATATTGTGATTTGCATGTTCATCTCAGCTCCTCTTAACTCATGTTAAATGGTTCCTCAAACTCGGGTAGCAAACAAAGAGCATCACGAAGCATAAGTCATGAATGTTTAGGGAAATACCACCCTATCAGTCACATAACCCAGGCAAGTAATACATGAATTCATACTGTTGTGCTAAACGTGCAATCACATGCAATATCATATGTAAGGGGTTGTTTGGTAGCCTCTTAATGACCATTCAGATGCTACCTCTTAATGGTTTAAAACCTCTGAATGAATAAGAGGTAACCTCAAGTCTGAATGGTTAAGAGGTAACATCTTAATGATAAATCATCACATGTCACATTCTTCTACCTTCTCATTGGTAAAATTCTTAATGGTTACATTAAGAGATAGCCTCTTAATGACCATTCAGAGGCTACCAAACAGCCCCTAAGTGTTCACTAGTTATGCAGTACAATGAGTATACGAGAGACGAACCTTGCAATCTGGAGCTGAGTGTCATGGTCGTATTCATGTTTTCAGAACTGTTCGTGTCACGGCCCCAGCCTCGGTTTGACCCGGTCAGGAGCCGCGGGATAGGAACCCGTGGTATTTGATTGATGCGACAGCGGAAAATATTAACATGATCTTTTTAAAACCTGAAATGCCCGATTATTTTATTTCATAATTCAGGATAAACCTCGTAGTTTACAATAGAGGAATTTTTACTAGGAAATTCCCTGATTTATTAAAACATGTTTATTCATTTTAACTGAGCCACCTCTTCAAGCTTGTTAGTGCTCTGTAGCACGTTTCCCTTGATTTACAGCAGGTCGCCTGAAACATGTTTTAAAAATCTTTTTGTCAGCGGGGAAATACTGGTGAATCATTCATTTTGACAAAATGACACATAGTTATAATTTACAGTATAAGAGCGATTACAATGGCTTCTATCTTATTTTTATCTGGCGCCTTGTCACCCGTGTGACGATGGTCATACCACTATTGGGTCCCACCCCAAGTAGTGACGTTTATCACGGTGAGGATTTATTAGCCTAACCCGTGAGAAATTAGTAATGTGCACAATACCCCACTAGCCAGTGATTTAAGATAACCACGACTTAATCCCTGTAATTATAACATTTGAAAATGGAGTATTGTAAAACATTTGATAAAAGAGAATGACTCACATTGCAGATTTAATACGGGCAGAGTCTAGCCTACTGATTAGCCTTGTAACCTAATTAAAATATCAATGCACACAAACTAGGTCAGTAACTAATACAGCATTTACGATAACTCACGAGATTAAAATCCTCACAACGAATGACAAAGTGCGATACTTAAACATCCATCGAATTCACGACGAATGACAAAGCATAACCCTAATTTGGGCAGCACTTAAACATCCATTGGATTGATTTCTATTGATCGGACATTAAATCGTATCAGTGATTGAGTTATTACCCTGTATTGCGGCATCGATTCGTGATTCGTGTGGGACTGTTTCTACAATATCTCAGTGTACGAAACGAAATTTTACGTCGTTCAAGTGCCAAAATTCAAGTCCCAAACCCATTTATTTATACTGAAATTTTGACCCCCTCGCGTGACGCGAGGGGTACGACCTTGGGCGTCGCGTGACGCGAAGGGTCACAATCTATTATAGAGTAGCCACGTCCCTCACTAGCTTAACTGAGTTGGTCTTTCGTCAAAATTCGAATTTGACAGCAAGTTATGTGGATAATCGTAAATAGGGAATACCCCCCCCCCCCCTGAGTTTTAGGGGCCCTGATCCTGATTCTGATTGTTCTGAATATTTTAGGGTTTATACAGGATCACTTGGGGGTCTCAATTAGGGTTTCCTATTGAACCAAATATAATAATAAATAATAGTTTTGGTGAGAGTTGTTACATCCTCCCCACCTTAATAAAATCTCGTCCTCGAGATTTACTGGAACAAGTGAGGATACTTTCGCTTCATTTCTGATTCCAGCTCCCAAGTGTATTCAGATCCTCTCTTCGAATCCCACTTGACTTTGACCAGCACTAGCCGCTTGTGCTTGTGAAACTTGATCTTTCTATCTTCTATTTGTAATGGCTTCTTAACAAACTTTAACTTTTCATTTACCTCTATATCTTGAAGAGGTACTACCAGGGACTCGTCAGATAGACATTTCTTGAGATTGGATACATGAAATACGTCATGTACTCCAGCTAGTTCTTCTGGTAGTTGTAAGTGATAGGCAACTGGTCCTATACGTTGGATTACTGGAAATGGTCCTACGCCATGTGGACTTAGCTTTCCTTTCTTACCGAACCGAACTACTCCTTTCCAAGGAGAAACTTTCAAAAGTACTCTATCTCCGACTTGAAATTCAAGTGGCTTACGTCGATTGTCGGCATAGCTCTTTTGATGATCTCGAGCAGTTTTCAGTCTTTCCTTGATCTGAGTGATTTTATCAGTGGTTTCTTGTACTATTTCAGGACCGGATAATTGACTTTCTCCTATTTCTGCCCAGCAAACTGGAGTTCTGCGTTTTCGTCCGTACAGTGCTTCAAATGGGGCAGCTTCGATGCTTGCATGATAACTATTGTTATAGGAGAATTCAATTAAGGGTAGGTGGTCATCCCAGTTTCCACCAAAATCTATTACACATGCTCGGAGCATGTCTTCTAATGTTTGTATCGTCCTTTCACTTTGCCCGTCTGTTTGTGGATGATATGCCGTACTTAAATTTAGTCGGGTTCCCATGGCTTCCTGGAAACTTTTCTAGAAGTGGGAAGTGAAACGACTATCCGTATCCGATACAATGGAGAGTGGAACTCCATGTAAGGATACTACTTCGTCTACATACAACTTGGCTAACCTTTCCATGCTAAAGGTTTCCTTCATGGGTAGAAAATGAGATGATTTGGTTAATCGATCCACAATTACCCAAATCGCATCATTACCTTTTCTGGTTTTGGGTAACTTAGTAACAAAATCCATTGTTATGAGTTCCCATTTCCATACAGGCATTTCTAATTGTTGAAGTAGACCCGAAGGTTTCTGGTGTTCTGCCTTAACTTGTGAACAAGTAAGACACTTAGAAACATATCTAGCTATGTCCTTTTTCATTCCTATCCACCAGAAATTATTTCTTAAATCTTGGTACATTTTATTGTTTCCTGTATGCATGGTATACCTAGATTTATGAGCTTCTTCTAAAATCTTATTTCTTAATTCTCCTTGTTTAGGTACTGAAGGGGTATGGTCCCAAAAAGCCGCGCAAACCTCCATTAAGGTTGCGCGCAAGACCATACTCCTTATTTCAGCAAATTTCTTATCGCTAACGTCGCGCGGGATACATCAACATTCTTTAATGCGGCGCGAGGTCTAACCAATAGGAAGCTCCATTCTCAACACTTAGTATTCAGAATGAGCATGCTGTAACCTATACTCCTGCGCGGGGTAGTTACGTGCTTAGCAAGAATCGCGCAGGGAAGCAACGCCAGGTTGGTTCAGATAGTACACAAGGTACAAGTGGCAGAAGAAAAGAGCCAATCAACGCCCTTCTGGCCCTGCTCAATCGTGCTCCACGATCATCTGACATGCAGAAGACAAAAAGTACTTAAGGACGCCTACATGGCACCAATCATAAGGCAGAGACAACTGCCCCTAGATCTCCACTTACCTGATGATGGCAGAAGGCCGGCCAGGCCGACAACAGTGACACGTGGCTCCAATCACATTGCGCCAGCTCCAGAAAGCTCCTAGAAGCCACTAACGGTCGACACCAGTGAGACAAGGAGCATATCCTCCATGTTGTCGCCTTCCGGCCCAAGGCCCATCAGCCCACATCCTCTTACACCTCTCCGGCTATAAATAGAGACCTCACTTCACAGGTTAAACATTCCATTCCCTCTACTCTCACTCTTAATACTTAATTATCTCCCCAAAGCAGTCGCTTATTCTCATGCCGGAGCCTGGTTAAGAGGGAAACCCCCCACATTCCCCTCTTAACGAGTAACGGTGTTCTGTTTTGCAGGACTTAGACGATCATTACGAAGCTCAGAAAGCCATTAGAAGATTAACCATTATGGTAGGAACATAAACCAAACTGATTAGTCCCTTAATTAGTTCAGTGTTTCTTCATTGGCGCCCACCGGTTTTCTATAAATCACTTTCATCTTCTTTTTTCCTGAGTTTTCATTGTTTTTTCTTCCTTCGACCATGGCTGGTCAAGGAATCATTCCTGAGTTTGTTGGTTTCGGAGCAAACTCTAATGCAGCGTTGGGGGAGGGTAATCAAAACGCCCAACCTCAACACATCGAAGAAATTGGCGAAATTGAAGTAACCAACACGGGGGGACCGTGCGGGAGCATCACCCGCATCACTCAAACGGTAACCCCAGGAAACAACGACGCTGGACCTTCAAACCCAGCTCCACCTCAGAACATTTCAGTGCTACTAGGGCTACCAGAGGGCGAAACCCCAGCCTCATGGTACGCCAAGCAACTTGCCACCATTAACGAGGCATATCAATCTTTGAGTGCAGAACAAGCAGTCTTAACGGCAGAACCGTCCTTGGTTACACCAACCGGCCCCAGTCACGGGGCGCGCCAGATACCACCACAGCAAAACATCCAAGGAAGAGTTAACAGACCTCCCCCTACCAGAAGACTAAGCGTGCAGGACACACGCGATACACGGGGAGAAACAAAAAGCTATTATGACTATCCGTCAAACGTCCAAAGAGGCCCAGTTCATAGCCGGCTCATGCCGCGCAACATGAACAATGAATGGGAAGACACTGACCCGAATGACCCAACTTGGCAAGAATCGCACTGGCGCCGCTTAAAAGTTCATTCCAAAAATCGCACTGGTGCCGCTTAAAAGAGAGAAGTTACCTCCGGCAGTCGGAAAGTTTAACGGATTGACTGATCCCGATGATCACGTCAGAGTTTTCACAAGCGTGGGTTGCATGGGAGGATGGAATATGCCCATGTGGTGCCATCTGTTTATTCAAACGCTTACCGGGGCTACTCGCACCTGGTTCGACAGCCTTCCTCCGGGAAAAATCAAATCATGGGTGGATTTCAGGACACAGTTTCTGAGTCACTTCAGTCAACAGAGACGTTACCAGCGCGACACAGCCGAGGTAGAGGACATCTGGCGCAGAGATAACAAGGGTTTGGAAGATTTCATCACTCGCTTTAACAAAGAGTGCTTGGAAATCGGCGGCGTTAGTGAACAACTCATGCGCTGCCACTTCAAGAAAGCCATCCGCTGTGATAGTCTCATCAGAACCATCACTGGGAAGGATGGAATGCCCAAAGAATGGGATAAGCTCATGGAAGCCGCGAAGATAGTCGTGCAGACTGAAGAGTCACTCGCCAGAACCAACAGTTATCGTACTGAAGATCGATTTTCTAAAGGGGGGCATTCGCGCGACGACAACAAATGGAACAAAGGCAAAAACCCTGGGTGGAAAGCCAACCACTCCAGCGGTCATGGTGAACGATCTCGTTATGAAGAACGGTCGCGCTACAGAGAAGATGCGCGAGACACTATTGATCGAATTGGGTATCGAAAGGCAGTCAGGGATGACAACCGAGAAAAGCACTGGACTCCGCTCATAAAAACACCGAAAGAGGTGCTGATGACGGAGAATCATGATTTCAAGGCTCCAAGGCCTATGATAAACAAGAAGGGGCAAGACCCCAACCTGTACTGCGACTTCCATAAAGATACGGGACACCTGACAGACGACTGTTATATTTTACGTCAGGAGATTGAAAAAGCGCTAAAGAGCGGGAAACTAAGCCACCTGGTGAAAAACGTGCGCAAAGAAACTCGACAGCTCCAACGCCATGATGAGGGAAATCACAAGAAAGTCAGACGCCTAGAAACCCATATGGTCAACGGACCAAGATACAGCGCAAAAGAGAAAGGCAAGCGCCCTTACGAACCCTCATGGCAAGAGCAACATGTCATTTTCCCGGTAGTGCGCGGCAGCCCTCGTGCCACTCGACCCGTCGTCATTACCGGTATTATCGGCCATTACGAAACGGAGTATGTCTTCATTGACCCAGGAAGTACGGCTGATATCATCTATGTGTAGTGTTTTAATCAGTTTGATGAAGATGATAAAGCGAGACTTGAGCCAGTTGATTATCCACTGTCTGGATTTTGCAACGAAATGGTCTTTCCGCTAGGCCAAATCAGCTTCCCCGTCACGCTCTCTGACGGAAAGCACTCAAGAACAACAAATGTAAACTTCATGGTGATGCTTGTCAAATCGAGGCATGATGTGTTGATTGGGAGAGAAACCCAAGGCGAACTAAACATGGTAACTTCCACACCCCACTCAGCGATAGGGTTTCCAACCAAAACGGGGGTGGCGATCATCTATGCTAAGAAAGAAGTAATGGTGACAGAAGAGATGCGCCCAACAAAAGCGGCCAAGGTTTCAACAACCGAGCCAGAAAAATGGGTTTTAAACCGCAAGTACCCGGAGCAAACGGTGACGATAGGCCACGCAATCTCACCAAACATCAGAACTCATCTCAAGCAGCTCCTGTTCAAGAATATGGATATCTTCGCCTGGACCCCGGCCGACATGACCGGTGTCCCGCTCGACATCACTGAGCATTGTTTAAACACATACCCCTCTGTTGAGCCGAAAGTTCAAAGAAGGCGCAACTTAGGGGCTGACAAAACCAAAGCAATGAATGAGCAAGTATGTGAACTACTCAAAGCGGGAATCTTGCGGGAGCTACGTTATCAAAGTTGGGTTGCGAACCCCGTGATGGTAGAGAAGTCTAGTGGAGGATGGCGAATGTGTTTTGACTATACCGATCTCAACAAGGCATGCCCTAAAGATTGCTACTCTTTGCCTGAGATCGACAAAAAGATAGACTCTCTCGCGCCATACAGATGGAAATGCTTCTTAGATTGCTACAAAGGATACCATCAGGTTCAAATGAAGCTAGAAGACGAAGACAAGACAGCTTTTCAAACCGATCTAGGGATCTTCTGCTACACAAAGATGCCTTTCGGCTTAAAAAATGCTGGCGCAACGTATCAATGCCTGATGGATAAGACCTTCACTGGAGATATCGGGAAGCATATCGAGGTTTACATCGATGATCTGGTGATCAAAAGTCCCGAAGAGGACCAAATCTTGAAGGACATCGAAAAAACATTCAACTTATTGCGCAGCGTGAATATGATGTTAAATCCAGCCAAGTGTTCTTTTGGCATGGAAGAAGGGAAGTTCTTAGGATTCATAGTCACAAATGGCAGCTTTAAAGTGAATCCAGAAAAGGTCCAGGCAATAGAGCGAATGCCATCACCACGAACAATTCCCCTGCCGCGCAGCCATTCAATATATGAGGATAGCGTGTCAACAATACCCTGGACCTCAGCATAATTATTTTGCGCCACATTCAGGGCAGAAGAGCTTATGGCTCGCGCCTCCTCGGCCTTTTGTTTGCCTTCGTCAGCTGAGGCAGCTTTTGACTTTTCGGCCTCCAGATCGATCTCCAAGGATTCACTTTTGTCAACTTGCTCTCGTAGGCGACGTTTCAACTCAGCAATTTCGACATCCTTGGCACTCAAATCCTTGTCCCTACTTGACAGCTGCACCTTCACCTCAGCCAGCTCAACCTGCAAGGGATAAAAGGCTCACTTAACTCTGCTAACAAAAGCATAAATTGAAAAGAGAAGTCTCTCGAACCTCAACTTGCTCCTTAGCAGCACGCACAGCCTGCGCAACCTCGACTTGCGTTGTCAACTCAGCAACCTTGCCTTCGAGCTCAGTAATTTTAGTGCGAGCAGCATAAGCGCGCTGGTTGTCTTTCTCGCAGATCTTCTTCCATTCAGCTTTCTCCTTTGCCAACAGATCTTCGACAGCTCGAAGCTTGCCCTTCAGGCCCTCGCGCCCGCACTCCTCCGCTTTCCTATCAGCCTCAAACTTCGATCTCTCTTCCTCAAACTTGGCATTAGTCTTCTCAAACTCCTTAACTTGCCGCACAAGGCGCTCGCGGTATTTCTCCCAATCGACTCGCTCCCTAACCATCGTTCGCCATTCGCGAACGATTTGGTGGTTGGCGGCGCAAGTATTGGCCTCCCCGATCACATAAGTGCGATACAGCCCATCATGAGTCTTAGCCCTCTGCCGATTAACCTCACCAGGAGGGAAGGAATTTAAGAACCAATCGCGGCAAGGGCCGAACTCTTGAAAGGTGTCTTTCTGCTTTAAACCCCATGGAGCTTGGTGGGGGGCATTACCACGTTCCTCTTCAGTATAACTTTTATAATAGATGTCACCAAGAGTATCCTTCGCCCCGATAACTTGTGGGTTGTAACCCCCAGTGCCACCAGAGCTCGCACCACCAGAAACGTATGGACCTGATCCCCCAGTAGTTCCCTTGGAGCGATGGGAGGCATCAAGCCGCGCAGGGGGGTAGGCTTATCCACCCCAGGTTCCTTCCTCGTCTCTTCCTGAGCAGTGATAGAGGCAGCACCGGTATACTTCAGAGCATCATCAATAGGCTCTTCAGGAGCCTTTTTCTTTTCCTTCTCCTTCTCAATATCAGCAATAGGCTTTTCAACAGCCCGTTTCTTTCTCTCCTGCTCAGCCCGCCTCTCCTCCTCCTCCTCATCAGCTCTTTTCTTCTTATCCTCCTCAACTTTCTTCTTGCGCTCCTCAGCAGCCTTCTTCCTCTTATCTTCCTCGGCTTTCTTTTCCTCAGCCTTCTTCTTCTCTGCAGTAACTTTCTCCTTATCCCCCGCAGCAGCCTGTTTTCCCTTCTCAGACTCCACTTCAGCAGTCTTTGAAGATTTAACGGTAATCTTAGGCCTCTTTGGCTCCGACTCCGAAGGCTCCGTCAACACAACACCTTTCTTTTCGGGCGTTTTCTTCTTGGCCTCTGCAGAAGATAAGAAGTGTCAAAAAGAGGAAACAAAGAATGAGAAGCTAAGGAAAACTAACCAGGAGAAAACCGATAAAGGGAGCGCAAGTTACTCGTTTTCCCGATCAAGGGAACCGCACCAGCTTTCGGCGCAGCAACCACACCAGCGGTGGTCTCGCTTCTATTTCTTTTTCTGTTGATCAACTTTTCAGCAGCCTCCTCCTCTTCTTCTTCTTCTTCCTCTTCCTCATGTGCAACAGAGGAGGGAGTAGCACCAGCATCCGGGTTGCGAGAACCCGCGCTACCGGAGCTCTTCGAACCAGCTCCTCCAGTCTTCTTCTCGCCTATACGCGACAAACCTTCAAATGAATCACTGATAATAACGTAATCCTCCAAGTTACTTTGATGAAGGCGGATAGTACCTTTGTCAACAGCGCTAGCGGTTGCGCGACTACTCCCAGCTCCTTTGCTGGTCACCTCAGGATCCAGGGTGATAACCTTCTTCTTCCTCATGGGTTTTTTCTTCTTGTCTTCAGGGTCAATCCCCAAGTCGCGCAACACACCTGCAAAGATGTTAGACCACGAGCTTAACTCTCCATTTGATGATCCCACAAACTCCTCGCTGGAAAGATAGACAATCTCTTTCCCAGCAGAAGTCACAGAGCGCAAGGGGCGAGGGTTAGGTATATGCGCACCTTCGGTTGCAGTAGGCGGAGCGGCGAATGCATCAGCGACGGGGTACATGAAATTACCCTTAATCTGGTCATACCAGTATTCTTCTCCAGCCTGAAGCGGGCGAACGCCCATGGAACCGCCAAAGGTGGGGAAGGCAGCTTGATATAGATGCACCTCTACACGACAAATTATTTAAATAAACACAAGTATGAAACAGGAAATGGACAAAACTAAGAGAATTACTAACCTCTATCGTCGATCATCAGAATGGGAACTTCCTTGCTGTCAAGCAGCCATTGATCGCTCATCCGCGCCGCCACCAAGACGTTCTCACCAAACACTCGGTTTGGGGTGGCAGTAAGCGTCCTATACCAAGCCTCAGTCTTGGGGATCGCCAGATCTTCCTTCACAATCGGCTCAGACCAGGCGCGAAATGTCATGGCGATCGAAATCACCTCCTCGCGAATATAAAAGAATTTTGGTTTCCAGTCATGGAAACTCTTGGGAGGGTTCAGAAGAATCTTCTTTGCAGCTCCTCGGCTGGCAAACGAATAAAACCCCATGTTTCGAATCAACTAATAAAACGCTCTAAATCTCACCACAGTTGGCTCTATGCCATGGGATCGGCAGAGGAACTCGAAGTGTCGAACCCGGACCATCCCGGGAGGGCTCATCTGCGATATATGAAACCCATAAAACTGAAGAATATGGGCCATGAAGTTCGTCGCCGGCAATCGGAAATTGCCTTGATGAAAGAAGTCTTCAAACAATGTGATGTACCCCGGCGGTGCGTCGGCAGCCATTTGATTCTGGCCGGGGTACTTGGCATCCCATTCCGGTGGAAACCGGAAACCCCGTACTATCTGTTCAACGAGACCTAAATCCCACCGGAGAACGGGAACAGGACCTTCTTCACCAGGATTCTCTTCTGGATGTTCTTCAGCCATGGGTGGAACTTGAAGATATGGTGAAGAAACTTAAAGATCTGCTAATATGTTCTTCAAAAGTTTGAAGATTCAAAGCAAAGTAGAGAGCAAAATAAGAAAGCATGCAACAGAAGAAGAAAAGTGATTCCTTCTCTCCCTTCTCATCGGGTATATATACCCATCGCATTTAATGCGATGGGTAAACGTGCCGGGATCGCCGCGCATGTGACCAATCAGAAGACGACACGTAAGGCGAAAATCCCAGAGTGACGGTTACCACGCGCGCGTGGAGCCCACTCTCCTGACGAGATGACCAACCGTCAGAGGCAACTTGATGACAGCCGTGTAAGTAGTCAACTCAAACGTCACCATCAACGACGTTTCTCACCAACTTGTCAGATTTCAAATTTCAAGGGATTTCCCGCCCAAAATTACTACAAACTTAATGAAGAAGTTACCCAAGGCACGCGCCATAGCGACACCAAGCAAAGAATCATCTCATGCCAGATATGTAGTCGCGCCGTAACAAACGTCAAACATTCGCACGCGCGCGCCTGCCAACCAAAAAACAAGCATTCTCTGCAACTCTTTTTTCTAAGTCCAGAGCTCCAACCACTTGCCTCGCGCAAGGTGCAGCACTGGACTGGGGGGACTTGAAGGGGTATGGTCCCAAAAAGCCGCGCAAACCTCCGTTAAGGTTGCGCGCAGGACCATACTCCTTATTTCAGCAAATTTCTTATCGCTAACGTCGCGCGGGATACATCAACATTCTTTGATGCGGCGCGAGGTCTAACCAATAGGAAGCTCCATTCTCAACACTTAGTATTCAGAATGAGCATGCAGTAACCTATACTCCTGCGCGGGGTAGTTACGTGCTCAACAAGAATCGCGCAGGGAAGCAACGCCAGGTTGGTTCAGATAGTACACAAGGTACAAGTGGCAGAAGAAAAGAGCCAATGAACGCCCTTCTGGCCCTGCTCAATCGTGCTCCACGATCATCTGACATGCAGAAGACAAAAAGTACTTAAGGACGCCTACATGGCACCAATCATAAGGCAGAGACAACTGCCCCACGATCTCCACTTACCTGCTGATGGCAGAAGGCCGGCCAGGCCGACAACAGTGACACGTGGCTCCAAACACATTGCACCAGCTCCAGAAAGCTCCTAGAAGCCACTAACGGTCGACACCAGTGAGACAAGGAGCATATCCTCCATGTTGTCGCCTTCCGGCCCAAGGCCAATCAGCCCACATCCTCTTACACCTCTCCGGCTATAAATAGAGACCTCACTTCACAGGTTAAACATTCCATTCCCTCTACTCTCACTCTTAATACTTAATTATCTCCCCAAAGCAGTCGCTTATTCTCACCCCGGAGCCTGGTTAAGAGGGAAACCCCCACATTCCCCTTTTAACGAGTAACAGTGTTCTGTTTTGCAGGACTTAGACGATCATTACGAAGCTCAGAAAGCCTTTAGAAGATTAACCATTATGGTAGGAACATAAACCAAACTGATTAGTCCCTTAATTAGTTCAGTGTTTCTTCAGGTACCCAAACCCTTTTCTTGTGGAATCTCCAAATTCCATCAGCTCCTTGTTCCAATTCCTTTATTCTTCCTTTCATTCCTTCAGCATCATCTTTGATTGCTGTTTCTTGAACATTCTTCAGTTGTTCCATTAAATCTAGCTGTAGATTTAATCTGAGAGCACGAACTCGTCGTTGTTTCTCATGATACTTACGACTTAAGGCATCTGCAACTACATTTTCTTTTCCTTCGTGATACTGAATATCACAGTCGTAGTCGCTTAGTATTTCCATCCATCTCCTTTGTCTCATATTCAATTCTTTTTGCCCAAATATGTACTTTAAACTTTTATGATCCGTATAGATAGTAAATTTACTTCCATACAGATAATGTCTCCAAATTTTAAGGGCAAAAATTATGGCTCCTAACTCTAAATCATGAGTCGTATAGTTTTCCTCGTGCTTTTTCAATTGTCTTGATGCATATGCAATCACCTTTTTGCGTTGCATTAGCACACATCCTAATCCTAGCTTTGAAGCATCACAATATACTTCAAAATCTTCAGTTCCTTCTGGTAAGGCTAGAATTGGTGCGTTTGTTAGCTTTTGCTTCAGAATCCTAAAGGCTTCTTCTTGCCTAGGTCCCCATTCAAACTTAACTGATTTACAGGTTAGCTTTGTTAATGATACAGCTATTTTGGAAAAATCTTTAATAAAGCGCCTATAGTATCCAGCTAATCCTAAAAAGCTTCTAATTTCCATAGCTGTTTGTGGAACCTTCCATTTGGTGATTACTTCTATCTTAGAAGGATCTACGTGAATACCTTCTTGATTCACCATGTGTCCTAAAAATTGCACTTCCTGTAGCCAAAATTCACACTTCGAGAATTTGGCGTAAAGCTTTTCTTTTCTTAACAATGTTAAGAGTGCATGCAGGTGCTGACAGTGTTCATCCTGACTTTTGGAATAAATAAGTATATCGTCGATGAAGACAATTACAAATTTATCCAAGTATGGTTTACAGATTCTATTCATCATGTCCATGAATGCTGCAGGTGCATTTGTTAGTCCGAAGGGCATGACTGTAAACTCATAATGACCATATCTAGTTCTGAAAGCAGTTTTAGGTATGTCTTCTTCTTGTACCTTCAATTGATGATATCCAGAGCGTAAGTCGATTTTAGAAAAGTACCTAGCTCCTTGAAGTTGATCGAAAAGATCATCAATCCTAGGTAATGGGTATCGATTCTTAATTGTAACCTTATTCAAGTCTCTATAATCGATACACATTCGCATTGAACCATCTTTCTTTTTCACAAACAATACTGGTGCTCCCCACAGGGATGAACTAGGTTGTATAAATCCTTTACTTAGTAATTCATCTAATTGTTTCTTCAATTCTAACATTTCGGTGGGTGCTAACCGATAAGGTGCCTTGGCTATCGGTGTAGTTCCGGAAATTAGACGAATCCTAAATTCTACTTCCCTGTTGGGTGGTAATCCAGGTAGTTCTTCCGGAAAGACATCCGGGTATTCTGATACTACAGGAATTTCCTTAAGTTCCTTACCTTTAGTGTTAATGATTACTGAAATCATATACACTATTCCTTGCTTTCGTTCATAACTAGCAATTTTCATTACTGAAATGAACTTTAGTGGTTTTCGTGGCTTATCTCTTGTAATTACTATTAATTCTCCTGTGGGTGCATGAATTTCTATGGAGTTTTTATCACAGAGAATTCGAGCATGGTTGGCTACTAACCAATCCATTCCTAATACCACATCGAATTCGGCTAACTTCATAGGTAACAGGTTTGTAGAGAATTTATGACCTGAAAGTTCTATATTTCCTTCTCGCAAAACCTTATCTATTTTAACAGAATTTCCATCTGCCGTTTCGACTTTAAAAATCTGCCTAAGGTTGGTTAAAGGTAAATTAAGAGCTTGGCAGAATGAAGTATTTATAAAACTTTGGTTTGCACCAGAGTCGAATAATACTTTCGCGTAAACGTTGTGAACTAAGAACGTACCAGCTATGACATCAGGAATTAATTCTGCTTCCTAAGTAGTCAACTTGAAGGCTCTTGCGTTTTTCTTGGTAGCTCCTTCTACAGGTTTGGCTTTGTTATCAGCTGGTTTGACCAGTTTTGGGCAATCTGGCC
Organism: Helianthus tuberosus; assembly: GCA_030545235.1. Lineage (NCBI taxonomy): Eukaryota > Viridiplantae > Streptophyta > Magnoliopsida > Asterales > Asteraceae > Helianthus > Helianthus tuberosus. The sequence goes on along the minus strand of CM060427.1, from coordinate 50,019,513 downwards.
TAAAGTGTCTAGCTTCTCCACAGTTGTAGCAGACTGCTGCTCTCTTCTTCCTGCAATCTTCTTCTTGATGCCCCGGAATTTTGCAGAAATTGCAATATCCTTTGCATCTTCAAAAATGTTTTCTTTTACAGGTATTACAGAATGGAACAGTGGAAGATTCCCCGGTTCCTCTTCTCTTGAAATTACTACGGTTACCCATACGGAATCCTTGGGTAATCTTTTGGGCTACTTCCTTTTTCTGGTTTTCTTCACTTGTGCGTACCAATTCATCAGTTAGGGTGTTAGCTAATTCTACCGCATCGTCAATAGTGCGAGGTCTCGCAGCTTTAACTATATTACGGATTTCACCAATTAAACCCCAAATATAGCGGGAAATGAGCACCGGTTCTGGCGAAGCCAGGGTTGGTACCACTCTCGCATATTCGAAGAATGTCGAAGTATATCCTCGACAATCTACACCCATCATTCGATGGTTCAGGAACTTATTTGTCATTTGTTCCTTTTCATATTCGGGACAAAATTTTCTTTCCATTAGCTGTTTAAATTCTTCCCAACTCATGGCATAGGCCATGTTTCTTCCTTTGGCTTGAAGTACCGTATTCCACCATTCTAGCGCCCCTTCTTTAAAGAGATGTGACGCATACACGACCTTGTCTTCTTCAGCACATTTACTTATTATGAGTACTGCTTCGGTTTTCTCCAACCAACGCAGAGCTGCAGTAGCCCCTTCATTGCCTGCGAATTCAGCAGGTTTACAGGCAAGGAATTCTTTGTTAGTGCAACCAGACGTTGCAGCTTTCATTTTCTTAGGGAGCGGGGCCTGCCGTGGATCATTATCGTTGTTAGTATGATTACTGCCTCTGTTTACGCTATTACTGAAGTTATCTTCAGAAGTACGTTTGCTAGGAATAATTTGTTGAGGCTCAACAGATTTCTGGGTAGCAGCAAGGATTGCTGGAATAGCATTGGCTATTCCTTGAGCAACGATATTCTCGATATCTTGCCTAGTCATAAATTGATCCTCCTGGTGTTGCTCAGATCGGTTAACTTCGTTAACCGGTTCATTATTAGCGTTTTCCATCTGATAATTAATATGTATAAATTATTAGCATAAAATAATTAATAGCAATATACAAATAATCACACCATTTCACAATACATATCTAGTCAAAATTATCGATTTCTCGATTCCCATTTTTATATATTATAATATGCATCAATACATACCGTTATCTTACAAAGTTTTATTTGCAGTTATTTTACAAGGTTATATTTTACTACTATTATTATTATACAGTCACAGTTTCACAACCCCACTATCCCTTATCAGTCGGCATTTTAGTAACGATGTTCCCTCTCGTCGTACTTCCAGGAGATTTGTTCTCCTACCTCCCGGATCCTATTCCCTGCACCTATCAGCTCTTCGCCAAAGTGGCGGAGTTCGGCTAAGTTTTCATTGCTCATTGGCGGGTTTGGTATAGGTTCTGGGTCGAACTGAGGGAAAAAGGTATAAGGGTTATTGAGAAGGTTTTGAAACTGCCAATCATTTGTCCACCACTCGTCCATTCCTAGAGGTTGGGTGTGGATCAAAGGTTTTGAAATTGCTGGTTCCAAGTTTATGGGAGTTGGGTTTCAGCAGGATAAGGGTAGAGGTTGGTGTTGATAGGTCTGATGATATCACAACTTGCCAGTAGGCAATCTAATTCTTCCTGTAATGGCAACTCCTCGACTTGTTTAGAACTCTCCCCAATCTCCATTTCTACTTTCCTAGATCCTTCCCCGATCTCAATTCCTTTTCCTTTGTCTATGGGATTTTCTATTCTAAGAATCTTTCTAGTTGTTGGCTTCCTCCTGCGTACACGCCTCCAGCCTACGAATCTTCTTCTTTTCTTAGGCTTTGGTTTCTCCGGAGGTGGAGCACAAAATTCCATAGGTTCTTCTACATCGGCTATGTAACCAGTAAAGTCATTGGAGACTTCCAGTTTTACTGAATAAAGGTTGAGATTCTGAAGGGCTTCAGATAACTCATTCATGCTGTTTAGCATATATGCAAAAATGCACACAAAAGGCTAAGTTAAAATTTTATAAAAAAAAGTTCACAGATAAACATTCAAGTATTATTGAATATCATGCGACTAATTTAATATAAAGGACAACTGATAATTAAAATATACTAGGGTTTACTGTAACTTATTTATTTATTGGGTAAAGTTTTCTTTTAGAGTTTCTGGATTGTAGAGGATATGGTTGCTAGAACTGGATCATGCTATTTAAATGTTAGCACTTACTGCTACAGTGGCTAACATATAGAGGTCAGCCCATTTTTCGTCTAATTTATCCTCCCATGGTGGATTACTGTCTATTTTCTGGGTTTCCTGATTACTCTTCCCTTCTTTGGACTTCTTTAGTTTCTCTTGATTTTTCCTAATAATCAAACTTCTTTTATTAGGAGAAAGTGGTTCCTCATATTGTGCCTTTCGAACAAATATTCCTTCCTCAGTATTTGTTGGGCATTTTGAGGATGAAGTTCCTTTTTCTTTCGGTGAAGTATCTAATTTATGGTAGATATCCGAAAGTCTTTGTTTACCCATACTGTAAACAAATATTCAAATAATAAAACACGTAATCGGAAAATGGCAATCAGGAAAATTAAGTATTTTCTTAAATACTTAATTGGCTTAAATCAGTGGCTCTGATACCAACTTTTCCTGTCACGGCCCCAGCCCCGGTTTGACCCGGTCAGGAGCCGCGGGACAGGAACCCGTGGTATTTGATTGATGCGACAGCGGAAAATTTTAACAGGATCTTTTTAAAACCTGCTGAATTGATGCTAACATCTGCACCACTCTGACGCGTTAGAACAAATAACAATCCTCCACTAGGAGGGGGATACGTAGAATCTTCTTTTCACAGGGTACATCTAACAAGAACAACAGAAGAAAGGTCGATGTCCAACACTTGTCCCACAAGGTCTAGTTTGCATCCCAACGATCATATGAGGTTTCCGTTTTATTGCCATCAGCCGATTCCACAACAGGTTCGGTTTCAAGAAGCATCAGGGTTAAGCAAAACAGTGGCAGAGTGATTAGTCACCAAGAACACGTAGGCCACCATGTTGTTATAATCCCGGCGTCGCCCACGCCAATCCCTAATGTCCTTCCACGAGTACCACTTCCAGTGTTGTTGCTACTGCTACTAGGATTCCCAAAACTGCTATTGTTCCATGGGTTGTTGGCGTCCTTACTTAACATCGGCCAGTCCTTGTTGAAGCCACCATCAATTCCATACCGAAAGTCATGATTAGCGAGTACCTTGATGTCATCGTGACTGTTGCTTCTAATGTCGTTGCTCGAAATGGAGTCCTGCGGCCTTTCGCCATTAGGGTCCATGCTTTCACATTTCGTACCACGTCCTAAGGCACTACTCTTGGTGCGGGCAGTTACACATTCCATACCATGGGCGATTGTCACCGTTTATCTCTTGATTAATTCGTGAAAGTTGACTCCCATGAGTCGCTGGCTGGGGTTAAGGATTCGATTAAAGCCAATTCGCTGGTGCTCGTTGCCGGTAATCAGGGTCGTCAAAGTACTGAGGTTGGTAAAGTACTACGCTTATCCTCTTGTCCATCGATGTTGCAAGTTGTTTGAGTAATACACAGTAGGTTGCGGGAGTATTGCAGAAGTGATCACACTTCGGGATCTAAGACGTCAACGAAAAGGAGTAAGAAATGTATCGATCAATCATTCGACGTTGCGGCATTCAACTCAGGGGCGTTCGTATAAGCACCTAACATTCTACACGGTTCACTAGGTGTTCAGATGGGTGTTCAGGTAATACTCGATAGCATCGTGCTTCGAAAGGATCCAGAGATGAATAAAAAGTTCACGTTCGAGTAGGGGACAATCACTGTTATGACCCCTATAGGTTTGTTATGTTTCACATCTGTCAAATAATGGAACGGAACCCCTTTTCCACTTGCTAAGGCTCACTGGGACTCGCATGCACCCCACATTATTATTATGTGTGCACCCACAATAATATTGTGATTTGCATGTTCATCTCAACTCCTCTTAACTCAGGTTAAATGGTTCCTCAAACTCGAGTAGCAAACAAAGAGCATCACGAAGCGTAAGTCATGAATGTTTAGGGAAATACCACCCTATCAGTCACATAACCCAGGCAAGTAATACATGAATTCATACTGTTGTGCTAAACGTGCAATCACATGCAATATCATATGTAAGTGTTCACTAGTTTTGCAGTACAATGAGTATACGAGAGACGAACCTTGCAATCTGGAGCTGAGTGTCACGGTCGTATTCATGTTTTCAGAACTATTTGTGTCACGGCCCCAGCCCCGGTTTGACCCGGTCAGGAGCCGCGGGACAGGAACCCGTGGTATTAGATTGATGCGACAGCGGAAAATATTAACAAGATCTTTTTAAAACCTGAAATGCCCGATTATTTTATTTCATAATTCAGGATAAACCCCGTAGTTTACAATAGAGGAATTTTTACTAGGAAATTCCCTGATTTATTAAAACATGTTTATTCATTTTAACTGAGCCACCTCTTCAAGCTTGTTAGTGCTCTGTAGCACGTTTCCCTTGATTTATAGCAGGTCGCCTGAAACATGTTCTAAAAATCTTTTTGTCAGCGGGGAAATACTGGTGAATCATTCATTTTGACAAAATGACACATAGTTATAATTTACAGTATAAGAGCGATTACAATGGCTTCTATCTTATTTTTATCTGGCGCCTTGTCACCCGTGTGACGATGGTCATACCACTATTGGGTCCCACCCCAAGTAGTGACGTTTATCACGGTGAGGATTTATTAGCCTAACCCGTGAGAAATTAGTAATGTGCACAATACCCCACTAGCCAGTGATTTAAGATAACCACGACTTAATCCCTGTAATTATAACATTTGAAAATGGAGTATTGTAAAACATTTGATAAAAGAGAATGACTCACATTGCAGATTAAATACGGGCAGAGTCTAGCCTACTGATTAGCCTTGTAACCTAATTAAAATATCAATGCACACAAACTAGGTCAGTAACTAATACAGCATTTACGATAACTCACGAGATTAAAATCCTCACAACGAATGACAAAGTGCGATACTTAAACATCCATCGAATTCACGACGAATGACAAAACATAACCCTAATTTGGGCAGCACTTAAACATCATTGGATTGATTTCTATTGATCGGACATTAAATCGTATCAGCGATCGAGTTATTACCCTGTATTGCGGCAGCGATTCGTGATTCGTGTGTGTTTTTGGACTGTTTCTACAATATCTCAGTGTACGAAACGAAATTTTATGTCGTTCAAGTGCCAAAATTCAAGTCCCAAACCCATCTATTTATACTGAAATTTTGACCCCCTCGCGTGAGGCGAGGGGTACCACCTTGGGCATCGCGTGACGCGAAGGGTCACAATCTATTATAGAGTAGCCACGTCCCTAACTAGCTTAGCTGAGTTGGTCTTTCATCAAAATTCGAATTTGACAGCAAGTTATGTGGATAATCGTAAATAGTGAATACCCCCCCTGAGTTTTAGGGTCCCTGATCCTGATTCTGATTGTTCTGAAAATTTTAGGGTTTATACAGGATCACTTGGGGGTCTCAATTAGGGTTTCCTATTGAACCAAATATAATAATAAATAATAGTTTTGGTGAGAGTTGTTACAGTTCGGTTATAGTCTGGTTTTACAAAAAAGTTTTCCCCCTTTTTAAAACCAAGTTCACTATAACCAATGGCTCTGATACCAATCTGTCACACCCCCAAAATACCACGTGCGGAAACCCTCGCGAGGCGTGTGACATACCAGGATCCAAGCCACCAATCACATTGAACTCATAATTATAATTAAATAAAACTTTCATTTATTAACAAAAAGCGTTACAAACGTTACATATCATTCATTGTATACATCGGAAGCATAAATCATTTGTTACGTGTTTAGTAAACCAAGAGTACATAAACCATTAGGCTTGTATTGAGATTCCATGTATCTCGACCCATGACCACTCCAGCTTCCCAGAGAGCAAGTTCCAAATAATATAAACATAACAACCTGCAAGGCATGTAACAACGAGTCAACAACAAAGTTAAGCGAGTTCACAGTTGGTTGTTTAGTTTTACAAGTTTGTTTTGAAAACCATAAGTTGTTTCATAAACCATGAGTTAACCAGTATCTTTGTTTCCCAAACCACATCCATAATCAGTGGGGGCTTCCCCATGTGAACCACTAGACCGTTACCATATCGACAACTGACGAACAATAGTTGTGCCCTACGTCAATGTCTATCATCATTGACAGTTTGCCATGATCCATTAGTACACGCCCGTCCAACCAGCACGGTGTGAGGTTTGTCAAACCTAATAGCGTTATTAACTAATGACCCGCTCGCCATCGGCCTCGGCGATTAAGTCGATATAAAATGAGGGACTTAATGATAGAGTTTTGTCTAGTAAGTTTAAGGTTGTTGTCCTACCCAAGGAGGACGAACGTACGTATTCTACCCAAGGAGAATACGCAGGATTAATATTGGCATCCTACCCAAGGAGGATATGTAGGTTCCGTTTTAATTCTTTAACCCATTCCCAACCACCGGGAATCCCATGCCTTAGAAAGTGTGTGAACTCACCTTGGTTTGCTCGGTAAGGTTAGTTACTTACTTGTTTAACAGTTGATCAAACGCGTCCTAGCATGGTTACCGATAACAGTTAGTTCACGTGCACTTAAATCACATAATCAACATCTTGCATATCATGCATCTAGTCTTATAACACACCCTAGTTATTTAGTGCACACAATGCTTCATAACACAGATTTAGGTTCCCATTTATCATCTTAGTATGTCATATCGTTCATCACACATCATATTTACAACAATTGTTTGGAGTCACATATAACACCTCAATCACATGTCCTTCGTTCCCATCACCCAGGTAATGTATTAATAAGACACATAGCCATAGTTAGTCAAATCATCAATACACAATCAAGTAGGTTTCGTGTATGTACATAAATAATAATCCAGTCAAACCTGTAACTTCTAAAGTGTGCGACCCCTTTAGTTCAAACCCAAACAAGCATATGATCACTTTAAATATTAGGCCCGATACACAAGCCCAATCGCCCAACCAGATTAATTTAACCCATTCACATTTACCCAACCAGTTAACACATAAACCAATTCATGTTTCATCGATCATCATTGACAGTCATCAATATGATTTCATTATTATGCACCTTCACCAATACTACGACTCAGTTCACTGTTTCAAGTATCCTACTGTTCAATTCATGGTGAAACCAAAATCATGTGACGAAACTTTACTCCACCTATAACAATTCTCGGCGAAACTCCACATGCGACGAAACTCTAGGTTTCGTCGTGACCAGCATGTGACGAAACTATATGTTTCGTCGTGGATTATCATAGTTGTAGACCCTAACAGTTTCGTCGTTCTTCTAACCCTAGTGTCCACAGTTACCCTAAACCATTGATTCATATCGTACATGTCATGCATTGTTATATTATAATCGGTTTGCTTACAAAAGACATACCTCGAAATCCACCAACATACATAGAATCAGATTAAAAGATAAGAAAATCAGATGCTATTATGGTGCAGTCCAATAGGAATTGATTAAAATCATAGTTGTCGGCCATCATTCTATTGAAATATCATTTAACTATTGTCATATACTTATTGATTCAGCCCATGTGATTATTTGTTTCATGTTGACTTTGAACATATCTACTATACATCGAACCTGCCACCTACAGACTACTCATATTAATTGTTTAGTAACAAAACAATGATTCATCACATACCCACTCAATCATTAATGCTTAAACATACACACACTAATCGACATGGTGAAACACTTACTCGACAATTCCAAGAGATTGGTTGCCGTCAATCCAAGAGAAAGGATGGGGTCTAGGGTTTGCTACCTTCTTTTTGTGATTAAGAGATTATGAAAGTTGTAAATAAGGTCATGTGTATAAACACTTTAGTGGGCCGGGCCTAGTTAGATTCTGTTTCGGGCGCGAGAATCTTGGGCCAACAATATTTGATTATCACGGCTGAAGTGTGGCCCGCTCAGAGGTGTGCGACTCGAAGTTTGAGCGTGGTTAACAACAAGTGTCACAAACACTTGACGTCTAATGACCTTTGTTAATTCGAATAAACGATAACATGTTTTAATAACAAATACAAGTTCACAACGTACGACCGAACATGCTTAGAAATAATACGTGCATAAAGAGCCTTGGAATTCCGAGTTGTCACACGACATGATCAAGGTTTTGTCCGGAACGGAGGGACTACCAAAGAGCTAGGAGAAGCTGATGGCGGCAGCCAAAGTGTACGCCCAGACAGAGAAAAATCTCAGCACTAACTGACCACCTCCACCGCACAGTCGCCCAACAGATATGAGCGCCAGCGGAGGCAAAAAGTTCAAAAAGAATTACCGTGATTCAAATTCTGGAAACTACTCATCTGAAGATGCGCAAGCCACTATAAACAAGCTCATTGTGCAAAGAGACACAAAACAAGAAAATAGAGAGAGGCAGTGGACCCCCCTGACTAAAACCCGGCGGAGGTGCTTAGCTCGGAAGACTATCAGTTCAAGACCCCTTCTCCAATGAAGAATAAGAGGGGCCAAGATCTGAATCAATATTGTGACTATCAAAAAGATAATGGTCACACTACCAACAACTGTATCTCTCTCCGCACTGAGATTGAAAAGGCGATCAAAAGTGGTGAGCTCACCCACCTATTGGAGAATGTGCGCAAAGATATAAAGCAAATTACTCATGGCGAGGAGGACCCGAGCAAGAAGGCGAAGAACTAAGCAGCATACAATAGTCTCCTCACATGTTGGTCAAGTCCTGTAGCTTACCAATCCATGGCGAGGGCTATAGTATGAGTAAGTTAAGTTTCATGTAATTATCCTAAAATAGACGACTTTGTACCACGGCCTCTGTGCCCTATCATGAATTAAAACAAAGTTTCTATTATCTCTGTGTTTATTATAAAGTGCATGCAATTCCTTTTGGTAAGCACAAAAACATTATGGTAGATATAACACAAGTCTCATGAGCGGTCAGCGATCACACACATCGTACAAGACCTTAAGCTCACACATGAGCTTTATACCACCTTTATTCGCCTTACCTAATCAAAGAAATTATACCCATGCAAAATATTGTAAGATAAAACACATTCTCATATTAGTTATTGGCGCACTGCACGCCTTAACAAAAAACTATAAATATGCACGACAGTGTATTAGACAAAGTTACTTGCGCAACAGCGCATTAACAACACAGGGATCCATATCCCAAAACCTAATTGTCCATCGTTCATACAAGCACAAAGAAAACCTAAGCTAGGTCTTCATCATCTTCTTCTCTGTCTGGGAAGATTTCTTTCAACTACGCCACATGATCTACAGATTCCAACGCAACATTAATAAGATCCATAACTGGGAGTTGCAAATTGTCAAACTGCGCCTGCGCGGCAGCAAGGGCAGCCCCCGTATTAACACCATGGGTAGCAGACTTGCTAGTGTCCTAGTCAACCTTCAAAGCACTAACTACATGGTGAGAACACTCCGCATAGCCTTGGGCATAACCATCATTCCGCGCAGCAACCAACAGATGCGCTACCGTTCTGTCTAGTTCTTCAGAATTAAGAACTGATTCAGCAACCTACAAAAAAAGAGAAACAAGAGTTAAAAGGCACAGTAGTATCGACAAACAATATCATCAGGGATAAAGATAAACTTACGCTTGCAATACCGCGTTCTTTCAACCACATCATATCACTTTTCAGTGGCTCAAGCTCACTCTCCACCGTTGCCCGCACAGTTTCAGAATTTTCTAACTTTTCTTCAGTTTCGACAAGACGACGGGAAGTTTCAGTCTTCTCAGTCCGCTCAAGCTCCAAATCTTTCTTAAGTTGTTCCTGCTCAGATAGTAAAGCAATAAGTTCTCCGATCTCCTTATCTCTAAGGGCAAGAGTAGCACAGGTATGTACCTCTCGTTGTTCACTTCTTTCCCTATGAGAACGCGCTTCATCCCGCGCGGCTTCAGCATCAGCTTTTTCCTTCTTCAATTTTTCGATCTCCGCATCTTTTTTCTTCAACTTTTCAACTTTAGCTTTAAGATTGTTGATAACATTGCGGAGACCCATCTTCTCAGCATTATCCTTCTCACAAATCTTTTTCCAATTTTTGCGCTCCTCGGAAAGAAGGGTAGCTTAAGCTTCCGCCTTTCTTTTCCATCCCGCAACAGACCATTCCTCAGTTTTCCGATCATTCTCAAATTTGGCCTGATCAGCTTCTAGTTTAGCTCTCAGCTGGGCAGCTCGGGCCTCATCCTCAGTAGCTTTATTCTTGGACGCCTTAAAAGCAGCCCATTCCTTATGCATGCTATGCCATTCATGCACTATACGGTACGTAGTGGATGTATAGCTAGCAGCCTCTTCAAGGTAGGCATGATAAGTCTGCTCATGTGGGCGCCCTTCTTAGAACTTGATCTCCCCAGGGGGAAAGGTTCCCTGCAACCACTCTCGGCACACATGTCAGTCAGAGAAAGTATCTCCTTTCTTCAACTTCCACACCGGTATGTGAACTTCATCAGCTTGTTTCTCCGAGTAGCATCTGTAATAGTAATCCCCCGGAGTTTCATCCAGGCGGATAGGAGAATTTTCATTGGATTGAATGAAAGAACCATGATTTCCACCAGGATTCTTTTTCTCAGGCATAAAATCAGAAGCCGTAGTAGGAGACGTTACAGGGATTTCTTGAGCAACAACTTCAGGAGTTTGTGGACGACCAGCACCAATGTCCACAATATCCGGACTGGTAATTTTCTCCACATCAACACGGACATTAGCTGGTTTCCCAGCCTCAGGGTTCTCTGCCCCAGCAGTCTTTTCCGCCTCATAATCAGTAGCCTCAGTGCTCTCTAACGGCTCGATAACAGGGGTGTGAGAAGGAAAGGGCGGAAGTTCCTCATTGACCACAGATGATGGCTCCGTTTGAACATGAGAATTTGGTTTTTCTGCAAAAATAAAAACATGTTACAAATATTCAATGCACATAAGGGGTAAACAAAGAAAAACAATTACCAAGAAGCGGGTTCGCAGTAAAAGCATGAAGTTTGCCTCTTCTGGTGATTTTCTTATTCTGAACCTTCTTCACAGTCTGACCTTCAGCCTCAGCTTCAGTTTGTTTCCTTTTGCCCGCCTTCTTCCTCAGCAGATGCTCAGGACTCGACACTAAGTCAATAGGATCATCAGGGTTCGACGGAGGGATGTCAGCAGTATCCCTGGGTTCCGGTTTAGGTTTCCTCACAACTGCAGGCGCAAGACCCTCCAAGGAATCAGATACCCCACATAATCACACCAGGAGTCAGAGGAATGGCGCATACCTTTCTTCTCTCCTCCTAGATTTTTGGCTTTAGAAGATTGAGTTTTCTCCGCATCACTCTTTTTTGGCGCAGCAGTAGCAGCGGGCGCACGTCTGTTCTTTTCAGAGCCTATTCCCAGGTTAGACAGCTCACTTACTGAAAAAAGATTGACTTATTCAAACGCGCAAAGACAGCAGAAAATAGGATTATGGTAAAAAAGTTACCAGCACCAGCAGTAGGTTGTGCGGCTAAGTCATCATCTCGCGGAAGAACAAAATTCCTCACAATTCGATGATACCAAAGCTCCTCATCAGGTTTCTTGGGAATAGTAACCATCTTCCCACCTTCTCTCTCAAAAGCAACAACATACAAAGAAACAACTGCAAAAGAAGAGAAGCAAAGGCAAAGTTAAAAAAAAAACACACGAGACAGGGAAGCAAACAGGGCAAACTCCAAATCTTACTTTTCACGGTTCATCCGCCAGTTCAAACTCATGCTAGCACCAACCAGGGCTTTCTCCGGCAGAGCAATGGACGGAACGTCCTTCAAATCCTGATACCAATTTTCTGAAAAGGGAGTCTGAAGGGTCTCGGTTGGAACATCCTCTTTCCCCTTAAAAGTCATCCTCATCGGGATAACCCCAACTTTAATAAAGAAGAATTTTTGTTTCCAGTCATGAAACGACTTTGGGGGATGGAGCAAGATCTTTTTTGCAGATGCCCTTTGCATAAAAGAATAGAACCCCTGAGAACAATGCATTTGATGGAACACTCGAAATCGAGGGACCGACGGTTCAATATGCATTGTACGACAAACGAATTCGAAATGACGAACCCTAACCATCCCAATAGAGTGCATCTGGGAGATATGAAACTTATAATAATCCAGAATATCAAGGAAAAATTTCGTCGCAGGCAATCGGAAATTGCCTGCCGAGAAAGAGTCCCAAAATAAAGTGATATACCCGGCCGGAGCATCTGCCGCCGTCTAACTCATCAGGGTACCGAGCATCCCAGCTAGAAGGAAACTTGAAATTTCGGACTAAACCATCGAAGGTTTCCCTAGACCACTTCAATGGTGGAAGTTCGACAGCCATTTCTTCAGCAGAGTCTTCGTGATGGTCTCCGGTTGACATAGAAGAGAGAAATTACAAATTCTTTCAAGAAACTGATAAGGGAGACAAAGAAGAAAAAGATTTTCAAGGAAGCAATGATTAACGAAAATAAGCAATTGAAAAGATTTATATACTCATCGCCATAAATAACCTAGATAACTGTAACAACACCTTTTTCGGGGTTGGCACGGATATCCAAACATCAGAGGCGAGTGAGAAGCAACAATAACGCGAGCTCACGCGCGCGTGGGACACACGGTCAGTAACATACAACTGACAGTGACAGCCTGTCACACGTCAACAGCCATCATTGTACCTTTCCACCTGCCCAAAGTCAAGATTTTCAAAATCAGAATCATGAGCAAGAATATCTTCTCCAAAAAGATTCTTCACTCCCACGCAAAAAACTCTACAGCAAAAAAGCACCTATCTCTCATAGTCCAGTGCTCCTCTTATTTGTATAAGAGCAATACTAGACTGGGGGGACTTGAAGGGGTAAGGTCCCAAAAACCTAGCTCTAAGTGTTTAGGACCATACCACAATCGCATTCTTCTAACTCTCTTTAGACCTTGCGTGGCCGCGCACTGGTCCTACAAAGAAAACTTAGAAAGAAAACAATAATCAACACCTGCGCACCAAAAGGAGAATAACAAATCCTTGCGCTTACCTCCATGGCAGACATGATAAAAATCCTAGCTATATACTTCCGCATAACTAATATCCAGACTTAGATATTATTAAACTTCTCTGTTGCCACAGAATTAACATAAAGAAGAGTCACACAGGATTACAACTATGTTCTTCTAGAAGGCTCCATCGAGCACCACCAAGTCGGTTATAACCGAATGGCCACGTGGCATCATCCCAGGCTCCCTTGAAGTCACGATGATGACACGGAATTGAGGAGTGATCTTTACATGCCCACTTTCCACGTGGCAAAACCCCAACCGTTGATCAAAATCGTGATCCGTGTGCATACTCAAATCGTTAGCGATTAACGGAGGGAAAAATAACCGCTTACGGAAAGGGCACTTTCAGTCAAGTTTTCATCAACGAGTTTTCCCGCCCAAACTTCGACTATAAATAGAAGGATAATTCAGGTACAATTCTCAAGTTATATTCACTTCAAATTCACTTATTCTTCATCAAACCTGTACTTATTCTCATGATGGAGGGTGGTCACAGAGAGAACCCCCATTCTCCCTGTGGCGAGTCTAACAGTGGTTGTTTTGCAGTTATTGTGAGAGGAAGAAGATCACTCACCCACGAATCGAACGAGAAGAGATAACCCCTTTTATGCAGATTCAAACCCCCTGGTTCAGTTGATTCCGGTCAATTAAACCAGTGTTTCTTCAGTTCTTTAGAAGACTCAATCATGTAACATCTCCCCTTCATATTTTTTTTTTCTGGAGCCTTATTTAGGAGTTGGATTTAACAAAACACATGTTTTTTCTTAGCAAATTACACAAATATTACTTAACAGTTTATCAAAAGAATAAAACTATCATTCTAAAAAAAGTATTATTATTATAGTTATTGTTGAAATTATACCTGTTATATAATTCATACTATAAAATGTCGCAACGTGTTATAAGTGGTCTTGGGCTTGGTTGTTACAAGTTATTATATTTGTTATAAAGTGTTATTATGTGACAAGGGTGTTAAGTGTGCAGAGTATAACTTGTGAGGGCTAAATGGAAAGTTGTGAAGATATCAAGGTCTGAACTGGAACTTATCAAGAGCTGAAGTGTAAATATCACTTCTGGTGGTATAAAAGGAAGAGAGATAATTAGAGATAATTAGATCAGGGGAGATAGATTTTTTTCTAGGGTTTTCATCTTGTTCTTTGTTTGATCTCGTTCATCTGCTGTGATCATTGTTGATTAGAGATCTTGTGATCTCAATAGTTGTATCGCTGTATTGTTGATGATCATTCAACAAATTATGCTAATCTGTTGAAGTTGATCTTTGTATTTTCATAGATCTCATTATTGTGAGATCTAGGGTTTGGTTGGGTGTTTTCTGTGTTGGTTAACTAAATAATTTTTTTGTCACCGTTTTGTCACTACATCCATTGTTCCTGTGTTGATTTTCATTTTTCTACATGGTATTAGAGCCTATTGGCTCTTGATTAGTGTTTTTCTGTTGTTATTTGGTTGTTTTTTTTTTTTTTTTGTTGATCTTGGGTTATCTAAGGGTTTCTTTGCTATGAAACCCTTGTGGTGTTGATCAGAAGATTTTGTGGGGTTGTGTGAAGGATCTGGTGGTGAAACCCTAACTTAGGGTTTGGAGATCTACTAGGAATTGAAACTGTGAAGAAGGTCTATGTTGGTCTCTGTAACTCTAGAAAGTTACAGGGCAAACTAACCAGATCTGGTTGTTGGTTCTTCTGATCTATGACTATAGCCCTAAGTGAAGGCTATAGTTCCGATCTGCGTGGAGTTATACACTTTATTGTGAGATCGTTCCTTCTCTATTCTCTTATTGTTAATCATTCATATTATTATTGTGTCTAGGCATATTTGTTACCGGGCTAGTCGGACCAGCCTTGATCGAGTCTTGGTGCTAATTGCTGCATTTGGTTGTAGTTCTTTGTTGTTGATATTTGTTGCATTATTTCTTGTGTTACTTGATTCTTCTTTTGGGGATTGAGTTACAACTCCTGTGTATAGACTTGTCCAGGCACTATTAGAGTGACGAACCTGGAATCTGGCCCCTGACACAGGCTAGCTTTAGGTTGTTGTGTTATTTATTTGATTGTTTGTTATCATGGTAGACAGTGAAGGTAGTACTTCACGGACTTTGATTAGTAAACTTGATATAGGGGATCCTATGTACTTGCATCCTAGTGATTCCAGTAGTTTAACCATATATTAATATAAAATTAAATGGGACAAAGAATTATAAAGTTTAGTCTAGTGCTATGGAATTAGCTTTAGAGGCTAAGAATAAGTTTGAATTTATAGATGGAAAGTGTGTTAAAACTGAAGATGATGAGGTTCTAAGCAAACAGTGGGATAGGTGTAATTCTGTTGTATTAACATGGTTATTGAATTCTGTATCTGAGGAATTTTATTTGGGTCAAGTTTTTTCAAAACTTGCCTCAGAAGTGTGGACTGATTTGTAAGAAACCTATGATAAGGTAAACTTGCCTCAGGATCTGTTCAACAAACTTCTAATATGGGAGGTCAGTCTTTTAGTCTAGATAATAATGTAAATGTGTCAGGTGTTTGGGAAAGTTGTATTAGTTGTTCTAGTGTTGTAAGTTATGCTCTAGATTATAATTGGGTCATTGATTCAGGAGCTAATCAACACATGGTTATGATTGATAAAGACATGTATAATTGTGTTGATGTATTTGAATTTGATTTGAAAGTGTGTCACCCAAATGGTACCAATGCTAAAGTAACTAAAATTGGAGATATTAAGTGTCACACCCCCAAAATCCACAAGCGGAGTATTACCGCATGGAGGCGCGACTGACCAGGATCTAGCCACCAATCATATTGAACAATGCAATTAAGTAAATAAAACCAAACCCAATATAATTGGTGTTCAAAAGAAACCAAACATGTTCGAGTAATCAGCGGAAGCATAGTAATGTTTAATTAACTAAAACATAGTTTAAAGTTCAAATGTTAAGCATGGGACATAACAGTCCATATCCCACAACGATCTCTCCTCCTCGTGCAAGCTCCATAAGCACATAACAACCTGCAAGGCATGTAACAACGAGTCAACAACAAAGTTGAGCGAGTTCACAGTTGGTGTTCATTTATAATGTTGTTTCGAAAACCACGAGTTCATTTGTAAACCTTAAGTTAACCAGTTTCCCTGTTTCCCAAACATAACCATAACCAGTGGGGGCTTCCCCATGTGAACCACTAGACCCGTTACCATATCGGCCACTGACTAAAGTAAGTTGGTGCCCTGACGTCAATGTCTATCATCATTGACTAGTGCCCAGATCCATTAGTTCACGCCCGTCCTCTGCGACACGGTGTGAGGCTTGTCAAACCTAAATAGCGCTATCTAACTAATGACCCGCTCGCCATTGGCCCGACGATTAAGTCGATATAAAAGGAGGGACTTCATGATAGAGATTTTGGTCTAGTATCCGTGTTGTCACCCTTCAATAAAGAGGGTGTGTACGAAATCCCCAAACCAGGAGATTACGTAGGTTCCAAATCAATTCCTTATCACATGTTGTCACCCTTCAATAAAGAGGGTGTGTACGTGTTCCAAATCAGGAGGTCACGCAGTTTCAGTTTAAATCCTTTACCCATTCCCAACCATTGGGAATCCCATGCCTTGTGGAAAGTGTGAACTCACCTCAGTTTGCTCGGTATGCTCAACTACTTGTGCACAAACAATTCAGTCAAAGCCTATAGTATGCACGTATACACAATTAGTTTATGTTCGTAATGATTCACATGAAATCTAACATCACAAGGTGTGCTTGGGCAATTATTATCAAGTAACCCACAAACAGTTAATCAACCCATACAAGATTCAAAGTTTACATGTATGTTCCATAACCATGTTTATCAGTTAAGTGTACTGGGTGTAAGAACCAAATTATGTCATCCACTTATAAGCAAACATCATTAACAGTAGATAATATAAACAATTACTAACATACACGTGGTATCCATAAACATATTAACCTACTGTGTCCCTATAAGCTTCACGACGAACACTTGAGGTTTTCGTCGACATTGGGTTATGACGAAAAGGCCATGACGAACACTTGATTTCGTCGACACAGAATCACGACGAAAAGGTCACGACGAACATTAGATTTCGTCGACACAGGGTTTTCGTCGGCATAGGATTTCGTCGAATGAGAGTTCGTCGGGTAAGGGTTTTCGTCGGGGTAAGCATGATCATCATCAACAGTTACACAACCCAGAAACCCTAATGATCATCTAACAGTTACATAATTATATCATCATTTCTATCATACGGTCAGCATCATTGGAATCCATTCAAGTAACAGTTTCATCCCATCTCTAGAACATGTTACGACTACAATCATGACAATACGATCAATTTATCATCCTCATCAGCTTATATATGATCACATAACCACAAAGATTAATTCCATCACAGTCATAAAATATACGATCAACATGCAACATCATATTCCACATCAACTAGAACCATCCACAACTGATACAATCACGAAGATCTAATTACTTATTCATCAAATCATCATCCACTCATATGATCATAAGCATTACACAATAACAGTTAATACATGATGCTAAACAAATAGTCCATAATGATTTCAATCAAATAATTATCAATGGTTGATCACTAACCCAAACAGGAGGAACAATGAATCGATCGATGTAAGAGACTTCGAGTGTTCACGGCTGCCGTCGCACAAGGGATATGGAGAGACTCTAGGGTTTCACTAATAACAGTTTACGTAGCCTATGCGTACACATGGCTTTTCTAGCTTAAACACTTTTGGGCTCCACATGGGCCAAAAGCCCATTACGGCGAAAATGCATGGTTTTCGTCGAAGTGGTGAGTGTGACGAACACTCCAAGTTCGTCAGGTGGGTGTTTTCGTCGGGTGGGTGTTGTGGCTAAGGTTCCAATTTTCGTCGCACAGGGAGTGTAAGTGATAGGTCTCAACTAAAATAAATGATTCATAACTTTTATTAATTAACACAAAACATATATCAACATAAATAACTTATAATGCACACCAATATATATAAAAACAACACTTAGCGAACGAGTATTATGTCAAGTAATGACCTTGAAAACTCGGGTTGTCACATTAAGTTAGCATCTGGTGTTGTGTTAAGTGATGTTTTCTTTGTTCCTTGTTATAGTGTGAACCTTGTGTCTGTACATAAGATTGCTAAAGATAACAAATTGTCTGTTGTGTTTGATGAATCTATGTGTGCTATTCAGGATTCGAAGTCAAGGAAAGTCCTGGTGACTGGTAGACAAGATAATGATTTATACTTTGTTAGTAAAAATGGTAATAATCTGTGTTTTAATAGTATGTTTAAATATGATATATGGCATAGTAGACTTGGTCATCCTTCTGATCAAGTTCTAGCTGTGTTTTAATAGTATTTTTTCATAAAGTTGATGAGTAATGGAGTCAGTTTTTTCTTCATAAGTTCAGTAAGGTCAGTCCTAAAAAAACATTAGGGTCGTTTGAAAAACTATTGTTATACATTCTATGTAATATACGAAAAGAATGATGTTGGGGCTTCAATTCTATGTACCTCCATCAATGCAAACACACTATGTTTTTGCATGAAACCCTTAGTAAAACATACATTTGTTTGATATAAACTATAGTTATGATAAACCAGTTTCATTAAATGGCATAAGAATGTAAATAGAAGTAAAAAAGAAAGAGTTAAATGTCATTTTAGTCCCTGTGGTTTGGGTTATTTTGCGAGTTTAGTCTAATTGTTTGAAACGTTTCCATTTTTGTCCAAATAGTGTCAAACGTTGCCATTTTAGTCCGCTGTGTTAACTAGAGTTAACCCAGCGGACTAAAATGGCAACGTTTGACACTATTCGGACTAAAATGACACCGTTTCAAACCTTTGGACTAAACTGACAAAATGACCCAAACCATAAGGACTAAAATGAGTTATAACTCTTAAAAAGAAAAGATGAATACAAAGATATTGTATTGGCATATTTAAATCTAAACGGATACAAATAATCACACATAATAATCATTTTAGATCAATTTAAAACCTTACGATCTCAATGATGTTACTAAATTAGGCTAAATCGTAAAATTTACATTGTGTATAAAATTATTATTAAATAAGAGGTAGGCTAAATATACCCCCCTCTCTTACTTGTCATACCCCCTCCCTAGAAACGTAAAATCAAAACTTGTAATTTCTCCCCCTTGGAAGAAATATTTTTTTAACAACATAAACAAAACCACTTTATATAATTATTTTTCAAATTAATCTTCTTTGTTTACACACACAAAAACAACAGTTGAATCCAATCATCATGAACGAAGAACAAGACATGCAAATATGAAATATATTTATATATATATCCAAGAACTCAAAAACAAAAATATATAATATAGATGTGATAAGAATTCATACAACATGACACCATGAGTGATAAGAAGCTCCTCGATTGTATTGAGGTGATTAGGAGCATAGTCTTTGTCTAATATCACTTTTATCTATTATGCCAAATCGTTAACGATCTCATTTAATCATTTATATCTGCTAATTAAAATGTTAAATAAAATATAATTTTTTATTCTTTCTAAAAGAAAACTAAAACTTATGTAAATACCTCGCATATAGCTGGTGGACTATACATATAGTCTTTCTTCTTTTCTTTTCTGTCTCCATTCGAGAATCCCCTCAATGCTAAAAGAAAAAAAAAACTGTAAATATCAAACTTTTCGTCTCTTAAATCCCAACTCCCAAGCTAACAAAGAAATTATAAACAACTTTAAAAAAATAATGTTTTCTTAAATAAGCAAAAAAATATTTAAATAGTAAAAAACGTTTTTCAAAACTTAAAAAAAGTAACGTAAAAGAAATTCTTTAAATTAAAAAAATACATTTAAGAAAAAGTTATCTAAAATATAAAGTAAATGACTTTAATAAAATAACTATATAAGATAAAACATAACAAAAGAAACAAAAAAGTTATAATTGTATTACTATGAAACTAAAGGAGAGGGGTATATTCGGTAAAAATAAAGGATAAGGGGGTACGATTAGTAGCCCCCTTAAATAAACCTCTTAAATCTTATCAATAAAGTGATAAGAAAATGTTCAATCAAGTACCAAGAATAATATGGATTCATGTGCCATATATCTTAGATTAAATC
Source organism: Helianthus tuberosus (assembly GCA_030545235.1). NCBI lineage: Eukaryota > Viridiplantae > Streptophyta > Magnoliopsida > Asterales > Asteraceae > Helianthus > Helianthus tuberosus. The sequence goes on along the minus strand of CM060427.1, from coordinate 49,999,091 downwards.
AAATTACCAATCCATAGGTAGAGAATGCTTAAAGACTTTATGAGTAGACTTTATTCTCAATGATTATATAACTACTCATAATGGTGTCACTAATCCCATAATCTCATGTCTACTATAGCCTCTACTAATCTATGATTTGGAGCAAATTAATCTCTATAATGATGTATCAAATTACTATTGTGTGTGACTAACTACATATAAAAGATGTAACTAACTACTAATGTTGTATATCATTTCTTGGCATCCCATTTTGTAATACACCATCATAGCATGCCCATCATGTTTCTAAAGGTAGTAGTTTTTGACAGTCATCTTCTTCTTTTCACTGACATATGTTTGTGTATGATTAAGAGAAAGTGTACATAATATCTTTTAAAAATGAGTGGATTATAGCTAGCTCATCCTACATTACCACATGCATGTAAGTGGATAAAGAGGCTTAACTTTAAAGCACACATGAAAAAATGGTCCCTTCTATGAGCAAAAGTGAAAAGGAAGGCATCCTACATGACTTTGGGCATTGTTTTTGAGACCCATGCTTGTATTGTAGGCCATGTAAATTTCTTTTATCAAAAGACATGGTTACCCACAAAAGCAAAGTACAAAGTTGGGGAGAAGAAAAGTTAAAAGAGTATGTTAGGTCATGAATACTCTTCATCATCCAAAGGCCAACACATCCCATGTGACATAGACATAGTCTTATATTATATGTTTGGAGATTTGATAATGGTTGAGTAAGAAAGAATGTTTGTCGAGTTAGATATATGTAAATGTTACTCTGACCAACAATTTTTTATATTGTTTTATTATAAATAGTAAATTAACTTTGTTGAATTAAAATTTCTAGATAAGTTACAAGTTATTTAAGATCGTTACTTTTATAGCTATGTTTTAAACTATCTAAGAGCCATACTTGCTATATAATACTTTTATTTTTTTTAACTACAATAATGGTTATTTATTTAGGATTAATTGGAGCCAATTAAGTTATTTATGACGTACTAGCAGAGTACATTCATAACTTGTTGCAGGGCTCAGGCCTCCTCTGATTCTCCACACATGTGTCTTTAATTTAAAACCTCACAATAAAATTTTACTTTTAATATAATTCTCATGTGAAATTCTTGTAGAATATATTTTCATGAAAATACCAAGTCATTTTCAAACCACAACATGATTTTAAGTTGCTATCATTTTTCAAAAAATTGTTTATTTGTTACACATAAAAATGTCACTCGTAAACCCGTGAACAAGTCATTGTAAGTCTCTGAATAAATTTGTTACCATACCTATCACGTTTAGCTCAAATAAAATCCACAAGTCTAAAGACCGGATCTCAATATATATCTTAGCAAACCACACTAACGTGAAACATCCTACAAAATGCAATCTAACATGACTACCAATCAAAAGTGACGTGTCAACGTCAATTAGGCTATGCCCTTAGACGGGCTCACATCTCCTAGGCAATGACATGTAACAATACCGAATATAAATATCAGTGACCTTGTATAAGTTAGATCATTCAATCTATCTCACGTTATGGGTGATCACATGGACAATTCCGAGATCAACCGATTTCAAAACTTGTTTCTCAACCTCATTTTTAAGAGCTATAACCATACAGCTAGTTTATTTATTCTTTTTCTATTTTCTTAAAAATGTTTTCCTTAAACTCATCGATGCCCCACCCAATTCGTCCAATTTTTATCCTTATGTTTTAGCCGTAGTATATGAAAAAAGACATCCACTAAAAATCAAATAATAATGTTATTAAATAATTAAACTAAAATATTATACTTATTTTAAAGTTGTAATCTCCGTACCTCAAAACCTTCGCCCTATCTCTATCAATAAAATCATTATCATCATCATACTCACTAAATCCCAACAATTGTAAACCTAAGGCTACACGATATGGTGATGGTCCTCCCTTAGAGGATGGTCCGCCACGTAGGATGGGCATGAGGATTGAGGTATGGAAATGAGAGGATAGACCAAAATGTGTATCTATATATTGTATGTATATGTGTGTGAGAGGGAGAGGAGTTGAAGGGGTATGGTCCCAAAAAAGCCGCGCAAACCTCCGTCAAGGTCGCGCGCGGGACCATACTCCTTATTCAACAAATTTCTTGTTGGCAACCTCGCGCGGGCTACGGCACATTTTATTTAACCGGCGCGAGGTCTGACCAACAGGAAGCTTCAATTACAACACTTAACATTCTGAAAGAGCACTCAGTCATCCAAACCTTGCGCGAGATAGTTACGTGCCCAGCAAGAATCGCGCAGGGCAGCTGCTCAAGGTTGTTTCAGATAGTACACAAGGTACAAGTGGCAGAAGAAAAGAGCCAATCAGCGTCTTTCTGGCCCTGCTCAATCGTGTTCCACGATCGTCTGACATGCAGGAGACAAAAAGTACTTAAGGACGCTTACATGGCACCAATCACAGGGCAGAGACAACTGCCCCACGATCTCCACTTACCTGCTGATGGCAGAGGGGCGGCCAGGCCGACAACAGTGACATGTGGCTCCAATCACATGGCGCCAACTCCAGAAAGCTCCTAGAAGCCACTAACGGTCGACACCAATAAGACAAGGAACATATCCTCTATGTTGTCGCCTTCAGGCCCAAGGCCCATCAGCCCACATCCTCTTACACCTCCCCGGCTATAAATAGAGACCTCACTTCACAGGTTAAAGATTTCATTCCCTCTACTCTCACTCTTAATACTCAATTATCTCCCCAAAGCAGTCGCTTATTCTCACGCCGGAGCCCGGTTAAGAGGGAAACCCCCACATCCCCCTCTTAACGAGTAACGGTGTTCTGTTTTGCAGGATTAGACGATCATTACGAAGCTCAGAAAGCCATTAGAAGATTAACCACTATGGTAGGAACATAAACCAAACTGATTAGTCCCATAATTAGTTCAGTGTTTCTTCATTGGCGCCCACCGGTTTTCTACAAAACACTTTCATCTTCTTTTTTCTGAATTTTCGTTGTTTTTTCTTCCTTCGATCATGGCTGGTCAAGGAATCATTCCCGAGTTTGGTTTCGGAGCAAACTCTAATGCGGTGTTGGGCGAGGGCAATCAAAACGTCCAACCCCAACACATTGAAGAAATTGGCGAAATCGAAGTAACCAACACAGGGGGACCGCGCGGGAGCATCACCCGCATCACTCAAACGGTAACCCCAGGAAACAACGGCGCTGGACCTTCAAACCCAGCTCCACCTCAGAACATTTCGGCGCTACTAGGGCTACCAGAGGGCAAAACTCTAGCCTCATGGTACGCCAAGCAAATTGCCACCATTAATGAGGCGTATCAATCTTTGAGCGCACAGCAAGCAGTCTTAACGGCAGAACCGTCCTTGGTTACACCAGCAGGCCCCAGTCACGGGGCGCGCCAGATACCACCACAGCAAAACATCCAAGGAAGAGCTAACAGACCTCCCCCCTACCAGAAGACTAAGCGTGCATGACACGCGCGATACACGGGGAGAAACAGAGAGCTATTATGACTATCCGTCACACGTCCAAAGAGGCCCAGTTCATAGCCGGCTCACGCCGCGCAACATGAACAATGAATGGGAAGATACTGACCCGAATGATCCAACTTGGCAGGATGATGAGGGTTCGTCAGTCTTCAATCGCCTGCAGAGGAACCATGAATACTACAAACCAAGACAACACGTAGGGTACATCGAAGAGGCAGAGCGAAACTTTCGCCTCGCCTATCGACCAGCTGAAGCTGTGGAACATTCAAAGTTCATTCCAAAGATCGCGCTGGCGCCACTTTCAAGAGAGAAGTTACCTCCGATAGTTGGAAACTTTAACGGATTGACTGATCCCGATGATCACGTCAGAGTTTTCACAAGCGTAGGTTACATGGGAGGATGGAATATGCCCATGTGGTGCCATCTGTTTATTCAAACGCTTACAGGGGCTGCTCGCGCCTGGTTCGACAGCCTTCCTCCGGGAAAGATCAAGTCATGGGTGGATTTCAGGACACAGTTTTTGAATCACTTCAGTCAACAGAGACGTTACCAGCGCGACACAGCCGAGGTAGAGGACATCTGGCGCAGAGATAACGAGGGTCTGGAAGATTTCATCACTCGCTTCAACAAAGAGTGGTTGGAAATCGGTGGCGTAAGTGAACAACTCATGCGTTGCCACCTCAAGAAAGCCATTCGCTGTGATAGTCTCATCAGAACTATCACTGGGAAAGATGGAATGCCCAAAGAATGGGATAAGCTCATGGAAGCCGCGAAAATAGTCGCACAAACTGAAGAGTCACTCGTCGGAAACAAGAATTATTATACTGAAGATCGATTTTCCAAGGGAAACTCGCGCGATTACAACAAGCGCAACAAGTACAAAAGTAACGATTGGAAATCCGGAAGATCAAGGGGCCATGAAGAAAGGCCGCGCTATAGAGAAGATGCGCGCGACACAATTGATAGAATCGGCTATCGAAAAGCAGTCAGGGATGATAACCGAGAAAAGCACTGGATTCCGCTCATAAAAACACCAAAAGAGGTGCTGATGACGGAGAATCATGATTTCAAGGCTCCAAGGCCTATGACAAACAAGAAGGGGCAAGACCCCAACCTGTACTGCGACTTCCACAAAGATACAGGGCACCTGACGGATGACTGTATCAGTTTACGTCAAGAGATTGAGAGAGCGCTAAAAAGCGGGAAGCTAAGCCACCTAGTGAGAAACGTGCGCAAAGAAACTCGACAGATCCAACGCCATGATGAGGGGAATCACAAGAAAGTCCGACGCCTAGAAACCCATATGGTCAATGGACCAAGATACAGCGCAAAGGAGAAAGGCAAGCGCCCTTACGAACCCTCATGGCAAGAGCAACAGGTCATTTTCCCGGTAGTGCGCGGCTGCCCTCGCGCCACTCGACCCGTCGTCATTACCGGTATTATCGGCCATTATGAAACGGAGTATGTCTTCATTGACCCAGGAAGTACTGCTGATATCATCTATGAGTAATGTTTTAATCAGTTTGATGAGGATGATAAAGCGAGACTTGAGCCAGTTGATTATCCACTGTCTGGATTTTGCAACGAAATGGTCTTCCCGCTAGGACAAATCAGCTTCCCCGTCACGCTCTCTGACGGGAAGCATTCAAGAACAACAAATGTAAACTTCATGGTGATGCCTGTCAAGTCGAGGCATGATGTGTTGATTGGGAGAGAAACCCAAGGCGAACTAAACATGGTAACTTCCACGCCCCACTCAGCGATAGGGTTTCCAACCAAGACGGGGGTGGAGATTATCTATGCCAAGAAAGAAGAATGTCGACAGAAGAGATGCGCCCAACAAAAGCGGCGAAGGTTTCAACAACTGAGCCAGAGAAATGGGTGTTAAACCGCAAGTACCCGGAGCAAACGGTGACGATAGGCCACACAATCTCCCCAAACATCAGAACGCATCTCAAGCAACTCCTGTTCAAGAATATGGATATCTTCGCCTGGACTCCGGCCGACATGACCGGTGTCCCGCGCGACGTTACCGAGCATTGTTTAAACACCTACCCCTCTGTTGAGCCGAAGGTCCAAAGAAGGCGCAGCTTAGGGGCAGACAAAACCAAAGCAATGAATGAGCAAGTATGCGAACTACTCAAAGCTGGAATCTTGCGAGAAGTACGTTATCAAAGTTGGGTCGCGAACCCAGTGATGGTGGAGAAGTCTAGTGGAGGATGGCGAATGTGCGTTGATTATACCGATCTCAACAAGTCATGCCCTAAAGATTGCTACTCTTTGCCTGAGATCGACAAAAAGATAGACTCTCTCGCACCATACAGATGGAAATGCTTCTTAGATTGCTACAAGAGATACCATCAGGTTCAAATGAAGCTTGAAGACGAAGACAAGACAGCTTTTCGGACCGATCTCGGGATCTTTTGTTATACAAAGATGCCATTCGGCCTCAAAAACGTTGGCGCCACATATCAAGGCCTGATGGATAAGACCTTCGCTGGAGATATTGGGAAGCATATCGAGGTTTACATCGACGACCTGGTGATCAAAAGTCCCGAAGAGGACCAAATGTTGAAAGACATCGAAAAAACATTCAACTCGTTGCGCAGCGTGAATATGAAATTGAATCCAGCCAAATGTTCTTTTGGTATGGAAGAAGGGAAATTCTTAGACTTCATAGTCACAAATGGCGGATTTAAGGTGAATCCAGAAAAGGTCCAGGCAATAGAACGAATGCCATCACCACGAACAATCAAAGAGATGCAAAGGTTGGCCGGCCGCCTAGCCGCGCTTAACCGCTTTCTGTCAAATCACGCCGCGAAGTCATACCCTTTTATCAGCACTATGCGCAACTGTGTGAAGAAACAAGAGTTCAAGTGGACGCCTGAAGCAGAGAGTGCTTTTCAGCAAATGAAGGAGCGTTTGATCGAACTCCCTACCCTGACTGCACCGTTCGAAAAGGAGCCGCTCATCTTGTACTTGTCATCATCGGACAAGGCAGTGGGATCGGTATTGCTTGTAGAAAGAAATGGAGTTCAGACTCCAATCTATTACGTCAGTAGAGTGCTCACGGATCCAGAAATGAGATATTCAACGATGGAGAAATTGGTACTGGCGTTGCTGCACGCCTCCAGAAGGCTGCGCAGATACTTCACATGCCACGTCATCACCGTACTTACCAATTTCCACATTGGCACGATATTGCAAAAGCCAGAAACACCTGGGCGGTTCGCAAAATGGGCGATCGAGCTGGGGGGCCACAACATCTTGTACAGGCCGCGCCCAGCCATCAAAGGTCAAGTTCTAGCGGACTTTATCACAGAGGTCCCAGTTGATAAAATCAAAGACGGCGAGATTGTCGAGGCTCCCATAAAAGACATATCAAATGAGTTATGGATGTTGTACACTGATGGAGCCTCAAACGAAGATGGCGCAGGAGCCGGATTGCACCTTGTGAGCCCTAAAAAGCACGAATTTACTTACGCCATCAAGTTGGATTTCAAGAATACCAACAACGAGGCGGAGTACGAGGCGTTTCTGGCAGGCTTACGCCTCGCCATAAAAATGGGAGCTAAAAATCTACAAGCACACGTTGATTCACTCTTGATAGCCAGCCAAATTAACGGTATATACGATGCAAAGGGCGAAGTTATGGCCCTGTATTTAGAGCAAGCAAAAGAGTTGCTTCAACAGTTCAAATCTTACAAGGTAGTCCACATCAATCGCTTCGAAAACAAACCAGCTGACGCTTTGAGCAAGCTTGCTTCAACCTCCTTTCAACATTTCGCAAAAGATGTAAGGATTGAAGTACTCAAAAATCCACCAGTCCTGCTGCGCCAGGTAAATGTGATCAAAATAGGGCAGCCATCTTGGATGACCCCTATAATTCAGTATTTGCAAGAAGGAATACTCCCTGAGAGCAAGGCAGAGGCAAGAAAGATTCAAAACAAAGCTCTGCATTATGAGATGAATGGTGGTATCTTATACCGCAAGTCCTTCTTGGGGCCACTGTTGCGCTGCGTGGACCCCCAAGATGCGAATTACTTGATCAGGGAGATTCACGAAGGGATCTGTGGCATCCATGCAGGACCACGCATGGTTGTCGCGAAGATTATGAACGCTGGATATTATTGGCCAGGGATGCACGTCGACGCCCTGAAGGAGCTGCGCAAAGGGGACTCCTGTCAGCGACATTCTCCAAAAACCCTGCGCCCAAAGAACGATCTTATCCTTGTATCCACTGCTTGGCCTTTCCAACAGTGGGGAATTGATATGGTGGGACCCTTCCCAGAAGCTCCTGGTGCCGTCAAGTTCATAATCGTGGCCGTTGATTATTTTACTAAGTGGGTGGAGGCCAAAGCTCTCGCCTCAACCACTGCAATGATGGTGCGCAAGTTTATTTGGGAGCACATCATTTACAGGTTTGGTCTTCCACTAAAAACCGTCACAGACAACGGTACCAATTTTGCTTCTGAGGACCTTCAAAATTGGATGAAGGAAATGAAGATCGAGCATACCTTCTCCTCCGTTGCGCACCCTCAAGGCAACGATCAAGTGGAAAGCGTTAACAAAAGTATCGTCGAGGGGATAAAAGCCCGACTGGGCACAAAGAGAAGAGGCTGGGTAGATGAGCTCCCAAGCATCCTGTGGGCTCATCGAACCATGCCGAAGACAAGCACCGGCGAAACTCCTTTTAGCCTAGTATACGGCTCAGAGGCAGTTATCCCGGCGGAAGTTGGACTCCCCTCACCACGCTTGACAGCAGTCAACATGGTTGACAACGAAGCAGAGCGCCGTCTCGATTTGGATTTGCTGGAAGAAAGACGCGAGATTGCGAGCATTAAGGAAGCAAAGTACAAGACGCAACTGGAAAGGTACTACAATGCGAGAGTCCGCATTTGTACCTTCACTCCAGGAGAATACGTCTTCCGAGACAATGAAGCTTCAAACGCTGAACGCCCAGGAAAACTAGCACCCAAATGGGAAGGCCCATACTTGGTTCACGAAGTGCTAGGAAAAGGGGCATACAAATTGCGCACACTGGATGGACACATCATCCCGTGCACGTGGAATGCGCAACAACTGCGCAAGTGCTATATGTAACTATTATAGGCCATGCGCCTTTTCTTACTAATGTTGGCCACGCGCCTTTTTCCTATTTTGGCTAAGCGCCCCTTATGTTACTTAACGCAATGTATGTTGGCCTAAGCGCATGTTTCCCAACTAATGAAAACATATGACATGTTTCCCTTATCATGAAGACCCTTACGTTACAAATGCATGTTAAACTTTTGATTAGCATGAAAACACTTCAGTAAATTACGAGCTCTTGAGTTATGCCTCCAAGGTCCTCCGCGAACATAGCGCGAGACCGGGCAGTTACAACTCGCACAAGAGCCACACTTACATTTATTCGCGCTAACTTAACCAAAGTTCCTAACAACAGTGCAATAATTGTAATGGGACAGGGAATAAACACAAATATCATAATTAATAAGCGCAACCGCGCATCAATTGCATAAAAACCATCTATCATCCATACGATCCAAAACAAAGCGCGACCGCGCAACAAGTTACATCCAAAGCATATAAATTACAAGGCACAAAGCCTGAAAACACTATCTATTCAAAGCCATCACCATCATCGTCATCATCATGCTTGTCGCCATCACCATCGCCATCACCATCATTGCCCGCTGTTTCCTCCTCATCAGATAACTCAACAGTTTCTGGGAGGTCGAGAATAGTCTTTAAGCGGTGACACCAGTCATCATGCTCTAAATCTTTTGCAACCAAGTCCATAACGGGCAATGATAGATGATTATAAGCATTTTTAGCACGAGCCAGCTCGGCATCAGCTTCATCGGTCACCGAGCAATGACTAGCGTCAACCTCTTGCCCAAACACCTCCGCAACATGCTGCGCACATTCCAGATAACCTCCACGATGACCAACCGTGCGAGAAGCATCTATAAGAGCAGCAACAGTTTTGTCTAGCTCCCCAGCATTTAAGATGGAGTTGGCCATCTACAGCAAAGGCAATAAATTCAAACACAAGGCTTTAATAAATACAGCCAAAGTTAAAAGAAACCATACCAGAACTAATCCTCTGCCGCGCAGCCACTCAGCCTCGGAGACCAAAGTATCAACGATCCTTTGAGCCTCGGAATAGTTGTTTCGCGCCACATTGAGAGCAGATGTACTAATGTATCGCGCTTCCTCAACTTTCTGTTTAGACTCCTCAGCAGTAGCAGCCTTAACTTTCTCCGCCTCAAGATCGATTTCCAAGGACTCGCATTTGTCAACTTGCTCGTGCAGGCGGCGTTTCAATTCAGCAATCTCGACATCCTTAGCCGTCAAATCCTTGTCTTTACCAGATAGCTGCGCCTTCACCTCAGCCAGTTCAACCTGCAAGGGGTGAATGACTCAGTTAATTCTGCTAACAAAAGCATAAACTGAAAAAAAAGAACATTTCTCGAACCTCAGCCCGCTCCTTAGCAGCTTTCGCAGCCTGCGCATCCTCGACTTTCGTTGTCAACTCAGCAACCTTGCCTTCGAGCTCGGTAATCTTATTTCGAGCAGCATAAGCGCGCTGGTTGTCTTTCTCACAGATCTTCTTCCATTCAGCCTTCTCCTTCGCCAACAGATCCACGGCAGCTCGAAGCTTGCCTTTCAGGCCCTCGCGCCCCCATTCCTCCGCTTTCTTATCAGCCTCAAACTTGGACTTCTCTTCCTCAAAATTAGCATTAGCCTTCTCAAACACCTTAACCTGCCTCACAAGGCGCTGGCGGTAGTTCTCCCAATCCGACCGCTCCCTAATCATGGTGCGCCACTCACGCACAATTTCATGGCTGGCAGAAAGAGTATTGGCCTCCCTAATCACATACGCTGCATACAGCTCATCATGAGTACGCGCCTTTTGTCGGTTAACTTCACCAGGAGGGATGGAATTCAAGAACCAGTCGCGGCAAGGGGCAAATTCCTGGAAAGTGTCCTTCTGCTTCAAATTCCAAGGAGCTCGATGGGGGGCACTCCCACGTTCTGCCTCGGTGTAAGTCTTATAATAAATATCCCCGAGAGTATCCTTTGGGCCAATGGTTTGTGGGTTATACCCCCCAAAACCCCGGAACTCGCGCCACCAGAAGCATGCGGACCAGACCCCCCAGCAGAAGTCACTTTAGCAGAATGTTGAGGAGAATGAAGTTGCGCTGGGTGGGTAGGTTTATCAACTACAGGCTCTTTCTCCCTCTCAGCAGCCCTTTTCTCTCTCTCCTGCTCAGCTCGCCTCTTCTTCTCCTCATCAGCTTTTTTCTTCTTCTCCTCCTCAGCCTTCTTCCTAGGCTCCTCATCAACCTTCTTCTTCCTGTCCTCCTCAGCTTTCCTATCCTCAGCCTTTTTCTTCTCTTCAGTAACTTTCTCCTTCTCCCCCTCAGCAGCCTGTTTACCCTTCTCAGACTCCACTCCAGCAGTCTTGAAAGGTTTGATAGTAACCTTAGGCCTTTTCTGCGCCGGCTCTAAGGGCTCCGTAAACACGACACCCTTCTTCTCAGGGGTCTTCTTCTTGGTTTCTGCAGAAGCTAAGTATTAAAAAAGAGGCAACAAAGAGCAGAGAAACTAAGGAAAACTAACCAGGAGAAAATTTGTAAAGAGAGCGCAAGTTGCTCTGTTTCCCAAGCACAGGAACTCCCCTAGCCTTTGGCGCAGTAGACACACCAGCTGTGGTCTCACTTCTGCTTCTTTTTCGGCTGATTAATTTCGCAGCAGGCTCCTCCTCTTCTTCTTCTTCCTCCTCTTCATCACGCGCAACAGAGGATGGAGTCGCCCCAGAATCCGGGTTACGAGAACCCGCGCTCCCTGAGCTCTTAGAACCAGCCCCTCCTACCTTCTTCTCGCCTGCGCGCGACAAACCTTCAAGTGAGTCACTGATAATCACATAATCTTCCAAGTTACTCTAGCGAAAACGAAGAGTACCTTTGTCAGCAACACCAGAAGCTGCGCGGCTAGGCCCACCTTTCTTGCTAGTTACTTCAGGTTCAAGGTTGATCACCTTCTTCTTCCTAGAAGGTTTCTTCTTCTTCTTCTCTTCAGGGTCGATACCCAGGTCGCGCAACACACCTGCAAAGACGTTAGACCACGAACTTAGCTCTCCATTTAATGATCCCACAGACTCCTCGCTGGAAAGATAGACAATCTCTTTCCCAGCAGAAGTCAAAGCGCGCAAGGGACGAGGGTTAGGTATATGCGCACCTTCGGTCGCAGTAGGTGGATCGGCGAACGCATCAGCAACGGGATACATAAAATGACCCTTAATCTGGTTATACCAATACTCTTCTCCAGCCTTGAGTGGGCGCATGCCCATGGACCCACCAAAGGTGGGGAAGGCAGCTTGATACAGATGCGCCTCTACATGACAAATTACATAAATAAACACACGTTACGAAACAAGAAGTCAAAGAAGCTAAGAAAATTACTAACCTCTATCGTTGAACATCAAAACTGGAACGTCTTCGCTATCTGTCGGCCACTGATCACTCATCCGCGCCGCTACCAAGACGTTCTCACCAAACACTCGGTTTGGGGTGGCAGTAAGCTTTTGATAACAAGTCTCATTCTTAGGGATCGCCAGATCTTTCTTCAAAATTGGTTCAGACCATGCACGGAAAGTCATAGCGATCGGGATCACCTCCTCACGAATATAAAAGAATTTTGGTTTCCAGTCATGGAAACTCTTAGGAGGGTTCAGGAGTATCTTCTTCGTGGCCCCTCGACTGGCAAAGGAGTAAAATCCCATGTTTCGAATCAACTGGTAAAAGACTCTGAATCTTTCCACGGTCGGCTCTATATCATGAGATCGGCAAAGAAATTCGAAGTGTCGAACCCTAACCATCCCAGGGGGACTCATTTGCGAGATATGAAACCCTTAGAACTGCAAAATATGGGCCATGAAATTTGTCGTCGGCAACCAGAAGTTTCCCTGGTGAAAGAAATCTTCAAACAGTGTGATATACCCCGTGGTGCGTCGGCGGCCGTCTGATTCTGACCGGGGTACTTGGCATCCCATTCCGGTGGAAACCGGAAACTCCTCGTGATTTGCTCGAACAGCCCCAAGTCCCATCTAAGGACGGGAACTGGGCCTTTCTCGACAGGATTCTCCTCCGGATGTTCTTCGGCCATTGATGATAAACAGAAAGTTTGAATATTTTCTCAAGACACTTGAAGATCTGCTACTATGTTCTTCAAAGGTTTGAAGATTCAAAGTGAATTCGAGAGCAAATAGGAAAGAAAGAAGACAACAGAAGATGAAAAGAGATTTGCTCTCATCCCTCATCGAATATACATACCCATCGCATTTAATGCGATGGGTAAACGTGCCGAGATCGCCGCGCACGTGACCAATCAGAAGACGACACGTAAGGCGAGAATCCAGGAGTGACGGTTACCACGCGCGCGTGGAACTCACTCTCCTGACGAAATGACCAACCGTCAGAGACAACTTGATGACAGCCGTGTAAATGGTCAACTCAAACGTCACCATCAACGACGTTTCTCACCAACTTGTCAGAATTCAAATTTCGAGGATTTTCCCGCCCAAAATTACTACAAACTTCATGTAGAAGCTACTAGGGCCGCGCAGTATTAACAATGACTCAATAACCTTGCGCGCCTACACCCAAAGGCAGTGAACCACCTGGAGCCAAACCTGGTAGCCGCGCCGTAGTAACCAACAAGAACTTACACGCGCGCCGTCTACCCAAGTCAAATAAGCATTTTTTACAACTTTTTTCAAGTCCAGAGCTCCAACCACTTAACTCGCGCATGGTGCAGCACTGGACTGGGGGGACTTGAAGGGGTATGGTCCCAAAAAAGCCGCGCAAACCTCCGTCAAGGTCGCGCGCGGGACCATACTCCTTATTCAACAAATTTCCTGTTGGCAACCTCGCGCGGGCTACGACACATTTTATTTAACCGGCGCGAGGCCTGACCAACAGGAAGCTCCAATTACAACACTTAACATTCTGAAAGAGCACTCAGTCATCCAAACCCTGCGCGAGATAGTTACGTGCCCAGCAAGAATCGCGCAGGGCAGCTGCTCAAGGCTGTTTCAGATAGTACACAAGGTACAAGTGGCAAAAGAAAAGAGCCAATCAGCGTCTTTCTGGCCCTGCTCAATCGTGCTCCACGATCGTCTGACATGCAGGAGACAAAAAGTACTTAAGGACGCTTACATGGCACCAATCACAGGGCATAGACAACTGCCCCACGATCTCCACTTACCTGCTGATGGCAGAGTGGCGGCCGGGCCGACAACAATGACACGTGGCTCCAATCACATGGCGCCAACTCCAGAAAGCTCCTAGAAGCCACTAACGGTCGACACCAGTAAGACAAGGAGCATATCCTCTATGTTGTCGCCTTCAGGCCCAAGGCCCATCAGCCCACATCCTCTTACACCTCTCCGGCTATAAATAGAGACCTCACTTCACAGGTTAAAGATTCCATTCCCTCTACTCTCACTCTTAATACTCAATTATCTCCCCAAAGCAGTCGCTTATTCTCACGCCGGAGCCTGGTTAATAGGGAAACCCCCACATTCCCCTCTTAACGAGTAACGGTGTTCTGTTTTGCAGGATTAGACGATCATTACGAAGCTCAGAAAGCCATTAGAAGATTAACCACTATGGTAGGAACATAAACCAAACTGATTAGTCCCATAATTAGTTCAGTGTTTCTTCAGGAGTAAACATTTTGTCTTCTTGTGAGCGTCCCCAACGTCCAGAACTCGACGCCAAGGACGAAGCCGGAGGGGGGCAGGATGGTGTTGGACCGGCGTCGGACCGAGGACGGAGGGGGACGACCCCCCATACCGTGTAGCCTAAGAAATGGTGTGATGAGGGTAGATATAAACAACCTTACCTCTACCCCATAGAAATAGAGAGGTTGCTTCCAGTGAGACCCCCGTCTCGATTGTAGTTTTGTATCAAGCCTTAGACCTAAGACACATAACACTCAAATTATCAGGACAAAGATTGATTGGTGCATGTACCACGTGTCTTTCAGCTATCAACGTCACCACATAATGCATGATTAACCATCCGCCGCCTTTAATGTTATTTTCATGAAATTAGTAAAATAACGTTAAAGTTACTACCATTTCACTTTTGCCCTCGAGCAGCCACACATATATGCACACCACAAGCGGGGCACATCTCTATCAATAAAATATACACACTATACATATATGTATAAATATATAGATATAGAGAGAGAAAGAGACGATACTCCTCCCTAACCTAACAGACGAGATGGCCACCAACAAACGAACAAAGTGAAACATGTACATATATAAATATAAATTTTAAATATATAATCGATACATATAGAAAGAGAAGGTAGTGAGAGAATCATAACCATCATCAATCCTCTCTTCCTTCCTGTATATATTTCAATACACACACAACAATATAATCAAAGAAAGAGCTTCATTTCACTTCCATTGTATTCCCCTTACAACTTTAGATCCAACCAAACCCTAGAGAACTCCTGCATTTCCCTCAAGAATCACTTCGTAAGGTTCGTTAATGTATTGATTCTTGATTTATTATGCTTTTTTGTACCAATTTTGATCGGTGTTATTTCTTGATTTGAATTAGGTTTTGTTAGTTGGTTGCAAATGGTGGAAATAAAGGTGAATTAGTGTGATTGTTTGTTAGTAATAATGGAGGATAGAGGTGGATCATTTGTTGCTGTTAGAAGAATTTCACATAGTCTTGACAGAGGCAATACTTGCAATACAACTTCAGGTATATGAATTTTAGTGTAATTTTAGAAATATGTTCCTCTTCCATGAGTTAATTAATTTGTAGAAATCCAGATCTGTTTCAATTGAATTTTTGAATGATTGCTTTTATTGATGTAATGATGATATAATTAATGTGAAAACTTATCAATTAGAAACTTATATTTCACTAGATTGATAATCAAATCGAGTAATCGGTTGCTGCTTTTGTTATTATGTGATTAACTATTTAAACCGACGTGTAGCGATAAACCCTAACTTCTGTAAGACTTATTACCTTAATGTTGACCAATGTTTCTCATATATGTGCAGCTGAGGTTGTTGCAGGCTCAGCAGCATGGCTTGGCAGAGGCCTCTCGTGTGTTTGCGTTCAGGGGCGTGAAGGCGATTCACGCCCCTTGTTTGATTTGACTCCTGCTCAGGTAAGATTGTATGCATTATAGCCCGATTTTGTACAAATGAGTTATGGCTTACGATGTTATTTATAGGCATAGTAATCTGATTTTCGGTGTTTTATTTGGCATTGCCAGGAACATTGCTTACAAAGGCTGCAAACCCGTTTAGACATAGCCTATGATGGTTCGATTCCAGAACATCAGGTACATTATGTTTCTTGTGGATACCTGTTCTGTTAGATAAAACGCACGTTATGGATGTTTGTGAGTTTTGAAAAGAGGGATTGGTAATTTGATATTTCCATTTCTGCAATTTTATCGGTGTTTTAGGAAGCATTGAGGGCGTTATGGAAGGCTGCATTTCCTGAAGAGGAACTTCGTGATATAATTTCTGAACAATGGAAGGAAATGGGTTGGCAAGGGAAAGATCCTTCAACTGATTTTCGGTAAATTTAAATTACGTCCTTTTTTTTTAAATAAATGTAAAATTAATAGCATTAGCTAATTTAAGACTTTAAATTTTGTGACAGGGGTGGAGGGTTTATATCACTGGAGAACTTATTGTATTTTGCCAGGAATTTCCCAGTACTCTCTCTCTCTCTCTCTCTCTCTCATATGATACAATTATATTTGCATGAATATTTTATTTTTCCGAATATAATTTGGTAATGGTTTGTTTATTAGTTACTGTTAATGTTAATTATTAGAAGTATAAACTATACTTTTATATTATTATTTTTTGTATTTATATACTAGGTTTTAGTATTATTAGAATTATCAAGTATGGGTCAAAATTAGGAAAGTCAACCCTGGGTATAACCGTCATGATACACACATGTAAACGTATTCTGTGTGGTTGGCATTTGATTGAATGCAAATCCTTTCTTATGATTCCCTGCGTATGATCCTATGAAGATGACGTTTTTTGATCTTGTTAATGGTTCTTACGTTTACATTTTTTGGTTTTAATTTGCTTCATTTTATGCAGAAATCATTCCAAGATCTTCTTAGAAAGCAGGAAGGTGTACGGGCCATGTGGGAATATCCTTTTGCTGTAGCTGGTGTGAACATTACATTCATGCTTATTCAAATGTTAGATCTTGAAGCAGGTTTGGTAGATTTATATATTAAAACTTTGTTCTACTAGTATACATTTTGCTGTTTCGTTGTGTTTTTGGACTAATAATGTGTCGATTATGCAGTAAAACCACAAAGTTTTGTGGGAGCAACATTCTTAAAGTTGCTTTCAGGTATACAATATTGTTAACCGTTCTGTCTAATTATTCCGTGTCTATACTGTTGTTTCTATATCCCCAGTTGGAGTTAACAATGTTCGATTTCTTCGTTTGCATGACAGAAAACGAATCGGCGTTTGATCTTCTTTATTGCATAACGTTCAAGCTAATGGATCATCAGTGGCTTGACATGCATGCTTCTTACATGGATTTCAACGTATGTGCTTTCTTTCTCATGTGATGATGTGAATTTGATCGACCTAATGTGATTATTTGGATGATATTTTTAATGTGTTTTTTTATCTATTGAAATTGCAGGCTGTGATTAAGTCAACACGTCGTCAGCTTGAACGAGAGCTTTTGCAAGAAGACATAACACGGCTTGAAGAGTTACCATCCTACAATCTACTTAGTCGATAGCGGTTAAATCTGTTTGATCTGACAACATTTTTAGCTACAAAGAGATTTTCACTATTTACTATGGGTAAAATGTGTTACTGCCACCTACTGCTTGATTTGGTTTCATTTTGTAAAAGAAAGCAAAAAGAAGGAACAGTAGTTTCATCTTGGTTTGAGAGTGGGTTGATTGTCTAATGAAGCTGAATGATGAATGTGCTACTAATCTTCTTGTGAGTGATCTTGTAAAATTATATGCCATCACTTGTTCCAGATTTTGACTTCTTTATTTAGATTCTGGGCTACATCGCTCAGGCCCATTAATGGTTGGCCATTGATGATTGACCCATTAGGGTTGGGCCTAATCTCAGACAACATTCTGTTGTGTGACTTGTGTCCAAGGCTCCAGACTCCAGTTGGACTTGTAGGAACCATAATACATGCATGGTACACGATGTGAATGTGAGCCATTAACATTACAATGACATCATCATAAGCATAACAAGTCATTTACACAAAATATAAAGCCATGAAATACTACTAAATAGTAGAAATGACATGAATTGGTTTTCTCATCAATATTATGAAACTGGAAATGAAGGAAACATGAGGTTGAGCATTGCAAAATCCAAATCCAACACGAGACCAAAAACTCTAGTTACACCAGTCCAATTTGCAATGTTATGAAAAACCTAGTCTTTTAAAAGAGTAATCAGTTTGACAGTTGAAGAAGCCTTGTAGAATTTCGAAACTTCCTTCATAGCCTCCGTTGACTTTTCATGGTAGTTGACTTTGTCACGCCAACTGAAAACCATTTCCTCCAACTCATTTCCATGTTCCAGTAAAAAACGAGCCATATCTACTTTCCGCTTTTCTCCATTGAACTCAAGAAACTCGACCCGTTTCAAATGACAAGCTAAGAATTCATCAAATTTCAATACTTCGGGCCATAAACTTTCCTGGATCATCAAACAAAAGCATAAGTTGAGATGCTTCAAGATTAAGATACACAAAAAATATCATTATTTGGGATGGGAAGAATGTGCATGCACCTCTTCAACAATCAAATGGAAAGACTCCAGATTGGGACAACATCTGAGGATCCGCATGACTACAGTCATGGTGTAGTGTTCGATTGTTGTGGATATCTCTAATGTCTTCAGATTCGGAAGAGACACCGGGAAAGCTCCATGCGAGTCACGTGCGATACTCATGACCTATGATAATGACACTAAAATTATTAATTTTATATCTTAGAGCTTATGTTCTAATCTTAGGCTTCATAGAGTCTTCTATTCATTGGTCCTCTGTGGTGTTTCGTTTAATTTGCCCTGCTGGTCATGGTTTATAAAAAAAAAAGTAATCTAAGATCCTGAAGTTGACGACATATTCTTAAGCAACCTTGCTTACTGCATATAGACGAACGAAAAACAACGCAAATAACATGAATATGTTTGTACCTTAATGGAAAAAAGGTTGAGAGACAAAGATTCCACATGAGAAACTCCTGCAAACAACTGACATATGATGGCACCAATTGATCCAAATGAAGATGCCGTACCATCAGGGTAAATCACAGCTTTCTTCAAGGAGTCTAGGTTTTCAAATGAAAATGCATCCGCCGAGTGACCTGCATACTCGAAAAACACCAGTTTCGGGCAACATATCTGAAGGCAGAAACACAAGCGATCGTTATCAGACGAACTACCATAACCAAACCTTTTGGCATAAGTACCTATCTTCCGATTGTGAATTCTCAGAGACTTGAGATTTAGGCATGAAATACAAAGATTTTCATTTGTGTACGAGTAGCAGTCAATCAAACTCAAATCCTCAAGCAATGGGCAGCTTTTAAAAAACACTTGTACTGAATTGCGGTCTAATAACTCAACACTGTTAAGTTCAAGAACTCTAAGTGCCGGAAAACCAGTGACAGCAGGCAACCTTAAACGACATGAATACAAAAACAACCTTAATACCTCCAATGAATCGCATGTTACCAGACTATGGGGCAACTTGATAACCTCACCATCAACCCTAGAGCAAAAAGTCAAGTCAAGTAATTTGACTTTTCGCGTAACGGCGGCATGAATCCATTGCCCTACCGTCGACATATCGTAGTAATTTTCACAACATAAACGCAAACTATCCAAATCTAGGGTTTTGTTTACTAAAACCCAATACACAAACTCTTTGAATTCATTCTTTTTGAAATTTGTAGAGGGTTTTCGTCCTCGAGTACAGTCTAAGTCTAGAGATGGAACAGAAGTCCACAGATACCTCCATCGTGTCGACAAAACGCTTGTTCGAACTGCTTCTTCGGTAATCGGAAGACCTGAAAGGATCAACTGGAGAATATGATCCGGCAAGTTGTTGATCATATCGACCACCTCATTTTCGCCTTTTGATTTCTTCATGCTTCTTTCTGTTGATTTGGTGATCGAAATCGCCTACACGTTTCCCGCCAATACTGAACTTTATGACATCAACACTTGGATTTTCTCCCTATCCATCTCAATCTATATATATTTTTGAATAAAAAAATCTAATTCAATCGCAACAATATATTTAGAGAATCTTATAAAACATTAAATTATTGAGTTTGAATAAAAAAGATCTAATTCAATCGCAATATATTTTGAATCTTATTAAACACTAAATTATTGAGTAAATTGCAATTTGCTTCCATATGTTTTAGCGGCAGAATCACGTTGAGTCCCCGAATGAAATTCTTGGATGCATGAGTCCCTGGGTTATAAAAAGTGCTATATTCTGAGTCCAAAAAGCTAACGTGGTTAGTATTTTTCGTTAATACCAAATAGCTTGGGGGTGAAATGGCCATTAAATTTCGGGACAAAATTTCCAAAAGTAAGGGAGACTGTAACATTTGTGCCTTTACAACCATTATACAATTCCGAACAATTTCGAATCCAATGAAATCTTTTGTTTCATTCCCGGGAATTGTATAAATTCGTGTGACATTTACACATTTCAATCCTTGTACGATTTCGAACTCTCAAGAGCTTTTTCGGAAGTTATACGTAAACTGTTACGCAAACGTAATCAGTTTAATGCGACGTACACTCCGGAACAGTGACATAAGCTAAACATACCTTAAATACCCTTTACATAACTTAAAAATAAGTTTTGAAGAGTTCGGTATGGCAAAAACAAGTTTATACGATCACATGGACTATTTGCGACAAACTGCAAAAGTCTGCCGATTCGCGTATTTCTTAATACGGAACACGTACGCACATCCAAAAAAAATTTTAATCATTAAAATCTTGTATTTTAATCATAATAAATGCAAAAATATCATTCGTTACGCAATTACGGTCGTTTTCGCGTTAGTTAAAGCGTTCGTTGTAATTAAGCGAAAAACACGACCGTACAACCGAACGAGCCGACATCCACGACATTTCCGAATATATTTCAAGTCCCCTATATTTTAAAATCCTTATAAAGCCTGAAATATGGCTTAACGGAGGTTAAATACGTCAAAAACAAGTTTAATTGTCTGAAGGGATTGAAACTGTCAAAAGTTGAAACTATGTTGCATGCCCTCGCGCCACGCGCCACCTAGAGATGTTTCTGGCGCGCCACGCGACACCCCACTATTGACAAAACTTTCTTTTTCAGCTGATGCACATGTTTTCCAAGCTAGTTTTTTGATATTGTGGGCATTATGAATGAGGATCAAGGCTTTAATCCATGTCCAAACATTTGTTTTGATCTTGTGAAGCCTTGGGCAATACTCAAAACACATGGCAAGATCTTGTGGCTTCACTACAACTATAAATACCCTCCTTATTTCACTTCATCCTTGCTCATTTGCTTTCTTTCTCATCTATCACTTTAAGTTGGAGTTGCTACCATTTTTGGAGGCCTCCCATCTGAGTTTTCAGGTTTTCTTTCATCCTAAGAACACAAGTAAGTGTTCTATCCATTCTTGTTTATTTATTTTCAGCAATATAAGCTGAAAGTCAAACAGTTTGACTACCGTTTGACTTTCTGTTTTGACCATGAATTGGTCAAGTCAAAGTTAAATTAAACTTTGCAACGTGATCGTAATCATGATGGTTATAATCCCTTGCGATTACGCCTACTGATTACCACGTTGACTAGTCGAAGTGACGAGTCAAAGTTTCGGATAAAATGCACAATTATGTGCATTTTATGACGAAACTATTTTCGAGTATCAAAACACTTTGTTTTGATACCAAATCAGTTTTTCAACTAAGTTAAACATGTTTTGACATGTTTAGCTCGTCACTTCTAGTTTAGTGCTTATTTAGGGTCGTAAGTCGAGCGGTCTTGACCACCGCTTTGACTTTCGAATCCGACCCGTTTGGCCGATCTTAGGATCCGACCAAACACATGTAAGTGACCATAGTTGTATAGGGAATAACCTCCTGAGGTTATACCTTATGGTCACTTCGTATAGTTAGTTGTATGATAGGTTGTTTAGATGCCCTTAGAAAATGACCAAAATGACATTTTTGTGCATAAATCCATTTTAAGCATATGTGATCAAACTTTTGACACCTAAACTGATATTATAATATTTTCAAACATGTTTGGGCATTTAAGACTTATCATAGGACTAGTTTAACCATCCGACCATACTTTTACGCAAATGACACGTTAAAGTAGCGTAAACTACCTTAACGGGTCATAACGGGTCAAAAGCACTTAGGATTCATTCCAAATCAGAATGTAAACTTTGTTAAACCATTTCATATGAGTTCCAACACTCATTTGGTTTACAAGACCTCATTCTATCGATTCCCCCGATTATGTACCGTTACTTTAACATAGTTACCCGATGTTAGGACACATTAGGACACGTTCGAAGCTTAGATATATCACTTGATTCAAGGATACTTTGCAATCTGTTAGGATCTGAGTTTCTTATGATTGTGCTTGTTTGAATATAATGAAGATGAATTGAGATTAAGTGCAGCGGAAATTAAATGAAACAAACTTTCATCACACAATCAAAGAGAGAACAATTTTAAGCAAACATGTTTATAATAGAATCGGATGATTGTATTTGATTACAATAAACAAAACTATTGCATGCATGCACAAAGTCTCCCCCTCAGCCTGAGCTCACAATGGTTTGTTCGTACAGAATGACTTAGTGAAGAAAGAGCTAATAGAATAGTACAGGGTACTGTTCTATTTATAGTACAGAACAAACCACTGTGGTATCTTTGCTGACGTCACCATGAAAGTGACATCTAACCTCCTAACAACTGCCTAATACAAACACTGTTATCTAACAACTATTACAAGAAATTAATACAAATACTAGTCTAACTGCTGCTTCTTCATTCCACTGCTTTAGCCCCAGTAGTGCTTTGTCTTCAGCAGTACTTGAACTATAGCAGCAGATTGACTCATCAGTTGTTTAGTCTTCAACAGTCTTTGTATGCACAACAGTTGATGTAGATCAGCAATTGTTGTAGTGGGGCAGTACTTAGAGGGCATCAGATGTTAGGCCACTTTCAAGGGGAAAGACTGATGTAAATAACTGCTTATTCTGGATCCACTGATCTGATCCAGTTTTGGCTTTATCAATTGTTCCTTTGTAGGGTTCAATCCCAACAATCTCCCCCTGGAACAGATGATGCCAAAACCCTTCATTATTCTGGATCTTTATTATCTCATCAATAATTCCCTGACTTGACATTTGAATTGTAATTCAAAGTCCAAAGAATCTGTATCATCCCCATCCCTGCACAGTGTGAGCTCAAGGAGATCCTGCAGATTTTCAACACCCAGAACTAGTGCTTGTTCCCTAGATATGTGCTTCACCTCACCACTGGATTTGAGCAGAGTCAATACGTGGGTCTTTTGATCAGACTTCCACTTTAGTATTTTTGAATCCAATGGGTTTCTTGGGAGAGTTTTTATTTTTGATGAGTTTGGAGATGGAGGCATGCTCAGAACTTTATTGGCTATATCTTGAAGAATTTCTGAGCTTTCATCTTCTAGTGCCATTGTCTTGATAGCTTCTTTGAAATACATAACTTCTTGTTCCTTTTCTTCTGCATCAGTTAGCTTTTGCCTCTTTCTTTGGTTTATCACAATGGCAGAGGTATCTGATGATGTGAACAGTGGTTCAAAAGTGTGGGCCTGCTGCTTTGATTTTTCAAATGTTTTGTAATCAGGCTTCTTTGGAAGGCTAGAATCTGTTTCTCTTCTTTTTCTCAGGGTTTCATAAGCCTCATCAATGTATTGCCTTGTCCATTTTGATATGGCGTTGGTAGTTCCAACCTTTGCATCAACCAATTCTTGCTTCTTTCTTTTATACTCCAAGGTAAGATCATCAATGGCCTTCTTGTATTTACTCCAGTTTTGTGCTGACCTTTTCATGCTTGGATCCCTTTTTATCCTTTCAATTCTATGGAGTTCTGTTTTGAGAGCAACAAGTGGCCAATCTTGGAATTGTTCTTCTTTGGCAGGGTAGAACTTTTCACTCATGATTAGTGCAAGAATATCTTTTCTTAGATCCTTTTGCAGGCCAGATTCAGGAGGTAAATTTGACATTTCTTTACTCAAGTCTCTCGCATAATCTTCCATCTGTCTGACCTTGGTGAGCAAGAACTGCATCCTATTTGATATGGCATTATCACCTTCCTATTTACATTCATATTTGGCTCTAAATTCAGCTTGCTTGCCTTTGAGTTTTAGGTATTCATCCATGTTTTTAGGATCTCTAAAACCGGCAAGGGAAGGGAATTTTCTCTTGGAAGCATCATCCACTAAATAGAACTGGTTCATTTCTTCTTTCACAACATGAAGCTCCAGTGGATAAATGGCTGCTAGTGGTACAAGATCAGCAGGGTTAAATCCTTCTAGAACTTTTGGATCTTTGATAGGATTGACCAGCTTTGGAGGAATGAAAGCTTGTGGTTTGATGACATTGTAAGGAGCAGATGAAATGGGAATAGGTGCTGGTATATCATCATCATGCACCTGGAATTTTCTTTTTCTTGTATACACCTTTTTAGGAGAAGGTGTTTTTGTTTGAGTTTTTGGAGCGGATAGAACAATGTCTTGTGAGGGAGTGTTTGTGGTAATGGGTGGCTGACTAACAGTTGTTGAAACAACTGGTGTTTCAACCACTGTTGTCATTACAACAGTTGATGTGTCAACTGTTGTCTTCTGCTTTTCAGCAGGTGGTTTTTGTGGTGGTGATGTTGTTTTTGGTATGGCAGTGGATTGAGTGTGTGTTGATGTGGTAGTAGTGGAAGTTGTTGGGGTAACATCTGTTGGTTTGGAGGTTTGATGAGAGGGATTTTTGGGGATTTAGGGAGTTTGTTTGATGGTTTTGGAAGGTGTGGATTTGGGTTGGCTTGCTTTTCTAGTAGGCCTTCTTCTTTTTGGCTTAGGAATAACCTCCTATTCCTTAGGCTCAGAAGTCCCTGCTCTTCCCTTTCCATCATAACTTTCTTTTCCTCTTCAAACCTTTTAGACCCTTTTATCTCCATTGACTCTTTCATACCTGCTTTTAAATCAGCAAAGGCATTTTGAGTCTCCTCAACCTTTTTAGAACCATCTAGCCTAGGGATTTCTGCAACTAGTTTTGACAATGGATCTGGTTTCATGTATAAGCCATCTTCATATCCCTTCTTCTTTTTCTCCCCCTTTTTGGCATCATCAGGTGGATTGTCAACAAAGATAATTGAAGGAGGAGCAGTGCCAATGGTTTGTAGTAAATGGGCCTTAATTGCCTTGTTATCTGCTTGTGTATCCTTGAAGCTAGCTTCCATCAAATTTCTGATCTTTTGAATTTGAACTTCACGTTGTTGATCAACATATTCTCTTTGTTTATGAAGCAGAGGTTTAAACAATTCCCAAAGCTCAGTGGGAGTAGGAGCAGATGATGGAGCAGATGTTGCAGCAGTGGGTGTTGCCTTTTGTGCTTATAACTACTGTTGCAACATAGTTTTGATTTCTGCAATAGAGGTGCCAATTTTGTCAACCCTCTCTGTCAATTCTCTGTATTTTAAACCATCACCCAACTTAATGGGATCATCTGATTTCCCACTGGCAGTGGTTATATCAGCAGTTGATTTAGGGAAAGTTTCCCAAAAGTCATCCACTGATACCCCTTTTTCTTGGTACTGTGGACTTCTTTCCTCAACAGAGGTTACCAAAGTAAACACACCAGTGGGTATTGGATACACACTAGTAGTTACCTTAGTTCCCAATGAGGAAATTGCCTTCAAGGGAGTCTGAGTAATGAAACAACTGGCCAGATGTAAATCAGTTGATTCTCCACCTGTAGTTGCTGCTCCACTTGAACTACCACCAAGAGTTACATGTAACTCAAGGGGTTTAACCTCCTCAGTTGTTGGTGGGTTAGCAATGATAGAGACACCATACTCAGTCACTTGTTGTGGCATATTCTCATTGACAGGTGATTGAGAATAACTGATTTGTGTCTGGGCTATATCAAGTGCATCCAACAAGGGTAATATTTGTGGTGGAATTTGGGCAGTGAGTATGGGTGTAGAAAGAGAATTTTCCCCGGGAGCTCGGCTGTGGATGATGGAATCAAGTGATTCTAGAGCATCATAATTTGGTGTCCCTGTTGATACAACCTGATCTTTTTGAGAAGAAGCATGAGGAGTTTGAGGCTCAGGTTGAGATCTTTCATCCAACTGCTGTGAGGAAGTAGCAGCAGTGGTTATTGGTGACTTTTGTGTTGTCACATGTATAATCTCTGGGATCTCATCTTCCACAGTTAACTTTTTAGTGGGTTTGGGGGGCTTTTGGATATTTTTCTATTTGGGTCTTTTGGTGGTTTTAGGTGTGGGTTTCACAGCAGTGGTTTTGCTGCTGTGATCACCTTGAGTAGTGGGCTCAACAGCAGGGACCTGAGGAGCAGTTGTTGCTGCTAAATTCTGCTCAGGCTCCTCTGTTTGTGTTTTCGAAGGTTTTGACAACCTAGTAAAGGTTTCAAAAGATAGGTTGTTGATTTGAATAGGATTCCCTTGGATAAGTACATGAGCACTATCATTTGGAATCTTCTTTTGCAAGTAAAAACTCAAAAACCTTGGAAATAAAAGAAATGGTTTTTTATTGTCTTTGATATTATTAAGATTTTTGACCATGTCATTAAAAATCACTTGGGAGTAATTAAAAGTTTCATTTTGCAGGATAGTATATCCCAAGTATTGGATTTTTAATGGAATTTCATTAAAAGCTGTGGCCTTGTTTGAAACACACATGAGGAGGGTATGAAACAAAAACCTCATGGCAGGAGGAAAACTGCCTTTTTGCAAAGTATCTTTTTTCATTTCCTCTGCATACCCTCTCTCAAGGAAATCAGTTTGATACTCGGTTTTTGGGAAAGAAGTTTTACCTGTAATGTCATTCAATTCGAACACCTCAGAGATATCTTTAGGTGTGACAGCAACCTTAATTCCCTTTACCGAGGAAGTGATAGCCCAGGGCTTTTTGTCCTGAACTTCCAGTTGTGCATTTTTCAGAAATCACGAAGAGTATCGAGATATATGGATGGATTGCAGGTCAACAAGGTTTTGTACCTTGAGGATGAAAGTGCGTCAATGACGGAGTGGAATGTTGTGCTGTCACTTGGTTTTTCAAGAATGCACAGGTAATTATGAGGAGTTTTGTATGGAAGAGTCATGGTGATTTGAGTGTGATTGCGAGATGAAGAAGATGAAGAAAGATTTGAGAGAAATTGATGGTAACTGCTTTGAGAAGGGAATTTTGAATTCGATTCGACAGTGAAAACCCTGTTTGGGGTTTTAATCAGGGTTTTATAAAGTGGAAAAGTGAATGTTGATGTGGCAGCGGTTATAAAAGATCTGAAGGATAAGTACTGTCCACGTGCCAAACTCTGATGAGTAATGGAAGACAGTTGTTTAGGAAACCACTAATGGATCAATTATCAGTGGTTTACAGTGGTGAAATGAAAACAGTGGCTGGTTTTTAACTATTAGTGGATAGCCATCAGTGGGTTAAAATACTGATTTTGAACAACAGTGATTAACAAAGAAATGAGGGAACAGAGGTTGACTTTCAACAGTGGACAATAATCATCAGAACAGATGTTTGAACCAAAACAGTGGTTATGGCAGACTTTTAAGGATTAATGAAAATTTCATTTTTAACTATTTTTAAGGATGAGATTTTGATTTTCTGAAAACATTTTAGTGCTTTTATTCATAGAAAAACAGGATTTTGCCTGTTATTCCATGTTCAGCATGCCAATCCTAGAGATCAAGCTTTCAAAGGTGGATGTGTCTAATGCTTTTGTTAGCACATCTGCCAGCTGATCTTTAGTTGGAACATGATGCAGAGAAATCAAACCTTTTTCATAGCAATCCCTCACAAAGTGATGTCTGATATCAATGTGCTTGGTGGTTGAGTGGGAAACTGGATTTTTGATGATATTTTCTGCTGCCTGACTGTCCAACATGAGAGGTGTCTTTAAGGCAGTGATACCAAAATCCAGCAATTGATTTTGAAGCCATAACAGTTGGGATGTACAGCTTGCAGCAGCTATATATTCTGCCTCAGCAGTGGATGTTGAAACAGCTGCTTGCTTTTTGCTTTGCCAAGACACTAAGCAACTGCCTGGGAATTGGCACCCTCCTGAAGTGGACTTCCTTGTTGTATTGCATCCAGCAAAGTCACTATCTGAGAAACCTGAAAGCTTGATATTTCCATCAGCTGGATACCAGATACCAAGTGTAGGAGCACCTTTTAGGTATCTGAATATCCTTTTTACAGCAATAAGGTTTGACTTTCTAGGGGCTGATTGGGATCTTGCACAAACACATGTTGCAAACATGATGTCTGGCCTAGATGCAGTCAGGAACAATAAAGACCCAATCATACTTCTATAAAGAATTTGATCAACCAAATCATCCTTTTCATCAGACATGAATATTTTTGTGGTTGCTATGGGTGTACTACATGGTTTACAATCATCCATCTCAAATTTATTTAAAAGTTCTTTGGCATATTTGCCTTGATGGATAAAAGTTCCATTTTATAGTTGCCTTACTTGGAGACCAAGAAAGCACTGGAGTTCACCCATTGCACTCATCTCAAACTCAGCTGTCATGAGTTGTCTGAACTCTTCACACATTTTAGAACACGTGCTTCCAAAAATGATGTCATCTACATAAATATGGACAATCATCAAATCTTTCCCTCTCCATTTTAAAAACAATGTTTTATCAATTTTACCTCTTGTGAACCCAATGGAAACAAGAAGGTGGAAAGAGTTTCATACCAGGCTCTAGGTGCTTGTTTCTGGCCATACAAAGCTTTATTTAGCTTATAGACATGATTTGGATTAAATGGATCCTCAAAACCTGGAGGTTGACAAACATATACCTCTTCTTGAATTTTACCATAGAGGAATGCACATTTAATGTCCATTTGAAACACCTTTATGTTGTGGTTGACAGCAAAGGCCAGGAATAATCTGATAGCTTCTAATCTTGCTACAAGGGCAAAAGTTTCATCATAATCAATGCCATCTTCCTGTCTGAACCCTTGAACCACTAGCCTTGCTTTATTGTTGACAACAATACCCCTTTCATCAGTTTTATTTTTGAAGACCCACTTTGTGCCAATAGGACTCACATCCTCTGGCAGTGGTACAAGTTCCCATACTTGTTGTCTTTTAAACTATTGGAGCTCCTCTTGCATGGCTTCTACCCAACTGTTGTCTTTTAGTGCCTCTTGGTACTTGACTGGCCGATGGAGAGATAGGAAACCAGCAAAAAGACAGATGTTTTGGGATTGGCTTCTTGTGAGCACCCCTTCACTGATGTTGCCAATGATTTGGTCAGGTGGATGAGACTTCAAGAAGATTAACTCTCCTTTGTATGGAACAATGGCATTTAAGGGTGAGGGCTGCAGATGTGAATCATCTGAGCTAACCACTGTTGGTGACTTTGATGATCCAACAGTGGCTTGAAATGGAGGTGGAGGAATAGGAGGAAGTGGTGTGAAAGCATGCTGATTTTTATCCACTGTTTTGAGATTATTATCAACAGTGCTTGAGGATGTGGAAGCGGGGGTTAATGGGCTACTTTGGTCAACAACTGTTGAGGTAGCAGTGGTTGAGCTTTGACAGCTATTTTGAACATCTGCTGCTCTACCAATTGATGCAGACTTTTGTTGTGGAATGATGACTTTATATCCATAGTCTGATGAAGGACTTTTAGATGGACCTGCACTGTTAGTCTTGACAGAAACATTTTCAAAGGTAAATTTATCAAGATCAAATAGTTCTACAGGATTTGTAGGGATTTTCATTGAACTTTACATTCAAAGTCTCTTCCACTGTCTTAGTCCTAGTGTTGAACACTTTGTATGCCTTAGTAGTGGTTGAGTATCCCAAATGATAACCACAATCAATTTTGGCTGCAAACTTTGAGATAGAATCTTTTAAGTTTAAAATGAAGCATGGGCAGCCAAAAACTTTAAAATATGAGATCAGTGGTTTGATTTTATACAGAATTTCATAGGCAGTCTTTTGATGCCTGGGGTTTATTAAAACTATGTTCTGGACATAGCAGGCAGTGTTTACAGCCTCTGCCCAGAAAGTTAATGGCAAACCTGAATCAGCAAGCATGGTCATAGCAGCCTCAATCAAAGTTCTGTTCTTTCTTTCAACTACCCCATTTTGTTCTGATGTTCTTGGAATGCTGTACTGCCTTACAATTCCTTTGACACACAAAACTCATCCAACTCCTTATTTCTGAATTCTGTGCCATTGTCACTCCTGAAGATTTTTACTGGCAAGTCAAACTGCTTTTCAACCTGTGTGACAAAGTCTTGCAGAATGCCTGTAGTCTCATCTTTGGAAGGTAGGAAATAAGTCCATGTAAACCTAGAAAAGTCATATACAATTACCAAACAATATCTTTTCTTTCTAAGACTCGTGAATTTAACTGGGCCGAACAAATCCATGTGAAGCATTTGCAAGCACTTGGTTGTTTTGGACTCTTCAATGGACTTAAAAGAGCTTTTATGTTGTTTTCCTTTTAGGCAGGAAACACAATGCTCAGGACAGGTGAACAGTTTTTGAGGAAGACCTCTTGCTAACCCCTGTTTTTACAAAGCAGTGATTGTCTTGAGATTGGTGTGCCCCAATCTTCTGTGCCAAAGTTCTGTCTCTTTGTTAGAGGCAGCTGAGAACAGACAGGCATCAGTTCTTGGGTTCTCTTTTGACAAATCAACTACATAAACATTGTCATTTCTTTGAGCAACAAGTTTAGTTATTCCATTTTTTATTATTTCTTCAATCTTTTCAACCATTTCTGGTCCAACAATCATACAACACTCCTTAGTAAAGAAAGAACCATAACCTTTGTCACTCATTTGAGAAACACTAAGGAGGTTGAATTTTAGATTGTCTATCAGATTGACATTTTCAAACTTAACATTTCCAGACTGTACTGTACCAGATCCCAACACCTTCCCTTTACTATTATTACCAAAAGATATATCACCCCCTCCATGAGTTTTGAATTCCTTGAGTAAGGCTCTACATCCAGTCATGTGCCTGGAGCCTCCACTATCTACATACCAAAGACTATCTAAGCATGCAGAAGCTCCCTGCACATCAAGTAAATAATTAGTTCAGGAGGGTCTCCAAAGCCAATAAGGCTTTGGATGGGGTCTCGACGGTGTCTATGTTAAGGTCAGGAAGATGGACAGTGGTTAGATCAGGGGATTGATTAATTTTTGCAGCTTGTTTTTCTAACCACTGTTGGGGGCCATTTCCAATCAATTCTTGATATCCATAGGGATGCTTGTTCACTCTTAGTTTAGAAGGACTTTTGTAGGCTTCATAAACATGTGGGACCCTAGGATATGGTGGTTGACCTTTACCTCTTCGGTATTGGTTAGCAGGGGGTGCATCAGTGACCTGAACATCTCTTTTAACAGAGGTTTAGTTCAGCTGTTTTGTAACAGCTGTTTGAACTGGCACAAACAGTGGTTGATTCTTGATTGGTGGTTTTGATGAACTCATGGATGTTTTTTGAAGTGTACTCATTCTTTTTTACATCAAAGGATTTGAGATACACACATTCCTGAGTGAGGTGGTTTGTTTTACCACAGATGGTGCAGCTCTGAGAAGGTACAATGGTACTTGTTTTGTTAAGATCATATGCCTTTAGATGAAAACAATCTTTGGTCAGATGATTTTTCTTTTCACAAAAATCACAAAACAAGTTTTTAACCTTTTCTTTTCTTTTCTTCTTTTCAGACTCCTTTGCAACAGAGTTTTGAACCACTGTTGGGATTTCCTTAAGAGGAATAACCTTGGCCTTAGGAGCTTTGACACCATCAATGGTTGTGAAATCCATGGGTTTGAAGTTTTCAAGGATGTCACACTCATCAGACCATGTGGGTTTGAATTGGTATTTCTCAATCTCCTCAAAAGTTGAGAACCCCACAGATCTTTCCAAAGTGATCTTGTTACCAAGTTTATCAGTTATTTTAACCTCTTGGCCATCCTTGTTTGTGGGAATGATTTCAACAGAACCAGATTCATTTGCAGCAGTGTTTTCAACTTGGTCATGTTTTCTAAAACCTACACCAAATTTTACATTGCTTTTGATCTGTTTCTCAAGCATAACTTCATAACCTTTGCAGGATTCCACCCATTTTTCACAAGTGATTTGGGTGGATTCCAACTCCTTTTTATAGACTTGATATTTTTCTATCATGGTCTGGAGTTGGTCCTTGGTTATGATATGCTCTTGTTTGATGCTGCGAATTTCATTTTCTTTTTCACTCAATTTGTTTTTCAGTTCTTTTAAAGACTTTTCAAATTGAACTTCAGTAGTTAATAACCTATCTCTAAGGTTTTCATTCACCTCCTTAATGTTTGCAAATGCTATGATGCATTTGTCTGAACAAAGGTTTTTGAGAACCTGGGGTGATACCTTAGTTGCAGCCATCATGGCACAATCACAGGTATGGTCACTTTCTTCTTGAGTTTTCTCTTCTTTTTCACCTTCTTTCTTCTTTTCTTCTTCTTCAGACCAAGGGTCAGACAGTGGTTCCAACAGGGGTTTTGAACTTTCTCCCAGCAGTATTTCATCAGCAACAACAGTAACCACTAGTTCAGCAATTTTGTCCACTGTTTCATCACTTGACTGTCCTTCTTCAGCTTCCAGCCCTTCTGGTATGGTCTCCAATGCTACAAAACAGATATCATTACTAGAAACTTTATTTTGAGCATAGAGTGCAAAATTTTCATCTCCTAACACTTCAAGTAAGCTGCTTCAGTCAACCAGTCCTTGGGTGAAAAAGCTTTGTTGATTTGGTTGAACCACTGCTGGTGCAGCTTGTTGAGGTGCAGCTTGTTGCACCTGAACCTGAGGAGCAGGGGCCTGGACATACTGTATCTGAGGAACATTGGTTTGAACATAATGCACAGGCACAGGGGTTGCAGGGTGTTTATAATGAGTAGTGTTTACATGAGCAGCAGGGGCATATTGGGCATAGTGCACAGTGTTTTGGTTATTTTGTGGTCTAGGGTTTGAGATAGGATGTGTGATAATTGGTCCATTGGTTTGACTCCTGCATTCCCTAGCAAAATGACCTAACCTATTACACTTATAGCATTTAATCTTTGACTTATCCAGCCCCACTTTTAGGTTCCCATGTAACCCTGGAAATTTTCTCCCTGTCCTTTTGTAAAACTTGCTGGTTCTAACACTCAGCAGTGCAAGTTGGTGCAAAATATCCATTTCCTCTAAGTCAGTTGGATCAAAATGCTGCAAATCATTGAGTTCAAAGCACAGATTGTCAGAATTCTGGTTTTCACTACTAGCTGTGAAAGCATAGTTGTTTGAGTAAGAATTAGAGTTGTTAAAAGCTCCACTAGCAGTTATGTCAATATAATGATCATAACTCTGATCCTTACTACTAC
The DNA here is from genome assembly GCA_030545235.1 of Helianthus tuberosus. Classification (NCBI taxonomy): domain Eukaryota; kingdom Viridiplantae; phylum Streptophyta; class Magnoliopsida; order Asterales; family Asteraceae; genus Helianthus; species Helianthus tuberosus. The sequence goes on along the minus strand of CM060427.1, from coordinate 49,965,818 downwards.
CAGATTCTTCTTGACCCAAAAGAGCTGTGCTGCCAAATGAGTAGTCATCTGCAACTTTTCCAGACTCTTGTAACTTCTTTTTCTGGTTTAACTCCCTTTCATAGGTCAGGAGTCTACCATGAAGTTGGGTCAGGGTCAGATCTTTGAACTTAACAGAGTTTCTGGTTACAAAAGCAATTGTGTCCCATTTTTCAGGAAGTAACCTTAAAAACCTGCTGTTTACAGTTGATTTAGGAAATTCAGTTTTAACAAGCTTAAGTTCACTTATGAGACAACTAAATCGCTAAAACTGCTGTGTTAATGTTTCACCCTTAATGTGACAAAAGGTTTCATACTGTTGGTTCAAAATTTCCCTGTTGTTTTCAATTACTTCTTCAGTTCCCCCAAATTGTTCCTTAAGTGTATCCCACAATTCCTTGGCACTATTACAGTATAACAGCCCAACATAGATCTCATTGGGAAGTGCAGATGCAACGATGCTAAATGCCTTGGCATCCAGTTCAATTTTCTGAAAATCCTGATCAGTATAGTTCTCAACTTTCTTAGGTTCAAACTTCCTTGGATCCTCAGCACTCGGCACCATTGGAACATGTGGTCCAAAGATAACCGACTTCCAACATCCAGTATTCTGTTGAGCTAAGATGTGACCCATCCTTCGCTCCCAGATGTTGTACTCATTTCTCTTCAACATAGGTGGTTTGAAGAGAGAACCAATGTTATTGTTTATATCTTGTGAGTGTGACGTCATTCTGGTTGTTTTACAGGCACTGATTAATCAACTTTACTCATGATTAAACCTTGCTCTGTTTTTCAACGAAACGAACAATTAAAAGTATCAACAATTTTGAGCTGAACTTTTACGTCAAAATGATTGTTAGATCAAGTTTGACTATCCAAGCTCTGATACTAGTTGTTAGGATCTGCGTTTTTTATGATTGTGCTTGTTTGAATATAATGAAGATGAATTGAGATTAAGTGCAACGGAAATTAAATGAAACAAACTTTCATCACACAATCAAAGAGAGAACAATTTTAAGCTAACATGTTTATAATAGAATCGGATGATTGTATTTGATTACAATAAACAAAACTATTGCATGCATGCACAAAGTCTCCCCCTCAGCCTGAGCTCACAATGGTTTGTTCGTACAAAATGACTTAGTGAAGAAAGAGCTAATAGAACAGTACAGTGTACTGTTCTATTTATAGTACAAAACAAACCACTGTGGTATCTTTGCTGATGTCACCATGAAAGTGACATCTAACCTACTAACAACCTCTAACCACTGCCTAATACAAACACTGTTATCTAACAACTGTTACAAGAAATGAATACAAATACTAGTCTAACTGCTGCTTCTTCATTCCACTGCTTTAGCCCCAGCAGTGCTTTGTCTTCAGCAGTACTTGAACTATGGAAGCAGATTGACTCATCAGTTGTTTAGTCTTCAACAGTCTTTATATACACAACAATTGATGTAGATCAGCAGATGTTGTAGAGGGGCGGTACTTAGAGAGCATCATATGTTAGGCCACTTTCAAGGGGAAAGACTGATGCAAACAACTGCTTATTCTGGATCCACTGATCTGATCAAGTTTTGGCTTTATCAACTGTTCCTTTGTAGGGTTCAATCCCAACACAATCCCAAGTGAGTACATAGCTCTCTTCTTTTGTGCTTTCAATTATTTTGGGGTGATTCATACGTGCTAAATTGTTTCCAAGTTTTCAAAAACAATGACTATGGTTTATATAAAACACGACGATTTCAATAATGTGAACGAACTTGTTGGTGCGTTAGTTCATAGCACGAATGACATTCATTAGCTTTGATCAAGCTGACCAGTAGTATGTTATGATACCATAGGACTGACAATCCCATTATCGGGCTATCCACTGGATTTGGTGGATAGTTTGGGGTAACGACAGAATCTGTTATTTTAACAAATCATGTATTGATTTGTTAGACGATTTAAAGAGACCTTTCAGGGTCTATTAAAGATACCCCATGGGTGGTATAGTCGAGTCACACAGGTTTGAATGTGTTCATTAAAGAACGACCAAAAGTTTTCACAATTAAAACACGGACGATTGACGATTGGTTTATAACACGGACGATTGGCGAATTGTTTATAACACGGACGATTGACGATTTGTTTTATAACACGGAAGATTGAACAATTGATTTATAACAAGGACAAATGTTTTCAAACGATGTCACGCAACGATGTTTACTTAAAGATATAAACCATGCGAAGTTTTCTTTCAAAAACGATTTACTGCTTGGTTTTACAAAACAAATGTTTTCGGTCAAGATTCATGGCTACAAGGTTTTGATTTACTTATATCAACTTGTAAATTGGATAAAACATATTGCAATATCAAACACTTTTTGATATCAAGGTACATACTTAACAACTCTCAAAGTTGGATGAGGTATTGCAATATGAATTCGAAGCCATGGATTTGACATACAAAACCTATGTACTCGCCAGCTTTTTATGCTGACTGTTTTTCACATATGTTTCAGGTTCTATTATGTGATGATTGTTGATGCATGCTACACATAGCATGGACTCGTGCCTTAGAGACTTTAAAACTTGGAAGACAATTGTTTGTACTTATTTGGTTTACATCAAAACAATGAGACTATTACAACAAAACTTCAAATACCATGAGTTGTGAAACAATGATTCTATGACATGACTCCTCGGCGTTTCCTCCGCGGTTTGTTATATTACGCGGTCGGGGTGTTACAGAAGAGTTGGTATCAGAGCCATGGTTATAGGGAATTAGGTTATTAGTAATACTCTTGACCTAGTCTATAACCTTTCTAGGACCCTACCGCAAGTTTACTTGCGTTTAGATTCTTAATACAATACTATCACCTATCCTTATGTGATTAACAAAAACAAAACAAAACACAATTCATTCTCTAGAGTCAAAACATTTCCAAAACTTCACAAGAAATCATCTATCCTTAGATGATTTGTTTTAGGCTTTTGAGCCTTTGGTGTTTTCAAAATCTCATCAAAGTTTGGGCTTTAATAATGTGAAAACGTGCAAACCGGAAGGGTGGATACCTGTACTCTGATTTTTCTGTCTAAGGCTAGAGTGTTCATACAAATCCACATCATCGGATCCGTCACTCTTACCTGGGAACTCTTGGGGTGAGTGTCCACCTATAGGCTAAAACATGTCTTCGCGATACATTATAAAGACCCATTTACTTTAATGAGTCACTGTGTCGTCTGTTTGTTTTAGGTAACGAGCAAATGATCACAATCCTTATGCTTTTAAACGTTCAATTTTGACTATCCAATATCATCTCACTCGTTTTCTCTCATGTTTATCTGCTCTTTTAGAATGCCTCATAGACGTGATCAAACTCAAGATGCCACTATGGCAGCCATGATCGCTCAACAAATCGCTGCAGTGCTCCCAAACCTAGTAACCCAGTTAATCAAGCGAACATCAACAATAACAACAATGCACCCGCACCGTGCAACTATAAACAGTTCAACTCAGCTAAGTTACTTACGTTTACTAGGTCTGAAGGAGCTACTTGTGACAACTCGTATTTCCGAACCTATCTTTGTACTTTGAAGTAACGTATGTGTATGATATGTGATTCTATGAAAGTGAATGATTATATGAATGTTATATTGATACGTGCTTTGTGTAATGTATGTATGTATAAAATGGCCCAAACGTACAACACTTACTCGATCGCACAAACCCATTCGGGCCACAACTTGTATTCGGATCAAGGGCAGCCCAAGTAAGGGTCGGCCCACTTCTCTTATACGTACAACACACACCATGAGGGAGTTGTTACTCATTCGTTTGCTAAACACCCACACACACAAAACCCTAGTGCTCTCCTCTCTCTCTCTCTAAGCCGACGGCTATCCGGATCCTCTCGAAGTCCTTGTGATTCCTACCTTGCATTCGGTTAGTATACGATTATTATTGTTTAACTTTGATTACTGTTATAGCTTGATCGAATGATAATATGGCTAAGTGTTTGATCTTGATTTGTTTGATGTAGAATAGGTTAGTAATCGGTTATATTTATGATTTTTGGATTGATATCATTGACTAATTGTTGACACCATGAATATTATTTGTTAGTGGGTGATGATTGTGAACATATGATTGAATCGATGTGTATGGTTTTCTAGAAATCATGTGGATGTCAGTATGCATCGATTGTTTAAAAGTCAATTCCATTAATTATATGTGCATCAGCACATGTGTTCATACATTTTAAAAAAGGGCCCAATCATTCTATGGCATTCAAGACTTGATGTCATATCATCATGTGAAAGACTTTATGAATGGAAATCAAATTGTGGTGTGTCGATTAATTGAGTTTGTCGACTAGTATGCATGTAATCGGCCCATGTGATCTCTGTTTTAGTTCAATTATCAAGTTAAGAAATTAGTAAATGTTGCATATCATAGTTTGGTCCAATAACCTCTTGAGGTGACTAACAGTGGTCGGCCATAATTGATAAAAAGATTCGATTTGATGGTTTTCTTCACTGAAATGATGATGAGTTGTTATGATATTAGGGTTCATATTAATTGATGATTTATTTGTTTGATCGATTAATTGGTTAGATGGAAACTGTTTGAATTGGTTGATAAATCTCATAAAAGGAAACAATATAACCGATTAGCATGATTGGCGGATAATAAAACAAATCGCACAAGATCAGATCTTATCACATAAGCTTTTTGATCGCACAAGATTGTCCAGTCGTACAAGCTTGACTGGATCGCACAAGATTAAAACAAACTGTTTTGGGTCGCACAAGCTTTGGGCTTATTCACATGTTGGGCCGGGGTATTTAGTGGGTTATGTTAGTGAGTCGCACAAGATATATTGTAATCGTACATGATGTATGTGATCGCACAAGGTTGCTGAACTTGTGCGAGCCCAATCTTTTAATCGCACAAGTTGAATACGTTATAACTGTTAAACGTGATGAAGCGTGTTTGCCATGATCTGTATGTGTTTCTTATATGCTAGCTTATGTGTTACCTATGTACACTACTTGAAACCAAAACCTGACTTGTATGATAACCATGTTAGGACGTGGTTGACCACTAGCTGCTAGACTTGACTTTTCTGTGTATCTGCCGAGCAAACCAAGGTGAGTTCACACTAGCCAAGGCATGGGATTCCCAGGGGTTGGGAATGGGATGGAATAACTACTCGTACAACTATTACTATTAAACAAATTATTACTGTCCTCGGGTTGAAGGGCACGTACGTAAAACCTACGTACAGTTATATTTACTACTGTCCTCGGGTTGAAGGGCACGTACGTAAAGCCTACGTACACGATCTTAAGACCATCACCTCTATCAAAGGAAGTCCCTCAATTATCGACTTAATCGCCGAGGCCTAGGGCGAGCGGGTCATTAGTTAATAGCGCTATTAGGTTTAACAAACCTCACACCGTGCCAGTCGGACGGGCGTGTACTAATGGACTATGGGCAAAGGGTCAATGCTGATAGACATTGACTTAGGGCACCTCTTACATTTTCGTAGCAGTCGATACGCGTGGTCTTGTAACACATGGGAAGCCCCCACTAATCATCGCACACATGCCTGGACTGGCCGCGATAAGGATTAATACGATACATGGTTTACAAAACGAACATACGATTTACGAAATGAATACTTTAACCAAACAACCAACTGTGAACTCGCTCAACTTTGTTGTTGATTCGTTGTTACATGCCTTGCAGGTCATTAGGTACCCATGGAGCTTGCACAGGGAGGAACGGTCGTTGTGAGATATGGCGATGTGTGCCATGCTCTAAACATTACTTTATTTCATATTTAATACTTGCTATGGGTTTTACAAATTATGCTTCCGCTAAACACTTAACTATGCTTTGGTTTTTGGACACCTTTCATATTGTTGGTTGAATTATGTTTACTTATATGCTTGTTCAATATGATTGGTGGCTTGATCCTGGTCAGTCACGCCTCCAAGCGGTGATACTCCGCGTGTGGATTTTTGGGGGTGTGACAGATTGGTATCAGAGCCATTGGTTATAGAGAACTTGGTTTTAATAAGGGAAAATGTTTTGTTAAAACCAGAATATAACCTGTACAGTGCTCTACGATCCACAACGACGCTTCACTCCACGTGCAAGACTCGACATTCTAGGTGATATGGTTTATGTTATATTACCTACATGATAGATTACGTAGAACTTTGCTCATGATATGCTTAGTTAGTATAGCTGATGTGCTGAAAATGGTTTAACAAAAACAACTAAATTAAACCCTAAACTAGACTCTCTAAGTTTTAAATTTATAAAACTAAGACTCTCTAAAACCTAAACCACACGACCGGCAAGTGTACCGATCGATGCAGTATAGCCTAAGGAAGTCCGAGTATCGAACCCAAGAGACTCTACTGATTACGCTAATGACTCAATTCTAGACTTAGACTAACACGACTTAACTATTTGTTTATATGATTGGGGGGTTTTCTAAAAATCCTAAGAATGCAAATAACGAATAACTAGATTAGCTAAATAACTAACACGAACTCGAACAAAGACTTTGACCAGTGGTGATGAAGACTACCTAGGCTAGACGCAAGCTAAACTCAGAATGGATCTCTATTCGATGATTTTGTGGTGTGGAACCGGGATCTTTGGATACTAAACCTATTAAGACACCACTAAGCCCCTCAAACACTCTCAAGGCGATTCTTATGGCACTACCTAGGTTGTTACGCTTACCGGTTTTCTAGATTTCCTCTCAGTCCTCTAGTTTCTTGAAAGTGCCTATATAAGACGCTCTACCTCTCAGCGCGAACGTCTAAAGCAACTACGGGTTTTAATCTTGGCTTAATAGACAATGGAATGTTAAGGACTTATAACCAAACCGAGACCTATTAATAACCTCGAGCCTCTCAGCGACAAGTTTAGCAGCACACTTGATTTTATTAAATTACCGAATATTACTTCTAAGGTTACTTATGCAATTTTCACCCTAGAGGATTAATGATCTATTATGTGATAAAGACCGTCACCTAAATCAAGAACCCTAGCACAACCCTATTATGTGATAAAGATCGTCACCAAGGATTATACGAAGCAATAAACAATAATAAAATAATCGTCAAGCACACATACGCACCAAGTTAAATTCCCGAAGCTTTTACACTACAAGAAAAATCCACACCCACGCAAAAAATCGAATAAAGAAACAAACTTTATTTAACTATTATCATGCCTAGGTAGTTTAGAAAATTAGCCAACGAACATAGTCAAGAACGAAAATAATAAACAAGTCTCAAATAACAAAGAAGTCATAGTATCAAGTTTGAAAACAAAAAGTAAAACAAACCGAACAATAACTCGTTGCCTAATCGACCCGATTCTTAAATCCCACTCTTGAAGCTCGATCCAATAAACTTTTTTTCTCTTATCAAACTGTGTAGCCGTCTCCCTCCGTCTGATCTCCGTCTAATGTCCAGCCGTCCCTCCGCTGTGTTCGTATATAATAATCCCTGTTATGCGGCTCTCTCCTCCCTCCGTGTGATGTTTGCGTAGGGTTTTTAATAATAATAATGTATTGATATCTTCCAAAAAAAACCAAAACCCATTAAATCCAATTCTTTCAATGGCCTTTTTCTTGCAAAGGATGGCTTCTAAATTTTGTCAACAGCAGGTGTACGTGCATCTCAAGGCCCATAAGCACTTTATTTACGTGAATATGTATGGTGGCCCAAAATCCAATTTTTTTACGAAACATTGTTGGGCTGATGATGTTTTTTTGGTGGCCCACTTTTTTCTAATAGTAGTATACATATTGGCTGCCTTGCATAGAGATAGCGGGTTTGGCCCAATCACAGAAAATAGCGCCAATTTTACTCCGGTCACTGGCATTCTACTCTGGCCAACTAGCAGGTCATTTTCATATTACTCGTTTTCGCTCCATTTGCACCAGAACCTGCCAAACACAAAATAATGTAATATAACACTAAAACTAAATAAAACAAATAAAACTTATACAAAAATATACAATTTACACGGGACAAATATGTGTATTTTACCCTACATCAATAGCTAGTGTTGCTTGAACACGTATGTGCTTACTCTCTCCTGTCATCGCACTTTCGCGAACCCTTCTCACTCATGTTTCTCTTGAAATGAAGATCATGTCTGGACGCATTAACATGACACAAGCCCAGTTGATGGCTCTGATTAACGAACAGGTTGCTGCGGCACTTGCAGCCGCACAAGCAGGGGGTATACCCTGCAGTTTAAACTCATTATAGGATTTTTTAAGTCCTACTCTCGTGAACCTACCTTTGTGTTAAACTTTGTCCTTTCTTATACCCACAACAGGTCAACATGCTCAACCACCTGTGTGCACCTTCAAAACTTTTATGGACTGCCGACCCACTACTTTTAGTGGCACTGAAGGAGCAGTAGGTCTCCTCCACTGGTTTGAGAAACTAGAATCTGTGTTCGAAATGTGTGAATGCCCTGAGGCACGCAGGGTGAAGTATGCTACCGGCACTCTCGAGGGTTTAGCCCTCACATGGTGGAACGCTCAGGTCCAAATGCTGGGGTTGGTTGCTGCTAACGCCACCCCATGGAACAATTTTAAAGAGATGATCAAGGAGGAATACTGCAGTCGTGATGACATTCATAAGTTGGAAGTCGAGTTCTTCAACCTCAAGATGACGGGGTCAAAAATTGAGGCGTATACGAAGAGATCGAATGAGCTTGCATTACTGTGTCCTACCATGGTGGACCCTCCGATTAAGCGTATTGAACTTTTTCTCAAGGGATTAGTGCCAGAAATCCAAAGTCACGTGACTTCAGCAAACCTCGCCACCATCTAGCAGGTTGTTCAGTTGGCTCATCGTCTCACTGATCAGGCGATGGAGCAGAACAGGTTACCAAAACGTATTAGTGCTACAGCTACCTCTGAAACTCCCAGTGACAACAAACGTAAATGGGATGGAGCTTCAAGCAGAGGTTCAACTTCTGTTCAGTCCCAGTCACAGCAGAGAATAACTGAAGATTATAAGAGCCCTGGTCAGCAATCTTCCGGTAGCCAAGGGCAAAGTGGTTATCGAGGGAATCTTCCAAAGTGCAACAGATGCAACAAACACCATAATGGTCAGTGCAACAAGGTTCGTTGCCAGAGGTGTCTCAAGATGGGTCACGAAGCTAAGGATTGTAGGAGCTTACGACCTGTGAATCAGAACCAGCGACAACAACCACCAGCTCCACAAGATCAACAACAGCAACAACGAGAAAACAAAGGGTGCTTTCAGTGTGGAGCTGAAGGCCATTTCAAGAGAGATTATCACCAGCTGAACAGGAACCCTAACAACAACAACAATCACAACAATCAGGGGAACGGAAACAATGGGGGTAACAATGGCAACGATGCAAGGGGTCGTGTATTCGTTATTGGCCAGGGAGAAGCGAGGAATGATCCCAATGTTGTGACGGGTAAGTTCCTTCTCGACGACTTTTACGTTACTGTCTTATTTGATTCGGGTGCTGATACTAGTTATGTGTCCCAAAAAGTTAGTCAACTGCTTAAGCGTACCCCAACACCTTTGAATCCCAAGCACGCTGTAGAGTTAGCTAATGGTAAAAGTATAGAGGTCATACACGTAGTCAAAGGTTGTAATCTTATTCTTGCTGATCACACTTTCTCGATCGACCTCCTTCCTATCACTCTGGGTAGTTTCGACGTTGTCATTGGGATGGACTGGTTATCCCAACACCAAGCAGAGATTCTTTGCAACGAAAAGATTGTCCGTATTCCTCGCCCAGGTGATGAACCTCTCATGATTCGTGGCGACAAGAGTGGTGCCGTTGTACGCATCATCTCTTTCCTTAAGGCTCAGAAGTGCTTGCGGAAGGGTCACACTACTATTCTGGCTCTAGTTACTGACACCTCGAAGAAAGAGAAGAAGATAGAAGATTTTCCAATTGTACGCGACTATCCTGAGGTATTCCCTGAGGAATTGCCTGGCCTTCCGCCTCATAGACAAGTCGAGTTTCAAATCGAGCTAGCTCCTGGAGCAGCGCCCATAGCATGTGCACCGTATCGCTTAGCTCCATCAGAGTTGAAAGAGCTATCTACACAACTACAAGAACTCTTGGATAAGGGTTTTATTCGTCCTAGCTCTTCGCCCTGGGGAGCTCCAGTGCTATTCGTGAAGAAGAAAGACGGTACGTTCAGAATGTGCATTGACTACCGTGAACTGAACAAGGTGACTGTGAAAAATCGCTATCCTCTTCCACGCATTGACGACTTGTTCGACCAGCTGCAAGGGTCGAGCTACTATTCAAAGATTGATTTGAGATCAGGATATCACCAGCTGAGAGTCCGAGAAGAGGACGTCTCTAAAGCAGCTTTTAGGACCCGTTATGGACATTATGAGTTTTTAGTCATGCCTTTTGGGCTGACAAACGCACCTGCGGTCTTCATGGACTTGATGAATCGAGTGTGCAAGCCGTACCTGGACAAGTTCGTCATTGTATTCATCGACGACATCCTGATTTATTCAAAGAGTCAGGAGGAACACGAACAGCATCTACGACTCATTTTGGAACTCCTTCGAACAGAACAGCTGTACGCTAAGTTTTCAAAATGTGACTTCTGGCTTCGTGAAGTCCATTTTCTAGGCCATGTGGTGAACAAGGATGGGATTCACGTTGATCCATCCAAGGTAGATTCGATCAGGAGCTGGCCTGCACCTCGTACACCAACGGAAATTCGCCAATTTTTGGGCTTGGCAGGTTACTACAGGAGGTTCATTAAGGACTTCTCCAAGATTCCCAACCTCTCACTGCACTGACACAGAAAGGCGTTGTTTATCGATGGGGGAACGAGCAGGAATTAGCATTTCAGCACTTAAAGGATAGACTTTGCAGTGCACCCATCCTTTCATTGCCAGAGGGTACAGACGACTTTGTAGTTTACTGCGACGCCTCCATTCAGGGTCTTGGTTGTGTATTGATGCAACGGGATAAAGTTATAGCCTACGCCTCACGCCAACTCAAAATTCATGAAAAGAACTACACTACACATGATCTAGAGCTGGGAGCGGTTGTTTTTGCACTTAAGATATGGAGACACTATCTGTATGGTACCAAATGTGCTATTTACACTGATCACAGAAGTCTCGAGCATATATTCAAACAGAAGGAACTCAACATGCGACAACGACGATGGGTCGAGCTACTGAATGACTACGAATGCTCGTGGGTGAGCATTTGACCAACTAGACACGCGCTAAAGACGTTGCAACTTTGAACGATTAAACTCTTACATTTTCTTTTGTTATTTCAAGAACCTTGAAAATGCTTTGGGTTGTTCTATAAATAAAATTGTTATTCGAATTTGATGTATGAAAAAAAATGTGATTACGTGTATGAATGGCATACCCCTATGATACCGACACCAAGGATATGTTTTCTTGCAAATCAAACTGCTCTCATAGTTCTTCCATTTTGTGATCGCTCGCGATCCCCACAAAAATCCTAAGTACTCGTTTCTTTTAAGAAACAAAGTACAAGGTGCAAGTTGTAACTCTTAACAGATACTTGAAGTACCACTTTAAATCCTTGTTTGGATACCTAAGGGTACTTTGTATAAGTCCTTAATTGGCCTTATGCAATATGACAGTGTGCAAGTCGATGTGACCAAACCAAATCCTTATAGGATCTTCCTATCTTCATAGTTAGATCCTCGTGGATGTTTAAAGTACTAATTGAAGTCCTTGATTGGATTCCTTGTGTACTTTAATGTGTATGTACAATTGATGACCAAGTTGATGACAAGTTGATGAACAAGTTGACGATTATGTATTTATGTGGTTAGTGGTGATTTAGATAACGAAACGAGTGTAATACCATAAGAACATGGTTGATACGCCAATGGTACTTCCTATATATAAGTGTTCTTATTGTATTACCCTTGTAGCGTTATCCGAATCACTTTAGGATGTTTGTGTTCAATGGATTCAAATGCTCGCTATCCAAATCCTTGTAGAATCTTCCATATTTTCATATGTTAGATTCTTAGAAGGATATCCAAAGTACTATCTTAAATCCTTAATGGGCTTCTATGCAAATAGTTAAGACCCTTGGATTCCAAAGTACTATTCCAAAGTTAAAGAGATCATGTGTTGATCTAGTTAAAAAGACCCTTTGGTGGTCTAGTTAAAGAGATTGTTTGTTAATCTAGTTAAAGAGATCATGTGTTGATCTAATTAAAGAGACCCTTTGGTGGTCTAGTTAAAGAGATTGTTCGTCAATCTAGTTAAAGAGATCATGTGTTGATCTAGTTAAAGAGACCCTTTGGTGGTCTAGTTAAAGAGATTGTTCGTCAATCTAGTTAAAGAGATCATGTGTTGATCTAGTTAAAGAGACCCTTTGGTGGTCTAGTTAAAGAGATTGTTTGTCAATCTAGTTAAAGAGTTCATGTGCTGATCTAGTTAAAGAGACCCTTTGGTGGTCCAGTTAAAGAGATTGTTCGTCAATCTAGTTAAAGAGATCATGTGTTGATCTAGTTAAAGAGACCCTTTGGTGGTCTAGTTAAAGAGGTCGTTCGTCGATCTAGTTAAAGAGATCTTGTGTTGATCTAGTTAAAGAGATCGTTCGTCGATCTAGTTAAAGAGATCATGTGGTGATCTAGTTGAAGTGACTCTTTGGTGGTCTATTTAAAGGGATTATTCGTTGATCCAGTTAAAGAGACCCTATGGTGATCTAGTCAAGTCATCACATGATTATTTGTTTGATTTTTCCCCTACACATCATAAAATGAACTGTGCAGACTATGCAAGGGATTGAGTAATTATGGATGGATGCATACATAATTATAAAATTCAGTGCATAGAAACCACAACAAGTTTTGTCATGTGTAAGAACCTATGGTGATAAGGATAACGAAACAGGAGTAATGTAATAAGGGCATGGTGGATACGCCGATGGTACTTCCTATATATAAGTGTCCCTTATTACATTACAAGCATGGCGTTATTTAAGTTACTAGAAGTTCAGGACCTTGACCAATATTGTTTTATCTTACATTCTCCGACTCTAACTTCGAGCACACACAAGTTTCCTATAATGGTCTTCATAGGAAACACTCTTCCATCCGTTGTTCAAAACTCCAACTCCAAAGTTCGCACCATCTTCAAAATATTTCTACAACAAGAATATCACTTTGACATTTACATGACTCTCTTGAGGCTCGAAACAATCAAAAATGTCATACGCCTGTCGGTTGGAGTAAAGTTTAAATCTTCGGATCTGAACTAATTTCTATAGACAACAGACAAGTACAATTAACAAAGTTCGCTGAAAATCCAAGCGTGGCCCAGAGTTTTACTTAGGGAACATAGGATTTATTTGAAAGTGAAACATCCACATCTGTTTTCACCAGTTTCCTCTAAATTAAATTTCGGGACGAAATTTCCTAAAGTAGGGAGACTGTGACATTTGTGCCTTTACAACCATTATACAATTCCGAACAATTTCAAATCCAATAAAATCTTTTGTTTCATTCCCGGGAATTGTATAAATTCATGTGACATTTACACATTTCAATCCTTGTACGATTTCGAACTCTCAAGAGCTTTTTCGGAAGTTATACGTAAACTGTTACGCAAACGTAATCAGTTTAATGCGACGTACACTCTGGAACAGTGAAATAAGCTAAACATACCCTAAATACCCTTTACATAACTTAGAAATAAGTTTTGAAAAGTTTGGTATGGCAAAAATAAGTTTATTCGATCACAGGGACTATTTGCGACAACCTGCGAAAGTCTGCCGATTCGCGTATTTCTTAATACGGAACATGTACGCACATCCAAATTTTTTTAATCATTAAAATCTTGTATTTTAATGATAAGAAATGAGAAAATATCATTCGTTACGCATTTACAATCGTTTTCGCGTTAGTTAAAGCGTTCGTCGTAATTAAGCGAGAAACGCGACCGTATAACTGAACGAACCGACATCCATGACATTTCTGAGCATATTTCAAGTCCCCTATACTTTAACATCCTTATAAAGCCTGAAATATGGCTTAACGGAGGTTAAATACGTCAAAAACAAGTTTAATTGTGTGCATGGACTAAAACTGCCAAAAGTTGAAACTATGTTGCATGCCCTCGCGTCACGCGCCACCTGGAGATGTTTCTGGTGAGCCATGTGACACCCCACTGTTGACAGAACTTTCTTTTTCAGCTGCTGCACATGTTTTCCAAGCTAGTTTTTGATATTGTGGGCATTATGAGTGAGGATCAAGGCTTTAATCCCTGTCCAAACAATTGTTTTGATCTTGTGAAGCCTTGGGCACTACTCAAAACACATGGCAAGATCTTGTGCTTCACTACAACTATAAATACCCTCCTCATTTCACTTCATCCTTGCTCATTTGCTTTCTTTCTCATCTATCACTCTAAGTTGGAGTTGCTACCATTTTTGGAGGCCTCCCATCTGAGTTTTCTAGTTTTCTTTCATCCTAAGAACACAAGTAAGTGTTCTATCCAGTCTTGTTTATTTATTTTCAGCCATTATAAGTTGAAAGTCAAACAGTTTGACTACCGTTTGACTTTCGGTTTTGACCATGAATTGGTCAAGTCAGAGTTCAATTAAACTTTGCAACGTGATCGTAATCACGATGGTTATAATCCCTTGCGATTATGCCTACTGATTACCACGTTAACTAGTCGAAGTGACGAGTCCAAGTTTTGGTCAAAATGCACAATTATGTGCATTTTACGACGAAAATATTTTCGAGTATCAAAACACTTTGTTTTGATACCAAATCAGTTTTTCAACTAAGTTAAACATGTTTTGACATGTTTAGCTCGTCACTTCTAGTTTAGTGCTTATTTTGGGTCGATCTTAGGATCCGACCAAACACATGTAGGTGACCATAGTTGTATAGGGAATAACCTCCTGAGGTTATACCTTATGGTCACTTTGTTTGGTTAGTTGTATGATAGGTTGTTTAGATGCCCTTAGAAAATGACCAAAATGACCAAAATGCCCTTTTTGTGCATAAATCCATTTTAAGCATAAGTAACCAAACTTTTGACACCTAAACTGATATTATAACATTTTCAAACATGTTTGGGCATTTAAGACTTATCATAGGACTAGTTTAACCATCCGACCATACTTTTACGCAAATGACACGTTAAAGTAGCGTAAACTACCTTAACGGGTCATAACGGGTCAAAAGCACTTAGGATTCATTCCAAATCAGAATGTAAACTTTGTTAAACCATTTCATATGAGTTTCAACACTCATTTGGTTTACAAGACCTCATTCTATCCAATTCCCCCGATTATGTACCGTTACTTTAACATAGTTACCCGATGTTAGGACACGTTCGAAGCTTTGATATATCACTTGATTCAAGGATACTTTGCAATCCCAAGTGAGTACATAGCTCTCCTCTTTTATGCTTTCAATTATTTTGGGTTGATTCATACGTGCCAAATTGTTTTCAAGTTTTCAAAAACAAAGACTATGGTTTATATAAAAATGATAGTTTCAATAATGGGAACGAACTTGTTGGTGCTTTAGTTCATAACACGAATGACATTCATTAGCTTTAATCAAGCCGACCAGTAGTATGTTATGGTACCATAGGACTGACAATCCCGTTATCGGGCTATCCACTGGATTTGGTGGATAGTTTGGGGTAACGACAGAATCTGTTATTTTAACAAATCATGTGTTGATTTGTTAGTCGATTTAAAGAGACCTTTCAGGGTCTATTAAAGATACCCCATGGGTGGTATAGTCGAGTCAAACAGGTTTGGATGTGTTCATTAAAGAACGACCAAAAGTTTTTACAATTAAAACACGTACGATTGACGATTGGTTTATAACACGGATGATTGACGAATTATTTATAACACAGACGATTGAACAATGGTTTATAACACGGACTATTGACGATTTGTTTTATAACATGGACGATTGAACAATTGATTTATAACAAGGACAAATGTTTTCAAACGATGTCACGCAACGATGTTTACTTAAAGATATAAACCATGCGAAGTTTTCTTTCAAAGACGATTTACTGCTTGGTTTTACAAAACAAATGTTTTCGGTCAAGATTCATGGCTACAAGGTTTTGATTTACTTATATTAACTTGTAAAATTGATAAAACATATTGCAATATCAAACACTTTTTGATTTCAAGGTACATACTCGACAACTCTCGAAGTTGGACGAGATATTGCAACATGAATTCGAAGCCGTGGATTTGACATACAAAACCTATGTACTCGCCAGCTTTTTATGCTGACTGTTTTTAACATATGTTTCAGGTTCTATTATGTGATGATTGTTGATGCATGCTACACATAGGATGAACTCGTGCCTTAGCGACTTTAAAACTTGGAAGTCAATTGTTTGTACTTATTTGGTTTAGAACAAAACAAAGAGACTATTAACGAAATAAAACAAAAGTTCAAATACCATGTGTTGTGAAACAATGATTCTGTGACATGAATCCCTGACGTTTCCGCTGCGGTTTGTTGTATTACGCGGTCAGGGTGTTACAAACACCCACATCCACCGTACACATGATCCGCCTCCACCGACATATAAACCACCACCTAATCCACCTATCCCCTCTGCCGACCACCACCACCCAACTCGTTTCCCGTCGATCAACCCCAAACCTGATCGCATCACCCAAACCCAAACAATCCCAGTCGATCCACCACCGTACAACATCACCTCCACCATACGTCCACCGTCGAGCACCACAACCTGTTGCAACCATACCATTTCAAGCTCAAGCAACAATGGATAACAAGCATCCGAAAGATAGTGAACTTAATTACTGTTATCTTTGTAAATACCCATTGATTAGTGTTACGTTTGATGAGTAGTGTAATTATTTTGGTTATTGGTTTGTTATGTTTAACGAGTAGTGTAATTATTTTGGTTATTGGTGCTATTTTGGTTAATACCCATTTATTAGTGGGAATATTTTGAACAATGTTGGTGCATATGTCTGTCGACTTCGTCTTGTATCGAGTCTTGTAATAGATTAGATAGATCAAGGCACGATATTTGAGAAATATGTGAATGGGACCATTTCGCACGAAATGGGAAGAGTCCATTTCGCACGAAATGGAGATGTCCATTTCGTATGAAATGGGACTGGCCATTTCGCTTGAACCATCTCGTGCGAAATGGCTCGCCTATAAATATCTGTCCTGTTCAATTCATTTGTAACTTTCTGATTCCGGTGCCGAGGTGCTGCCGAAGTGTCTCAAGGCTGTAAAACGTTGTTATATCAATAAACAAGACAATTAGAGTGTATATCAAGCTGATTCAAAGTAGATACGTTAGTTTCCGCCTCTCGTATTGATTAGAACTCTTCTGAATGACTCGTTTTGGTCGTGCAAACAATCCTACAAGTGGTATCAGAGCACAGGAGGAAGAGTTCTTACCGAATTCAGCTTGATTTCATCAAAATTCTGACTTCTACACCTTCTTTTACAAGATTTTTCAAAATTAAACAAGATTTTACGGTTAAAATGGATTGAATTTCACATTTATCACGCGTAATACTGTTTTAATCAATCCTTGAAAGAATTAGGCCTAAAACCAGATCAATTTGACAGAAATCTGGCCGAGAGTATGACATCAGCACCATTTCGCACGGATTGAACCTTCATTTCGCTTGAAACATCAAAGTTCATTTCGTACGGATTGGACAGTGTAGATCTCATTTCGCACGGATTGGCAAGTTTGGACTTCATTTCGCACGAAATCGACCATTTCGCATCAAGTTGCCTCATTTCGTTTGAAAGTTGTGCCATTTCATACGAAATCATCCATTTCGTACGAAATCATCCATTTCGTACGAAATCATCCATTTCGCACCAAATCATCCATTTCATTTGAGATTGCGTCAGTTCAGAGGTCATTTCGCTTGAAAGTGGCATTTCGTTCCAAATCCAATTCGTTTGAATTTGACCATTTCGTTTGAAATCAAGTTTGTGAAAATTTTAAAACCGAAACATGGAAGAAGAGTTTTACAACGCGTTTGCTACTGCCCCGAGTACTCCTGTTACTATTGCTCAGAGTGTGAACATGGAAAATGAAACAGGAACGTTACATAAACCTCCAAAGTTGATGGGCATTGAAGAATACTATGGTTGGAAAGACCGGTTTGAAAATTGGGTTCAAGCAAATCATTTGAGGTCTTGGGAGTGTATTGAGAAAAAGTATGTTAAACCTCGTACAGATGTGGGAGTTTTAAAAACTATTTCTGAATTGTCGGATAAAGAAAGAGATATGTACAAAGCAGAAAAATTGATGATCAGTCTACTTCAACAAGCTGTGAAAGAAGACATCTTCATATTACTTCAACACGACAATACTTCACGTTCGATTTGGGAAGCTCTTCGAATTAAGTTTGAGGGAAGTACGGAGATGATCAGGAGTAAAAAATCATTACTAAAGAAAGAATTCGATTTGTTTACTAGCTTACCGGGTGAAACTATAAAGAAGCTGATTGAAAGATATTGTCATTTAGTGCGTTCAATGTCACTGTTGGATATCAACAAAGATCGAGAAGAATGGGTTGACAAATTAGCTGATGCTTTACCTCAGAAAGAATGGGTTACATATCTGATGATCTTAAAGAACACTGGAGAATATGGTAAATTGACAATTTCTCAGTTCATTGAAAAACTTGAAGGACAAGATCTTGAACAACAAAAGATTGCCAGAATGAACAATCCAAGTGGTCAACAAGACATCAAGATGTATTACAAAGGGAATGTTCAGAATGTTGAAGCAAGTCCAAAGGTCCAAACTGCTTTCAGCGCAGAAAACTCATCCGGATCAGTTAATCAAAGTCCAATCAGCAACAGTGGATTTTCTTCATACTCGAGTGTTAATCCGAATGTTTCAACCTCAAATCATCAGTTCCAAAGCTCAAACAACAGTAATGGCCATGTGTTACACTGTAACATAGCGTTGCATCTTCAGAACGGTCAAAATTTCTCTAAAGAAGTTGCTAAAGGTCATATGGCATTACTAGCTACAGTGTTAGAATCATATGAGGGTTTGGTTGCAGGAAGGATCGAAAATCCTATGTTTACCAAAGAGGATTAAGATCAGATCGATGCTGAGGAAATGAAGTTTATGGATATTAAGTGGTGTTTAGCAAGTGTGTTGAGAAGAGCTGAGAAATTTAAGCTGATTACAGGAAGAGATGACTTTCGTGATGCTAATGTTTCTACTTTAGGTTTTGATAAATCTAAAGTTACTTGTTTTCGATGCAGGGAAAAAGGATATTTCAAGAGGGAATGTACCAATCGAGAAGCAAGTGGAGCTCAAAATCCATTCGGGAATAATGATTATTATCGGAAAGCTATATATCAACAAGTTGCTCAACAACCATCATCATCCAATGCTATTGAAGATGGAAAGAAGAAAGCTTATCTGGTTAATCAAGATGATGAAAAAATGGCAGAAGGTTTTAGCTGGGACAAATACATTCCGGCTGATTCCAAGCTTGGAGCTTTCATTGCACAAATAGTTCAAGAACCAGATTTGATGAAAGAGTGGATGAGTGTGTTTGCTAATGATGAGAAAAGTCAAGATGAAGAGTTTGTCTCTTCAGAAGAAAGCTCAGAAAAGACAACAGTCTTTGATCAATCATCAACTGATAGCAGTGATGATGAAGAAGAAATGCAAATAAACATTGGAAAAACTCAATTATATCCTGAAAGTTTTAAATTTTATTTTGCAGATAGATTGGAGAAACTAAAGAAGAAGCGAGCAGCAAAGAATCAGACAAAGGTAAAATGCGAGAATGTTGCTCAGAAAGAGAAATCTGAACAGAGTGAAGAAGTTAAACTTGCTGAGAAGGTGATTGAAGCTGAGAAGGTGGTTGAAGTTGAAAAGATAGTCGAAGTTGAAAAGATTATCGAAGTTGAAAAATTGTTGAAGTCACAAAACCTTGTCAAAAATGTTTGGAACCATGCAAACATTGTGAAGAAAAAGATGAGAAGTATAGTGAGCTTGACAAGATGAAAGAAAACTTATTGTTCGATGTTAAGTATGTGAAAGAATCGTATGATGTGTTGAACAGAACGGTGAATAGCCTGCAAAAGACAAACTCAGAAAGAGAAGATGCTTTAACCATGATGAATGCAGTGATGATGTCTAAGCAGAAGGCTATCAATCACTATATTGAAGAATGTGCAAAGATGAAGCAGGAGTTGGAGACATAAAAGATCGAAAATGAAAGAATCAAATGATTGCTGCAAAGTTATTCAAGTTCTGATTATTTGATTGATAGAATTTATCCAACTGTTGCAGGTTTTGAAGCATTTCAAGATAAGAAGACAGAAGAGAAGGATACTGGTAAGAAACAAAGTGCAAATTATAACAAGTGTCCACCTCCGATCTGGGAAGGTTATTCTCCCAGAAAACCAAATGAGGAGCAAGTCAAAAAGGCAGTCAATATAAAATTAAAGTCTGAAACAACTGATGAGTTACCAGAAAACATTGACGTCACGTTCACATCGTCTGACACTGATCATGAGTCTGAGTTAATAAAGAAAGTGGTCGATCAGGTGTTGGATAAGGATGAGGAGTCAGAGTCAAAGTCTGAGTTTGAAAGATCAAGTTCATCATCAGTTGACAGTTCAAAGTCGTCAGTCAAACGGGTTTACAATAAAGAATTTCTGTTATCAAAATCTAATTTGAATGACGAACCAATCAAAGTGGCATATACTTTGAATGATTCAGACAAATTATATTCTGATGAAGAATTTCCAATAAGAGGTGTTAAAACTGAAATGATCAAAAAGGTTTTCAAACTAACATAAATTAATATTTCTGAAATAAAAGATGTAAATCTTTCTGAAAAACCTAAACAATACACCTCAAGAGTTCAACAAAAGTTAAACAAGAAAAAGGGTTACAGTTCTGGTTCTGGTTTTCAAAAGAAACCAAACCATAACGGTAATTTCAAAAGGAAAGGTCTTGGTTTTATTCCACCGAAAAATCATAAAAATGAGAAAATTTATAAACCAAAAACTGTATTTGTTTCAGGAGCAAGTTCGGAGGAAGAAGAAAATAGCTCATTCTGGAAGCAATCAAACAAAGAATTCCTTGCTAAGAAGCAAGAGGGAATGAAGAATGGAGCTAATCAGAAGAAGAGGGAGACAAGAACCTGTTATCGATGTCAAGAAGTTGGTCACATCGCCTGGAATTGTCTAAAGGCAACCAACACAAAACAGGAAGTTGTTTCTAAACTGAAAGAAAAAGTTGTTGACAAAACTGAACCACCAACTGAAAAATTCAAAGTGTTTAAAAACTCAACATATGAAGTTGATGAATGTTCAAAAAGATTTTACAAAAGAAGAGTGAATCTTGACAACCAAATGTGGGTTGTTAAGAAATCAGATGTGAAATCTGGTGATGAATCTGACTCATCAAAGTCAGAGGAGCCACAAGTTGAACTTAAAAGTGATAATTCAGTGCTGCCAATGGATGATGTCAACTTTCCACCATTGCGGGCTGAAAATTTAAAATCAAAAGTTGGTAAAGTGGAAATCTCGAATCAATTCTATTCTGAAAAGAAAGAATTTGATGTCGAAAAAGCTTTTAATGGAAAAGTGAAACATATTTTTGGGAAAATGGTCGAGGGTAAGGCAAAAGGGGTAAAAGATTTTTATGAATCAAAAAGAAATATTGAAACCCCGAGTGAAACTGAAAAGGTCACACCCAAAGATAGTCAATCTTGGGTGTCTGTATTCCATATGTAAAAATCCTAACTTGCTGGAACTCCCAGGTTGGTAATTGGGGAGTAGGAATTGACATCATTCTTGATATTTCGACCTACAAGTGGTAGTATTCCTAAAATTGTCATATTTCAACTTACAAGTGGTATTGATTGATGAGAACATACAGTGTATGTACCTACATGTGGTTAATCAAGGTCATTAAGTTGAACTTGATTTAACTCTCATTCAAATGTTTGAAAAACAATGTGATGAAACCCCTAACCTACAAATGGTTTGTGAATTTCAACAAAACTTATTTTTAGGAAAAACCATTTTGATTAAAACAAACTTAAGTGTTTTGAAATCATAATGGGAAAATAGTTTGTTGTCAGGGGGAGTTCTGATTGTTTATGCCAAGTGGATGGCGATTTGAAGCAATTCACATCAGTTTGTCACGTTATTTTGTACAGTTTGTTTTTCAAATTTTCCCAGAAAATCAAAAATTGAAACATATTTTTGATTTTAAGGGGAGTAAAAATTTTAGAAATTTTCGAAAATTTGAAAAAATCAAAAACATGATAAAATCTCAAAATCCAAAAACTATGAAAAAAATTCAAAAATGAGTTTTGTTGTGAAAAAGAGGAAATGATAGTACATCAGTGGACAATCACAGCATGCTAAAGAATTGGAAAGTCAAATGTGATAAACGGTCTCATTGATGATATGCCAGTAGGTTTTTACACGCTTAGTAAATTGTGTTCGAGATATAAACCTAAATATCAAACTTACTTATTTCGTGGGGAACATCTCTCGGATATATAGGTAACCCCTGAAATCTTGTTTGAAGGGCTTTCTATTTCTGACATACTAGGTCTTTGTGCATGGTGATATCTGGGGTATTATACCTGGACTTCTGATTTTGCGGGAGCAATAGCCTAGTCCTCGTATAATACTTTGCATTGCTTTAATCTTAAAGCCCACCATCAGCATAAAAAATGATGAAACATTGAAAAATGCTAATCATGTGCTGTTGAAGAAAAGATTCTCTAAAGGGAACCCACCGAAAGTCGAACCGTCATCTCTCTGATTTTGCGGAAGCAATAGCCTGAGCTCTCATGGTCTCGCATTTAACCCTTTACAGATATCATTAGTGTACATTCACCTGTAAGACTGAATATAGGAGTCTGGATACAGGAGTATATTCTGAGGTGGGACACGCGAATAAGTTTAAGTGCTTAAAACATTAATCTCGTATCTCGAAACAGTTGAACTTTGTGTGAAAATTTAAGTGGATCAGTATACTGACAATCTACGTGAATCGTTTAGAACTTATAATGTTTAAAGCTTAACGGTGTTGGTGATTTGTCTCAAAAACTGATATGATCCTCTTTCACAAACTCACAAAAATATTGTCTGTAAATATTTCTTTATAGCTTTTCATTTAAAAACAAAAATTCAAAAAGATTTTCAGTGTGTTGTAGCATAAATTGTTGAAAATACAAAAAAAAAAAAAAAAAAAATTCGACAACTGATGTTGGAGAGCTGATTTTCAAAATTCCAAGTGCTAAACATGATGAACAGGTTTGGGAAAGTCTATTTGAAATGAGAAAAGATTTCGAAATAAAAATGTCAAATCTGAATGTTTTTCCTACAAGTGGTCATCAGAAATTATAAATGTTAAATCATTTTGAACAATATTTACAAGTGATTGTTTGAAATTGATTCTACATGTGGTTAGCAGAGATTAAATTTGTCAAATTTTAAATTTGTGAAATTTATTTCTGGGTAGAGATTTGTGCAGGCAGAAGCAGCCAGGCTACGACTCCTGAAGATGTGCAGATTTGAGCCAGGTTCCTGATCCTGTTGCTACGGAGAGCCAGGAGACGACTTGAACCTGTGGAAAAGCTAAGTCAGATTGCAATCCCGGAACAACTTAAGGAGAAGTCTGCTAGCAAAGGGAAGTCTGAAGATGCAAGAGCCAGTTTCTGATCCTGAAAATTTGTTAAAGATAGAGCCAGGATTAAGATTCTGGGAATGAACGAAAAAAGAGGAGATTGAAAAGATCAACATTCAAGGGGGAGTTTGAATGGTTCAAAACCAGGTAGAAATCCTGGAGATGAGAAAAAGATTGAAGGATGCTTACAATTGTCAGATACTTTGGGAAGAGCACGAAGACTGATCAAGACTGAATATGTGACATATCGAAGACTCGACAGTGAAGACTTCGTCAACATCCAAGGGGGAGTCTGTTGGTGCATATGTCTGTCGACTTCGTCTTGTATCGAGTCTTGTAATAGATTAGATAGATCAAGGCACGCTATTCGAGAAATATGTGAATGGGACCATTTCGCACGAAATGAAATCCACTCTCAATCGCTCTTTTTAGTTGGCGGGCAAGGTTTCCTACCCACTGGCTACTGGCTACCGGCTAAGGAGGTACAGTGTAGCTACTACTGCTACTGTCTTACTGTGTACAGGAACTGTGTGTGACTGTAGCTACCCGACCCCAAGGGAGGTACTTGTTACTGCTCCTCAGGTGGTTAGTGAAATGCTTCTCAGGTGAGGAGCATGAACGAGATAATACTGATTGAATCAGAAGATTATTTTATTCGACTTAATTAGAAGCTCTAATAACTATTCAAAATTGATGGTATTTCAACCACGATAATCTTGGTTGGTACCAAACCCGATAGTGATTCTTTCGATTCGTATTAGAGTGATGGCCCCTGTTTCACTAATAGCTGGGAAGGGAGTACGTTCTCCAATCGGCTCCATTTCGCACGAAATGGAGATGTCCATTTCGTACGAAATAGGACTGGCCATTTCGCTTGAACCATCTCGTGCGAAATGGCTCGCCTATAAATATCTGTCCTGTTCAATTCATTTGTAACTTTCTGATTCCGGTGCCGAAGTGCTGCCGAAGTGTCTCCAGGCTGTAAAATGTTGTTATATCAATAAACAAGACAATTAGAGTGTATATCAAGCTGCTTCAAAGTTGATACATTAGTTTCCGCCTCTCGTATTGATTAGAACTCTTCTGAACGACTCGTTTTGGTCGTGCAAACGATCCTACAAACAATTTATCCTAATACATCTTATTTGAACATTTATAGCCGAGATCAGGGTGACGACCCACCTGCTTGTGCAAGTTCAGGTGGGTTCCGAGGTTTGGGAACAACTTGACTTTGGATTGGACTTATGTGTACAATCCATATTCCCATCTCAATTAATGTTAATCTTCTGACTTATGGTAGGTGTTAATGTTAATTTTGATGACTTTTGGTAGGTGTTTTGTTGATTGATGCTAAGGCTGGAAGGTGTGGGATGGAGCCCCTAGGGGCTTTATCAAGACACGTCAGCGCCACTAGGATCCACGTCAGCCAGGGGGCTTTATCACGCCCCCTTTAACTTGCATGGTGTGGGATGTAGCACCCTATTAAACAAAATTAAAAAAAAAATTATTGGCTGAAATGATGTGGGCCCCACCTGATAAAACCCTTCTTCCTCGTTACCATGATGGAGCCCCAACAATGGCGCCCCCCTCTTAAAAACCTGGGTGTGGTGATGGAGCCCCTGTGGCGCTATATATGGCTGAGGTGGAGGGATGACGCCCCCCATACCCTCCGGCCTAATGCCAAGAAATGTTTATGTAATATTACTTTAGAAATGTTAATATATGTTTCATATTCGCAAACTACGCATTTTAAATACAATTTGTATACCTTATAAAACCATAGGGATGGATTTTGCAACGTATTAAATACCATAGGGGCACAAAATGGAAGTATTGTATTTGAATTTGACGGGTAAAAAGACGGGTAAAAAGACTGGTATGCCCAGGGACTCAAAAATATTAGGCTTTAAACCCTAGAGATGCTGGCCAAGGGACCATGATGTAGCCCTTTTTAAAACTCGGGGACTCTTGTCCTCCAAAAATTTCATACATGAACTCAAACTTAATGTGACTCCGCTCCCAAAACCACAAAGATACAAATTGCACTTTACTCTAAATTATATTATTAAAAGAATGTAAAGGGTAAACACATCAACATTTACATAAAGAAAATGTGAGATAGCTTTTATAAAATATCATATCTTAAAAATTAGAAAAAATATGCTCTAGATTAATAGAATAAAATATAATTTTACTTATTAATATTGTTACGGTTATGACATGCATATGGGTCGAACGAGTATTCTTAATTAATATTTATCACTATAATATAAATTCGAAATAAGTGCCAGTGGAATTTATTATTTTTAAAGCATACATTTTATTACTTATCTGGTTTTAATGTTGCTATAACTTGTTACAATTATCGCATGCAAATAAGCCGAATGGCGTATTCTTATTTAATATTTATCA
This sequence comes from Helianthus tuberosus, assembly GCA_030545235.1. NCBI lineage: Eukaryota > Viridiplantae > Streptophyta > Magnoliopsida > Asterales > Asteraceae > Helianthus > Helianthus tuberosus. Next base: position 49,939,640 of record CM060427.1, on the reverse strand, counting down.
TTATAACATTAATTCAAAAATGAGTGTTAGTGGGATTTATTATTTTTAAAGCATACATTTTATTCCTTATCTGGTTTATTTAGACTATGTGGGCATAGATGGTTGTTAGTTAATGGATTTTGAATACAATTTATGCGTCAAAAGGTGAGGGGATTTTGCGGGTACCCTAAATCGGAAATGGTTACTGATTTGGGAGCACCGTCGCCACCTATCTTGGGTGGGCCAATTCCTTGAGTGTTTACCGAATAAGGAAGTGGAGAGAGATAGAGAGTAGAGTAAAAGGGGTGGGCCCATGATTTTGGTTACTTTTAAGGAGTGCTGCAGATAACTAAGAGCATTCACATCCAAACCATCAAATTATACATACATTCCACTAAAAAACAACTCCTATATCAATATATTTCCACTAAAAACAAATACTTTTTCTCTCTCCTTTTCAATTAAATAATATTATCATCACATTTTTCTCTCTCCTTCACTCACAACCACTTTCAATATATATTAAAAAATTTATACTGGGTGAACAGTGTCCCCCCAAATATACAGATGAACAGTAACATTTTCTCTCTCCTCCACTCACAACCACTTTTTATACCCTTTATAATATAAAAACTCCCCCTCACATATTTTGATGGATAGAATGTGAATGCTCTAAGATGTTAAGATGTTTTAAAGTAGTTGAGGGTAAAAATAAGGTGGCAGTGCAAGATTTGTGAAATCTATGGTATTCTCCTCCCACCTCATTCAGAGTATTGTACCAGATTTGCAAATTCTCACACCTTTGTAATTATTTTACAAGTTTCAGTTTTAAAACGGTACATTAAAACCATTATGACGTGTGTATCCAATTTTGCAAGTTGTCATACCGTTGTATCGTTGTAACGGGTTTGATGTGAAAGTTTTACAATGATCATTCAAAATCTATTATAACAATATGGTTTTGATTTGCAAGTTGTCATACCGTTGTAACGTTGTAACGGGTTTGCTGTGAAAGTTTTACAATGATCATTCAAAATCTATTATAACAATATGGTTTTGATATAAAACTTTTTGAGTCAATTACTACAATGATGCGTAAAACTTTCAAAGTTTGATGCATTTAAATGTATGTACTTCTTTCTCATGTAATGATATGAAATTGACTACTTAGGCTAGACATTTTGTTTAATTCAACTAGTCCCCATTAAGTTGAACAGGTCGAAAGCCACCAAAATAGTATTTTTTTTATATGTTTTTCTTTTGGAATTGTTGTAATGAAGTCAACGTGTCGTTAGTTTGAAAGAGAGCTTTTGCAAGAAGACATAACACGACTTGAAGAGTTACCATCCTACAATCTTCTTAGTCGATAGTAGTTAACACTTTCAGCTAAAAAAAGATTCACTATTTACTATGGAATAAATGTTTTCCATTCCATACCACCTACCGCTTGATTTGATTGTCTGTAACAGAAAGCAAAAACAAAAAGTAAATTCTTCATTTTCTGTAACAAAAAGCAAACACAAAAACAAAAAGTAAATTCTTCTGGGTGTGGCCCCCCCCCCCCCCCCCCTATTACTTTCTACACCCCCCTCCTCTCACATACTTACAGGTGGGGCCTGCGTGGAACCGACAGTTTTCCTCTCACAAGGGGGGTGTAGAAAGTAATAGGGGGGGGGGGGGGGCGTATAGAATTAGCCGTGGGTTTATTGTCTAATGAAGCATGAATGTGCTACAATTCTTCTAATGAAGCAAAAACAAAAAGTAAATTCCTCACAGTCATACTCCTCTCTCTCCATTACACATTTATTTTTCATACAGTCTTATCATGATGAACATACATACGCAAAGCATATCTGGATGATTCCAACTGGCTTGATTATCGGAAGATGGTCCACGAGGTTTCGTCGTCAGGAGCCCTTGTAACAGTTCATTTTGGTGTTGACAACCCAAAGATCAAATCCGGGAAGACCAAAAACAACTCCACAGAGTCACCAAAATCAATGCTTACCCGAAGAAGTTGCTTAATCCAAATCACTCAATGCCATGATTATTTTATTCATATAAAAACATTTACACAACCACCTTTTAAAAGAAGTCAAGAACTCACTAGACCTTGAACATAAAGTGTCAAAACACTTTTAGAAGGTTCAGATTACAAAGGTAAGGACAAAGTTTGCTTAGAGAAGATTCCAAGTAAAAACTTAGTTATCTTGATGTAACCATGAACTACGACAAAATGGACAAGTTGAGTAACATGCAACACTTACAATTTATAGAAAACCTAGTCTTTTAGAAGAGTAATCAGTCTGACAGTTGAAGAAGCCATGTCAAACTTCAACACTTCCTTCATAATCTCCATTGACTTTTCATGGTAGTTGACTTTGCCACGCCAACTGAAAACCATTTCCTCCAACTCATTTCCATTTTCCAGTAAGAAACGAGCCATGTCTAGTTTATGTTGTTCTCCATTGAACTCAAGAAACTCGACCCTTTTCAAATGATGAGTCAAGACCTCATCTAACTTCCATACTTCCGGCCAAAAAATCTCCTAGATCATCAAACGAGAGCATAAGTTGAGGGGCCAAAACCCACAATAAAATTAGAATTTTAAAAAATGTATTCATCTACTATGCTAACTCAAGTTGTCAAGTTTTTTTCACCAAAAAGATAGTTTGTTTCAAGGGCAGTAGGGCACTTTCAACCCAATTATGTGAAATCAGGTCAATATAGCTAATTATTTGATGATAACGGGTTAAATGAAATATAAGCTAATAGAATGGGCCACATGATTTCAAATGGTAGCCCATAGCATACTCAAAAGGAACATCCTACATGATTTATTTAGAGAATTAGATCACTATCTCATGATAACTTTTTTTATCCTGTTTAACGCATTAACTGTTTACGAAATCTAAAAAAATGGCCAAAAAAGTTAACATATGTATGCCAAAAATCAGAAATACGTAGTACCCCTGGCAATGTGTGATTGTTTGCATCACCGTAATGATACACAAATAGTATTATTATATGGGAAATTGGGAATGGGATGAGAAAAAAAATTGTACCTCTTCAATAATCAAATGGAAAGACTCCAGAATGGGAGAACATCTCAGGATCCGGATGACTACATTCATGGTGTAGTCATCAATTGTTGTGGATATCTCTAACGTCTTCAGATTGGGAAGAGACTTCACGAAAACTCCATTAGGATCACGTGCAGTACTAATGGCCTATGATAATGACAGTAGAAATAACGTTCAGAAATAATTATTGTTGGTGTGTAACTGTAGGTTGGAAATACAATAAATAGGCATGTAGGCAAGTTGATATAGATTTGATGAAAACCAATGATCTACAAGCTGAAGAATAACATCGACCTGATTATATATCACAACATTAAATTCAACTACTCAGCAGTTTGTAACTTGTACATTTTACTGATTAAATATCACACATTAAGGATTGTGCACATAGTACTTTCAGATATCTCCATCAAGTATATCTCTTGATACTAAATAAGTAATTGCATTATTTAAAGTACCATGTTTAGAAAGGCAACCTACATGGAATACACATATAACAAGTTTACTCCATGGCATCCATTTAAGAAAAAATGCAAAGTTAACTTATCAACTGATGTTATAAATTTAGTCCACAAGATGCCAGTGTTTCATTGGTAATGTAGAGTACTTTAATCGTTAATTGTCAAAGACAAGTATCAAAACTGTATATAAGGCAATTACTCAAACATGAGAAAACAAGTATAAGCATCTCGAAGTTTGGTAATAAAATTAGAATTCAAAATCTGGTGGCAAGTTATAGTCGTGTAGATATTACTAAAATACTAATTTTATATCTTACAGCTAATGTTCTAATCTTAAGTTGCATAGAGTCTTCTATTCGTTGGTTCAGACCCCACTCAAGTCACACTCAATACATTCACAAAATATGTATACATGAAAATGCAAATGGAGAAAGCTTCTATATTCGAATTGAAAGATGGGTACGTAATAAATGCTAATACTACTCCTGTTTATATTAAATACAAAAAAAAAAAATGCTAAATAAACCGACTAGTTGCTGAATTTTAGAGCTACTCCAACGATGCCCAACTCACACGATCAGGTGCAACATGATATTCTGAATTTTTTGCATAACTAGGTGACCTGAAGAAACAAAGAGTGCTTCTAGGTGGCTTTTGAATATGAGAGTACTTATAGGTAAGTCGCTGTTTGAAAGAATGATGTTTAGCACAACCACCTGCAAAAAGTGCAAGAACCTGCCAATATTCTGCAACATTCCCTTTGTCCCTGAACATCGCTGTTTCATATCCATACTTTCAGAATGTCGCTGATGCATTTTAATACATTAATCAATGCCGCTGACTGAAAGAGATACATTAGAGAATGTTGCTGATTCATGTAAATACATTGCAGAATATGGCTGTTTCTAATTAATACTTTGCCGAATGTCAACTTAAAACGGCATTTTATTATCAAAAAGCGAAGTTGTTGTAATGTGTTGTATATATCAACAAGCGACATTTTGGAACATATGGAAACACATCAACGAACTTTAATATGTAACATAACAAAACAGCGATATTTATTAAGATATTTTATTTACATAAAACAGCGATATTTATTAACATATTTTAATTACATAAATCAGCGACATTTATGAACATGTTGTAACGAAACAGCGACTTTTATTTACGTATGGGACCTAATCAGCGACTTTAAATAACTTATAGATATGAATCAGCGACATTCGGCAAAGTATTAATTCGAAACAGAGACATTCTGCAATGTAGTTACATGAATCAATGACATTCTCTAATGTATCTCTTTCAATCAGCGACATTGATTAATGTATTAAAATGCATCAGTGACATTCTGAAAGTATGGATATGAAACAGCGATGTTCAGGGACAAGGGGAATGTTGCAGAATATTGACAGGTTCTTGCACTTTTTGTAGGTGGTTGTGCTAAACATCATTCTTTCAAACATCGACTTACCTATAAGTACTCTCATATCCAAAAGCCACCTAGAAGCACTCTTTGTTTCTTCAGGTCACCTAGTTATGCAAAAAGTTCAAATATTCTCCTCCATGCAACTTTCAGTTCCCACGTACTACTAAGTACCCGTCAAAACAAACATCATATTGATAACTTATCCAAAGGATCCGTAAACGAACCCGATTAATGCAACACTATTCACTGGTCCTTTGTGGTGTTTTGTTTAATTTGCCGGGCCGGTCATGGTTTATGTAAGTTTTTAATCTATTGTGGCCGTTCAAAAAAAGTAATTTAAGATCCTGAAGCTGACATGTTCTTAAGCAACCTTGCTTATTGCATATAGATAACGAAAACAACTCACATAAAAAGAATATATATCTACCTGAATGAAAAAAAGGTTGAGAGACAAAGATTCCACATGAGAAACTCCTGCAAACAGCTGACATATGTTGGCACCATATGATTCAAATGTTATCTCTTTATGTGCCCTACCATCAGGGTAAATCACAGCTTTTTTCAAGGAGTCTAGGTTTTCAATTAAAAGTTCATCCGCCGAGTGACCTGCATACTCCAAAAACACCAGTTTTGGGCAAAAAACATGAAGGTAGACACACAAGACATAGTTTTCATACGAACCACCATAACCAAACCTTTCGGTATAAGTAGTGATATTCTGATTATGAATTCTCAGAGTCTTTAGATTTAAGCATGAAATACAAACATCTTCATCTTCATCTTCATCTGAGTATGAGACAAGATCTTGATACCAGTATGAGAAGCAGTCAATCAAACTCAAATCCTCAAGCAATGGGCAGTTTTTAAGAAACGGTTGTACCGAAGCACCATCCATTAACTGAACACTGTTGAGTTGAAGAACCCTAAGTGCCGGAAAACAAGTGACAGTAGGCACCCTTAGAGTAGATTTAAACAAATATAACCTTAAGTCCTTAATACCTCCAATGAATCGCATGTTAGCAGAATAGGAGGCAACCTGATAACCTGATCATCATCAACCCTAGGGCTAAAAGACAAGTCAAGCAATTTGACATTTCGCATAATGGCGTCGCGAATCCACCGCCATACAGTCCACATATCGTAGTGATTTTCACAACGTAAACGAAAGCTATCCAAATCTACGCTTCGGTCTAACAAAAGTCGATCCACAAACTCTTTGAATTGACTCTCGTTGAAATTTGTTAGTTTTCGAGTACAATCTGCGTCTCGAGACGGAATTGAAGCCCACAAATACCTCCATCGTTTCGACAAAACGCTTGTTCGAACTGCTTCTTCGGTGGTTGGAAGGCCTGAAAGGATCAAGTGGAGAACATGATCCGGCAGGTTGCTGATCATATCCACACCATTTTTGCGTTTTGATGCTTTGTTCCGCTTTAATTTCTTCATGCTTCTTCTTCTTCTGTTGATTTGGTGAGCTTCGATGAAATCGCCAGAGCCGTTGAGAATCCTAAAAAATTCGACTTATGTTTGCGCAATGCCATTGCCACCCCTTTGATTTGTTATTTTATTGACTATAAAATTATAATGTTGAGAATCCTAAAAAAATCGACTTATATCACACATTAAGGATTGTGCACATAGTACTTTCAGATATCTCCATCAAGTATATCTCTTGATACTAAATAAGTAATTGCATTATTTAAAGTACCATGTTTAGGAAGGCAACCTACATGAAATACACATATAACAAGTTTACTCCATGGCATCCAACTAAAAGTTAACTTAACAACTGATGTTATAAATTTAGTCCACAAGATGCCAGTGTTTCATTGGTAATGTAGAGTACTTTAATCGTTAATAGTCAAAGACAAGTATCAAAACTGTATATAAGGCAATTACTCAAACATGAGAAAACAAGTATAAGCATCTCGAAGTTTGGTAATAAAATTAGAATTCAAAATCTGGTGGCAAGTTATAGTCTTGTAGATATTACTAAAATACTAATTTTATATCTTACAGCTAATGTTCTAATCTTAAGTTGCATAGAGTCTTCTATTCTATTCGTTGGTTCAGACCCCACTCAAGTCACAATCAATACACTCACAAAATATGAAATATGTATACGTGAATATGCAAACGGAGAAAGCTTCTATATTCGAATTGAAAGATGGGTACGTAATAAATGCTAATACTAATCCTGTTTATATTAAATACAAAAAAAACATGCTAAATAAATCGACTAGTTGCTGAATTTTATAGCTACTCCAACGATGCCCAACTCACACGATCAGGTGCAACATGATATTCTGAATTTTTTGCATAACTAGGTGACCAGAAGAAACAAGGAGTGCTTCTAGGTGGCTTTTGAATATGAGAGTACTTATTGGTAAGTCGCTGTTTGAAAGAATGATGTTTAGCACAACCACCTGCAAAAAGTGCAAGAACCTGTCAATATTCTGCAACATTCCCTTTGTCCCTGAACATCGCTGTTTCATATCCATACTTTCAGAATGTCGCTGATGCATTTAATACATTAATCAATGCCGCTGATTGAAAGAGATACATTAGAGAATGTTGCTGATTCATGTAAATACATTGCAGAATGTCGTGAATAAATACTTTGCCGAATGTCGATGATTGAAAAAGAAACTTAGAGAATGTTGCTAATTGAAACTGATAATTATATCAACGGCGCTGTTTTCTTTCAATATGTTCATAAATGTCGCTGTTTGTATTTAATACATTAGATAATGTCGCTGTTTTCTTTCAATATGTTCAAAATACTACACAAGTCACTTGCAGAAAATTCTGCTGTGGTCCGAACCACCTAGGGGTGTAAACGAGCCGAGCAGAGCCCAGTCGGGCTCGGGCTTGTCATGTTTTTATGAAGCTCGAGCTCGAGCTCGGCTCGGTTCGAGCCTACTTATTTGAGCTCGAGCTCAGCTCGCGAGTTAAACACAAAGCTCGAGCTCGGCTCGAGCTATTTTATGAACAACCTCAAACAAGCTAAAAGCTCGGCTTGAGCTCGCTTTAATATCACTTAAACAAGCCAAAGCTCCGCTTGCCAATGTTATCATCATTATTATTATATTATATATAAAAAGGTAAAATATTGTTTGGGCTCGTTTAGGCTCGCGAGCCTAAACGAGCTTGTATTTCAAGCTCGAGCTCGGGCTCGATAACTGAACGAGCTCTATTACAGGCTTGAGCTCGGGCTCGATAAAGCTCGGCTCGTTCGAGTTTTTAACTGAGTCGATAACGAATAGCTCTCGAGCCTCTAGGCTTGTTTACACCCCTAGAACCACCTAAAGATAAAAGGACATGTCATATAGTTGCTCTTCCAGGTACGGTCACCAATAGGTACCCGCAATTTTAAAGCTAAGAAAAACATCGTGTTGAAACAAAACGATCCGGTTTTTGCTATCATGTGAGGTATTCCTGCAAAATGTCTACATACTATTAATTCAAACATTGTAAATACTAACACCTCTCTCAAAACATCACGTGGGTTCACATGGCTTTAAAGCCTACAAGAGACTTTATATTAACTTCTCCTGTCGACTTAAAACGGCATTTTATTATCAAAATGCGAAGTTGTTGTAATGTATATATATCAACAAGCGACATTTTAGAACATACGGAAACACATCAACGAACTTTAATATGTAATATAACAAAAAAGCGATATTTATTAACATATTTTATTTACATAAATCAGCGACATTTATGAACATGTTGTAACGAAACAGCGACTTTTATTTACATATGGGACCTAATTAGCGACTTTAAATAACTTATAGATATGAATCAGCGACATTCGGCAAGGTATTAATTCGAAACAGCGACATTGATTAATGTATTAAAATGCATCAGCGACATTCTGAAAGTATGGATATGAAACAGCGATGTTCAGGGACAAGGGGATGTTGCAGAATATTGACAGGTTCTTGCACTTTTTGTAGGTGGTTGTGCTAAACATCATTCTTTCAAACAGTAACTTACCTATAAGTACTCTCATATCCAAAAGCCACCTAGAAGCACTCTTTGTTTCTTCAGGTCACCTAGTTATGCAAAAAGTTCAAATATTCTCCTCCATGCAACTTTCAGTTCCCACGTACTACTAAGTACCCTTCAAAACAAACATCATATTGATAACTTATCCAAAGGATCACTGACCCGTAAAGGAACCCGATTTATCCAACACTATTCACTGGTCCTCTGTGGTGTTCTGTTTAATTTTCCGGGCCGGTCATGGTATGTAAGTTTTTAATCTATTGTGGCCGTTCAAAAAATTCTTAAGCAACCTTGCTTATTGCATATAGATAACGAAAACAACTCACATAAAAAGAATATATATCTACCTGAATGAAAAAAAGGTTGAGAGACAAAGATTCCACATGAGAAACTCCTGCAAACAGCTGACATATGTTGGCACCATATGATTCAAATGTTATATCTTTATGTGCCCTACCATCAGGGTAAATCACAGCTTTTTTCAAGGAGTCTAGGTTTTCAATTAAAAGTTCATCCGCCGAGTGACCTGCATACTCCAAAAACACCAGTTTTGGGCAAAAAACATGAAGGTAGACACACAAGACATAGTTTTCATACGAACCACCATAACCAAACCTTTCGGTATAAGTACCAATATTCCGATTATGAATTCTCAGAGTCTTGAGATTCAGGCATGAAATACAAACATCTTCATTTAAATCTTCAGCTTCATCTGAGTATGAGACAAGATCTTCATACCAGTATGAGAAGCAGTCAATCAAACTCAAATCCTCAAGCAATGGGCAGTTTTTAAGAAACGGTTGTACCGAAGCACTATCCATTAACTGAACACTGTTGAGTTGAAGAACCCTAAGTGCCGGAAAACAAGTGACAGTAGGCAACCTTAGAGTAGATGTAAAAGACAAAGACAACCTTAATACCTCCAATGAATCGCATGTTAGCAGAATAGGAGGCAACCTGATAACCTGATCATCATCAACCCTAGGGCTAAAAGACAAGTCAAGCAATTTGACATTTCGCATAATGGCGTCGCGAATCCACCGCCATACAGTCCACATATCGTAGTGATTTTCACAACGTAAACGAAAACTATCCAAATCTACGCTTCGGTCTATCAAAAGTCGATCCACAAACTCTTTGAATTCACTCTCGTTGAAATTTGTTAGTTTTCGAGTACAATCTGCGTCTCGAGACGGAATTGAAGCCCACAAATACCTCCATCGTTTCGACAAAACGCTTGTTCGAACTGCTTCTTCGGTGGTTGGGAGGCCTGAAAGGATCAACTGGAGAACATGATCCGGCAGGTTGCTGATCATATCCACCCCCTCCTTGCGTGTTGATGCTTCGTTTCGCTTGAATTTCTTCATGCTTCTTCTTCTGTTGGATTTGGTGAGCTTCGATGAAATCGCCAGAGCCGTTGAGAATCCTAAAAAATTCGACTTACGTTTGCGCAATGCATTGCCACCCCTTTGATTTGTTATTTTATTGACTATAAAATTATAATGTTAAATGGGTTTATAGTTAAAAAGATGATTTAAATGTTTAGTAGATAATTTATATGTTAATAAGAGAGTAGGTCTAAACTAAAAAAAATATGCTTTTAAATAGTTATAGGTTTGTATCTAAACAAATAGTGGGAGTTGGGTTTTTTTTATTAGTCGTAGTGGTACCACTATCATTATAGCATTCGAACGATAGAGCACAAACAAAATAAAGTCGTAATACTGCTAAAAGGATATCGACGCATATTTAATTTGTTGGGTTTTTTTTATTAACTTAAAATATCAAATGATATTATTATTCCATATATAAATAAGCAAGTTTTTTGTGCATAACCACTTGTACCTTGTGCTTTGGGAGTTTTTTTAAAAAAAAAAACTTGATATTTTACTTTTAACCAAAATGTTTTTAGCTTTTGTAATTTTAACCCTACATAATTTGTTTTTTTAACTTTAACCCAAAACTAAACTTGATTTTTTACTTTTAACCCAAAGGTTTTTAGCTTTTGCAATTTTAACCCTACATAATTTGTATTTTTAACTTTAACCCAAAAATTTTCATAATTTGCAATTTAACTTCACAACATTTGTCACTTATACTTTTTATCTTTGGCAAACTTTCGTTTTACGTATAGTTCTAAATTTTTCGACTTAATACAACGCAACGTACGAGTGTGGTTTAATTTTTTTATGTTTTGTTTCAAATTTTGCAAGTTAACACACCGCAACGTGCATGTGTGGTTCAACGTTTTTACCTCTATTTTTTCATGTTTGACTGGTTCAATTCGTCACAACACGTAGATCCTAGGTCAAGTCAGTGTTGGTCGTCGATGACGGTTCTGTGACATTAGTACTATTTGACATCGTTTTATGCCCCGCCGCAACGCGGGGTGTGCTTTGGGGGTTTTCTAAATAAAAAATGGTTATGCATATGGTTGTTGTGACCTTGGCTTTGGGGGTTTTTCAAAAAAAATTGATTTTTTTACTTTTCACCAAAAATTATTTCATAAATTACTTTTAACCCAAAACTATTTGTTTTTTTTACTTTTAACCCAAAACTTTTTATCTTTTGCAATCTATTCTCGCAACTTTTTTTACTTTCAACTTTGGTCCTTTATAGTTTTCATTTTCCGCAAATTTTTCGTTTTATGCTTGGTTCTAAATTTTGTGACTTAACACATCGCAACGTGTGTCTTTGGTTTAACGTTTTTACGTTTCGTTCTAAATTTTGCGTGTTAACACGACGCAACGTGCGTGTGTGGGTGAACATTTTTACATCGTCTATTTTTTTCCCGTTTGACAAGTTTAACATAACGTGTGGGTCCTAAATCGACTTAGTTATAACTAAAGAATCACCGCCGCATTGCGGCGGGTCTCAATTCTAGTTATATTAAATTTGAATTAAATAATTAAAAAAAAAGAAAATCTTCACGATGACTTAAATAATAAAAGAAAATAGGTTAATAAAAATAAACTTCTCGAATTACATGATATTATTATAGAGGTAAAGGATCATGTACAAAGTCATACTTTTGTAAGAAGTGTGAGAAATAATTTGGTGGTGACAAGTGTCCTCTATCTTAATTAATTCAAAAGGGTATATTAGTAATTTACCTTTCTTATCAATTAATTGAGTTTCAAGATAACTGGGAAAAAAAAACTGTCGTCCTATTTTTTTGCAAGATCCAATTCGATTTTCACCTACGTATCATTTCTTCATCATCTTAATCGCAACATCTTTTAATCTTATATTGTTCATATCTTCTTTTCATCATCTTTAAATTGCAATACAATGTTTTTTGGATTCCAGATAAAACACCATGACTTGAAATCATAGTCAATGTCTCCAGAATGTATCCAGATGTTTTAAAACACCACGCCATGAACAATGTCTACAGAGAAAACACCATGACTTGAATCATACTCATGGTGTTTTAAATTCTGGGAATGTTTTGTATTGATTCTCCAGATGTTAATACACCATGGATGTAATCACAATACAATGTTTTTTGGATTCCAGATAAAACACCATGACTTGAATCATAGTCATGGTGTTTTAAAATCTGGGAATGTTTTGTATTGATAAAACACCATGACTTGAATCATAGATGTTTAAAACACCACGCAATGAACAATGTCTCCAAATAAAACACCATGACTTGAATCATAGTCATGGTGTTTTAAAATCTGGGAATGTTTTGTATTGATAAAACACCATGCCTTGAATCATAGATGTTTAAAACACCACGCCATGAACAATGTTTCCAGATAAAACACCATGACTTGAATCATAGATGTTTAAAACACCACGCCATGAACAATGTCTCCAGATAAAACACCATGACTTGAATCATAGTCATGGTGTTTACGATTTTTATACAATGTCTCCAGATAAAACACCATGACTTGAATCATAGTCATGGTGTTTACGATTTTTATACAATGTCTCCAGATAAAACACCATGACTTGAATCATAGATGTTTAAAACACCACGCCATGAACAATGTCTCCAGATAAAACACCATGACTTGAATCATAGTCAATTCATCCAGTTGTTTTAAAACACCATGCCATGAATCTGATTACAGTTCTCGTTATGATAATGTATGACGAATATGCAACCAAAGACCTCCTACAATTAAGGTGAATCATTAATTCCGATATTTAAGGAAAAAGGAGTAAATGTAGGAGTTTTTTGGTCGTGTATGATATGGTTACCATATTTCAAACATTGAAAAAGACACTATTGCCCTTCAATTTTACATAAGGTCCCTCTAATTAAAACACAATTTACATTTTTATACCCTGTTGATCTCAACCATTAGATCAAATATCCAATGGTTTAAAACACTTCTTACCCTTCTTACATTTTAGACACTTTTTTACCATATCCCTACCCTTATTATAGAATTACATGGTATTATTAATTTATTATGTTAGATTTGAATTAAACAAGTCGGTTTATGTTTACAATACTCGGCAATTCGGAAGTGCTCCCAGTCTTTCGATCGTACTTGATCAGATACATCAAAAGTCATTAAAACCCCCAAAATGCATAAAAAACACCCATTTTACAACTAATTATAAACAACCTAATCAAGCCCAACTGCAAAAGCAAAGATATGAAAATTCGTTTACCTTCTTTCCTTGATGATCGCTGGTCTGGTGTTTACCAACCGGGGTAGGGTTCTAGAAGGTAATGACTTTGGGAGACTTTAAAAGCAGAGAGATTCCCACCAATGATGTGCTTCCATGACTTGTAATAACCCAATGGATCTTCTTTCTGCTTTCCACCACCACCATCATCATCATCATACACAGGGCTAATACCATACTCCCTTACATTTGCATATTCTAGTCCTTCACTACCATAGCTAAGACCTAACATACTCATATACTGTTTTATACTAAAGTTAATGCGAACTTTATCACCATCTTCAAACTCATTTTTCCCAAACATCCAATGGCTTAACCATACTACCACATCTTTACCACCATCATCTTCTGGAGCAAGATAAATCATAGGCTTGTATGTCCAGGAGGACTTTTTTGTGAGATTCTCTATTTTGATTGTTGAAGGACCAAGATACTTCACGCTTGAAATCGTATGCACAATGCACACATTTAGCCCTTTAATCTTACCTTTTTCAGGAGATGATTGCAAGGTAAATAATGACCCACTGCTTCTATGAGTGAACCACTTTGGAACCTCTTGCCCTTGAAGATATGTGCTGAATATTCCATGTTCATAAAGCATCTGAGTGTCACATCAAAGTTTTATTAGCTTTTAAATGCATATTAAAAGGTTCAAATTAAAGATATATATAAAGAGACATCCACCTGTGCTGGAAGTATTCTTCCTGCCAAATGGTACAATCCTAAACAATCGGCCTTCAAAAACCCGCAGTTGTTTAAATATGCTATATTAATCCAACCCAAACTGCATAATACCTCTTCATCGATTTCTGATAAAGCTTGTATTTTGAATATGTGCTGAATCTCAGTCGGGGTAAAACTTACGTGATAAATAACTGTAGGTACAGCTGACTTTTCTGGATGAAATTTTATTTTCTCCAATGAGTCGCAAAATAATACATCCAACTTCTTTAATTGGATTGGAGGACACAAGACTGTTTTCAGGTTCCGACACAAAGAAAAACTGAGTGTCTCCAGCCTAGTAAGGCTTCTCACACAATCAGGCATGGAATCCATTGGATTTTCATCCAAATACAACTTCTTCAACATTAGAAGGTTACTAAAATCCATAGGAAATGATTCATTATACAAATTACAATTTTTAAGGGACAACATTACTAGTGACCTTGGTAAAGACCTCGCAAAGAACTTGGAACTTCTTGGTACCATGGTAGATGAAGAAGACCCATTAGGCTTCATGTTAACATTGTCAGCCTGTAGAACTTCAAGTGATTCCATATCCTTCATTTCAACTGGAAATTCACCAAGATTTGAACAACCATCTATTAGAAGTTGAGTAAGCTTCTTTAACTTTCCTATGCTTCTTGGAAGTTCCTTCAACTTATTGCATTTACTAAGGTCAATGACTTCAAGTTTTTGACAGTAATTACCAATTGACTCACAGACCTCAAGTAGACTTGAACATCTAGCGAGTGTCAACCTTTCAAGTAGAGGGACCCCAGAGAAGTGACCCACTCTAACAAGCTCATGACAACTACTCAGATTAAGAAACTTCAGTGACCTGAGAAGCTGTTAAGTTAACAAATAAACAAAATTAAGATGCATGTTAGTGTTACAAAGATACTTAAACAAGATAACTAGAAGCTTGAGAGTTTAGTACCTTGGGCTTCTTCCAAAGCTGTTGTAGTTTGCTATTAGACAAGTCAAGAGCTACCAAATTCTCCATTTGTAAGTCTGACGGAATATAACTCAAAGGGAATCCATGCATGCATAACCATCTTACACCATGAGGAAAATTCTTGTAGGATCCACTGAGTTGTACATAGTTCAGTTGGAGTAGTTTTAAGTTACGCATTTCACTTAAAGCAAGTGTCTCAAAGTCACCTTTTGTTTTACGAGATGAGGAACGGATTCCCGAAAACAAACCAAATAACCACCAAAGAACAGAGAGCAGCAGTATGTGAACCCAAATGAATGATGGTAAGGATCTAAATCCAAACCTTTTCATATTGACTCTACTTGGTTCTTTCCATGTGTCATTCTCAAATGTTCTCATGTCAAGGGCCAGTCCTTGAGTTATTGTTATTCCCTAAGAAATAACAAATAGTTAAGAAAGTTGTCTATACATGATACAAATTAATCAAAGTACACAGAAAAGGTATACATGATTACCTGTCTATTTTGCAACACATCCAAACACTCCTCATGGTGCCACAATATACTACGCTTCCATGGCTTCTTAGGTGATTCTTGATGAACTATATCTCTCCCCATGTCTTGAAGAAGTTGATGCATTGCCAATTTATCAGATGATTCTACAGTGAGAAGACATCTGTCGACAAGAATCTTTATCCAAGATGATTTCCCTATATCACAAGCTTTTAGTATGTCTTCAGTGAACTTTCTATCTTCGCCAACGAATAAACAAGCAATGTATTTAAACAGTTCCTTGTGTTTTTCAGATGGCAAAGTATCATAACTAATTTTCAGGACCTTTTTAATATCTGGATTAATTTCTTTCCCCAGTGATTCTAAGATATCCTCCCATGTAGCGTCTTCACTACGCAAAGAACTGCCCAAAACTTTAAGAGCCAATGGATGCCCTTGACAATATTCAACGACCTTTATTGACTGCTTTTTGTCACCTTCGTTGGGTTCATTGCATCCAAAGGCATGCCAACTTAAAAGCTGAAGAGATTCCTCATCATCTAAGCCTTGCAGGTGGTGCTTTGTATGCTTTGGTGGAACTTGCGTTTGAAACTGCCTACATTTTTCTGTTAACGATTCGTTCTTAGATGTTATTATGATTTTGCTTCCCGGATGAAGACCCTTTGTCCCAATTAACACATCCAACTGCTCAAACTTACTTATACCATCAAGAACAAGAAGAGTTCTATTCGTAAAAAGTGATTTCTCAATCTTCAAGGTGGCTGCATTAACATTGTTGATGTCCATCCAACTTCTCGCTTGAATATCATTAAGGAGCTGTTTTTGTAAATCAAGCAATCCATTTGGTGATATAGACCTCCTTTCGATATCTTCAAGAAAGCAGCTTCTTTCAAATTCGTGATAGTGCAACTGAAAGACATAGTTTGCTAAATATGTCTTTCCGATCCCAGGCATACCCCATATTGTGAGAATTTCAGCTCTTTGCCCAGATCCATCTTCCAAGAATGAAGTGATGTCTCTAACCGAGCACTTCATCCCAATTAGTTTCGGGATCTCACTTCTTTTGTGTAGATCTAGTCTGCTACTTATCTCTTTAACTATTTCTTCAATAAGTATGGTCTCTGCCCTGGAACCAATCTCAATCTCAAGTAATTACATAAAAAAAAAAAATGATGAACAAATAATGACCAATTCCAAATCATATTGGTATATAATAATTAATAAGACGAAAAAGGAAGTGGTTAATTACCTGGCATTTGCTTCTACACCTTTTAAATCAGCAACTCGTGTAAGTGCTTTCTCCCATTGTTTTATTCTCTGAGCCCACTGACTTCTTTTCTCTTCATCAGACTCTGACTCCATCCTCTGTTTATGCTCTGCCATTGCTTCTCCGAAGCTGTTTCGTTGCTTCCGGACATCGGATGGGTTGACATGATAGAAGATGGGGAAAACAATATGATTGGGTTGCTCCATGATGAGTGCCAGCTCTTCAAGGCACCATGTCGAAGAAGCATAATTCTTAGACAACACGATGATAGAAGAGAGAGATGCCTTAATCGCATTCTCCACTTTCGGTTTTAGAAACTCTCCGATTCGAATCTCAGAATCATCGAAGAAGGTGTCAATGGTGGCTTCACGCAGTGCTTTGAGGAGATGATCGGTGAAATTAGAACGAGTATCCTCACCTCTAAAGCTTAAAAATACATCAAAATCGTAGGTGGTAGTAGAAGAAGAAGAAGATTGTTCTGTAATTTCAGTAAGAACAACCATCGTGAGTAATGAAAATGGAGTGAACGCAAAATTGATACTGGTTTGTAATTTAATAGTGAAAATGAAGTGTGGAGCAAATGGTTGGTTGGTATTAGATGATCGGAGATAAGGTTGACTCAAAAGTCGTCTTCTACTACATTATTTCTTGAAAAGTTCCCATTCTTCGATATTTTAAGACTAAATTATGATGATTTTGGCCTATTTATATCACTTATACACTTTTAGCCTAAAAAGAATCTTTTAACATTTAAGCCTTCAACGTTCTTTTTGGGTTAAAAGGGTAAAAGTGATATAACCACAGGAGCCAAAATCATAACTTACTCAAATTTTAATTAGAGTAAACTTTCGTTTTGCTCCCTGTGGTTTGGTCACTTTAATGGTTTTGCCCAAAACCTTTAAAAATAGCCGGTTTACTCCCTGATCTATGTAACTTATCATCATTTTGCTCCCCGCCTCTAACTCCATCCAAATTGTCTACTAAAAATAAGAGTATTTTAGTAATTTTATATATAAGTATTTAATTAATTATTATTAATTTCAAAAATCCATTCTTATATTGAAAATGAAAATAAAAAAAATATAAACATAAGTATTATTATTATTATTAGTAATATAGAAACACGTTACCAAATCATCCATCTACCCTTCTCTCTAGTATCTACCGTCAGACTATCACCACCACACCTCCTTTTTCCCCTGAAACCACAGCCACCTCCTGGGACAACCACCGCAACCGCAACCACCTCCTACAAACACCACCACAGCCAACTCCTACGACCACCGAAACCACCCCCATCCGACCACCCCCGTCATCACCATCCAGCCGCCACCACCATTTCGCCATCACCACCACCTGCTACCGTCACCCGCCTAAGATCTCAGATCTCAGATCCAAACTTGTTGGAAAAAAATACAGTTAATGTAATAGCTTCTGGAGCCTTTGATGTCGATCACAAAGATGAACTCTTTGATGGAAAGGTATCGTGCTTATTATTTTGGGGCCTCGGTAAGTACCAATCTCCGATAAACATGTGTCTTCTTCTTGAGCATCCATGTTTTGCTCATATCCAAACGGCGATTGAACTGATATTAGCCCTAACCCTAGGTTGATTGTGATGATTTTAAAGGTGAAGTGGTGAAGAGTTTGTTGTTGGTTTCGGCTTTCTGTTTTATGAAGATGGGATCTGGGGAAAAAAGGATTTCAGATTTGTGTTTTGTTTTTTGTGCATCTTCTTCTGATGGTCGTGAAGATGAAGAGACTAATTAACAAATTACCCATCAGTTTGCTTCTGATGGTTTGGAATCTGACAGGCGGTGGCGGTTGGGCGGTGTAATGGTGGCAGGTGGTTGGTGAGGCAGTGGCAGTTGGTAGTGAGGTGGTGGTGGTGGTGAGATGGTGGGTGATTGTTTATGGTGATGGAGAAGAGAGGATATGTATGTAGAGAGAGAAGAGAAAGGAGAGAGAGTGTGTTTGTAGAGAGAGAGTAAAGACTGTATTATATATGTGTATATATATATATATATTAATATTTTACATTTAAATATAAATTACCAAAGTACCCTTATTTTATACTTGAAATTACCAAAATACCCTTTCAGTTAACATACAATATGGATGGAGTTAAGTCCGTGGAGTAAACTGGCGATAAAACCGAAACATCAGGGAGTAAACTGGCTATTTTTAAAGGTTTGGGGCAAAACCATTAAAATGACCAAACTACAGGGAGCAAAATGGAAGTTTAGTCTTTTAATTATAAGACCATACCAAGGGGCTTGAAAAGGGACCTTATGCAACGTGTGGACGTCACGTCAATTCACGTAATGTCAGAAAAGTGACGTGATGCGAAAAAAAAAGAAGTGGAGTGAAGCGTGAAAGGGTGGTATTATTCGACACGTGACAGATACTTTTTATTATTATTATTTTGTATTTAGAAATTAGAGTTAAATGTCATTTTAGTCTCTGTGGTTTGGGTCATTTGCCAGTTTAGTCCAAAGGTTTGAAACGTTTGAAACTATTTGGAATAAAATGGCAACATTTTAAACCTTTGAACTAAACTGACAAAATGACTCAAACCACAGAGACTAAAATAGCATTTAACTCTAGAAATTATATAAAATCAATTTAACGTAATAAATAATATTAACTAGATGGAAGCCCCGCCGCGATGCGGCTAGGGCTTACAAATTAACACACGACATATACAAACTTATGATGACATCCTTATTGTGCAATTTTGACAACCATGCATACGGATCAGACTTCATTCACGAACATACACACAATTAAGATGCAACATAATAGCATTATTATGTAACATCTAATCTAGTTTATGTTTGTATTTAAATTGGATATTGATCCCTATAATCTTTGTAATTATATTCTTGTATTTATCCTTGGATTCATGGTGACTTCATCATAATAAAGGGCTACACCTTTGTATCAAAATTAGATATCTAAACGATAACATTGGATTTCCAAGTGTCTTGTGGAGGAAAATACTTGAATCTTGATTGATGATGGAGTTTGTATAACGATTCCTAATTTACATATTGTAATAATAATATTATAATCATCTTCAAAATAATTAAAGTGGATAACAACTTTATAGGGTTATTACATTTTACTAAAAACATTATAAACTTTCATGTGTGTAAAACACTATTAGTAATAATTTATTTGAGAAAATAAAAATCCTAGCTTATCAATTTATATTTAAACAAATCAACAAATGAAATTTAAAAAAACTCTAAATGTCAGAACCCCACTATTTCCAAAGTTTCAATTCAATTGTAGATGTCAGAACATCACATGATACCTTCCTATTTTCAATGTTTCAATTCCATCCAAATTTATGTTTTTTTCACGTCCGCTCTTTTGCATTTCAAAGCCACATATGCATCTCTTTTAAATTTGGGTAAACCAGAAGCTTAAAAAGGTACCTTTTTAGGGTACTCAAGAGAACGGGAATCGATTCTTGTGATAACCAACTTCATGCCATGAGTCTCACACACTTGCTATGGTACAAAAAAAAACATATCTTTTTTTAACCTTGACAACGCCAGTGACTATGGCTGTAACAAATCGCTATAGGCTCAGATCTCCACTATGGCTGCAATATAAGTTGCCACGCCAAATAGTGGAGCATCATCATAGCGTGGATTACGAAGGAAAACTGATGGCCATAACATAACTAATCGGTTTCAACACCAAAAAAAGTTTCGGTTAACCGATGACATCGAGCTATAAACCTCTCAGATGATCCTGAGCTCACAACCATCAAGTTACAAACAACACAGAGAGAGAGAAGGTAGCAAAGGGCGACTGGATAACCTCCGACAATAGGAACGCCACCCCATCTCTCTTTATTTTTAAAAACCCCAAAGACACATGTATCTCACAACCAAAAAACCAAATAAGCCAAAGGTACAACATCACACTGTGTATGACGGTCGGAAAACCGCCGACAACATAAAGTCAGCAGCCGAAAAGCAACACACATGTCCATTGGCACCACGGACGGCCGGAAAACCACCGACTACATAAAGCCAACACATATCTCGTTCTATTACTCTCTAGAAACCTCATGGTTGTCTCTCTTTCTCTCTACAAAATAAGACTGTGCAAGGTCCGAAAATGAACCATAAGAGAGAGTGTTTCAGAGAGAGAAAAAGAAAGAGATCAAAGAGTTTAGAGGACAATGAAAAGGTGCTTCACCCAAAAAGGGTTTTAAAAACCCCAAGAGACAGATGTCTCACAAATAGAATAGATTGGACAAGGTAGAGATACGTGGCACATAATACATCATATAAGCCTAAGTTACAACTACTTAATGCCTAAGAGTGTTTTAAATTAATAATATATAAATAATTAGAAAAAGAAAGTCCTCACATTGAGTTAAATAATAAAAGGAAATAGATTAACAAAATTAACTCCTAGAATTAAATAATTTTATTATGTTAAATGGTATTAAATTTCAAATCAAATACGCATGAATATTTAAGAGCATTAATTTAAAACCAAATACTAATGAAGGGAAATGTTCATTTGAGAAGAAATTTAATGTGAGAAGAAATGACATATTAGTAAAATTCTATTTCATTTATAACTCATATTATTAATTTTTCTCTTTTTAATTAATTAGTCAACAAATCATTAATTATCCTACATATAATCCACAAAACCTGCACATATCAAAAGTTTCCTTCATATACCCTACACATTATAGAATTTTATCCTACACAATCGAAATTTATCTTACACACTTCGAAATATATCCTACACAACTCGTAATTTAGCCTACACAACTAGTAATTTATTCTACACTTTAAATTAAGTTGTTTTTTAATTTGGAAAAATATATATTTTGAAAAGGAGTTACAAATTTAATTTAGTTAGTTATTATAGGGGAAGAATACAAATTAATGATTTATGTAAGTTTACCAATATACCCTTATATTAAAATTAAATGCAAATATTAAATGAAGTAAAATGAAGCATTCTTATTGGTTGAAACTTTTTCTTTTTTATTCTTACAAAAAAGTTCTTCTTATTTGAACCCTCCATATGAATGTTTAAGATAATAACTTCAAATTAAACTCCTAGAATGTAAACTTTCCATAAACTTCTTTTTCAAATGAAAAATAAAATAAAAGGTTGCCCAGCTAATGGGGAATCGAACCGGAGCTCAAAGTTTCACACATCTTCTACATAACCAGCTGGCTAAATCTATTTTCTTGCCTTAATTGTTTCATGTAATATACATATACAAAAACTATATATTAATTTTTAAATTTTCGGGCCCTTTTGGTGATTGGGCCTTGAGCGGCCGCCCACCTTGGTCGGACCCAAAGCCGGCCCTAAAATCGTATATACGTTTCCGTCAAAGCTGAACTTTATGACATCAACGCCTTAATTGGTGGTTTTCTCCATATCATTTCAATAGGTAATTCAAAATGTTTAAATAATAATAACTATTGGTCTTCCTTATGCTTCGAAACAGTCAATTGTTTAGTACTGGTCTAGTTTGTCACAATACCGCAACCCAAATTGTTTGGTACCGGTCTAGTTTGTCACAATATCGCAACCCAAATTGTTTAGTACCGGTCTGGTTCGTCACAATATCGCAACCTAAAGGAAAAAAATAATGAGGGGCAAGATATCGCATCTGAAATAAAAAACACAAAAAATAACGTCGTTGTGATAAAACAAGAGATAAATAGAGAGAAACTGATTCAATCATTCCATTCATCTGACATATACATCGTATATATAAACGAGTACAATAGAATCCCTAAAAGCCTAAAGCCCATAAACATTGGGTTGGGCCATAAAATGATTGCATTCATAACACTCCCCTCAGACATTTTATATTATACACTATCAACATTATACGTTGGAAGATATTGGCTCGGTTCTTCAAGACCGATATTAACTGACACTTTAGGATCAGTTATACTGCCTCATTAAAACCTTACTAAGAAAACGCAGTGGGACAAAACCTAGTTAAGGAAAAAGAGTACATGTATATTATACTCCCCCTCAATTTTACATATAGCTCTTAGTCTGTGGAATTCAATCTTCAGTAATAATCGCTTGACTTGATCTTTGATGTAGTCTTCTTTGCTTAGGATTCTTTTGATTCAAGTTGCATTGCCTTTAAATAGTACAACTCAACTTCTTTTGATTCAGCTTGCACTATCTTCAAATAGTACAATTCGGCTTCCTTTTATTGACTCCCGTCTTCACATGTCTTAAATGTGTTGAAATCATTGAATTCCATTAGTAACATATTTAGATTGAGATTGAGCTTTGTGGGGGTCTAATAGATATTCTTCATTATCATAATCCGATAGTTGTGACTCCATATTTTCTCATGAAAAATATCATGTCTCGAATCCCATATCATTTAATACGATTTGTAATTATGCCTCGTTAAAAAACTTGCTAGGAAAAACCCAATGGGACAAAACCGTAGCTAAGGGAAAAAGAGTGCATTGCGCATTATACATAATTAACAACATGCTCCAGGATGATGGTAAGTCGGTACTTCAGTGTCTATAAGATAAATTGATGCTATATGTTGCTTCATCAAAAACCTTATTAAGAAAATCTAATAGAAAAACTTAGTAAAGGGAAAAGGAGTGCAACATATTAAATTGGAACTGTAATCTTGCCAATACATCTATCAAGAACGCAATATCAGGTGTCGTCTTGTTTATAAGATACACCATTGTTCTGCTCGCAATTAAGTATGGTACTTCTGGACCAATTATTTATCCATCCTCTTCTTAGGGACAATAAAATCCTTTCCATATGTCAAGCAATTCGACAACCATTAGCGTACTCAACAAATGAATTTTATCCATATAACATCTTATGGATGTACTTTGATGGATGAGCAAAAATAGTACATATATATTGGAACTACGATATACTCGAACTGTGGGTCGAGAATAACTACATTGTATAAAGATCTTTTCAGAATTTTCACTTTATAGTTTGAGAGTTCCTTTCGATAGTGTTTACAACATCACTGTAAACTCCAATTACACTGAACATTAAGAGTGAAATCTAGATTAGTATATATAGCTCATTTTATCAAACTTATACCCCCTCTTTTAAAAGTATCAACCAAGTCAATTATACCACATAGGACCAGTCCCTTTAAGATTTATATAACACATATGGGGTTATTGTTAAATAATGATTTGAGCATTTTTAATCCTTCAGGGATTTTATGCAGATGTCATTTGTAATTGTCTCGTGCATGTATACAGTGACGACATCCATAAGTTTTATTTGAAGGCATTCTGAGATTGCGAGGCCTTTTAAACATCTAAAGATTGTCGCATCCACTACAGGGGTATACGTTTCCACATAATCAACTACTGGGATTTGGGAAAAAAATCTTTATGTTGAAAATCATGCCTTACATCGCAAAACTCATTCTTTACGTTTCTTTTTATTTAAAGACACCCATTTATAACCTACTGGTTTGACGTCTATGGGTGTTCGAACTGCTAGTTCGAAAATGTTTAGTTTATCGAGCGAATTTAATTGGCATTTAAGTCATCTAGCCATTTTGGCTATTTCTGTGCGTACACTCTTGCACAGTTTCCATATACATAATTGATGTGCACAAAATGCAACATATAAATTACATCAATTGTGGCATAAAACTAACCCTTTTTTAGTACTAATGTTGGAAAAAGTGTGTTTTTGTTTTCCTTTTGTATTTTCAGGATTAAATGAGCTCAAATGAACAAAAGAAGCAAAAAAGACAGCTAAATCTAACATAAATACAAGAAAAGGAACAAACGTGGCATGCCCGACCCCCCGACAGCATCTTCCCAAGCAAAATCAAGAAGACAGAAGGCTGAACATGCCCCGTGCTCAGTGAACACGGGGGCGTGCCCAAATGTCAGCATAAAAGACAAAGCTATAGAAGCTTCTATCACCCACCACGGGGGCGTGCCCAGCGGACACAGGGCCGTGGTCAACTCTAAGATTCGCAGAATCTGGGGAAATCTTGATAGTACAGATATGCTTCTGCACACGGGGGCGTGCCCAGTGGACACGGGGGCGTGGTCAACTAATGCAGACAAACTACAATTAATGCAGGAAGAGAAGAGAATGGACACGGGGCCGTGCCCGAGCTACTGTTCAGCCTATAAATAGGGGTGCTTGGCTCATTTGCAAACCATCCCTTGGCACACCACCTCTCTCACACTTCACCCACCACCCACCACCATCACAACACCATCATCCACCACCATCATCCATTGTCCATCATAGAGTGTGTGAGTCGTCTCGGGATCCAAGATTGATCGTAAGAGTTCTTGACAATCAAAGGTCATGTTTGCCTAAGTCTCTTACATCACTTGGTGAAGACAAGTGTCTAGTGTAATACTTTTTATTTTTAATATTTTCGCACTTTTTACTTGGTTATGTATTAATGACTTTAATAACTAGTTTCTTATGTTAAAGGTGATTCTTCCTTATCGTTTGTCCGTGGTGTCTTGGCATTATTTTACTGTCTATATAAAATAAAAGATTTTCACTATTCATATCTCCGCGGTCTATATGGAGGTATGTTGGCTACCTGGTCGGGGGTTAAGGGAACGGTTTGGTAAGAGTCTTGCCTTGTTCAGTGTATAGATCCTGTAAGGACCTAGGTCAAATTTAGTAGGACCTCCTTCAATACCCACATATATTGGATGGCGGGGGTCCAAACTCTTTGATCCCCTCATATGTAAGCTACTATTAATACTTTAACCCGGCTACTTAGGACTGTATCCCTGCTGACTCAGACTACTTAGCCGAGGGTAACGTCACCTTCAAAAGAGGGGCCTACCATAATATGCATTAATAACTTAATTAATTATCTTTCAATAATCCGACC
Source organism: Helianthus tuberosus (assembly GCA_030545235.1). NCBI lineage: Eukaryota > Viridiplantae > Streptophyta > Magnoliopsida > Asterales > Asteraceae > Helianthus > Helianthus tuberosus. The sequence goes on along the minus strand of CM060427.1, from coordinate 49,913,677 downwards.
CTTTAGGATTGTATCCTTGCTGACTCAAACAACTGGGTTGAGTGTAACGTCACCTTCAAAAGAGGGGCCTACTATAATAACTAAGATAATCTCTTAAAAAGTGCAAAAGTGCGGAAATAATCAAAGGTTACACTATACACGAGTCGGAGCCAAGTGATTCATCTAGTCTATTTGTTTTTTTCTTTTATTTTAGTTTTCAGCATTTTTAGTTAGTTTTTATTTTTCTTGTTTAAAACCTTTTTCTAACTTTTGATTTGATTAGACGTTGAGGATAAACCGGTACTAAAAGCGCTTGTGTCCTTGGACGACCTCGGTATCTTGCCAACACTATACTACGCTCACGATGGGTGCACTTGCCCATATGTGTGTTTGGTGTTAGTAAAATATCGTGCTTTATAAATTTAAAACTTGACTAACATGTAAAAAGGGCTTAAAATATACTTAAATACCTAGCACACTTTACGCACATCAAGTTTTTGGCGCCGTTGCCGGGGACACAAAGATTTTAAGAAAGCTTAAATCGACGGCCTAATCAGTTTTTCAAAACGCGCGCACATTTTTCTGCATTTTAGTTTAGTTTTGCATTTACAATAAGTCGAACACGGGCCGTGTCCACTGAACACGGGGCCGTGCTGCATATTTTTCATTAAACACCCAGATACAGAGCTTGAACACAGGGCCGTGTCCACTGAACACGCCCCGTGCTCAACGAAATCAGTAACTTTAATTAAATCGCCCAGATACAGATTCTGTACACGGGGTTGTGTCCACTGAACACGGGGCCGTGTCCAGCCTCTGTTTTCGTTTTTATTTTTGTTTTCTGGTCTCGAGACTTGGCTGTGGTCTGCTGAGTGATTCTTATGGATCAATACTCAGGAGGTTATAACTACACCTATGAGGAGGATGATTATAGGAATAATTATTGCACTAATTGTGGTGACCCGCACTCGGTTCAATATTGTAACTTATATCAACCATCCACTTCATACACCTACTATGAGGAACCCAGGTACGAGCCATCAACTTCATACACATCCTATGAAGACCAAAGGTATGAACCTCCTCCCTCATACTCATATTTTGATGAACCAAGGTATGAGCCTTCTTACTCATACTTTGAGGAACCAAGATATGAGCCACCACCTTCATATGCTTACTATGAGGAACCTTGGCATGAACGACCCACCTCATATGAGTATTATGAAGAACAAAATTACGACCCTTATCCATCATATGCTTACAATGAAGAACAATGGTGTGAACCATCTACTTCATATGGGTATTATGAGGAACAAAGGATCGAATGACCGGATTCGAGCTTTGAAAATCCCGATCCTTACTCTATCACCGAAGTGACCGATAGGATATTAGAACACCTTAAAACTATCGAGCGCTACATAAAAGAATCTCGCGCAAGGGAAGAGGAGTCCAGCTCAAGAGAATAATTAAATAAAGAAGAGATAGTTGAAAGTGTAAAAATGGAAGAACAAATAAGTGAAGAACCGACACATGAGTTAAACAACGAAAAAGGTGAGTCCGACAACGTTAAAATTCAAGAAGAGTCTAATTTTGAAGAAATTAATCTCTTGTCACCTTCTTTTGAAAATCATTGTTTAGTTCCAACTCATGCTAAGTTTTTAAAAGAGTTAAACACTAACACTAAAATTGACGAAACGGTAAGCGTTAAGTTAACTAACGATCAAACCTCGCTAATAAAAGAAGACCCATTTGAAATCAACACTACACCGGTTCCATGTTTTTTTCAAAATTCATTTATTAGTAATGTCACAATTGATAAAGATCTTTGTGTTAACATAATGCCCAACTACATTTTCAAAAAATTAAGTATTAGTGATTTTTCTCCACTTCAAATACCCATTTTTCTATCTAATCGGAAAATAATAAAATCAATCGGTGTAGTTGAGGATGTCTTGGTTCAAACAAATCAAATGGTAATCCCAACCGACTTTGTCATCCTTGATGACGCTCCTCTAGTGTTGGGACGACCCTTTGTAAAAACTCACGAAGCTTTGAAAAACCGGAAGTAGAACAATATATCAATTCAATTAGGGGCATTTAAAAAGAGTGTCGATCTTGAGCGATCAATGAAATATCCATTCGACAATAATGACCCCCTAATTGAAGATGAAGATGAAGCACCCGATACAAGTGAAAAGATTGACCACTTTGTTGAAGAAGAGGTCGCCATAGAACAAACTTTTAAAGTTCTTGATCAAAGTGAGCAACCAAATAAGGAGTCTCCTAAAGACCCACCTCTTGAGCTCAAAGAACTTCCAAAAGGTTTGGAATATGTTTTTCTAGACAAAGATGGTAAAACACCTGTAATTATTTCGTCTAAGTTAAATAGTTTAGAAAAAGAAAAATTAATTAATCTTTTGAGAAAACACAAAAATGCGATTGCTTGGAAGCTTGTAGATATTAAAGGAATAAGTCCTTCCATGTGCACGCACAAAATTTTAATGAATGATGACTACAAATCGGTAATACAACCACAACGTCGAGTAAATCCAAATGTTCAAGAAGTGGTTAAAAACGAAGTCATCAAATTACTTGACGCCGGACTTATTTATCCTATCTCCGATAGTCCTTGGGTAAGTCCCGTCCAAGTAGTTCCTAAGAAAGGAGGTATAACGGTAATAACTAACGAAAATAATGAATTAATACCAACGAGAACTGTCACAGGATGGAGAGTATGTATAGATTATAGATGATTAAATGAAGCAACAAGGAAGGATCACTTTCCTTTGCCCTTCATTGATCAAATGTTAGAAAGATTATCCGGTCATAAATTTTACTGTTTCTTGGATGGTTTTTTAGGTTACTTTCAAATCCCGATAGCACCCGAAGACCAAGAAAAGACAACCTTCACATGTCCCTATGGAACTTTTGCTTATCGACGCATGCCATTTTGCCTATGTAATGTCCCCGCAACCCTCCAACGTTGCATGGTAGCCATCTTCCATGACATGGTAGAAAAGACAATGGAAGTCTTCATGGACGACTTTTCTATCTTTGGGGATTCATACGACCAATGCCTCGATAACCTTGAACGAATGCTATCCCGATCTGAGGAAACTAACCTCGCCCTTAATTGGGAAAAATGCCATTTCATGGTAACGGAGGGAATAGTACTCGGTCACAAGATCTCAAGCGAAGGAATGGAGGTTGATCGAGCCAAAATAGACACTATTTTTCGATTACCACCCCCATCCTCCGTTAGAGCTATCAGAAGTTTCCTAGGGCATGCAGGATTTTATAGGCGGTTTATCAAAGACTTTTCTAAAATTTCAAGGCCTCTAACAAAATTACTTGAAAAAGATGCCCCTTTCATCTTTGACAAGGATTGCAATCAAGCATTTCTAATCCTAAAGGAAATGCTAGTCAATGCACCTATCATGATAGCGCCTGATTGGAAATTTCCTTTCGAAATCATGTGTGATGCAAGTGACTTTGCGGTTGGAGCTGTCTTGGGACAAAGAAAAGAAAAGCATTTTCACCCAATTTATTATGCTAGTAAAACACTTAACGATGCACAAGAAAATTACACAACAACTGAAAAAGAATTACTAGCTGTGGTATTTTCTTTTGATAAATTGAGTTCTTATCTTGTTCTTTCTATAACATTAGTCTATACAGATCATGCAACCATTCGATATCTCTTCAAAAAGCAGGACGCAAAACCACGTTTAATTCGGTGGATTTTACTCCTCCAAGAATTTGATATTGAAATCAAGGACAAAAGAGGAACAGAAAACACCGCAACAGGTCATCTTTCGCGCTTAGAAGACCCAGCTTTGGAGGCAACCAGGGACGAGCAAATCAACGAAAAATTTCCAACGGAGTCCCTAGAAATGGTGGAATACAGAGAAGAACCATGGTACGCCGACTATGCTAACTACCTAGCTAGCGGTATAGTCGCAAAAGGTTGGCCACATCATCAAAGAAAGAAATTCTTTGCTAATGTGAAGCATTATTTTTGGGAAGATCCTTATCTTTTCAAAATGTGTGCCGACCAACTCATCCGACGATGCGTACATGGTAGCGAAGCAAGAAGAATTCTCCGTCATTGTCATGAAGGTCTATACGGAGGACATCATGGTGCCGCTAGTACCGCACGGAAGGTATTTGATTCAGGGTTTTATTGGCCAACCATTTACAAAGACGCCCAAAGTCTTGTCAAAACATGTGATGCTTGCCAAAAAAACAGGTAATATTTCTTCCAAAAACAAAATGCCCCAAAATGGCATTCTTGTTTGTGAAATTTTTGATGTGTGGGGAATCGACTTTATGGGACCTTTCCCACCGTCAAAAGGAAACAAATATATACTTGTGGCAGCAGATTACTTGTCTAAATGGGCCGAGGCCGAGGCACTTCCAACAAATGATGGAAGAGTCGTGGTAAGATTTCTGAAAAAATTATTCTCTCGTTTTGGAACACCTAAAGCATTAATGAGTGATAGAGGTACCCATTTTTGCAACCATCAACTTGAATTTTTTTTTAACAAGATATGGAGTCTATCACAGGGTCTCAACAGCATATCACCCTCAAACAAACAGACAAGCCGAAGTGACTAATAGAGGTTTAAAACGAATACTTGAAAAAACCGTAGGGTTAAATAAAAAGGAATGGGTAGATAAATTAGATGATGCTTTATGGGCATTTCGAACTGCTTATAAAACAACAATAGGTACAACCCCATATAAGCTAGTCTATGGAAAAAGCTGTCATTTGCCAGTAGAAATTGCACACAAAGCCTACTAGGCAATTAAAAATGTAAACTTAGATTTAGAATTTGCCGGTAGAAATCGATTTTGTCAGTTAAATGAATTAGACGAACTTAGGAATTATGCATACTCAAACTCCGAAATTTATAAGGAAAGAATGAAAAACTTGCATGACAAACATATTAAACCTAATGAATTTCGAGTAGGAGACCAAGTTCTTTTGTTTAATTCACGGCTTCGACTATTTCCTGGTAAATTAAAGTCTAGGTGGTCAGGACCTTTTTCTATCACCCATATTTTCCCACACGGTGCAGTAGAAATTAAATCTCGGAATGGAATTCCATTCAAAGTCAATTGCCACTCTATCAAGGATTTATTGAGGATGAAGAGGAAGAAATCTCGCTTCAAACGGTCGAAGAATGAAAGCATCAACATCGTACCTGTTAAGTTACGAACAAACGGGTTGACATCTAAATCGGTAAGTATTCTGGCCAAGTGTTTGGGAAACGAGGCCACTCAAACGAGCACTTAAAAAAAATTCAACTTTGCTCGGCACGAGGCCGTGTCCGCGCGACTGTCGGGATAAAACCCCTTTTTCATAACAGTTACTTCATTCCACATGCCCCGTTTCCCCAAAAACGCTCTGGTTCAGGCGATTTTCCGCAGATTTTCGACGTCTCCTCTACTTCTAACAACATCAAGGTATGATTCTATCATCATTAGTAGTTAGATTAAGCATTTGCATGTAGTTAAAACATCAAAAATTTGGGGAAAAATCTAGGGTTCTTGAACTTCATCCGGATCGAACCTCAAAATTTTGCATAAATCTGTTAGCATTAGTTTAGATTCATGTTATAGGAAGTAAATCCACTTGTATTGTTCATAGATTCGCCCGATTTCTCACAAAAACCCCAAACCCTTGTTTTTGAACCGAAAAAGATAAAATTGAAGGGGTAAACGGTTTGCTTTGGAAAAAACGGCACTTGGGGTTTAATTTTCTGGGGAAACCGCACCTATTGGACCAAAAATTTTCAAGTTTTTGGGACCGGGTCGAAAAATGAAGATTTTGAGTAACAGACGCCTGGACACGGGGCCGTGTCCGCTGAACACGGGGCCGTGTCCAGCTTGCTGTTTTCAGTTTTTTCCGAAATTTTCACTAGTTCGTGCTAACTTTTGGTGTATTCTTTCAAATGTCAAAGAAATTCACAAGGTTCAATGCAACTGAGCAAGACGCTAAAGCAAGATACGATGTGCTTCGAACCAGACCGGAAGAATACCCGAGACAAGTATGCATGGATCTGCTGACATTGGTGAACCAACTTGACCGGTTTAACAACCTCGTTACAGGCCCACTAAGAGTCGCCCTAACCACTCGACTTCGCTCGGTCCACGAGTACAATCTGGAGTTCTATAGCACATTCGTGTTCAATTCAAGGTGCGACCCATTTGACAATGATGGGGTGGAATTCTGATGTGGGGGGGGGGGGGGCTAAGTACTCGATATCGATGGCTCAGTTTGGGTCTATAGTTGGGTTGTATGCTGAGGAAGATGCGGGTAATGAAGTGAACACCGGAGGGGTGCGAGAATTGGATAAAAACAATCGCCAAGCCGCTTGGGCTCAAATTGGAGAAGGCACTACAACCCAAGCAGCACTAAGAGCACTAAGCTTAGGGACTGTCACGGCCCCCGGCCCGGTTTGACCCGGTCCCGAAGCCGCGGGACAGAAATCCCGTGGTATTTATTTAATTTGGCAGCGGAATTATTAACAGGATCGTTAAAACTTGAAAATGTCCGATTATTTTATTTCATAATTAGGAACAAACCCCGTAATTTACAATAAGGGAATTTTGCTGGAAAACCCCTCTTTTACAAAAGCATGTTTCTTTATTTTATTAAGCCACTTCTTCAAGCTTGCAGTGCTATGTGGCACTTTTTTCTTGATCACAGCAGATCACCTGAAACATGTTTTAAAAAGGTTTTATCAGCAGGGAAATACTGGCGAGTCATTCAAGTTGCACAAAACGACACATTGTTATAATATACAATATTAAGGGTGATTACATTGTTTATATCAACCAATTACCCCAAATCGGTATTTGTCACTCGACTATATCTGTGACTATGGTCAGATTACCCGTTGGCTAACTCGTTGTCCAATGGTGATGGGAAACAAGTAATGTATACAAAACCCCACATACCGACAGTAATTGAAGACTACAAAGACTTAATCCCTGTAATTATAACCTTGAAAACATTTAGGGTTTTGAAAGCAATTTAGTTAAAAGATAATGACTCACATTGCAGATTTAAACGGGCAGAGTCTAGCCTACCGATAAGCTTGTTAACCTAATTCAAATAACAATGCACACGAAAACTAGGTTAGTAACTTTAATCCAACTTTTACGACAACTCACAAGATCAAAACCTTCACAATGAATGACAAAGTGCGATACTTAAACATCCATCGAATTTACGACGAATGACAAAGTATAACCCAAGTTTGAGCAGCACTTAAACATCCATTGGATTGGTTTTTATCGATCGGACATTAAATCGTAGCAGTGATCGAGTTATTACCCTGTTATCGCGGCAGAATTTCGTGTTGTGTGTGTTTTTGGAGTAATCAGACGATATCTCAGTGTATGAATCGAATTTTAACGTCGAACCAACGCCAAATTTCAAGTGCCAATGCCTGGGATTTATACTGGAAAAACGGCACGCCCGCGTGTCACGAGAAGTCACTTTTAGCATAGGGTAGCCACGTCTGTTACTAGCTTAGCTGAGTTGACCGTTCGTTAAAATTCGATTTCCACGTAAAACTGTAAGGATATTACCGACTAGGGAATACCCCCCCCCCCCTGAGTTTTAGGGGCCCTGATCCTGATTCTGATTGTTCTGAAAATTTTAGGGGTCATGCAGTATCACTTGGGGGGTCTCAATTAGGGTTTCCTATTAGGTAAAATAAGATAAGAAATGGTAATTTTAATGAGGGTTGTTACATCCTCCCCACCTCATAAAAATCTCGTCCTCGAGATTTACTGGAACAAGTAGGGATACTTTCGCTTCATCTCCGACTCCAGCTCCCAAGTGTACACAGGTCCTCTCCTTGAATCCCATTTGACTCTGACCAGCACTAGTCGCTTGTGTTTGAGAAACTTGACCTTTCTGTCTTCTATTTGCAGTGGCTTCTCCACAAATTTTAACTTTTCATTTACCTCTACACCTTGAAGAGGTACTACCAGGGATTCGTCAGATAAACATTTCTTGAGGTTGGATACATGAAACACGTCATGCACCCCAGCTAGCTCTTCTGGTAATTGTAAATGATAGGCAACTGGTCCTATTCGTTGGATTATTGGGAATGGTCCTACGTATCTTGGATTTAACTTTCCCTTCTTTCCGAACCGAACTACTCCTTTCCAAGGAGAAACTTTCAAGAGTACCTTGTCTCCAGCTTGAAATTCCAGTGGCTTGCGTCGATTGTCTGCATAACTCTTCTGGCGATCTCGAGCCGTCTTTAGTCTTTCCTTGATTTGAGTGATCTTGTCGGTAGTTTCTTGTACAATTTCAGGACCTGATAACTGATTTTCTCCTATTTCTGCCCAGCAAACTGGAGTTCTGCACTTTCGTCCATACAATGCTTCGAATGGGGCAGCTTCAATGCTTGCATGATAACTATTATTATAGGAGAATTCAATTAAGGGTAGGTGGTCATCCCAATTTCCACCAAAATCTATCACACATGCCCTAAGCATGTCTTCCATGGTTTGGATCGTCCTTTCACTTTGTCCGTCTGTTTGAGGATGATATGCAGTGCTCAAGTTCAGTTTAGTCCCCATGGCTTCTTGGAAACTTATCCAAAAATGTGAGGTGAAGCGACTATCTCTATCCGATACAATGGAGAGTCGAACTCCATGTAAGGATACTACTTCGTCTACGTATAACTTGGCTAACCTTTCCATGCTAAAGGTTTCTTTCATGGGTAGAAAATGAGTTGATTTGGTTAATCGATCCACAATTATCCAAATTGCGTCGTTACCTTTTCTGGTTTTGGGCAACTTAGTAACAAAGTCCATAGTTATAAGTTCCCATTTCCATACAGCCATTTCTAATTGTTGAAGTAATCCTGAAGGTTTCTGGTGTTCTGCCTAACTTGTGAACAAGTAAGACACTTAGAAACATATCTAGCTATATCCTTTTTCCTTTTTATCCACCAGAAATTATTTCTTAAATCTTGGTACATCTTATTATTTCCCGGGTGCATGGTATACCTAGATTTATGGGCTTCCTCTAAGATCTTATTTCTTAATTCTCCTTGCTTAGGAACCCAAATTCTCTTCTTATGGAATCTCCAAATTCCATCAATTCCTTGTTCTAATTCCTTTATTCTTCCTTTCATTCCTTCAACATCATCCTTTATTGTTGTTTCTTGAACATTCTTCAGTTGCCCCATTAAGTCTAATTGTAAACTTAATCTAAGAGCACGAACTCGTCGCTGTTTCTCATGATACTTACAACTTAAGGCATCTGCAACTACATTTGCCTTTCCTTCGTGATATTGAATATCACAGTCGTAATCACTTAGAATTTCCATCCATCTTCTTTGCCTCATGTTTAATTCTTTTTGCCCAAATATGTACTTTAAGCTTTTATGATCTGTATAAACTGTAAACTTACTTCCATACAGATAGTGTCTCCAAATCTTAAGGGCAAAAATTATCGATCCTAATTCTAAGTCATGAGTCGTATAGTTTTCCTCGTGCTTTTTCAATTGCCTTGAGGCATACACAATTACCTTCTTGCATTGCATTAACACACATCCTAATCCTAGCTTTGAAGCATCACAGTATACTTCAAAATCTTATGTTCCTTCGGGTAATGCTAGAATTGGGGTGTTTGTCACACCCCCAAAATCCACCATGCGGAGTACCACCGCTTGGAGGCGTGACGTGACCAGGATCGAGCCACCAATCATATTGAACAACACAATTAAGTAAATGAAACCAACTACAATACGATTGGTGACCTAAAGAAGGTAACCGATTTCAAGATAATAGCGGAAGCATAAAACGTGACTTCAAAACATGAGTTCACAGTTTATAAGTTTTAAGACTCAAACATAAGTTCCACAAGTTCATAAAGTTAATTATTAATTACGGGATATAACAACCCATATTCCATAACAACCTTTTCCTCGTGCAAGCTCCCAAAAGCACCTAGCGACCTGTAAGGCATGTAACAACTAGTCAACAACAAAGTTGAGTGAGTTCACGTTTGGTTGTTTAGTTTTAAGTTGTTTCTGAAAAACGTGGTTTGACTTTCGTTGGCTTAATTGCCATGGGGGGTTACCCCGTAGTTGAAAGTATGTTTAACCAGTTCCCTTTTCATTACCCAAACCATAACCATAATCAGTGGGGGCTTTCCCCGTTTGAACTACTAGACGGTATGATATCGACTGCTACGCAAATAAGTTGTGCCCTATATCAGTGTCTATCATCACTGACAATCTGCCATAGTCCATTAGTACACGCCCGTCCGACTGGCACGGTGTGAGGTTTGTTAAACCTAATAGCGCTATTAACTAATGACCCGCTCGCCATTGGCCTCGGCGATTAAGTCGATATAATTTGAGGGACTTCATGATAGAGTTTTGTCTAGCTAGTTTTAAGGTTGTTGTCCTACCCAAGGAGGACGAACGTACGTATTCTGCACCAGGAGAATTCGTAGGATTAATAATGGCATCCTGCCTATGGAGGATGGCCGTACATATCCAACCCAAGGAGAATATGTAGATCCCGTTTTAATTTCTTTAACCCATTCCCAACCACCGGGAATCCCATGCCTTAGAAAGTGTGAACTCACCTCGGTTTGCTCGGTTAGATTCTCAATATAGCTAACAGTCAAGGTCGGTCAATCACGTCCTAGTATGATTTACCAGTTAGTCATTTAGTGGCTTTCAAATAGAACACAAAGTTCCTACACGTATCTATCACACAACATGCATCACTTTAACGGTTTATGCCCATCTAAGTTTCCCATCCATTCCCCACTCAAAATCAAACATACGATAATGCACATAACATATGTAACATGTTAGATCATTCACAGATGGCATACTCGACATTTAGACACGCGAGTCACAACTTATGTCATTTCAGCATTTATATTCAGAACCGGATGTTTTCGGACATTTTAATAAAATAGTTAAATTATTCCAAAAATTCCCAAATTTTTACAGGATATCTTAAACGTTCTAAATTTTATAACCTAAAAATATCGGGGTCCAGTTCATTACCAATATTTTATAAAAATTCATATTCCGGACAGAACTCAGATTTATATATTTCTGACCACAGTCCACGGAACAATTTATTAAAAATTCATCGAGCGTCCAATTTACGAAATTCCAGTGGGGTAATTACAAATGCATCGGTTGTCATCTACTGTACAAATTTCATGGTCCGATTCATCACAAAACTCAGGTTATGACTGAAAGTATGACACCCATTTATTGCTGTCCAAATTCAGCTTAAGCTGTTGTTACAAATCGACACATTAAAAATAGTAAACGAAGGCCAAAAATTACGATTCTGATGCCATTAGAACCGTATTTCATAATAACATATTTTAGATTCAAAATGTCGGTTTTTTGTTGAGTTTATGACCTGTTTACAGCCAACTGAAGTTGGCTGTAAAACCGGGACAAATTCTGTTTTCACTTTCTAACTTACTAACTTGTGTTCGATTGATTCCGTTAATCATGTTTAGTGACCACAACAACATCACATATTAATATTAATCAGCAAAACATCAGATAATCAACCAATAATCATAATCACACAAGATCTACATGATTTACACTAATATTCATCCATTAACCACCTTGTTCATCACTTTAGTAGACTTTTAGTTGGTGATCTTATATGTTAGTGATTTTCAACCGACGAAACTCTTATTAACCACTTTAGAATAGATCAAAAAGATGTTTAGAGTCACTTACTACTAGCTCGAGGCTAGGGAAGATCAAAGGCGTAAAAGTGGTGGATAAAAGAAAACAAGAGCGGTCCTTGAGCTTCCGAACACACCAAGCTTCGTTGTATGGTCTCTTGCACCTTTGGATGCTCTTAGAATGGTTGCAAGTGATTGAATGATGATGATGGTTGTGGTGTTTGGGGCTGGCCGAACTCAAGCAAAGGAGGAAGAGAGAAGGTTGGTTGTTGAGTGATTAGTAAAATGAAAGTTCTTGCCCTAGGAGTTTACTTATAAACCACTTCCCTCATTAACCAATAGATAATGTGTCCTTAAGATATTATACAACCAACATTAAAATAATCAACAATGTAAGAGTGTGTCCCCCACATGGGACAGATTCGGTTACAAGGGGGAGGGGTATGGTTCGATTTTAACTAGTTGATTAAGCACTAGTTATGTTAATTAGGTGTCTAGATTAGTTACTAGTGTGTTATGTTTTATAACGGGTGTTAGGGTATTCGGGGACCCTCACTGGCTCAGAAAAATAAAAATAATGTTGATGTCAATATTTTTATGCTCCGGGTTAAGTCCGGTTGTTCGGTTGGATACTGTTCCGTTAAAGTGCTTAATTAATTCGTAAGGCGTCCTATTTATATATATTTTGTAACGTTTTTACTTTCTAACACTTAGGGAAATATAACGGACTATTTAGTGACCTTTCTGTACACTATTAGTATATTAACAAATACGTGTAAGCATAACACAGATATCAGAAAACAGTTAAGTAATTCCACACAGTCGTCAAGCACATTAATTATTATTAATAAACTGTACGGAATACATGGAATTATGAGGGTTGTCACATTCTCCCCCTGTTAAGAGAATTTCGTCCCGAAATTTAGCGCGTGGTTACTGAGGAAGCTAGTTAAGTTGTGTTGTTATCCTGATTTTCCTGGGGTGTCACAGTGTTTGTTAACCTTTGTTTCAAAATCCTAAAAGCCTCTTCTTACTTAGGTCCCCATTCAAACTTAACTGTTTTACAGGTTAGCTTAGTTAATGGCACAGCTATCCTAGAAAAATTCTTAATCAAGCGCCTATAGTACCCAGTTAATCCTAGAAAACTTCTAACTTCTGTAGCTGATTGCGGGACCTTCCATTTGGTGATCGCTTCTATTTTAGCAGGATCTACGTGAATACCTTCATGATTCACCATGTGACCTAAAAATTGTACCTCCTGCAGCCAAAATTCACACTTCGAGAATTTGACATAAAGCTTTTCTTTTCTTAACAAAGTTAAGAGTGCATGCAGGTGCTTACAATGCTCGTCCTGACTTTTGGAATAAATAAGTATATCGTCAATGAAGACAATTACGAATTTGTCCAAATATGGTTTACAGATCCTATTCATCATGTCCATAAATGCTGCAGGAGCATTTGTTAGTCCAAAGGGCATGACTGTAAACTCGTAATGACCATACCTAGTTCTGAAAGCAGTTTTAGGTATGTCTTCTTCTTGCACCTTCAACTGATGATATCCGGAGCGTAAATCTATCTTAGAAAAAATATCTAGCTCATTGGAGTTGATCAAAGAGATCATCAATTCTAGGTAATGGGTATCGATTCTTAATTGTAACCTTATTCAGTTCCCTATAATCGATACACATTCGCATCGACCCATCCTTTTTCTTTACGAACAACACTGGTGCTCCCTAAGGGGATGAACTAGGTTATATGAATCCTTTACTGAGCAATTCATCTAATTGCTGTTTCAGTTCTAACATTTCGGTGGGTGCTAGACGATAAGGTGCCTTTGCTACGGGTGTAGTTCCAGGAATCAAATGAATTCTAAACTCTACCTCCCTATCCTGTGGTAATCCTAGTAATTCTTCTGGGAATACATCTGGGTATTCTAAGACTATAGGAATTTCCTTAAGTTCCTTACCCTTGGTGCTAATGATTACCGAAATCATATACACTACTTCTTGCTTTCGTTCATGACTAGCAACTTTCATTACTGAAATGAACTTCATGGGTTTTTGCGGCTTATTTCCTGTAACCATGATTACTTCTCCGGTGGGTGCACGAATTTCTATGGAGTTCTTATCACAAAGGATTCGAGCATGGTTGGCTACTAACCAATCCATTCCTAATACGATATCGAATCCAGCTAAATTCATAGGTAACAGGTTTGCAGAGAATGTATGGCCTAAAAGTTCTATCTTTCCTTTTTGCAAAACCTTATCTATGTTAACAGAATTCCCATCTGCCGTTTCTACCGTAAAAATTTGTCTAAGGTTGATTAAGGGTAAGTTAAGAGCTTGGCAGAATGAAGTATTTATAAAACTTTGGTTTGCACTAGAGTTAAATAATACTTTTGCATAAACGTCGTGAGCTAGGAATGTACCAGCTATCACATCAGGAATTAATTTGGCTTCCTGGGTAGTCAGTTGGAAGGCTCTTACGTTTTTCTTGGTAGTTCCTTCTGCAGGTTTAGCCTTGTTATCTGCTGGTTTGACCAACTTAGGGCATTCTGGTTTGAAATGCCCAGTTTCTCCACAGTTATAGCAGACCCGTGTTTTCTTTCTGCAGTCTTCTTCACGATGTCCTATAGCTTTGCAGAAGTTGCAGGGTTCATTACATTTTCCAAAATGTTTCTTTTTGCAGTTTCTGTAGAACGGCGGAGTGGAAGATTGCCCAGTTCCTCTTTTCTTAAAATTGCTATTATTACCCACACGAAATTCTTGGGTAATTTTCTGAGCCAATTCCTTCTTCCTATTTTCTTCTCGCGTGCGCACTAGTGCGTCTGTCAAAGTGTTGGCCAATTCCACCGCATCATCGATCGTGCGGGGTCTCGCAGCTTTGACAATATCACGGATCTCGCTAATTAAACCCCATATGTAGCGAGAAATGAGTACCGGTTCTGGCGAAGCTAGAGTAGGCACAATTCGAGCATATTCAAAAAACTTTGAAGTATACCCTCTACAATCAACATTCACCATTCGGTGGCTCAGGAATTTATTCGCCATCTGCTCTTTTCATATTCAGGGCAGAATTTTCTTTCCACCAGATGCTTAAACTCCTCCCAACTCATGGCATAGGCCATGTCACTTCCCTTAGCTTGTAACACTGTATTCCACCATTCTAATGCTTCTTCCTTGAAAAGGTGAGAAGCATACATGAATTTATCCTCCTCGGCACATTTACTTATTTTGATTACTGCCTCGGTTTTCTCCAACCAACGCAGCGCCGCAGTCGCCCCTTCATTTCCTGCGAACTCAACAGGTTTACAGGCAAGGAATTCCTTGTAAGTGCAACCAGGCGTTGCAGCTTTCATTCTTTTGAGAATTGGGGCTTGCAGTACATCATTATCATTATTATTAATGTTACCGCCTCCATTTATGCTATTATTGAAGTTATCTTCATGAGTACGTTTGCAAGGAATAATTTGTTGAGGTTCAATTGGATTTCGAGCAGCAGCAAGGATTGCTGGAATAGCATTGGCTATTCCCTGAGCAACAATGTTTTCGATATCTTGCCTGTTCAGAAATTGATCTTCATGGTTTTGCGCGGATTGGTTACCCTCGTTAACTTGTTCATTACCAGTGTGTTCCATCTGGTAATTAATATATATAAGTTATTAGTACCAACTTACTTAATAACCAAGCATAATAAAACAATCGCACATAATCACATCAACACATTTAGCCAAAATTGTCGATTTTTCGACTTCCGTTTTTATATATTATAGTATGCTTCAGTACACACCCGTTATCTTACAAAAGTTTTATTTTTGGTTATTTTACATAATTATATTTTTATTATTATAGCATTATTATTAAACACACGTTCCCACAACCACATACGATTCCTATTAGCTGGCACTTCAGAAACGACGTTCCCTCTCGTCGTATTTCCAGGATATCCTCTCCCCTACTTCCCGGATTCTATTTCCGGCGTCCACCAATTCCTTGCCATAGTGGCGGAGTTCAGCCAAGTTCTCGGAGCTCATAGGTGGGTGTAGTGGAGGCTCCAGGTCAAACTGGGGGAAAAAGGTATTAGGGTTATTGAGGAGATTCTGAAACTGCCAGTCGGTGGTCCACCACTCATCTAGCTCTGCTGGTAGGGGTTGGGTGTGGATAATAGGATCTGGGATCTCAGGCTCTAGATCAACTGGAAGTTGTGCTTCCGCTGGGTAATTAAAGAGGTTTTCACCGGGAGGTCCGATGAGGTCACTCAGTGCCAGTTTATGATCCAGCTCTTCCCAAGATGGCATTTCTTGGTCTTGACTGGAAATTTCTCCAATCTCTATTCCCTTGCCTTTATCTTTGGGATCTTCAGTCTTTATCACTTTCCGTACCACTGGTTTCTTCCTGCGTACACGCCTCCAGCCCATGAATCTTCTTTTCTTTCTCGGTTTGGGTTTCTCCGGAGGTTGGGCTTGAAATTCCATAGGTTCATCAGTGTCGGCACAATAATCAGTAAAGTCTCTGGAGACTTCCACATTCACCGAATAAAGATTGAGATTCTGAAGAGCTTCAGACAACTCATTCATGCTGTTTAGCATATATGAAGGAAACACACAAAATTCTAGGTTAAAATTTTGTAAGTTAAATTTTCACAGGCGAATATTTAGTATAACCATTCAAGTATCATTGTTCAAATAGAAAAATTGCAAACATTGCGAATTTTGTATATATATGTTTATTACAAATTACAACTGAAATTCAATATATACTAGGGGTTGTGCATTCATAATTTATTATGTTCAACATGCCTTTATATAAGGTTTATCTATCTTCTCTTACTAAGTTGTTTATCTAATAGGCAAAGTTTCTTTAAAGTTTCTGGCTTATAGATGATATGGGTGCTAGTACTGGGTCAGGGTGTTGGCAGTTTAACTTAATTAAAAGTTAACATTTACTGCTGTAGTGGCTAACATATAGAGATTTGCCCATTGTTCATCTAATTCATTTTCCCACGGTGGGTTATTGCCTATTTCCTGAGTTTCTTTATTAACCATCACTCATTTTGGTTGTGACTTCTTTATTTTCTCTTGACTTTTTCTAATAATCCAACCCCTTTTCTTAATGGTAAGTGGTTTCTCAAACTGTGTCTTACGAACAAATATTTCTTCCTCAGTATCTGCTGAGTATCTTGAGGAATTTGATTGAAATGAAGTTTCCTTATCTTTTGATGAACTATCTAATTGACGATAAATGTCCGAAATTCTTTGCTTACCCATACTGTAAACTAACAAATAGTCAAATAACACAAAAACATATAAGCACAGGATGGCAAGCAGAAAAATTAAGTATTTCTAAATACTTAATTGGCTTAAATAAGTGGCTATGATACCACATTTTTCTGTCACGGCCCCCGGCCCGGTTTGACCCGGTTCAGGAGCCGCGGGACAGAAAATCCCGTGGTATTTATTTAATTGAGTTGACAGCGGAAGATTTTTGCAGGATCTCTTTAAAACTGTAATTGCCCGATTATTTTATTTCATAATTCGGAATAAAACCCCTATAGTTTACAATAAGGGGATTTCACTAGGAAATCTTTATTTTACAAAACATTGGCTATATCTGTGACTATGGTCAGATCACCCATTGGCTAACTCTTTGTCCAACGGTGACGGGAAACAAGTAATGTGTACAAAACCCCACATACCGGCAGTAATTGAAGACTACAAAGATTTAATCCCTGTAATTATAACCTTGAAAACATTTAGGGTTTTGAAAGCAATTTAGTAAAAAGAGAATGACTCACATTGCAGATTTAAACGGGCAGAGTCTAGCCTACCGATAAGCCTGCTAACCTAATTTAAATAACAATGCACACGAAAACTAGGTTAGTAACTTTAATCCAACTTTTACGACAACACACGAGATCAAAACCTTCACAATGAAAGACAAAGTGCGATACTTAAACATCCATCGAATTTACGACGAATGACAAAGTATAACCCAAGTTTGAGAAGCACTTAAACATCCATTGGATTGGTTTTTATCGATCGGACATTAAATCGTAGCAGTGATCGAGTTATTACCCTGTTATCGCGGCAGAATTTCGTGTTGTGTGTGTTTTTGGAGTAATCAGACGATATCTCAGTGTATGAATCGAATTTTAACGTCGAACCAACGCCAAATTTCAAGTGCCAATGCCTGGGATTTATACTGGAAAAACGGCGCGCCCGCGTGTCACGAGAGGCTCTCGCGTGAAGCGAGAGGTCACTTTTAGCATAGGGTAGCCACGTCTGTTACTAGCTTAGCTGAGTTAACCGTTCGTTAAAATTCGATTTCCACGTAAAACTGTAAGGATATTACCGACTAGGGAATACCCCCCCCCTGAGTTTTAGGGGCCCTGATCCTGATTCCGATTGTTCTGAAATTTTTAGGGGTCATGCAGTATCACTTGGGGGTCTTAATTAGGGTTTCCTATTAGGTAAAATAAGATAAGAAATGGTAAGTTTAATGAGGGTTGTTACAGGGACCCACTTTACCGTTACATCCATAGGGTCCTCACTTACTTTCTTAGCCAAAGGCATGACAGTAGTAGCGTTGTTTGTCACGGCCCCCGGTCCGGTTTGACCCGGTTCAGGAGCCGCAGGACAGAAAATCCCGTGGTATTTATTTAATTGAGTTGACAGCGGAAGATTTTAGCAGGATCTTTTTAAAACTGTAATTGCTCGATTATTTTATTTCATAATTCGGAATAAAACCCCGGTAGTTTACAATAAGGGGATTTCACTGGGAAATCTTTATTTTACAAAACATGTTTCTTTATTTATTTTGAGCCACTTCCTTAAGCTTATAGTGCTTCGCGGCACTTTTCCTGGATCACAACAGATCACCTAAAACATGTTTGAAAAAGGTTTTGTCAGCGGGGAAATACCGGTGAATCATTCTAACATTTCTGTGGGTGCTAACCGATAAGGTGCCTTGGCTATCGGTGTAGTTCCAGGAATTAGATGAATCCTAAATTCTACTTCCCTGTTGCGTGGTAATCCCAGGAGTTCTTCTGGGAATACATCTGGGTACTCTGAGACTACAGGAATCTTCTTAAGTTCTTTATCTTTAGTACTAATGATTACTGAAATCATATATACTATTCCTTGCTTTTGTTCATAACTAGCAACTTTCATTACTGAAATGAACTTCATGGGTTTACGTGACTTATCTCCTGTAATCACGATTACTTCTCCGGTGGGTGCCTGAATCTCTATAGAATTTTTATCACAAAGGATTCGAGCATGGTTGGCTACTAACCAATCCATTCCTAACACGACATCGAATCCAGCTAAATTCATTGGCAATAGGTTTGCATGAAATTTATGACCTGAAAGTTCTATATTTTCTTTTTGCAAAACCTTATCTATGTTAACAAAATTCCCATCTGCCGTTTCGACTGTAAAAATTTGCCTAAGGTTGGTCAAAGGTAAATTAAGAGCTTGGCAGAATGAAGTATTGATAAAACTTTGGTTTGCACCAGAGTCAAATAATACGTTTGCATACACGTTGTGAACTAGGAACGTACCAGCTATCACATCGGGAATGAGTTCTGCTTCTTGAGTAGTTAATTGGAATGCTCGAACATTCTTCTTAGTAGCTCCATCGGTCGGTTTGGCTTTATTGTCTGCTGGTTTAACCAATTTAGGGCATTCTGGTTTAAAATGCCCAGCTTCTCCACAGTTATAACAGACCCTTGTTTTCTTTCTGCAGTCTTCTTCACGATGTCCTACAACTTGGCAAAAGTTGCAGGTTACATTGCATTTTCCAAAATGTTTCTTTCTGCAATTCCTGCAGAACGGCGGAGTTGAGGATTGCCCGGTTCCTTTCTTCTTGAAGTTGCTATTATTACCCACACGAAATCCTTGGGTTATTTTCTGAGCTAATTCCTTCTTCCGATTTTCATCTCTTGTGCGTACCAGCTCGTCAGTCAGAGTGTTAGCTAATTCTACCGAATTGTCAATAGTGCGAGGTCTCGCAGCTTTAACGATATTACGGATTTCGCTAATCAATCCCCAAATATAGCGAGAAATAAGTACCGGTTCTGGCGAAGCCAGTGTTGGTACTACTCTAGCATATTCGAAGAATATCGAAGTATATCCTCGACAGTCTACACCCATCATTCGATTGTTCAGGAACTTATTCGCCATTTGTTCCTTTTCATATCCGGGGCAGAATTTTCTTTCTATTAATTGCTTAAATTCTTCTCAACTCATGGCATAGGCCGTATTTCTTCCTTTGGCTTGAAGTACCGTATTCCACCATTCTAGCGCCTCTTCTTTAAAAAGATGTGACGCATACATAACCTTGTATTCTTCAGCACATTTACTAATCATAATTACTGCTTCGGTCTTCTCTAACCAACGTAGTGCTGCAGTTTCCCCTTCATTGCCTGCAAATTCAGCTGGTTTACAAGCAATGAATTCTTTGTAAGTGCAACCAGGCGTTGCAGCTTTCATTTTCTTAGGGAGTGGGGCCTGCCGTGGATCATTATCATGATTAGTATGGTTACCGCCTCCGTTTACACTATTACTGAAGTTATCTTCTTAGGTACGTTTACTAGGAATGATTTGTTGAGGTTCAACAGGTTTCCGGGCAGCAGCAAGGATTGCTGGAATAGCATTGGCTATTCCTTGAGCAACAATATTTTCTATATCTTGCCTAGTCATAAATTGATCCTCCTGGTGTTGCTCAGATTGGTTAACCTCGTTAACTGGTTCATTATTAGCGTTTTCCATCTGATAATTATAATTTATTAGTATAGAGTAAATAACAATTATACACAAAACAATCATACAAATTTCACAACACACATATATATATCCAAAATTATCGATTCCTTGATTTCCCTTTTTATATATCATATTATGCATCCGTACACACTGTTATGTTACAAAGTTTTATTTTTATTTTACAGGATTATATATTTTTATTACTATTATTATTATTATTATACAATCACAGTTACGTTCTCACACCATCCCTTCTGCTGATATTTTTAGAAACGACGCTCCCTCTCGTCGTACTTCCAAGAGATTTGCTCTCCCACATCCCGAATCCTATTCCCTGCACCTATCATCTCCTCGCCAAAATGGCAGAGTTTAGCTAAATTTTCATTGCTCATTGGTGGGTTTGGTATAGGTTCTGGGTCGAACTGAGGGAAAAAGGTATAAGGGTTATTTAGGAGGTTTTGAAACTGTCAGTCGTTGGTCCACCATTCGTCCATTTCTCCTAAAGGTTGGGTATGGATTAAAGGTTCTGGGATGGCTGGTTCCAAATTTATTGGAAGTTGAGTTTCGGCAGGATAAGGGTAAAGGTTGGTATTGATAGGTCTAATGATATCACAGCTTGCCAATATGCGATCCAACTCCTCTTGTAATAGCAACTCCTCGACTTGTTTAGAACTTTCCCCAATTTCCATTTCCACTTTCCTAGAACCTTCCCCGATTGCAATTCCTTTTCCTTTATCTATGGGATTCTCTATTTTGGGAACCTTTCTAGTTGCTGGCTTCCTTCTGCGTACACGCCTCCAGCCAACGAATCTTCTCCTTTTCTTAGGCTTTGGTTTTTCCATAGATGGAGCGTGGAATTCCATAGGTTCTTCCACATCGGGTATGTAACCAGTAAAGTCTTTGGAAACTTCTACTTTCACCGGATAGAGATTGAGATTCTGAAGGGCTTCAGATAACTCATTCATGCTGTTTAGCATATATGCAAAAATACTAAGTTAAAATTTTATAACAAAATTTCACAGATAACCCTCAAGTATTATTGCATACCGTGTGACTAATTTAATACAAAGGACAACTGAAAATTAAAACATACTAGGGTTTATTGTAAACTTATTTATTTACTGGGTAAAGTTTCTGGCTTGTAGGTGATAAGGGTGCTAGAACTGAGTCAGGGTATGTAAAGATTTGCATTTACTGCTATAGTGGCTAGCATATAGAGATCTGCCCATGTTTCATCTAACTTGTCTTCCCATGGTGGGTTACTGCCTAGTTCTTGGGTTTTCTGATTAACTCTCATTTCTTTTGGTTGTGATGTCTTTATTTTCTCCTGACTTTTCCTAATAATCAAACTTCTTTTATTAGGAGAAAGTGGTTCCTCATATTGTGCCTTTCGCACAAATATTCCTTCCTCAGTATCTGTTGGGTATTTTGAGGATGAAGTTCCTTTTTCTTTCGGTGAAGTATCTAATTTATGGTAGATATCCGAAAGTCTTTGCTTACCCATACTGTATACTAACAAATAATCAAATAACACAAAAACACATAATCATAGAATGGCAATTAGAAAAAATTAAGTATTTCTAAATACTTAATTGGCTTAAATCAGTGGCTCTGATACCACCTTTTTCTGTCACGGCCCCCGGCCCGGTTTGACCCGGTTCAGGAGCCGCGGGACAGAAAATCCCGTGGTATTTATTTAATTGAGTTGACAGCGGAAGATTTTTGCAGGATCTCTTTAAAACTGTAATTGCCCGATTATTTTATTTCATAATTCGGAATAAAACCCCGATAGTTTACAATAAGGGGATTTCACTAGGAAATCTTTATTTTACAAAACATTGGCTATATCTGTGACTATGGTCAGATCACCCATTGGCTAACTCATGGTGACGGAAAACAAGTAATGTATACAAAACCCCACATACCGGCAGTAATTGAAGACTACAAAGACTTAATCCCAGTAATTATAACCTTGAAAACATTTAGGGTTTTGAAAGCAATTTAGTAAAAAGAGAATGACTCACATTGCAGATTTAAACGGGCAGAGTCTAGCCTACCGATAGATGATCTTAGGTGATGTTGGAAACTAACCGGAAGATGATCGAGCTAGCTTTTGAAGAACCGAACACAGTTTACAAGCTTCCGCAATATTTTAATCCTTAATAGACTATGCTTATGAGATGTAAACAAATTGTTAAACAACTTTTGAATGTTTTAACTTAGTCGTTAGTTGACTAAGGTTTTTGCTACTTATGAACTTGACTTATGGAATCTATGTTAATTAGGCATCTTTTATCTAAAATGGTATGAACTATTATCATATTCAAGTAAAATTAGACGGGTGTTATAAGTTGGTAATCAGAGCTTAAGGTTGTCAACAAAGTGTTCGGTTCAAGCTTGATCAATCGTCCGGTAAGAATTAACTTATTATTTTAACAGATTATAATTATGTAAGAAATGAGAAATGAATTGATGTGCATGGGAAGAGCGTGTTAACACACTCAAACCCGGAAAGTGCACTAAATGTGAACGGTTAAAGCAAGTCAGGAACTTGGCTAAACCGAAACAAATGAAGTAATGTTATAAATGAAATGTTTAACGTTTAAATGTAAACATTTCAGTTTCAAGATGTCTGAAGGAAACGATGATGATCCGGTGCAAACAAGCACCGAACAAATGAAAGAGATAATTGCCGAAGAAGTAGGGAAGGCAATTGAAGGTAGTCTATCCGGGTTTATAGACAAAATTCAAAGCACGTTGTTGTCGCTTGTTGAAGAGCGAGTTAAAAGGTTGGAGGATAGTGTCAACCTTATGAAAGAAAAATCGGGAGAACGCAAAGGGTGTTCGTACAAGGAATTCATGGCGTGTAAACCACCAATCTATAACGGGGAGGTCGACCCGATAATTTGCCAAAGATGGTTAAGTGATGTCGAAGGGGTGTTTGAACGGACCCATTGTGAAGTAGGCGACTTTGTTGCGTACGGAACGGGTCCATTGAGAGGCCAAGCCAAGGATTGGTGGGACAATAAAAAGAAGGAAATAGGAGCCGAAGCGGCAAGGGTCATGACTTGGGATGAGTTTAAGGTGCCGTTCCTTAAACACCATAGTCCCAAAGCAGTTATCAATAGGATCAAAGAGGAATTTATCCAGTTAAGACAAAAGGGAGAATCAATTGATAAAATCACGGGTATCTTCATGGATAAGCTGAGATTATATGACAAGTTAGTCACCACGGAAGAGCAGAAGATATACTACTATTATAACATGCTGAGTGCTGAATACCGGGAGTTTATGACTCCCTCAAAATATGAAACTCTCACAGAAATCATTAACACCGCCCGGGAGCGGGAAATCGAGTTAAAGAAACAAGTTGAAAGGGGTGAGTGAAGGGCACAGGATGTGAATCCAAGCCCTACAAAGAAAGCTAGAACTGCTGAATCGGGGAAGAAAGTGGAGGCTAAAGGCGGGTCGCCAAGTTGCAAAGTATGTGGAAAGGGGCACAAAGGTGAGTGCCGCTTCAAAGACAAGCCGTGTCCGGTATGTGGGAAGACGGGGCACACTGCATCGCTATGTCCCGGAAAAGTTTCCGTTTGTTACAAATGTTATCAACCCGGCCACAAAAAGTCTGAATGCCCCGAGTTGGTTGGAAAGAGAGACACAAAAGAGTCTCCAGCAGAAGCCCCCAAAGCGAAGGCTAGGTCCTTCCAACTTACCGCGGCTGAAGCAAAAACAGAGCCAGATGTGGTTTCAGGTATATTCACAATTAACTCAATTCCAGCACGTGTATTGTTTGATACGGGTGCGAATAAATCCTTCATTTCGCATGGATTTATTCGACATCCTTCATTTGTGTTGACGAAATTATCTGTGCCCTTAGAAGTTGAAATAGGGGACAACAAAAGTTTTATAGTTTGTGATGTTTGTCGAGGCTGCAAACTAAGCATCGACGATGAGGAATACTTGATAGACCTAATCCCGATGTCAATGGGGGAATTTCAAGTAGTCGTTGGGATGGATTGGCTATCTCAGCACCATGCAAAGGTCGTGTGTTTTCGTAAAGAGATAAAGCTAAAATCTCCGAGCGGGAAACACGTCACTATCTTTGGAGAAAAAGGAGGCAACCCCATAATATGCTCAATGTTGAAAGCTCACAAGCTTATGAAGAAAGGATGCAAGGCATTCATGATATACGCAAATGTGCCCGAGAAAGAATCACTGAAGATTGAAGATGTACCGGTAGTACGAGACTATGAAGATGTGTTTCCGTAGGATTTACCGGGGATACCGCCTGAACGGGAAGTAGAGTTCGGGATCGAATTGATTCCGGGCGCAAAACCCGTAGCTAAAGCACCGTACCGACTCGCACCGTCGGAGTTACAAGAGTTGATGTCCCAAATTCAAGACCTGCTTGACAAGGGATTCATATGGCCGAGTGTGTCTCCTTGGGGCGCACCGGTACTGTTCGTGAAAAAGAAAGACGGGAGCATGCGCATGTGTATCGATTACCGGGAGTTAAACAAACTCACGGTAAAGAACCGATACCCGCTTCCGAGGATAGATGATTTATTCGACCAATTACAAGGTGCGAACTGGTTTTCAAAAATTGACCTTAGATCGGGGTATCACCAATTAAAGGTCAAGGAGGAAGATGTGCCGAAGACGGCTTTCCGCACGCGATATGGACATTATGAATTCCTCGTGATGTCATTTGGGCTGACAAATGCACACGCGGCTTTCATGGACCTCATGAACCGGGTTTGCAAGACAATGTTGGATAAGTCAGTCATCGTGTTTATCGATGATATTTTGGTGTATTAAAAAAGTGAAGCTGAACATGCACACCACTTACAAGAGGTGTTAGAGACACTTAGACGAGAGAGGTTGTATGCGAAATTCTCTAAGTGTGCCTTTTGGTTACGAGAGGTGCAATTTCTTGGCCACATCATAAGTGCCGATGGAGTATTAGTAGACCCGTCAAAGATCGAGGCCGTGTCAAAATGGAATCCCCCGAAGAACCCTTCGGAAATTAGAAGCTTTTTGGGGCTTGCGGGATACTATAGGAGATTCATCCAATATTTCTCCAAGATTGCGTCACCGCTAACAAAGCTAACTCGGAAGGAAGAAAAGTTCATTTGGGGTGTAGATCAAGAAAGAGCGTTTCAAACACTGAAAGAGAAGTTAACTCAAGCTCCGGTACTAACATTGCCGGACGGGGTCGAAGACTTGGTGGTTTATTCGGATGCTTCACTATCGGGGCTCGGATGCGTTTTGATGCAACGGGGCAAAGTTATAGCTTATGCCTCGAGGCAATTGAAGATACACGAGAAGAAATATCCCACGCACGATCTCGAGTTGGCTGCGGTGGTATTTGCATTAAAAAATATGGAGGCACTACTTATATGGGGTAAAGTGCACCATATTCACTGATCACAAGAGCTTAAAATACTTCTTCGATCAGAAGGAGTTAAACATGCGACAAAGGCGATGGTTAGAAACGGTGAAAGATTTCGACTGTGAAATACACTATCACCTCGGAAAGGAAAATGTGGTGGCGGATGCTCTGAGCAGAAAAGCGGACTATGTCCCAATACGAGTAAGATCGATGCAGCTTGTGGTGACCTCGGGTATACTTGAACGTATTCGAGAGGCGCAATTAGAAGCATTGAAAGAGGAGAATTAGAAGAAAGAAAGAATAATCGGTCAGTTGAAAGATTTGTCGGATGGGAATAACGGGTTGAAGACTCGATCCGGAAGGATATGGGTTCCAAATACTTGTGGGGTGAAGACGCTTCTACTTGATGAAGCTCATAAATCCCGATATTCAATTCATCCGGGTGCGACCAAGATGTACAATGATCTGAAACAAAACTATTGGTGGCCTGGAATAAAGAGGGATGTGGCGAAGTATGTGGAAAAATGCTTGACATGTCTACAAGTCAAGGCGGAGCACCAAAAAACCATACGACAAACTCCAACCGTTAGAAATCCCGGTTTGGAAATGGGAACATATTACAATGGACCTATTAACCAAATTGCCTAAGACAAATCGTGGTTTCGATGCTATATGGGTAGTGGTGGATAGATTGACGAAGAGTGCTCACTTTATTCCGATTCGTGAGACTTATACTTCAGAAAAGATGTCAGAAGTTTACACTAATGAGATAATAGCTCGCCATGGAGTACCGGTATCCATCGTGTCTGATAGGGATACCCGGTTCACTTCGCATTTCTGGCGAGATTTCCAAGAGCAAATGGGAACCAAATTGTTCATCAGCACCGCGTACCATCCTCAGACGGATGGACTGAGTGAAAGAACAATACAAACGTTGGAAGACATGCTAAGGGCATGTATAATCGACTTTGGAGGCAGTTGGGACGTCTATCTACCATTAGTTGAGTTTTCGTATAACAACAGCTACCATGCTAGTATTAAGATGGCACCATACGAAATGCTCTAT
Organism: Helianthus tuberosus; assembly: GCA_030545235.1. Taxonomy (NCBI): domain Eukaryota; kingdom Viridiplantae; phylum Streptophyta; class Magnoliopsida; order Asterales; family Asteraceae; genus Helianthus; species Helianthus tuberosus. Next base: position 49,886,760 of record CM060427.1, on the reverse strand, counting down.
GGTAGGAAATGCCGAACCCCAGTATGTTGGGGTGAAGTGGGCCCACGTGAACTCGCCCACCAAGATATAGTACAAGCCACAAATGAAAAGATTGATGTGGTCCGAGCAAACATGAAAGCGGCTTAAGATAGACAAAAGTCGTATGCTGACAAAAAGGGTGAGACCGATCGAGTTTCAGGTTAGCAACAAAGTCATGCTCAAGGTATCTCCATGGAAGGGGGTTATCCGGTTTAGAAAGAGAGGAAAACTAAGCCCGAGATTTATCGGGCCGTTTGTGATTGTTGAACGAGTAGGAAAGGTAGCTTACCGCCTTGAACTACCGGAGGAACTAAGCGGGATTCACAGTACGTTTCACGTATCGCAACTGCGAAAGTGTCTAGCAGATGAAACAGCTTACATCCATTACGATGATATCGAGGTGGATAATAGCCTGAATTATGCAGTGAAACCAGTGGAGATTTTAGATCGAAAGGTCAAACACTTGCGAAACAAACAAATCGATCAAGTCAAGGTCAAATGGGAACATAGAAAAGGTTCGGACACTACGTGGGAATCCGAAGAGGAGATGCGACGTCTCTACCCTACTTTATTTGGTACGTAATTCGGTTTCGGAAACCCTTTTAAGGGGGGTGGACTTGTAACACCCCAGAAATATAAAACTTCATATTTGAATTATAAAGTCTAAATAAACAAGAATATTATTTAACTAGGAAATTATAACCTAGTTAACTACAAGTCTAGAAATAACTTGAAATAGGGTTAAAATAACCAAACTATATGTTGAACAAAAGTGGAGGGGCCTATGTTGTTAAAATTGAAACTATATTATTAATTTTAATAAAAACAAAACCAAACACCCCATTTTGGAGATGTCTGGTCGTACAGAAGCAGGAAGGGGCGATTCCCCACTCTCAAAACCCTAAACATCACTAAACTCTCAAATTGAAGGCTCAATCTAAGCTGAAATCGAAATTAGAGCATAGATTAGTGATCCTCATCACAAGAGGATTACAAGGTATGTAAAATTTGATGAAAACTCTTAACTCGAAATTCTCATGAAGTTGGGAAAATCTGAAATTTATGGTTGCATGTTTGTTTTATGATGAATTAGGAACAATATAGTGTTTAGGGACAAACCCTAGACAAATACAAGTTGAAATCATGTGAAATTTTAGTAAAATCCATGAATACCATTGTAGGTGATTAGTGGGTTATGTAGAACTTGATAAACACTAGGAAATTGGGTGTTGTTTTAGTGTAATTTGACAATTGTGAAGTGACTTCAGAATTTTAGAAGCTAACAATTGTGTAAAATGGGTTGATTGATGTGAAATTCGGGCTAGATGATAAGCTAGGGATTTGCTAAATAATCATGTAAAATTCTGCCCTTAAAGTGTTTGTTGAAATGCCTCAAAGAAGGCTCGAAACTGGAATTTTGAAGTTAAAACACCTAATTGTGATGTTTTGGCTATTATGCGAAATGTGATTAAAAAGAGTTCTAAACGTGATATAATTGAACTCTATAGGAAAGGATACCGGAACGTCGAGTGGACAAGCCGGTGGTGATTTGCGGTTGAAGGGCGTGCACTAAAGGTATGTAACTTGAACCGTTACATTTAATGAATTGTTGTTAAATTTTGCGAAGTCTCATTTTAAGATAAATATGGTGTCGATTGTAGCGACCATGATCGTTACTTGAATTATTAGTCTAAGAGTGACAAAGAATCGTTTGGTAGTCATCATATTGGAGGATTCCATAAGATGAGCCAAACGGGTCAATTAGTTGTGTAAATTATTGTTCTAGTGTTTTAGAGAGTTAAATGGCGATGACAATCACAAGAACATTAAGCCATGAGATTGGTAAAGAAATGTGAGTGATGATAAGCCCCGGATGTTGGGTATAAAGTGTCGTAAGTTTACTAGCTAAATGGTAGTAAATTGTGTGAAGTTGAAATGGGTCGAATAAATGCATAATGACATATAGTCTTTCTGTCCGTAAGTTAAACTTTTAGTATGACTATCATAATAGGCACGTTGGTAATGAATTTACAGACGTATAGGAAAAAGAATCACAAAAAAACGGACTTACGAATCATAAGTTATGACAATTCTAAGTTGGGATTCGATTAAACTTTGAGCTGGGAATGTACAGCATCAGCATAAACAACAGTCTGTGAAAAACAGGGCTAGGCGTGACGCCTAGGCCCTTGGCGTCACGCGGCGCCCCCCTGATCCGGAAAAAAATTATTTTTTGTTCTTTTGACTCTTGGAACTTGTTTATATCCATTCTAACTTTATCAAAACTGACATTTGTTGTGGTTTTGATCTTAGGTGATGTTGGAAACTAACCGGAAGATGATCGAGCTAGCTTTTGAAGAACCGAACACAGTTTACAAGGTTCCGCAATATTTTAATCCTTAATAGACTATGCTTATGGGATGTAAACAAATTGTTAAACAACTTTTGAATGTTTTAACTTAGTCGTTAGTTGACTAAGGTTTTTGCTACTTATGAACTTGACTTATGGAATCTATGTTAATTAGGCATCTTTTATCTAAAATGGTATGAACTATTATCATATTCAAGTAAAATTAGACGGGTGTTACAAAAACTAATGATTGTTGTTTTGCAATTAAATAAAGTTTTACTAAATGAAATCAGAGATATGAAATAAATAGATGTGTTACTTACATAGGGTGTGATGTGAAAACTATAACATGGTCATGTGTATCATGTGTTGATTGCTTACTCTGGCCAAGTAAGTAGTGGCATATGATACCATGAACTTCTTGTAGCGGACATATTTACGTCCGATGTAGTAAGGGCATGGTGAATGGGACTAACTTAAATGATACCCAAATGAATCAAATAAATAAGATGTTTGATAGTAAACGTAAACGCAAGTCGGACGACGGAAGCGTATTACATTAGAATGACGAGCCCGAGAGAAGGGACAAAGATTAAAGTAAATGAAAATACAAACCAACTAATGAGAATGATAAGGCATAGAGATAAAGTTTGACTGTCACAAGTGATGAAACTCACACGGACAAGTCAAATGAATTAAATAAAGAATAAATGACTTGACTGAATAAAAGCAATGGGTTTCGTTAAGATGACCAAATAAATTAACAGACGTCTAAAAACCACATAAGAATGGTTACTTGATGATGACCTCGGTAAAGATACCCGATGGATGGGTAGGATTTTGAGTGAACGCGTAAACCAAAAGACGGGAACGTGGATTGAAAGTCAAAAGACTCAAAATGAGAGTTATGACTAAAAGATGACAAGATTTTTGCAAACATAACTTTTGATAATTACGTTCAACTATTTCAAAGTTGGACGGGTCGAATAAAGAACGAAGTCTGACACTCATAAGTGATTAAATTTCACCCAAAATGAGTCAAACGAGTTAATTAAGGAATAACGCTTGATATAGTAAGGAAAACGCAAACCGGTGAAACCGGAAAGCTAAAAATATTAAGATAAAAGAACCCGGGTGATGGGTTGTAAAGAAACATAGGTATGAACCGGGTGACGGTAAGCGTAGAATGAACCGACGTGTAAATGACGTAAAAAGTCATAATGTCGGAACAATAGTCTATAAAGAAAACAAATGTAGCCTTAGACCATGGTCAAGATCCATAGAACTCAAGGAATGAAAATGAATGATTCTTAAACTTAAAAGGGGTGCGTTGACACCGAAAGTATATTTTAGGACGACACGAGTAAAAGATAATCTACGGGAGCATCATAACCTTCGAGATAATAAGTAGTGTTAAGGTCTACAGGACCAAAAACACCGTTGGGTCACAAATAAAATGAAACAAACCATTAGGGGTCTCACCTTAAAAATGTGAAAATCTAAAGAAAAAGCCTACGAGGCTTAGTAAAAGAACCTGCGGGTCACTTGGGTAAAGCGTGGAAAATTGGTTACAATTCTCCATGTAAAACAATAACCGTCAGGAATAAAACTTAGGCGGAAAATCCTAGACATGAGAAAAAGACGTAAGACAGAGAAAACGTAAACTAAAAATTTAGTTTTTAGTCAAAAGCAACGTTTAACAAACATAAGTAGTATGAGGGGATTTAGAAAATCTTAAACACACATAAGTCCGGAGATGGCAAAATAGTATACCCAGATAACGGGGTATGAAGTGACGGCGACTAATTAGTCTAGCCGGTAAAACCAATCGAAGTTAAGAAAATGTCATGACAAATACAAAGCGCTTGTTATTATAAGAAAAGCGCGGGATAAACCTGTTAACAGACTGATGAGACTAAGTGTTCAAGTGACAACTCAGTCAATAAAGATAAAGGATACAGGCTGAAAGTAACGGCCCACGAGGCCTTACACATGAAGGACGTACGCGTCAATATAAACGAAAACGTTAGATCGAAAAGAATGTATGAATGCCTTGAAAACGAAACTAAGTTCGTTTAGTCTAAATTAATGAGCTACGTAAATAAGGTTTCGGGGACGAAACCTCTTTAAGAGGGGTAGACTTGTAACTCTCCGAAAACGGGTTTGGTAATCAAATCACGTTAATACTAAAAGACGGGTAAAATACCGTTAGTGGTAAATTTACCCGGTGAATATTAGGATTTTAAAATAAATAAACCTAATATTTAATAAAAGTTAAATAAAGTTTATAAAAGGCCCGAGTTAACGCGACTTAAAATAAACTTAGTCCTAAATATCCTCGAACCCGCTAAGTTAACTAGGAATGTTTAACCTAATTAATAAGAGGGAATGTGGGTTTAAAATAAGTAGGTTGTAACCTACTTAATAATTAACCAAACATGAGGGACCAAGTTAGATAACTGGGGAAACGTTAAATAATAAAAAACACACACACACATGTGTGTGCGTATGATCGACCAGGAGAAAGCTCCATGGGAGCCTAACCCTAAATTCAACACAATCTTCAAATTGGAGGATCAATCGAAGGCTAAATTCGGATTTGAATATATATATATATATATATATATATATATATATATATATATAAACGATAACCAAGTCAAGGGGATCGTAAGGTATGTCAAAATTTTAACATTAATGAAGTTGTTAAAATTAGTTAACTTTGCATGATGCGATCTATGTATGAATCGTAGAGGCTATGACCGAATTAATGAAGTATGATTGCTTAGGAACAAACCCTAAGTAGAAATTTGAAGTAAAATTGCTATGATTTGAATAATTTGATGATTTACCACACTTAGACAAGTGGGTTTTGATTATGTAGTGAAGATGATGATATACACATGTTTAAGATCATCATATTTGATAATAGAAACAAGGAACTCGAACAAATTACGCGATTTGGGTACTTGTTCATACATGGTTGAAATGGGTTTTTGAACGTTATGATGAAATTTGGTAGCTATGTTCATGTAACTAGGTGTATGAGATCATGTTATCTACTAATTGATAGATAGAACTTGATTTTATTAAGTGTTCGGATGAATTCTAGCGATAGGATGAAACAGGTTTTCACTCGTATATGAGAAACCCTTAGTTCTTGCGAAACGAATGAATAAACTAGTTTTGATAATCGCTTGAACTAGTTGAAGTGTTGAAAACACAATGGACTTAGTTAGAACTTTAGTTAAAACGGGGGCCTAAAAATAACGCCTACCGGGTAATTAATGGAATGCCTAAACTAGTGGTCGAACTTGAATGTGCACTTTATATGCTAATGGGCGTTTGACTTTTAAAAGTCAAACTGACCTCCAATACGATGAATGATAATTTGATATGAAATGTGTAAGGTGGAATAAGCGTATTAAATTATGGTTAACCTAACCACCTTGTGAATATTGAATAATAGTTTGGCGCTTAACAAGCTAGATGGAAGCTTGGGGAGAAAGCGGGTCAAACGAATCAAGTATGAGAAGGAAAAGAGCATAACCGGATGCAAGGTAAGTGAAGCTTACACCTTTTTGTAGAATACGTATCTATTCTATAAGTTATAAATACAATAGAGATAATATTCGAAACATGGTTTCCGACGAGAAATGATACGGGTCGGAACCAAAAACAAATGTTAAAAAAAAACATAGTAGTGGTAAAACGGGGTGGAACGGTAAATTAGTCACGAAAAGACTAAGACAAAATGAGCTTTCGAACGGCTACTTTATAAGTAAGCCTAAACTAATAAAAAGAGTAAAATGGATCAAATGGTAACATTGATACCATTTGACAATTAACGACTAATAAGTGTATGTTGAGTCTTGTGCTCGCAGGAATAATTGACTTGTGAATTAGCGATGCTATGAAATAGCGAATAAATGATGACAAGGTATTAAAACGGGTCAATAAGTTGACCCTAGCCAGGTACGCATAAATAAGTTGTTAGTTAAACATGCGATTTTGGTCAAATAATTAGTGAAAGTCTTTCGTCGTAAAAGAGGGACTAAAACTGACCAAAACGCCCTTGATGGGTAAACCGGATAAACGGCCCTTATGAGTCGTTTAGAAACATGTATTATGATAAAGTAAAGTTTAGTTGAGTGTTGAAACATAGGCATAAATCCTTTTCGGATCAAATGCCTCAAAATAGCTTTTGTCGTAAAATAACAACCGAAAGGGAGTAAATTCGGAATAATCAATGGATATTCATTAACCACTATAAGGATAGTTGTGGTGGAAGTTCATTTAACAAGTAATATGAAAATATAACGCTAGAAATTAATGAGCGGGGTTTGTGCGTAAAAGTGCTTAAATACCCTTAACGGGTCAAAATAAACGCATAATTATAGACGGGTGAATGATGCATAATAACCCGTGATTTAAATCTTGTGTCATAGGAAACAATTGAAATATGATGTTCATAAGAATTTTGGAAAAACAAACTTGTTGGTTTAATGAATCATGAAACGGGTCAAAAGTGTTAAAAAGGGAATTTCAAGCCGAGAGCTTGAAATTTGAATTTTTGAAGTAGTTGAATATCAGGTTTTAACTCCATAAGATGGAGGATTAAATTATGAACGCGTAGGAAAAAGAATCGTGTAAAACGGACATGTAGATTAAAAGTTATGACATTTTAAAGTTCGTTTTTCGATCAAAACCATAGCTGGGCAGATATGCAGGTCCCAGATACGGACCTGCTGGAAAAGGGTTTCCCCCGCGCCACGCGAGGGCTCACCTGAATGCTGGCGCGCCACGCGACAGAGCGTCACGGCCCGTGACCAAGGAGTAGTAAGCTTTCGCGGCCCGCGAGAGCTGTAAAAAAATCTGGAAATTTGTTTTATTTTGTTATACGATGCATAGAACTTGTTTAAGCTAGTATTTAAGCCATCAAAACAACTCTTAAGTTGGTTTTGATCATAGGTAAGTATCAGGTGTACCCAGATGAAGATCAAGCGACGTACAAGAACCGAACACGTGAAAATGAAGCTTCCGCACGTTATTTCGTTGTTATATTTAAACAACGAATTTTTATCAATCAAAATGTAACGAATTAAAATTTAGTAAAGTTTTGATTAACCTGTATTTTCATTGTATATGTAATCATAATTACATATTTATTTTTGTAATCTATACGAAAACTGTTATAAAATGGTAAGGGTGTTACACGTACTCCAATCCACTTCCACCGTACACCAACACCCACCTCCACCGTATACCAGATCCACCTCCACCGACATATAAACCCACCACCCGATCCACTTCCACCGCCTTACAAACCACCACCTAATCCACCTATCCCCTCCGTCAACCACCACCACCCAACTCGTTTCCCGTCGATCAATCCCCAAACTTGATAGTACCACCCAAACCCAAACAATGCCAGTCGATCCACCCCGTACAACACCACCTCCACCGTACGTCCACCGTCGAGCACCACAACCCGTTGCAACCATGCCATTTCAAGCTCAGGCAACAATTAATAACAACCATCCGAAAGATAGTGAACTTAATTACTGGTATCTTTGTAAATACCCATTGATTAGTGTTACGTTTGATGAGTAGTGTAATTATTTAGGTTATTGGTTTGTTATGTTTGACGAGTAGTGTAATTATTTTGGTTATTGGTGCTATTTTGGTTAATACCCATTTATTAGTGGGAATATTTTGAACAATTTAACCTGATACATCTTATTTGAACATTTGTAGCCGAGATCAGGGTGACGACCCACCTGCTTGTGCAAGTTCAGGTGGGTTCCGAGGTTTCGGAACAACTTGACTTTGGATTGGACGTATGTGTACAATCCCTATTCCCATCTCAATTAATGTTAATCTTCTAACTTATGGTAGGTGTTAATGTTAATTTTTATGACTTTTGGTAGGTGTTTTTGTTGATTAACGCTAATGCCAAGAAATTTTTATGTAACATTACTTTAGAAATGTTAATATATATTTCATATTCGAAAACTACGCATTTTAAATACATTTTATATACTTTATAAAGCCATAGGGATGGATTTTGCTACGTATTAAATACCATAGGGACGCAAAATGAAAGTATTGTATTTGAATTTGACAAGTAAAAAGACTGGTATGCCCAGGGACTCAAAAATATTAGGCTTTAAACCCTAGAGATGCTGGCCAAGGGACTCAGGATGTAGCCCTTTTTAAAACTCGGGGACTCTGGCATCCAAAAATTTCATACATGAACTCAAACTTAACTTGACTCCGCCCCCAAACCACAAAGATGCAAATTGCACTTTACTCTAAATTATATTATTAAAAGAATGTAAAGGGTAAACACATCAATATTTATATAAAGAAAATGTGAGGTAGCTTTTATAAAATATCGTATCTTAAAAATTATAAGAGAAAAAAATATGCTCTAGATTAATATAATAAAATATAATTTTACTTATTAATATTGTTACGGTTATGACATGCAAATGGGTCGAACGAGTATTCTTATTTAATATTTATCACTATAATATAAATTCAAAATAAGTGCCAGTGGAATTTATTATTTTTAAAGCATACATTTTATTACTTATCTGGTTTTAATGTTGTTACGACTTGGTACAATTATCGCATGCAAATAAGCCGAATGACGTATTCTTATTTAATATTTATCATTATAACATTAATTCAAAAATGAGTGTCAGTGGGATTTATTATTTTTAAAGCATACATTTTATTCCTTATCTGGTTTATTTAGACTATGTGGGCATATATGTGTGTTAGTTAATGGATTTTGAATACAATTTATGCGTCAAAAGGTGAGAGGGGATTTCGTGGGTACCCCAAATCGGGAATGGTTACTGATTTGGGAGCACCGTCGCCACCTATCTTGGGTGGGCCAATTTCTTGAGGGTAAAAATAAGGTGACACTGCAAGATTTGTGAAATCTATGATATGATATTCTACTCTCACCTCATTTAGAGTATTGTACACTTGCAAATTCTCACACCTTTGTAATTATTTTACAAGTTTCAGTTTCATAACCAGGGGCGGACCTAGCATAGAACAAGGTTGCGCCCCTTTTTGTAGAAACGTTGCCCCATTAGGTTTTTTCTAGATCCACCATTGTTCATAACGATACATTAAAACCATTATGACGTGTGTACCCAATTTTGCAAGTTGTCATACCGTTGTAAGGTTGTAACGGGTTTGATGCGAAAGTTTTACAATGATCATTCAAAATCTATTATAACAATATGGTTTTGATATAAAACTTTTTGAGTCAATTACTCCAATGATGCGTAAAACTTTCAAGTTTGATGCATTTAAATGTATGTGCTTCTTCTCATGTAATGATATGAAATTGACTACTTAGGCTAGACATTTTATTTAATTCTACTTGTCCCCATTAAGTGAACAAGTCGAAAGCCACAAAAATAGTATTTTTTTAATATGTTTTTCTTTTGGAATTGTTGTAATGAAGTCAACGTGTCGATTTTGGAATTGTTGTAATGAAGTCAACGTGTCGTTAGTTTTTTTTTTTTTTGAAGGGTAACTTTCATTAACACAAGGCCAACCCAAGACGGGCCAGCAACAAAACAACTAAAGACTTACATATTTACAAATGATACCCAATCTTTCCAATCTACCCCTCTATATTTCGATCTATTTGAGAACCACAAAAAACCCAAGGCTTTAGACTCACTAATAATGTTATCAATTCTAATAGGAGAGTTAGAAAACTTGGCGTTGTTCCTAGCTCGCCAAATGCTCCAACAAACTATCAAAATAATACCTTGAATAGCTTCCTTCTTTTTCGCCGAAGCGTTGAGATCATTGCCAAAGGAGAGAAGATCCTTGAGATGAAACGCGTAAACGTTTGGAATCTTGCACCAAGAGCTCACTCCTTGCCAAACATTCGCAGCTATGTAACACCCATTAAAAACATGATCAGCCGACTCTTCTTCCGACCGACACATTGGGCACAAGGAATCAAGGACGCCAATGTTTCTTTTCCTTAGAGCTTCAGCTGTGGGAATTTTTTCCATGACCAACCTCCAAGCGTGAATATTGACTTTAGCAGGAACCCATTTACACCATTTCATGACAAAAGAATCGTTGATAACCGGAACCTCTTTCAATAAACTTTTGACAGATTTAACAGAGAACTCACCCGCCGGATCCGCACCCCATTTCCACCTGTCAGGAACTGCCGAAAGCTGGACTCCCGAAAGAGCAGCCTTCAGCTGATCGAGGATTAATAACATACCAGCATCGGATAGGGCCGATCTCCAATGCCACCGAAACTGAGTCTCGGAGCCAACCTGAATGATCCTCTCGGCCACCGAACATTTCTTGTTTGATTCGAGCCTAAATAAATCCGGAAACTTGGATTTAAGGGGCTCATTGAAAAGCCAATTATCCAACCAAAAAGATACCTTGTCTCCATTGCCAACAGAAGCGATCAGAAAGCTCCTAAGGTATTGACCTCCACCTTTAGATTTAATGACATTTTTCGCTATATTGACCCATACCCCATTATTAGATTTTTTAAAAGGTATGCATTCCCAACCTACCCGACTTGAATGGATAGCGTCAATTACTTTTTTCCAAAGGGAATTATTTTCCGTTTTATACCTCCAACCCCATTTGAAAAGAAGGGCCGTGTTCACATCTAGTAACTTGTTAAGACCCAATCCCCCGTTTTTCTTGTGCCGAGTAACCTTATCCCAAGCAACCCAATGTAATTTTCTTTCTTCCGCCGAACCTCCCCACAAGAATTTTTTTACCATCGACTCCAATGAGGCGATCACTTTCTTTGGCGCTTTGTAGAGCGAGAAGTAATAGCAAGGCAAACTCTCCATCACCGATTTAATTAGGACCACCCTTCCACCAATAGAAAGAAGATGGGCCTTCCATTTAGCTAGCCGAGCGCGGAAAATATCAATAACCGGTTGCCAATTACCAACACGGTTCATGTTGGCACCAACCATAAGACCGAGGTACTTGAAAGGAGGACAATCCGGCTTGCAACCAAATTCACTAGCAAACTCCCCAACTTCATCCAACCCTACTCCTAGCCCATATAAATAAGATTTATCTATGTTGATTTTCAAGCCCGAGCTTAAATAGAAACAACGAAGGATTCTTACTATATTCATAACCTCATTCCTTGACCATTCTCCTAACATGATTGCATCGTCCGCGTATAAAAGATGAGAGATTGACGGACCGTTATTAGCAAGCTTGATACCTCTAATGATTTCCGCCTCCTTCGCTTTGTCAATCATACATGATAAAGCCTCCATCACAACCAAGAAAAGAAAAGGAGAAAGGGGATCCCCTTGCCTCAAACCTTTTTCACATTTAAAAGTAAATGTCGGCGACCCGTTAACCAAAACCGAAGAGTTGGCCGACTTGAGAATCCCCATAATCCAAAAACACCATTTATCATGAAAGCCCATCTGACGAAGAATGTTCACCACGAAGTTCCAATTAACATTATCATATGCCTTATCAAAGTCAAGCTTGAGAATAAAAGCTTTTGATTTCCTCTTTTTGATCCATGATATAATTTCATTGACGATGAGCGGACCATCCAAAATATACCTTCCCCTAAGAAAGGCCGATTGAGGTTCAGAAATGACCCCAACCAACACCGTCCTCATTCAGTTAGCTAGGACTTTTGAAATCACCTTACTAATCACACCAACCAAATTTATGGGCCTATAGTTGATGAGAGCCACCGGGTCGGCCACCTTAGGAACGAGAGCAATAAAAGAAGCCCCACTTCCTAAAGTAATTTCTCCGGAGTTATGGAACCAGTCAAAAACTTTAGCAAAATCTTCTTTGAATAATTCCCAATAGTGCTTAATGAACTTGAAGTTCATCCCATCCGGGCCCGGGGCCCTTTCGTCCCCACATTCAAAAACTGCATTTTTAACTTCTAGTTCAGAAAAAGGCTCAATTAATGACAGACTTTCAGCTTCCGATATTTTCTTCACATTATGACACACCGAAACCGGACGCACGGGGCTACGGTCTTTAAATTTATCCCGAAAGAAAGAGAGGACCTGTTTCTTAATAGTAGTAGGTTTCGAGCACCAGACACCATTAATATTGAGACCGTGAATAGAATTAGCCGCTTTCCTACTATTGATCGAAGCATGGAAGAACTTCGAATTCTCGTCTCCCTCACAAGCCCACCTCAACCGGGCTCTTTGTTTAAGGTCCAAAGATTTTCTAAAGTCAACTTCTTTGACAGTTTTTCTATTTTCCGACAATATCCATTCTTCTTCTTCCGATAGATCTCTGTCTTCCATTTCCTTTTCTAGGACTTCCAATTCTTCGAGAGCCAAGATTTCAGTTTCTTTTTCTGTCGCCAAAAAATTATCCCTCCATATTTTTAACCGGGATCTAATATGAGCAAACTTTGAAGAAAGACTAACATCAGGAGGGCCACTAGGAATAAAACTGTCCGAGGCCTCCCTAACCGCTTCATCGAACCCAACCTGCCCAATCCATGAACTATACACCCGAAATGGCTTGGGGCCAAAACTGAGATTAGCCATTTCTAAAATAATAGGGCAATGGTCAGAGTGCCTGCCAGGGAGAGCTCTCACACAAGCACTACTAGAAAATTGCCAAGTTTGTGACAACCAAATTTGTAGCAAATTTGTAGCAAATTGGCCTTACCCACAAATTTCCTACAAAAAAATTCGTAGGATATAAACTTGTGGGTAACCGGATTAGCTACAAAAATACGACAAAATCTGCTACAAAATTCCTACAAAATCTCTGGTCGCAAAATTTGCTACAAAATACTGACAAAACTCTCTTCTTACAAAATTCCGACAATTCTTCCACGTTTTTGCCTTTTTTGTATATTATTTTATGATATTTTATTTTTAAAATTAATAACATTATTAAAAAAAATATTCATAATTTTTTATTTTCTCGACAAAATTCCTACAAATTATAAAACGTGCTTGCGACAAAATTCCTACAAATTATAAATAAGACAAGTGACAAAATACCTACAAATTATAAAACTTTTCTGCGACAAAATTCCTACAAATTATAAAACGTGCTTGCGACAAAATTCCTACAAATTATAAAACTTTTCTGCGACAAAATTCCTACAAATTATAAAACTTTTCTACGACAAGTTTCCTACAAATTGATAAATTTTCTCTAAACAATTTGCTACAAATTTCCTACAAAGTTTTCAAAACAGTTTGCGACAAATTTCCTACAACAAAAAAAAAATGTAGCTACAAATTTCCTACAAACAGTTAAAAACATTCTTGCGACAAAATTCCTACAAATTATAAAACTCTTCTGCGACAAAATTCCTACAAACTATAAAACTCTTATGCAACAAAATTCCTACAAACTATAAAACTCTTCTGCGGCAGATTTGCGACAAAATAACAAATCTGAATTTTAAAAAACCATTTTTTGTATAAAAATGCAGCAAAATATAAAATATTCCAAAAAATGCAGCAAGCAAAATTATAAACCATTCCAAAACATTCGCAACAAGCAAGATTCTAAAACATTCCAAAAGTTCCAAAACACACAAAAAAATCCTAATTAAGAGCAAGTTTTTTGATTCAAAACTAATCCAACATTCCAATACTTAACAAAACGAGAGCTTTGTTTACTTCTTTCCGATGTTTTTCACCATTTCTTCCATATTTTTTCGCCATGCGTCTTGGTCGGCCCGCTCTTTTTCACGCTCTTGTTGAAATAGTTCGAAACGGGCTTCTATGTTTTGTCGAGCCTCAAGCTCTCTTTCTAGTTCCGCCTGAATTTTTTGAAGCTGAAAATTATAAAACCGTAATCATCACATATAAACCCGAACAGGTCGATCAACACTACAAAAATCTAACAACGTAAAAATCCCGTATAACAAAATACAAACAAACATACATATTAAATTCATTTGATGGAACTTGAATACCAACTAAAACATTTGCCCCCATTCCTCCCTGAAAAATGACAGTAAGCAGGCATTAGAAATTTAAAATCACCAAAATCCAAAGGGTAAAATAGGAATTTTATGAAAATCGTATCATGCAACTCAAACCTGTGCACGGTAGTGAAACAAACTGATGTTCCAACGTGGACTAAGAGCGTGCAAGAACTTCATCAAAGCCCCTGGCCTCTCGGGGAATACAAACCGACAAAGAAGCTCGTTTTCTACATTAGTTCTGCCTCCCATCTGATTATTGACACCGGTTTTTGGTAAGTTCTTAACGCATGCAACATGCTAAATCGCTTTTATTCCAAGAACGCGATTATTAAATGTTTTACAGAATAATACAAAATAGAGAAGAATGTTACCAGATGGCGTAAATGATCTTTAACCATGTCATTGTTTGTAAATTCAATGGTTTTTAGTTTATGCGACTCCATTCTCTCCACCATTTCTTGGAGTTCAAACTTGGTATGAAGACCGACACTACAAAACAGAGAACAAACATCAGTTTTAAATAAAATATGTCAAAAAAATATATTTTAACTTTCTCAAAACAAATGTCCAGCGCAAGCTGCGTTTTACACGGTGCCCATCGGCTAGCAGGGTATTGGTAGGGCCCAATGAGTTTTGGGTAACAGTTTCTCAGGGTTATAAAAATAATAAGAGTAAAATGCCATTTTCATCCCTTTCTCAGGGTTAATAAGAGTAAAATGTCATTATCGTCCTTGAGGTTTAGCCAGTTTTACGACTTTTGTCTAAATGTTTGTTTTTCCGCATTTGGATCCAAAAGGTTTGAATTCTTGCCATTTTCATATGGCCCGTTAACTCCATCCATTTTTCTCTGTTAAGTCAAGTCGGGGGTATTTCCGTCTTTTTTGTTACTTAAAGGGCAATTCAGTTTTTTTCCGAGGTATTTGGTCTTTTTACATAAAATGAAAAAGACCAAAATGCCCTTTAAGTTAACAAAAAGGACAGAAATACCCCTGACTTAACGCGGAAAAATGGATGGAGTTGAAGAGCCGGATGAAAATGGCAAGATTTCAAACCATTTGGATCCAGATGCGAAAAACAAACCGTTGCACGAAAGTCGCTAAAGTAACCAAACGTCAGGATGAAAATGGCATTTTACTCATAATAATACTAAAAGGCTCTTACCTGTACAGAACAAGAGCTTGTTTCTTTTCATGTTCATATCTGTACTTAAACTTGGTAATATCCATCTTCCCAACCTGCCAACACATGTCAAAATTCATTTGGTATTTAGAAAGTTAACATTTGACGAGTTTGAACTTTTTTTATTAAAAGCTTTTAAGGAAAAAAACTTACCAGTTCAGCAAACTGTTTAAAACTTCCAGGTTCTTCAGGCAGGAAAGTTGCGAGTACAGCCTCCCGTTGTCTACCAACATTTGCAAGTTCGGTAACCAATCTTAATCTATCGAAATTCATGTTGGCCCCACTAGTTATAGCTACAATAATTTGCATCAAATCGAACACCATATCACTCATTTTGACTCGCTACCCAACCCGCTAATGTTTACATCCATAAATAAGGGTTATGTGTTATACCTTCGGATCCCCGACCTGAACCTCGTCACATTTCTTTAACCTCAAACAGAACATGTAGGTAAAGACGGCTGACCAGAACTTCGCATGTGCTTCGTCCGTCGCCTGAACTCGCAACCCAGGCTCACTGGAGGTGTGTATCTAACCATGGTTGTCTTTATTTTAACTGAAAAACTGGCATTCAAGCATGGGGGTGCTCATCGGAACGCTAATCCCCACTGTCCTCGCCGCCGCATTGAACCAAATCCCCTTCGCCACTGTCGTCAGGTCTCACACTCATATACCATCGTGACACCTCCGCATCTTGTATACATTCCGGTAACCCTAATCGTCGTACCATACTTCTCAAACCGCCCGTTGTTTTTTTATTTGCCATTCAGGTCTGCGACTCCCTCTCTATCGTCACTGCAGTACTGCAAAAAACAAAAACATGGCAAGTGTTTTAGGGATCTATGAAATGCCAATATCATCCTTTGGTTTGAGATACATACGGTTTCGTTTTGGCAGTTTAATGGTTCATGAAACAGGTTGTGAAAACCAAACCAACCATTTAACTTTTATTATTTATATAGTTCATGGAACAGGTTTCGTTTTGGCAGTTTAAATGGCTAGTTTAAAAACTAACAGGTTTGAAAACAAAGGTTGGTAAAAACTGCCAAATGCGTTAAACTGACCGTTGCATCCGACCCACCAAAACCCAGCCAGTTTGGTTTATTGTTTCTAAATACTATAGACAGCAGTTCGGCCAAAAATTTTAACCAAAACTGGCCAAGCCTTAATCAAATTCTAATGGCCAAATTTCTCAACACTAGACTCACTAAAGAGTTCTTGATTGAAGAACTTGACCAAACTGTCAAACATATGCTAAAACTGAAATGTATCAATCGTTAGCCAAACGATATCACACGTTGAAGAGTTCTACAAAATGTATCGATCTTTTATATATTTTGTGAAATAAAATAACAAACACATCCAAATAATCAAAACTTAAACAAATAATAATCAAAATTAAACAAAAAACTACTAGTGCCCATGGCCTGAACTGTTACATCTGAGAAATATAGTCAGAAATATTATAAAATAAACCAAACTTCACAGAATTGCTATACCAATCAATAACATCCAGCTTCTAAAAATTGCTTTAACAAGTAATAACTGGAGGTTTGAATACATGAAAAGTAGTCAGTCATTTACTATTGCCAGCCACAGGGAACTTACCACAAAAAAGACCACTTCTTTGTTAGCAAAAGCAGCAATGTACTTCCGTTTTTTGCATTTGGATCATCACAAAGCGTTGCAACTGAATAGGGAAGAAAATTGTCATTGTTGCCATTTCAAAAAGTGACAGTATCAATCTTATCAAGTGTACTTGGTGATGCTTTTGTTTAATCGTTGACCAAGCTGTTTCTAGCACCTCTGGACAGTCATCAATGAAGTGTCCAAATTGTCTTTTGACAAACTGAGAACCAAAAGTGCATTATGTGTTTGAGATTCAGTATTATGATAAAAGAATGTGAGTGAGTACCTTTAGAAAGGAGCACCTGCTAAGTTGCCTTTTGACCTCGTGACTTTCCTTCTGTAATAATAATAATAATAATAATAATAATAATAATAATAATAATAATAATAATAATAATAATAATAATAATAATAATAATAATAATAATAATCAGATTTAAAGGTCCATCATTCACAAGACAAGTGAAAGCATAAAAAAGAAAACATACTTGTGCAATGACAAGTGCCTGTTCAAGATGTTGGATCTGAATCCACTGTTGATTCACAATTGCAGTCACCATTTTCTATTCACCTTCGTAAAATCCCAAACTCCCAATCTACAATATTAGAAATTGCAATTAAGCCAGTTGATTCAAAATGAACGATAATTAACACATTAGGGTTCTGGTGCTTGCTGTGAGCATAACCGGCGGCGTAGGTGGTGGTTACAGAACACAGCAAGAACGGTTTTGGTAATTGCGGTGGGCTAAACCGGTAGATCGTAGGTGGGACGGAGGGACTCACCGCTGGTATGATGGTGGGAACAATTGGGGGGAAATGAGGAAAATGAGGATGCGGCTAAACCGGTAGATCGTAGGTGGGACGGAGGGACTCACCGTGGCGGCAGCGGAGGTGGTTGTGGTGGTGACAGCGGCAAGAGGTGGGGATTGGTCGGAGGGGTTGCAAGACCTTGGAAGCAAGAGTTGGGGAAATGGGGTGAAGATGAGGAGGGAAATGAAAATAAGGGTAGATGTTTGGCGCTGGTTGATGAGATATGAAATTTTTTGACCGGTCAACTCTACATAGGTTAATTAATTTAATTTCTTAAAACAATCCTAACAAAATGAAAATTGTATTTATAAAATTGGGTAAATTACTTTTTGAGTCCCTATTTTTTATGGTTTTAACTAGTTGGGTCCAAAAGCAAAAAGTTTAACGACCTGAGTTCCCATAAGTATTTTCTTTAACCATTTGAGTCTAAATTTCTAACACTGTAAGAATTATTCTGTTAATTTTTGTTAAATGACCAAATTACCCTTATCCCCTCCAAAACCCTAACAAAACACCCAACTGGCTCCCATCCCCTTCACAATACATATCCTTCGTATCCCAAACCCTAACCCCACTCTCACATCCCCCCACAACTGCCTCCCATCCCCTGTCCCCTCCAAATCTGTAACAGAACACCCAATTTGCGTCTCCCTTCAATTTGAATAAAACACACACTCCTTTTTTCTCTGTCAATTCGAATACCATTTCATCCAAACCCTAATTTCAATCAATCGCACATTTGTGTCCGTGAGATCTACACCATTCATATTCACTATCTGTTATAAACTAATTGGAGCAGAAAAGAAACAATGTCTGCTAATCGAACAACCGGTAACAGTTACAGTGGTAGCCTAGTTGATCCGAGCAATCTGCATCTAAAAAGGAGTTAACTCAATCGTCATCCAGATCCACCACCGCCGCTGCCGGTGATGGTTCGTCTTCAGTTACTACTGTTCACGGGCCTAAACAAATCCCTTTTTGTTGTTTGATCCATAATAATGCGTTGACTACAAGATGTCAGATTCAGTTGGAGAGATTTTGAAGGGATTAAGGTGTTACTTTGACAGGGCCTTGCCTGTTATACTTTTATACGATAAAGAGCGTGTACAATATCGCGAATAAGTTAAAAATGATGTTTCTCCGTCAAGCGTATACGGTGCTGAACATCTGCTACACTTATTTGGTAATATTCTTTTTTAACCGGTCCTCATTATGGTAAGAGTTAACTGTCATTCCTCTGCTTATAAAATGTGGGTCCCAATGCTTCATACAACTCACATCCAGCAGGAAACTTGAAAGAAAATTTGATTCAATCCGACAACAACCGACGGTGACTGGTGGTGTTGATCGATCTTTCGTTACTCGGATTAAGGTTCCCTAACCCACAACCGACGGTTGACGGTGGGGAAGGCAGTGATAATAGTGGAGGTACGGTTTGCAGGTTGTGACTGGTGGTTGACGGTCAACGGAAGGTGGTGATAGTGGTGGAGGTGCGGTGGGGATGGTGGTGGTGCAATGGTGGTGCGGTGGTGTTAATGGTGGTGGTAGGGGTAGAGAGAAAGAGAGGAGGTATGGGCAGGTGTGTGAAATGTTTGTGTGCAGATGTGTATAACAATATATATAATTTATTTTATATATAATATTAAAATATTTATTTTATATGATATTTAATGGAACTTTTTAGGTAACGTGTGAAAAATAAAGTGTCAATATCGTCTAGAATCGTCTAATATAACTAGCGGGATTTGCCCGTGCTATGCGGCGAGAAATCGTTCGTATCGGTTCGATTCGTTACGCAAGGGATTCGGGGTGGTTACGTTCGGAATCGTTATAGGACCTGCATTTGTTTTAAATTTCTGACAAATTTAACATTTTATTTTTTAAAATTATGTTTTCTTCTTATTATGAGTAAACTTTCGTTTTACTCCATGTGTTTTGGTCGTTTTAATGATTTTTGCCCCAATTCATTAAAAATAGTCATTTTACTCCCTGGTCTATGAAGATTATCTCTATTTCACTCCCCGCCCTTAACGACATCCAAAATGTTTGTTAAAAATAAGGGCAATTTGGTAATTTTACATGTAATTAGAAGGGTGTTTTAGTAAATAGTAACTTTAAAAATAATTTAATTGTTTATCATTATAATCATTAAAAAAAACATTCCTCACTTCATCATCCTCCTCTCACTCAGTATATCTCTCTTTCTCCCTTTTGTAACAACCACCAGTCGTCACTAGCACCATCAGACACCACTACCACCACCTCACCACCACTATCAAACACCATCACCTCACTTGAAAAACGCACCCCTTCGCAACCCCAAATCCCAAAACCCCAAGTTCGACTGCAACCATAACCCCAAATCCAACCGTCACCACCGCAACTCCAAATCCAGCAATCATCACCTACCTCCTTCGCCGCCCCAAATCCGTCTGCTCCCATCATCATTACCTACCTCCTTACATCCAACACCCTTCCCTATCGCCTGCTGTGTATCCTAAACCACTAATTTCATATTTAATTGCTACTAAACCCTAATAAATCAAAGAATTTCCTTTTTCAAGTATAACTGCAAAGGGAACCCTTCTAAAACCCACCACCGCCGAAATCCACAACTTCACAAAACTAGATCGGAACTCAGAGATATTGTCGGAGATGATGAGACACATGGATAGTGGTGGTTGTCGAAGACAAAGAAATATAGATATGGTGGTGGTATCGTATCGTATCGCATCGTATCATATCGTATATTATCGTATCGTATAGTATAGTGTAGTATGGTATCGTATCGTGTAATATGGTATCGTATCGTGTCGTCTCATATGGTATGGTATGGTATGGTATGGATGGTGTTGTATGGTATGGTATGGTATCGTATCGTATTTTTCGTATGGTATGGTGTCGTATCTTATCATATGGAATGGTATGGTATGGTATGGTATCGTATCTTATGGTATGGTATGGTATGGTATGGTATCGTAAGTGAGTAAATGACCTTTTTATTTATTATTTGTCGTAAATGAGTAAAGCACTGCACATAGTTTGTCGGTCCCCATCAGCGTATTTTTTTGTTTTACGCCCCCGTAACTATTCCTCAACCAGGGTCATTTGCTACAAATTATTGACAAATAAAATTAAATGATTTTTATAATTAATAATTAACAAATAAAATATTGTTTTTGTTGGAAATCTGTAGAAACTGGTGACAATTTGCTAAAATTTCCGACAAATTTAAAATTATATTTTTTAAAAATATACGTTTTCTAAATTTGATAAATAGCAAATAAAATAACTTTCAGTTTGTAGGAAATCTGTAAGAACCGTTGTCAATTTCCTACAAATTATCGACAAATGTAAAATTTTATTTTCAAAACTATATGTTTTTTATAATCAATATGTTTTTGTAGGAAATCTGTAGCTACTGGTGTGTTAGTTTGCTACAAATTGCCGACAAATTTAACATTTTATTTCTAAAATTGATAAATTAACAAATAAAATAACATTTTTGTAGGAAATCCGTAGCAACTTGCTACAACTTAAGTTTTAATTTGGTTTTGTAGGAAATCTGTAGCTACTGGTGTGTTAGTTTGCTACAAATTGCCGACAAAATTAACATTTTATTTCTAAAATTGATAAATTAACAAATAAAATAACATTTTTGTAGGAAATCCGTAGCAACTTGCTACAAATTTGCTACAACTTAAGTTTTAATTTGGTTTTGTAGGAAATCTGTAGCTACTGGTGTGTTAGTTTGCTACAAATTGCCGACAAATTTAACATTTTATTTCTAAAATTGATAAATTAACAAATAAAATAACATTTTTGTAGGAAATCCGTAGCAACTTGCTACAAATTTGCTACAACTTAAATTTTAATTTGCTTTTGTAGGAAATCTGTAGCTACTGATGTGTTAGTTTGCTACAAATTGCCGACAAAATATGGTTTTGTAGGAAATCTGTAGCTACTGGTGTGTTAGTTTGCTACAAATTGCCGACAAATTTAACATTTTATTTCTAAAATTGATAAATTAACAAATAAAATAACATTTTTGTAGGAAATCCGTAGCAACTTGCTACAAATTTGCTACAACTTAAGTTTTAATTTGGTTTTGTAGGAAATCTGTAGCTACTGGTGTGTTAGTTTGCTACAAATTGCCGACAAAATATGGTTTTGTAGGAAATCTGTAGCTACTGGTGTGTTAGTTTGCTACAAATTGCCGACAAATTTAACATTTTATTTCTAAAATTGATAAATTAACAAATAAAATAACATTTTTGTAGGAAATCCATAGCAACTTGCTACAAATTTGCTACAACTTAAGTTTTAATTTTTTAATTTTGGAAAAATTTAGACATTACAAATATAATAACTTTTTTTTGTAAGAAAATTGTAGAAAACGAGGTCAATTTGCTACAAATTTTCGACAAATTTAGCATTTTATTTTTAAATTTTTTTTATTTAACTAACTTAAGAAATAACAAATAATTTGACCCTTTTTTGTCGAAAAACTGTAGCAAATAAGATCAATTTGCTACAAATTTTCGACAGATTTAACACTTTATGTTATTTAATTATTTATTTTACTGAAATTCAGACTCGAAAAATAAAATAAATTACACTTGTCGCAAATTTGTAGCTAGTTGCTACAAATTTCCGACAAATTATGAAAATTTATTTTTTAAATTATTTATTTTGCTATAGTAACAAATAATTTAAATTTCTTATTTATTTTGTAGGAAGTTTGTCACAAAGATAATATATTTTGCTACAAAATTGCTACAAATTCTTGTTGTGTGGCAATTTTGTAGGAAAATTGTGGATAAGTTTTGGGTTTTTTTTTGTTTTTCTTTTTTGTCAAAAAATTGTAGGAAAATTGTAAAAAAAATTGAGTTGTGGGAAATTTGTAGGAAACTTTTGTAGGAAAAAATGTAGTTTTCTAGTAGTGAAGCAGAAGGCCACATATTAAAAAAATCCGAGCAGACTAGAAAACGGTCCAACTTACTAAGTTTCCTACCGTTATCCCTTGAACATGTGAAGAGTTACCATCCTACAATCTTCTTAGTCGATAGTAGTTAACACTTTCAGCTAAAAAAAGATTCACTAATTACTATGGAATAAATGTTTTCCATACCACCAACCGCTTGATTTGATTTTCTGTAACAGAAAGCAAAAACAAAAAGTAAATTCTTCATTTTCTGTAACAAAGGTGTGGCCCTGTGGGTTGATTGTCTAATGAAGCATGAATGTGCCACAATTCTTCTTTCTTTGACTTCTTTGTTTAAATTGTACACGATAATTACGATCTAGACCAAGTCCTCCATTAGGCTTAGGCCCATTAATGATTGGCCAATTAGGGTTCAACCCACTTACACTCATTATCTACTTTATGAATCTCTCTCTAATGGGCCTCATCTCCTCTCCACTTCGAAGCAACCTCATACAGTAGTCATATCTGGATGATTCCAACTGGCTTGATTATCGGAAGATCAAATCCGGGAAGACCAAAAACAACTCCACAGAGTCACCAAAATCAATGCTTACCCGAAGAAGTTGCTTAATCCAAGTCACTCAATGCCATGATTATTTTATTCATATAAAAACATTTACACAACCACCTTTTAAAAGAACTCAAGAACTCACTAGACCTTGAACATAAAGTGTCAAAACCCTTTTAGAAGGTTCAGATTACAAAGGTAAGGACAAAGTTTGCTTAGAGAAGATTCCAAGTAAGAACTTAGTTATCTTGATGTATCCATGAACTAGTGCCAAAATGGGCAAGTTGAGTAACATGCAACATTATATATCACTTACAATTTATATAAAACCTAGTCTTTTAGAAGAGTAATCAGTTTGACAGTTGAAGAAGCCATGTCAAACTTCAATAATTCCTTCATAATCTCCATTGACTTTTCATGGTAGTTGACTTTGCCACGCCAACTGAAAACCATTTCCTCCAACTCATTTCCATTTTCCAGTAAGAAACGAGCCATGTCTAGTTTCTGTTGTTCTCCATTGAACTCAAGAAACTCGACCCTTTTCAAATGACGAGTCAATACCTCATCTAACTTCCATACTTCCGGCCAAAAAATCTCCTAGATCATCAAACGAGAGCATAAGTTGAGGGGCCAAAACCCACAATAAAATTAGAATTTTAAAAAATGAATTCATCTACTATGCTAACTCCTGTTGTCAAGTTTTTTTTTTTTTCACCAAAAAGATAGTTTGTTTCAAGGGCAGTAGGGCACTTTCAATCCAATTATGTGAAAGCAGGTCAATGTAGCTAAGGCTGGAGGGTGTGGTTGGAGCCCCCTAGGGGCTTTATCAGGCCACGTAAGCGACACGTAGGAGCCACGTCAGCCAGAGGGCTTTATCACGCCCCCCTTTAACTTGCACGGTGTGGGATGGAGTCCCCTATTAAACAAAATTAAAAAAAATTGATTGGATGACATGTTGTGGGCCCCACCTGAACACATTCATCTGCCTCGTTACCATGGTAGCGCTTCAACCATGGCGCCCCCCTTTGAATTTGATGGTATGGATGATGGCGGAGGGGTGGCGCTATAGATGGCTGAGGTGGAGGGATGGCGCCTCCCACACCCTCCAGCCTAATTATTTGATGATAACGGGTTAAATGAAAATATAAGCTAATAGAATGGGCCACATGATTTCAAATGGTAGCCCATAGCATACTCAAAAGGAACATCCTACATGATTTATTTAGAGAATTAGATCACTATCTCATGATAACTTTTGTTATCCTGTTTAACCTATTAACTATTTACGAAATCTAAAAAAATGGCCAAAAAAGTTAACATATGTATGCCAAAAATCAGAAATACATAGTACCCCTGGCAATGTGTGATTGTATGCATCACCGTAATGATACACAAATAGTATCATCATATGGGAATGGGATGAGAAAAAAATTGTACCTCTTCAATAATCAAATGGAAAGACTCCAGAATGGGAGAACATCTCAGGATCCGGATGACTACATTCATGGTGTAGTCATCAATTGTTGTGGATATCTCTAACGTCTTCAGATTGGGAAGAGACTTCGCGAAAACTCCATTAGGATCACGTGCAGTACTAATGGCCTATGATAATGACAGTAGAAATAACGTTCAGAAATAATTATTGTTGGTGTGTAACTGTAGGTTGGAAATACAATAAATAGGCATGTAGGCAAGCTGATATAGATTTGATGAAAACCAATGATCTACAGGCTGAAGAATAACATCGACCTGATTATACATCACAACATTAAATTCAACTACTCAGCAGTTTGTAACTTGTACATTTTACTGATTAAATATCACACATTAAGGATTGTGCACATAGCACTTTCAGATATCTCCATCAAGTATATCTCTTGATACTAAATAAGTAATTGCATTATTTAAAGTACCATGTTTAGAAAGGCAACCTACATGGAATACACATATAACATGTTTACTCCATGGCATCCAACTAATGTTAACTTAACAACTGATGTTATAAATTTAGTCCACAAGATGCCAGTGTTTCATTGGTAATGTAGAGTACTTTAATCATTAATTGTCAAAGACAAGTATCAAAACTGTATATAAGGCAATTACCAAACATGAGAAAACAAGTATAAGCATCTCGAAGTTTGGTAATAAAATTAGAATTCAAAATCTGGTGGCAAGTTATAGTCTTGTAGATATTACTAAAATACGAATTTTATATCTTACAGCTAATGTTCTAATCTTAAGTTGCATAGAGTCTTCTATTCTATTCGTTGGTTCAGACCCCACTCAAGTCACACTCAATACACTCACAAAATATGAAATATGTATACGTGAATATGCAAACGGAGAAAGCTTCTATATTCGAATTGAAAGATGGGTACGTAATAAATGCTAATACTACTCCTGTTTATATTAAATACAAAAAAACATGCTAAATAAACCGACTAGTTGCTGAATTTTAGAGCTACTCCAACGATGCCCAACTCACACGATCAGGTGCAACATGATATTCTGAATTTTTTGCATAACTAGGTGACCTGAAGAAACAAAGAGTGCTTCTAGGTGGCTTTTGAATATGAGAGTACTTATAGGTAAGTCGCTGTTTGAAAGAATGATGTTTAGCACAACCACCTGCAAAAAGTGCAAGAACCTGCCAATATTCTGCAACATTCCCTTTGTCCCTGAACATCGCTGTTTCATATCCATACTTTCAGAATGTCGCTGATGCATTTTAATACATTAATCAATGCCGCTGATTGAAAGAGATGCATTAGAGAATGTTGCTGATTCATGTAAATACATTGCAGAATATGGCTGTTTCGAATTGATACTTTGCCGAATGTCAACTTAAAACGGCATTTTATTATCAAAAAGCGAAGTTGTTGTAATGTGTATATATCAACAAGCGACATTTTGGAACATATGGAAACACATCAACGAACTTTAATATGTAATATAACAAAACAGCGATATTTATTAAGATATTTTATTTACATAAAACAGCGATATTTATTAACATATTTTAATTACATAAATCAGCGACATTTATGAACATGTTGTAAGGAAACAGCGACTTTTATTTACGTATGGGACCTAATCAGCGACTTTAAATAACTTATAGATATGAATCAGCGACATTCGGCAAAGTATTAATTCGAAACAGAGACATTCTGCAATGTAGTTACATGAATCAATGACATTCTCTAATGTATCTCTTTCAATAAGGACATTGATTAATGTATTAAAATGCATCAGTGACATTCTGGAAGTACGGATATGAAACAGCGATGTTCAGGGACAAAGGGAATGTTGCAGAATATTGACAGGTTCTTGCACTTTTTGTAGGTGGTTGTGCTAAACATCATTCTTTCAAACAGTGACTTACCTATAAGTACTCTCATATCCAAAAGCCACCTAGAAGCACTTTTTGTTTCTTAAGGTCACCTAGTTATGCAAAAAATTCAAATATTCTCCTCCATGCAACTTTCAGTTCCCACGTACTACTAAGTACCCGTCAAAACAAACATCATATTGATAACTTATCCAAAGGATCCGTAAACGAACCCGATTAATGCAACACTATTCACTGGTCCTTTGTGGTGTTTTGTTTAATTTGCAGGGCCGGTCATGGTTTATGTAAGTTTTTAATCTATTGTGGCCGTTCAAAAAAAGTAATTTAAGATCCTGAAGCTGACATGTTCTTAAGCAACCTTGCTAATTGCATATAGATAACGAAAACAACTCACATAAAAAGAATATATATCTATCTACCTGAATGAAAAAAAGGTTGAGAGACAAAGATTCCACATGAGAAACTCCTGCAAACAGCTGACATATGTTGGCACCATATGATTCAAATGTTATCTCTTTATGTGCCCTACCATCAGGGTAAATCACAGCTTTTTTCAAGGAGTCTAGGTTTTCAATTAAAAGTTCATCCGCCGAGTGACCTGCATACTCCAAAAACACCAGTTTTGGGCAAAAAACATGAAGGTAGACACACAAGACATAGTTTTCATACGAACCACCATAACCAAACCTTTCGGTATAAGTACCAATATTCCGATTATGAACTCTCAGAGTCTTGAGATTTAGGCACGAAATACAAACATCTTCATCTTCTTCTTCATCTGAGTATGAGACAAGATCTTCATACCAGTATGAGAAGCAGTCAATCATGTTGATCAGTTCTGTTTAAACGTAATGGAAAACATGAAACACATACCTGTTATAGTATTCAAAGCAGTAGAGAATCCAGTCAGAGATCCAGCCATAGTGTTCGACATCTTTGTCAAGGTGATCCGGTTCCTCCTTAGGGTGTAAAGTTATGATGGTGATGAGAACTGAAATTAGGGTTAGTTTCGGTTGAGGGAGAGAGGACGAAAATTGATGTTAGTGAGGGTTTGTAATTGTGTAGAGTGTCTAACCCTTTAACTCTCTAATAAGCCCCTTATTTATACACCCAAGAGGAAACCCAATTAGTTAATAAGGGTAATATGGTCCATCAACAATTACCAACTAATTATAATAGGTTATTAATATATTTTGATCTAATATAATATAAATGATTATATAGGCTACAAGATTAAATATTATAACATTAATATATTTAATCTCACATTCTTCCACTTAGCCAAGTAATCATTTATCATGAGTATTAGGTAAGCCTGACCAGGAGTTAACACTCATTTTAGCCTTAAACTAAGAACTATAGCAGAGAAATACAGCCGTTGAATCATCATTCGACTCAGGACCCCCATTAATCATACTATAGCCTCAATTTAAAACCTAACAGTTACGATCAAAATATGTATAAGCCCTTTAGCGTCTGATTTGTATTTATATTTGTCTATATGTCATTACACCGGCAGAACATATGTTAGAGACATACAAAATCAAACTGAGGAAATTTTATTAATTAAAAACATAAGCTAGTACAATATGCCATTAAACAAGGTCTTTAATAAGTCCCATATTCGATACATGTTCTTCGAAAACTTTAGGTGGGAGACCTTTAGTCATCGGATCCGCAAGCATATCTTTAGTACTAATATACTCAATACAAAGATTATTTTCCTCAACTCGTTCACGTACGAACAAGTACTTCGTATCAAGATATAAACCAGCTCCAGTCGAACTGTTACTGTTCGAGAAACTAACGGCAGCTGAATTATCACAGTAAAGCTTCAATGGTCTAGAAATGGAATTAACGATTTTGAGTCCAGTGATCAGATTTCTAAGCAACATTCCATGACAGGTTGCATTGTAAACAGCAATGTACTCTGCCATCATTGTGGAAGTTGTAGTTAACTGTTGTTTATGACTCTTCCATGAGATAGGTCCGCCTGCTAACATAAAGATGTAGCCCGAAGTGGATTTCTTGTCATCTTTGCATTTGGCAAAGTCAGAATCAGAATAACCTACCACTTCTAAATGATCACTTCTTCTATAAGTCAGTTTGTAGTCTTTCGTCCCTTGCAGATATCTGAGGACCTTCTTAGCTGCTTTCCAGTGATCTAGGCCAGGATTAGTCTGATAACGACCTAGCATTCCAGCAATGTAAGCGATATATGGGCGAGTACAGACTTGAGCATACATCAGGCTCCCGACTACTGACGCGTAAGGTATCTGGCTCATTTGCTCCTTTTCAACCTCTGTTGTCGGACACTGGAATGAACCGAAAACATCTCCCTTAACTACTGGAGCGACGGAGGGTTTGCACTGTTGCATGTTGTAACGTGTAAGGACACGATCTATGTAAGTCTTTTGAGACAATCCTAAGATCCCTTTGTGTCTATCTCGGTGAATTTCGATGCCAATGACATAAGAAGCATCTCCGAGATCCTTCATGTCGAAGTTATGCGAGAGTAAACGCTTCGACTCATGCAACATGTCTAAACTATTACTTGCCAATAGAATATCGTCTACGTAAAGGACAAGTATAGTAAAGTTACTCCCACTCATCTTGAGGTAGGTGCATTGGTCCACTTGATTCTTCATAAAACCTTGCCTCTTCATGACTTCATCAAACTTGAGGTACCATTGACGTGATGCTTGTTTTAACCCATAAATGGATTTCTTCAACTTACAGACTAGATGCTCCTGACCTTTAGGTTTAAAGCCTTCAGGTTGTTTCATGTAAACATCTTCGTCTAAGTCTCCGTTAAGGAAAGCAGTTTTGACGTCCATCTGATGCAGCTCTAAATCAAAATGAGCTACTAGGGCCATGACGATCCTTAATGAATCTTTACGAGAGACAGGTGAAAACGTCTCTTGATAATCAATTCCCTCTTTCTGAGTGTAGCCCTTTGCAACCAATCTCGCTTTGTAGCGTTCAACGTTCCCATTCGGATCCAGTTTTGTTTTGAACACCCATTTACAACCTACAGGTTTGGCACAATTGGGTAATTCGACTAAATCCCAAACGTCATTTTTCTTCATGGATTCAAGCTCATCAATCATTGCTTTGTTCCATTCAGAAGACTGATCACTGCTAATGGCTTCGTTATAAGAGATAGGATCATTGAGCTTTCCAGCATCCATTTCAGTCAGGTAGGTAACATAATAATCCCAATTAGTAGGCCTTCTTTGCCTAGATGACCTCCTGAGTTGATTATCGGGTTCAGCGTTGTCTTGGTTTGAGCGTTTGATGTGCCTTCGTTATGAGGTATAATGGGTTCTGATTGTGGAGATGGAATTTGTGCAGTGGCTTCAGGTGCAGTTGCATGGGGTACAAGAGGAGTAAACGGAGTAATGATAAGCGACGAGTCTCTCCCCCCCGCATCTTGTACTTCTTGCAATTCTTCGTAAGGGTTTGTACTGCTCCCACTGACCTTGAAATCCTCCAGGAACGCAGCACGCTTGGTTTCAACAATACGGGTGACATGGGAAGGACAAAAGAAACGATAACCCTTCGAATGATCAGGATCCCCGATAAAGAAGCAGGTAACTGTTTTAGGGTCAAGGTTCCTTAGGAAAGGATTGTAAAGTTTTGCTTCAGCAATGCAGCCCCATACTTTCATATATTTAAGACTCGGTTTCCTTCCTATCCAAAGTTCATAAGGAGTTTTAGGGACAGACTTAGAAGGAACTCTATTGAGTATATGAACAGCTGCTTTTAACGCTTCAGTCCAGAGGAATAATGGTAAATTAGTGTTGGCTAACATACTACGCACCATGTTCATAAGGGTACGATTTCTTCGTTTAGCGACACCATTCTGCTGAGGAGTACTAGGCATGGTGTATTGGTTCACAATCCCCTGGCCCTTACAAAACTCATAAAATGGACCAGGAGCTTGACCCACATCAGTATGTCTTCCATAATATTCACCGCCTCTATCTGATCTCACAACTTTAATCTGACGAACTAATTTCTTTTCAACTTCAGCTTTATAATCTTTAAAAGTTGTAAGAGATTCAGATTTTTCCTTTATAAGATACAAGTACATGTAACGAGAATAATCATCAATGAATGTGATAAATGAAGTATGTCCTGTTATACCAGCAATTTGATAAGGACCACTAATGTCAGTGTGAATGAGTTCTAATAAATTAGAGCTCCTAGTGGCACCTTTCTTATTTGCTAATGTCATTTTGCCTTTGAGACATTTGACACATGTTCCAAAATCGGTGAAATCGAGAGGAGGTAAGACTTCATCCTTTACGAGACGATTTAATCGTTCTCTTGAGATGTGGCCTAAACGTTGATGCCACAACATAGATGAAGTCTCTAAGTCTCGAATTTGTTTCTTTTCCATCTTTGTGAGTGATTCATTAATATTATATGACAACAAAGATTTGGAAAAATTATCATCTAGTTCTAATCTATAGAGACCACCATCCAGAATGCCAGTACCATAAACAACGGAATCATAGAGAATAGAGAGTTTGCGATAACCATGAGAAACGACAAAACCGTCCATGTCTAACTTTGGTCCTGATACAAGGTTCCGAGTTACCTCAGGAACATATAAGGCATCATAAAGTTTAATACATAAACCAGTTTTCAAAAATAATTGTAATGTTCCTATGGCCTTCACTTCTAATTCTCGATCATCTCCAACTTTAAGTGTTCTTTGGTTTCTTCCCAGCTTCCGGATTGTAAGGAGTCCCTGAAGTGAATTGGTAACATGTACCATAGAACCAGAATCAAACCACCAAGAATTAGCAGGAACATTTAAATTAAAGGACTCAAGTATCATGAAAAAATCGTTACCTTTCTTAGCCAGCCACTCCTTGAAGTCAGGGCATTCCTTTTGCTTATGTCCTGTTTTCTTACAGAACTTGCAGTAGGGTTTGCCTAAGGAGTTCTTAGAGCTGGAAGGTGCACTTGTATTAGGAATTGGATTTGGCTTTTGAACCTTAGAAGCATCCTTTCTTTGATAATTGTTCTTCCTCTTCTTTGAGCTGGAAGTGGTGAAGTTAGCAACATCAGTAGTGCGATCCATCTTCATACGCTCTTCCTCCTGCACGCACATAGCGATCAGCTCACTCATCGTCCATTTGTCCTTCTGAGTGTTGTAATTGATCTCTTGGTTTAAAAAAGCGCGAAGCGCTCCGAAGCGTTTTGGTTCCAAAAGCTTTAAGCGAAGCTTCAAGCGCGAAGCGAGAGCTTCACGTATACGAAGCGCTCCATATTATATATAATTATATATAATGTTAATTTTATATATATGTATAAAAAATAGCTATCCATAGTATATATATGTATTTTATAATGTTAATTTTGTACTTTTATGCATAAATTAAAAAGTTTAAGGACCAAATGTAAACTACTGAAGATAGAGGGGGTTAAATGTTTAAATAGACAAACTATCTTTACACTTTTTAAGTAAAAAGTTAGAAGTTTCAGGGACTGAATGTAAACTAATGAAAGATAGAGGGGTTAAATGTTTAAAAACCTTAACTTATAAAAACCCTAAAAGCCTAATTTCACATACGCAGCCGCTACAGCATCTCTCTTCTTCTTCCCCCTTCTTCCTGGTTTCCGGCTGAAAGCAACTCCGTCGCCGGAATTTGTCGCCGGATTTCACATAGGAAGTTGCTATATCGTCGATATAAGGTCGATATGTACCTTGTAAAGACTGTTGGGCTTAAAAAATGGCCCAAATGGTGATCTGATTGGCTGGAGCGTCGCTTCACAGCTTCATCGCTTCGCCGCTTAAAGCTCGCTTCACTTCGCTTCACGTAATGTAACGCTTCAGAGCCAAAAAAGCGTTTTTCCCATCGCTTCATCGCTTCAAGCTCGCTTCAAGCGCGCTTTTTTAAACACAGATTGATCTTGAACGCTTCATAGGACGAAGGAAGCGAAGTGATGATGAAGTGAACTAGAAAACCATCACTGGTTTCCATCTCTAGGCCCTTCAACTTATTGGCCATGTCATGCATCATCATGATGTGTTCGCGAATGCCGCTCCTCCCATCATACTTAGTCGTCACCAGCTTGAGGATAAGAGTGCTAGTGTGTGCTTTTGATGTTCCCTTGAATTGATCCTCCACAGAAGCCAAATAGGTTTTAGCATCTTCAGAATCAGGAATAGCTCCTCTAATTGAGTGATGAATGGACTGCTTCATGAACATGAGAGACATGCGGTTACTTCTAGTCCACTTATCATGAAGTAACTGCTGAGGAGCAGTACTCTGTGGAGTAAGGTCCGCTGGCTTATCCTCTCTTAGAGCATAATCAAAGTCCAGCACTCCGAGTGTAAGCATGAGGGCATCCTTCCATGCAGCAAAGTTGTCACCAGTCAAAGGTGGAATCCCTTGATTGGGTGCTGATAGTGGAAATAAGATGAGCAAGTTATGATACTAAGAAAGAAGTCTTAATGTGATCTAAGGGCATGTTATACTAAGGCAGGCATAAGTAATGACCATTTTAATTATGAAGCTGTGATAATGTCTATTACTAACATCAAAATAATAGACTTAGCAAAATTCTATTTAAATGAAGACAAATCAGCTTTGGCCAGAAGTGTAATCATTTAAATATGTGTGCAAAGTAATTGTGACAAATCAGCTTTGGCCAGAAATGAGACAATCAGTTTAGTGATGCACTTGTCAAGTCATGCTAAACATAAATGAATTAAATCAGCTTTGGCCAGAATTAAGACATTTCACGTTTGTAATGCATACTTAACATAGCTTTTATAATACTTGAACAATAAATAGATGTATTAAATCAGCTTTGGCCAGAATTAATACATCAGAAGCTCATTCAAGTTAAGCTATTTTGGTGTTGTAAAAATTATCTGATTCTGATTAGTTAAGTAAGTATAAACAAAACCAAGTATTTAATAGCAAAACTTGTGCGATCAGTAATGCTTTGTGCGATCGTTAAGGCCCAAAACTTGTGCGATGTACATAAAGCCCAAGTCTTGTGCGATCATAAAGGACTTGTGTGATCAGTGAGGACTTGTGCGATCAGTGAGGCCCAAAATTTGTGCGATCAGTGAGGCCCAAAACTTGTGCGATCAATAATGCCTTGTGCGATCCACAAGTCTTGTGCGATCCACAAATCTTGTGCGATTTCCCTTGTGCGATCAGACCTTTTTTTTTCTCTCGTGATCTGACTTGTGCGACTGTTATAGGGAAACTTGTGCGATTATGATTTCGAAACCTCTCTTTAAGGCTGTTATGGTGATAATTAACTAAAACCCGAAATTTAAGGGATTTTGGGATAGTATTTCCTATTTTATTTTTGATCTAAATTTATCAAATATTTCGAAAATAATAATTGAAATCTATTAACAGTTTTCGAAATTTCTAATAGATAAAATTAAGATCAAAAACATTAAAAACACCCATTAATCCAAATTATATTCCAAATCTTATGGAATTTTCGAATTTTCTTAGAACATAATGATGAACCCTAAAAAATAAGAACATAATCTGGAAATCCGAAACCTGATTTTAATGGTTTTGTAATGGATTTCGTGACAATAAGTTTAATCCTTTATAATTTCGAGTCGGTTTATCAATTAACAGTTTCCGAAAACAGGGATTTCGGCCACAAAGAACTCGAAAACAGTTTTGATTTTAAGGCTTTAAAAAACTTCCGTTTTCCAGATTTTTGATCCCAGAATAATGGATACAAAACCAGAACTGATTTATCAACATATGCTCTGATACCACATGTTGATCAGTTCTGTTTAAACGTAATGGAAAACATGAAACACATACCTGTTATAGTATTCAAAGCAGTAGAGAATCCAGTCAGAGATCCAGCCATAGTGTTCGACATCTTTGTCAAGGTGATCCGGTTCCTCCTTAGGGTGTAAAGTTATGATGGTGATGAGAACCGAAATTAGGGTTAGTTTCGGTTGAGGGAGAGAGGACAAAAATTGATGTTAGTGAGGGTTTGTAATTGTGTAAAGTGTCTAACCCTTTAACTCTCTAATAAGCCCCTTATTTATACACCCAAGAGGAAACCCAATTAGTTAATAAGGGTAATATGGTCCATCAACAATTACCAACTAATTATAATAGGTTATTAATATATTTTGATCTAATATAATATAAATGATTATATAGGC
This sequence comes from Helianthus tuberosus, assembly GCA_030545235.1. Classification (NCBI taxonomy): domain Eukaryota; kingdom Viridiplantae; phylum Streptophyta; class Magnoliopsida; order Asterales; family Asteraceae; genus Helianthus; species Helianthus tuberosus. The sequence goes on along the minus strand of CM060427.1, from coordinate 49,851,768 downwards.
TACAAGATTAAATATTATAACATTAATATATTTAATCTCACAAATCAAACTCAAATCCTCAAGCAATGGGCAGTTTTTAAGAAACGGTTGTACCGAAGCACCATCCATTAACTGAACACTGTTGAGTTGAAGAACCCTAAGTGCCGGAAAACAAGTGACAGTAGGCAACCTTAGAGTAGATTTAAACAAATATAACCTTAATACCTCCAATGAATCGCAAGTTAGCAGAATAGGAGGCAACCTGATAACCTGATCATCATCAACCCTAGGGCTAAAAGACAAGTCAAGCAATTTGACATTTTGCATAATGGCGTCGCGAATCCACCGCCATACAGTCCACATATCGTAGTGATTTTCACAACGTAAACGAAAACTATCCAAATCTACGCGTCGGTCTATCAAAAGTCGATCCACAAACTCTTTGAATTCACTCTCGTTGAAATTTGATAGTTTTCGAGTACTATCTGCGTCTCGAGACGGAATTGAAGCCCACAAATACCTCCATCGTTTCGACAAAACGCTTGTTCGAACTGCTTCTTCGGTGGTTGGGAGGCCTGAAAGGATCAACTGGAGAACATGATCCGGCAGGTTGCTGATCATATCCACCCCCTTCTTGTGTTTTGATGCTTCGTTTCGCTTGAATTTCTTCATGCTTCTTCTTCTGTTGGATTTGGTGAGCTTCGATGAAATCGCCAGAGCCGTTGAGAATCCTAAAAAATTTGACTTATGTTTGCACAATGCCATTGCCACCCCTTTGATTTGTTATTTTATTGACTATAAAATTATAATGTTAAATGGGTTTATAGTTAAAAAGATGATTTAAATGTTTAGTAGATAATTTAAATGTCAATAAGAGAGTAGGTCTAAACTAAAAAAAATATGTTTTTAAATAGTTATCGGTTTGTATCTAAACAAAAAGTGGGAGTTGGGTTTTTTTATTAGTCGTGGTGGTGCCACTATCGTTATGGCATTCGAACGAGAAAACACAAACAAAATAAAGTCGTAATACTGCTGAAAGGATATTGACGCATATTTAATTTGTTGGTTTTTTTGTTGATTAACTTAAAACATCAAATGATATTATTATATTAAATTTGAATTAAATAATTAAAAAAAAGAAAATCTTTACGATGACTTAAATAATAAAAGAAAATAGGTTAATAAAAATAAACTTCTAGAATTACATGATATTATTATAGAATTACATGGTATTATTATGTTAGATTTAAATTAAATAATTAGAAAAAGAAAGTCCTCACATTGAGTTAAATAATAAAAGGAAATAGATTAACAAAATTAACTCCTAGAATTAAATAATTTTATTATGTTAAATGGTATTAAATTTCAAATCAAATACGGATGAATATTTAAGAGCATTAATTTTAAACCAAATACTGATGAAGGGAAAAGTTCATTTGAGAAGAAATTTAATGTGAGAAGAAAAAGAAGAAATGACATATTAGTAAAATACTATTTGATTTATAACTCTTTTTAATTAATTAGTCAACAGATCATTAATTATTCTACATATAATCCACAAAACTTGCACACATCAAAAGTTTCCTTCATATACCCTATACATTATAGAATTTTATCCTACACAATCGAAATTTATCTTACACACTTCGAAATATATCCTATACAACTCGTAATTTACCCTACACAACTAGTAATTTATTCTACACTTTAAATTAAGTTGTTTTTTAATTTGGAAAAATATATATTTTGAAAAGGAGTTACAAATTTAATTTAGTTAGTTATTAAAGGCGAAGAATACAAATTAATGATTTATGTAAGTTTACGAATATACCCATATATTAAAATTAAATCCAAATATTAAATGAAGTAAAATGACTCATTCTTATTGGTTGAAACTTTTTCTTTTTTTTATTCTTATAAAAAAATTCTTCTTATTTGAACCCTCCACTACTGATAATTGCTTAAGATAATAACTTCAAATTAAACTCATAGAATGTAAACTTTCCATAAACTTCTTTTTCAAATGAAAAATAAAATAAAAGGTTGTCCAGCTAATGGGGAATCGAACCGGAGCTCAAAGTTTCACACATCTTCTACATAACCAGCTGGCTAAATCTATTTTCTTGCCTTAATTGTTTCATGTAATATACATATACAAAAACTATATATAAATTTTTAAATTTTCGGGCCCTTATGGTGATTGGGCCTTGAGCGGCCGCCCACCTTGGTTGGACCCAAAGCCGGCCCTAAAATCGTATATACGTTTCCGTCAAAGCTGAACTTTATGACATCAACGCCTTAATTGGTGGTTTTCTCCATATCATTTCAATAGGTAATTCAAAATGTTTAAATAATAATAACTATTGGTCTTCCTTATGCTTCACAACGGTCAATTGTTTAGTACTGGTCTAGTTTGTCACAATACCGCAACCCAAATTATTTGGTACCGGTCTAGTTTGTCACAATATCGCAACCCAAATTGTTTAGTACCGGTCTGGTTCGTCACAATATCGCAACCTAAAGGAAACAAATAATGAGGGGCAAGATATCGCATCTGAAATAAAAAACACAAAAAATAACGTCGTTGTGATAAAACAAGAGAGAAATAGAGAGAAACTGATTCAATCATTCCATTCATCTGACATATACATCGTATATATAAACGAGTACAATAGAATCCCTAAAAGCCTAAAGCCCATAAACATTGGGTTGGACCATAAAATGATTGCATTCATAACACTCCCCCTCAGACATTTTATATTATACACTATCAACATTATACATTGGAAGATATTGGTTCGGTTCTTCAAAACCGATATTAACTGACACTTCAGGATCAGTTATACTGCCTCATTAAAACCTTACTAAGAAAACGCAGTGGGACAAAACCTAGTTAAGGAAAAAGAGTACATGTATATTACTCCCCCTCAATTTTACATATAGCTCTTAGTCTGTGGAATTCAATCTTCAGTAATAATCGCTTGACTTGATCTTTGATGTAGTCTTCTTTGCTTAAGATTCTTTTGATTCAAGTTGCATTGCCTTTAAATAGTACAACTCAACTTCTTCTGATTCAGCTTGCACTGTCTTCAAATAGTACAATTCGGCTTCCTTTTATTGACTCCAGTCTTCACATGTCTTAAATGTGTTGAAATCATTGACTTCCATTAGTAACATATTTAGATTGAGATTGAGCTTTGTGGGGGTCTAATAGATATTCTTCATTATCATGATCCGATAGTTGTGACTCCATATTTTCTCATGAAAAATATCATGTCTCGAATCCCATATCATTTAATACGCTTTGTAATTATGCCTCGTTAAAAAGCTTGCTAGGAAAAACCCAATGGGACAAAATCGTAGCTAAGGGAAAAAGAGTGCATTGCGCATTATACATAATTAACAATATGCTCCAGGATGATGTTAAGTCGGTACTTCAGTGTCTATAAGATAAATTGATGCTATATGTTGCTTCATCAAAAACCTTATTAAGAAAATCTAATAGAAAAACTTAGTAAAGGGAAAAAAAGTGCAACATATTAAATTGGAACTGTAATCTTGCCAATACATCTATCAAGAACGCAATATCAGGTGTCGTCTTGTTTACAAGATACACCATTGTTCTGCTCGCAATTAAGTATGGTACTTCTGGACCAATTATTTATCCATCCTCTTCCTAGGGACAATAAAATCCTTTCCATATGTCAAGCAATTCGACAACCATTAGCGTACTCAACAAATGAATTTTATCCATATAACATCTTATGAATGTACTTTGATGGATGAGCAAAAATAGTACATATATTGGAACTGCGATATACTCGAACTGTGGGTCGAGAATAACTACATTGTATAAAGATCTTTTCAGAATTTTCACTTTATAGTTTGAGAGTTCCTTTCGATAATGTTTACAACATCACTGTAAACTCCAATTACACTGGACATTAAGAGTGAAATCTAGATAAGTATATATAGCTCATTTTATCAAACTTATACCCCCTCTTTTCAAATATCAACCAAGTCAATTATACCACATAGGACCAGTCCCTTTAAGATTTATATAACGCATATGGGGTTATTGTTAAATAATGATTTGAGCATTTTTAATCCTTCAGGGATTTTATGCAGATGTCATTTGTAATTGTCTTGTGCATGTATACAGTGACGACATCCATAAGTTTTATTTGAAGTCATTCTGAGATTGCGAGGCCTCTTAAATATCTAAAGATTATCGCATCCACTACAGGGGTATACGTTTCCACATAATCAACTACTGGGATTTGGGAAAAAAATCTTTATGTTGAAAATCATGCCTTACATCGCAAAACTCATTCTTTACGTTTCTTTTTATTTAAAGATACCCATTTATAACCTACTGGTTTGACGTCTATGTGTGTTCAAACTGCTAGTTCGAAAACTCATTCTTTACGTTTCTTTTTATTTAAAGTCAAATATGAAGATTGGTACAAAAATGCAGGTACCTTGCTTATTGCATATGTATCTACCTTAATGAAATAAAGGTTGAGAGACATAGATTCCACATGAGAAACTCCTGCAAACAGCTATCGTTATAGCATTCGAACGAGAGAGCACAAACAAAATAAAGTCGTAATACTGCTAAAAGGATATTGACGATCGAACAAGCATTCGAACATGATCCGGCAGGTTGCTGATCATATCCACACCATTTTTGCGTTTTGATGCTTTGTTTCGCTTTAATTTCTTCATGCTTCTTCTTCTGTTGATTTGGTGAGCTTCGATGAAATCGCCAGAGCCGTTGAGAATCCTAAAAAATTCTGGGGCTTAAATATGGGCCCTATAAAAGTTCTGCTTAGGGCTGTCCAAACTGCTCGACGATCGCTCGAAAAATGCTCGTTCGATTCCCGCTAAGTTTGTAAATGAGCCGCTCGGATCGGTTCGATTCAAATTCAATCCAAGCATGAGCAAAGGTGCGCTCGCTCGTCGATCGCTCGGTTTCGCTTATATATATATTATAGATTTTAAAGATTAAAAATCCAAAAAATATACTAGCCCAGAAAAAATTAAAAGCCCAAAAAATATTCAGCCCAACTTAATAGTTAATATCAAAATCTAACACTAAATCCTTATTCCTAAACAATATTCACATAGTCATAATTTGATTGTGTGAAGATCTGCATATCGCCGCTCCACAAACACACCAAAATCTAACCATAAATTCCTAATCATGATTTTAGTTATGTATTGCTTTTGTTAGTAAGTGTTGGACATGTTTTAATTAAGTTAGGATTTTTTTTTTCTTAAAAGCAGCCTTATAATTCAATCGAGCGAAAACGATCCGCTCGATTTTTTTAGGATTTGATAAAACCGAGCGAAATCGAGCGAAAACGATCCGATCGATTCAAATTCAATCCGAGCATGAGCATCACTTTCGTGCTCGGTTTTGCAAATTCGATCCGATCGGATCGGATCGGTTGTAATTCAATCCGAGCATGAGCAGACCCTCGATTGGATCGGATCGGTTCATGAACACCCTTAGTTCTGCTTAGACTGGAGGGTATTGGGGGCCGGCCTTGGCCCGGCGAGGCCCGGCGCCGCACCCCCACACCGCCCCCTGATGCTTGTTCCGACTTCACCGTCGCCCAGAAGACATGCTCGACGGGCCACAATTTCAAAATATAGCCGTTAGTAACGGCTACTTTATTAAATAACCCCCCCTTTTCTATAAAAATACCATTTTATACCATTCTTTCACCATTTTCTTCCCACTTACAACCCAAAACACTCTCATTTTTATACCATTCTTTTATAAAAAAAATATCTTTTCACCCACAATGCAATCTAATTCTTGGTGGTCATCGTCTTCGGAGGAGGAAGAGGAGATGTTTTACGCAAACGCTGTGCTAAGGGCGGCGGAGATTATTATGGAGGAGGAAGAGGAAGACGTCTCGTCTGAAAGCGTTACCAGGCGACAACGGATTAACAGAGACCGCCAAGGTTTATCATTAATAAATATTATTATCCTTATTCCTTATTTCCTCATATTTATATTTTTTTTCGACAGGAGCGCACGAGAAATTGGTGAACGATTATTTTTCGGATGCACCCCTTTACAATGCCGAGATTTTCAGACGCAGGTTCCGAATGAGTCGCCGGTTATTCACACGCACTGCTGATGATTTGGCGGGGCAAGACCCGCTTTTCACGCAACGATACGATGCTCGTGGTTATGAAGGGTTTTCCACGTTACAAAAGTGTATTGCGACCATTCGCCAATCGGCATACGGGACAGTGGCCGACGCTTTGGACGAGTACTTACAGATGTCGGCAAGAACTACGCGGGAATGTTTGTATCGGTTTTGCCAAAATGTGGTGAAACTGTATAGCAAAAAATATTTGCGGAAACCAAACGCGTATGATGTTCAACAGTTGTACCAAGCTCATGAAGCACGGCATGGGTTTCCGGGAATGCTCGGTAGCATTGATTGTATGCATTGGGCGTGGCAGAAATGCCCGAATGCGTGGCGAGGCCAATATACGCGAGGTGATCAACAACCCAAACGACGGGGACGGTGACGAAGACGATAGCGAGTAGTGTAATTTTTATAAATTTCAGGTAGTGTAATTTTTTTTAGGTTATGTAATTTTTATTTATGTTATGTAATAGATTTTATTATCTTCTTTTATGTCTTATTTTTATTTAAATTTTGAATTGTTTTTAGACCGCCCGTAATGGGGCGTGTTTTATAAATTTTTTTTGACAAAAACGCCCAATCACGCCCCGACTCCACTACACCCTGGCGTTTTCGGGCGTGATTTTTGAGAAAATTGTATGTGGCGTTTTTTAAATAACGCTTTGATGGGTGTTGACCGGCCAATCACAAACTAGCAACGGCTAGTTAACGACTACTATCAAGTTTTTAATTTTTTTTAGACCTTTTACCTATATATATATAAACTCCTTTAAATTTAAACGTCAAAATTCCTTCAAATTCTCTCAAAAACTCTCTAAAAAACACTACCATTTTATAAAAACTGATGGATTCCCCTAGTTCTTCATCCATGGTAAATTTTTACTACAAAGAGTTTTTTACGGATGGCGATGATTCCACCGATGAGGAGGTCGAGCAAGAGGCGGTTACGAGTGCTTGTCAACTAGCTGTGAGATATGTGAAGCATTGTCGCCGCCCCGAACCAGAAATAAAAAAAGAGGTTAATTGAACGAGACCGACGCGCGGCACACGATCGTTTGATGAAAGATTATTTTGATGAGGCGCCGACATTTTCGAACCAAATTTTTAGGTGTCGTTTCCGAATGAGTAAGCGGTTGTTTCTACGCATAGTCGATGACTTGGAAGCCAACTAGAATTATTTTAAACAAAAAGCGGATGCGAGAGGGGCACTTGGATTTACCGGTATCCAAAAGTGTACGTCGGCGCTACGAATCCTTGCTTATGGAAACACAACCGACATTAACGACGAGTATTTAAAAATGGGCGAGAAAACAACGTGAGATACCTTGAAGAATTTTTGTCACGGTACAATTCCTATACTTTACTATAATGTTTACATTTTTTTTTTGAAACTTATGTTTGTGTATGTTTTTTTATAAAGGTATTATTGATTTGTATGGTGCGCATTAACGGTTGGTTTGGTACAACACGCATGGTCGGTTCGGTATGTACCACCTGAGGGTGAAGAAGAAACGGAGGACGAGGAAGACGAAGTTGGCGAGGGTGAAGATGTTAGGATCGGAGGCTCTCATGATTATGTTTGTTTGTATGTTTTGAACAATTTGCGAATATGAAAACATGTAAAGTGCAGCGGAAATGAGAACAAACTTTGTAAACACAATCAAAGGAGAAAATAGTTTGATAAACAATTGCTTCTCATAGAGTCAAAGGATTTACAAATCAAAGCAAAAGATTACAGATATGCTTACAAACTAAACTCCCCCTCAGCCTGATGCCCCAAGGTTGGTTTGCACACAAGATGAAAGGATTAGACATGAGGAGAAGAACTCGCTCAGTCAATCAAATGTAACAGTACAGGGTACTGTTACATTTATAGGCAAACCAAACCACTGAGGTATCTCAGCTGACGTCACCATGAAAGCGACGTCTAACAGCCTAACAACCTGTATCTACTGTCCTTACACAAACACTGCTATCCTAACCACTGACTATACATAAAACAAACAATTCACTAAACAGCTGCTCTCCCTTTATGTCAGTGCTTTACTCAAGGTTGATCAGTCCTTGACTGGGCAGTGCTTTATCATCAGTAGATAGGACCAGCAGTGTTGGATACTTCAGGGTTTTGATCAGCAGTTGAAGGACCAGCAGTAGTTGTATCTGAACAGCGGATAAAGACCATCAGTTGTTATAAATCACTTTCAAGGGGAGAGCAAAGTGTAAACTGCTGCTTATTGTGAATCCTCTGTTGTGACCTGGTTTTGGCTTTACATTATCTGTTCCTCTGGTAGGGTTCAATCCCAACAATCTCCCCCTGGAACAGATAATGCCAAAACCCTTCATTATTCAGGACCTTTATTACTCATCAAGAGTGCCTTGGCTTGTTCTTTGAATTCAGCTTCAAATTCCTTTGCACTCTGGTCATCCTCATCCCTACACAGTGAAAGTTCAAGGAGATCCTGCAAATCTTCAACACTAAGGCCTAGTGCTTCTTTCCTTGATATGTACTTCACTTCGCCTTTGGCTCTGACCAGGGTCAATACGTGAGTCTTTTGATCAGACATCCACTTTAGTATTTTTAAGCCAAGTGGGTTTCTTGGGAGAGACTTATTTGCTGATGAGTTGAGGGATGATGGCCTTGAAAACACCTGCAGACTTTCAGACATTCTTTTGAAAGCTTCTTCAATGACTTTGTCTGCTGCAGCTATATCTTCTGCAGTTTCTTGTTCAATAAGTTCTTGTCTTTCAACTTCTGTCTTGTCTTTTGCAGTGTTTGGAGACGCAGGTTTGTTTAATACCTTCTTAAAAAGGTTTTGAAGCTTTGATGAGCTGTCTTCATTCAGACCCATTTTCAAGATGGCGCCCTTGAGATACTCTGCTTCCTTTTCTATTACCTCTTCTTCAGTCAGCTGTTTGCCTTCAACTTGGTTTGAATCAAGAGTAGAACCGTCTGCTGATTTTAACATTGTTATGAGGTTTTCAATTTTCTGTTCAAGCTTCGTCATATGTTCTCGCTTCTTTGAGGTGCTTGAAACAGTTATTTTTCTTTTCTTTAGCCTTTCATAGGCTTCATCAGTCTGCTGTTTTGACCATTTTGATATGGCTTCAGCAGTATCCATTTTTGCATCCACCAACTCCTTTTTCTTTCTCTTATACTCAGCAGTTAGGTCAACAATGAGCTTTTGGTATTTTCTCCAGTTTGGAGCATTCTTCTTCTTTGTCGGATCATTCTTAATTTTCTCAATCCTTTCTGCCTCACGCTTAAGAGCGACTACTGGCCATTCTTTGAACTGTTGTTCTTCAGCAGGATAGAATTTCTCTTTCATGATGTAGGCTAGATATTGTTTTCTTAACTCTTTCTTTAGATCAGGCTTTTCTTTGTTTAGTTCTAGTGCAAATTCTTCTATCTGCTTTACTTTTGTGAAGTAGAACTCCAGTCTTTTAGCAATGCCTTCTTCGCTTAAATGGTCACGTTCACTTTCAAATTTAGCTCTTAGTTTAGCTTGCCTTGCCTTGATTTTGAGGTAGTCATCCATATCATCTGGTGGCATGTAGCCTATGAGTGAGGAGAATCTTCTTTTTGAAGAATCTTCTTCTGTATAGAATTGCCTCATCTCATTTTTGATAGCTTCAAGTTCTAGTGGATGTTGTGCAGCATTAGGATCATGTGTACCCTCATCGGCAGGGATTGGCTTTCTTTTTCTGTTGAAGAGCTTTGGTTATGATGTAGCAGATGTAAGAGCAGTGGTGGATGACTGACTAACAGCTGTTGAAACAACTGGTGTCTCAACATCTGTTGTTATTACAACTGCTGATGTATCAGCAGATGTCTTCTGCTTTTGAGCAGGGGATTGAAGAGGTGAGGTAATTTTTGATGGTGGTGGTGAATCAACATCTGATATGAGATTCCTTCTCCTTTTTAATGAGGAAGGGGCAGATGATGTTTTGGGTGAATCAGTGGTTTGAATAATGGAGAGTGTCTGACAAACAACTGTTGAAACAACTGGTGCTTCAACCGCTGCTGTCATTACAACAGATGTTGTAACATCTGTTGTCTTCTGTTTTATGACAGGAGGCAGTGGTGTAGATGATGATGGTGGAGCAGTAGTTGTAGTGGTGTGTGGTAGAGTGGTGTGTGTTGAAGATGTGTGTGTTGATGTCATGGCAGCTGTTTGGCTACAGACAGCAGCTTTTGTAACTACTGCTGTATCAGCTGTTTGGCTAACAGGTTTTGAGACCTGCTTTTCTTTTTCTTTTTCAGGTTCAATATAGAGGCCATGTTCTATTCCCTTCTTCTTCATTTGCTTCACTATCTCCCCCTTTTTGGCATTATCTGCAAGGGGGTCATCAAAGAATAGTAAAGTTGAAGGAGCCTTGCCAGTGGCAGTTTGGATACTGGCCTTAATAGCCTTGATATCTGCTTGAGTGTCCTTGAACCTTTATTCCATCATGTTGGACAACATTTGTACTTGAATAGCATGCTTTTGATCAGCCATTTGTTGCTGTTTTTCAAGCATGGGTTGGAAAATATTCCAAAGCTCATTTGCAGCAGGTGCTTGTTGTGGAGCAGGTGCTTGAGCAGGAACAGTATTGGATTGTGCTTTCTGAGCTTTTAAAATCTCTTGCACCATCTCCTTTATTTCAGAAACTGATTCTTCAAGTTTTTCCACTCTGCCCGTCAATTCCTGATATTTTGAATCATCACCTACTTTAGTAGGATCATCTGAATCCCCACCAGCAGTGGTTATATCAATGTGTGTCTTAGGAACAGAGTCCCAAAAATCACCCATTGATGCCCCTTGTTCTTGGTACTGGGGACTTCTTTCTTCAGCATTCGATAAACCTTTGATGGTACCAGTGGTTAGATCCAACTCACTGGTGGTTACCGAAGTTGCCATGGAAGAAATTGCCTTCAAGGGAGTCTTACTTATGAAACAACTGTCCAACTGAGGATCTGTTGATCCGCCAGTTGTAGTTGCTGCTCCACTTGAACTACCGCCAAGAGTTACTTGTAACTCAGGGGGTGTAACCTCCTCAATTGTTGCTGGGATAGCAGGAGTAGTAGCATCAGACCCAGTCACATGTGGGGGTATACTCTCAGTGACAGGTGATAGAGAGGAACTGGTTTGTGTCTGAGCTATAGCAGCTGCATGCAACAAAGGTAGCATGGATTGTGGCATTATTATTGGTGAGGGGATGGGAGTTGAAAGAGACATGTCCTTGGGATCAGGACTGAGGAAGATGGATCCAAGTGGATTCAGAGCTTCATATTGTGGTGTCCCTGTGCTTACAACCTGATCCTTTTGTGAGGATGCAGGAGGAGTTTTAGGCATGGGTTGAGATCTTTCTTCCAACTGCTGTGAGGAAGTAGCAGCAGTGGTTTGTGGTGACTTTTGTGTTGTCACAGGCATTTCCTCTGGGATCTCATCTTCCAGAGTTGCCTTTGTTTTGGGTTTGGTGGGTTTTCTGGATGTTTTTCTTTTGGTCTTTTTGGTTATGTCAGGTGTGGGTTTCAAAGCAGTGGTTGTGCTGCTGTGATCACCTGGAGCAGTGGGCTCAGCAGCTGATACCTGAGGAGCAGTTGTAACCGCTAAAATCTGCTCAGGTACCCCTGCTTTTGTTTTTATTGGTGCCATCATTCTGGAAAATGTTTCTTTTGTTAAGCCTTTTATTTGACAATGAACACCTTGTTTGAGCAAATTTACATTTTCCTTTTCAAATTTTTGTTCAAAATAGTAACTCAAAAATCTTGGAAAAGGTAAAAATGCTTTACTTTCAACGTTTTTCACCATGTCATTGAAAATCTCCTGGGAGTAGTTGTAGTCCTTATTATTCAAAATAGCGTAACCCAGGCATTGAATTTTCAATGGTATTTCGTTAAAAGATGTTGTTTTATTCGATGCACACATCAGAAGTGTGTGAAATAAAAATCTGGGTGCAGATGGAAAATAACCTTTTTGTAAGGTATCTACCTTTGATTCTTCTGCATATCCCCTTTTTACGAAATCAGTTTTCATCTCGGCTTTATCAAAAGAGATTTTACCTTCTTGATCGTCAAGATTAAAGACTTCGGAGATTGATTGTGGTGTGATTTGAATCACTTTACCCTGTATCGAGGAGTTAATGGCTATGACTTTATCGTCTTGTTTTTCAAGCGTCGCCTTTTTCCAAAACTCTCTCTGGGTTTGCAGGTAGATGAGAGCATTTGCTGTCAACAAAGTTTTGTACTTTGATGCAGATATTGTATCAATGATGGAGTCGAACGTATGATTGTCTTTGGGTTTTGTGAGTAAACCCAAATAGTTGTGAGATTGTTTGTATGGTATTTCGATGGGTTCTTCGGCCGTTTGAGCGACCTCTTTTGAAGATGGTGGTGATTTTGGTTTTGGTTGTGATTTTGATTTTGACTTTGATTTTGTCATTTTTGCAGAGAAGAATGAAGAGTGATTTTGAGAAGAAGGGTTGGAAATTGCTATGAGAAGAGAATTTTGGAATTCAATTCGACAGTGTAAAACCCTGTTTGGGGTTTAGGGCAGGGTTTTATTTACGAAAAAAAATGATCGCTGATGTGGCAGCGGTTATTACGATCTGAGGGCTAAAAACTGACCACGTGTCAAACACTGATGAAACGGATGAAGTATGGAGAACAGTTGTTTTAAGAGCCACTGACGTATCAAGCATCAGTGGTTACAACGGTAAAAATTGTGAGCAGTGGATGATTTTTACTATCAGTGGATAGCATATCAGTGAATAAGACACTGATTTTGAACATCAGTGCTTTTCAAGAAAATGAGAGATCAGTGATTAACTTTCAGCAGTGGACAGTGTTTGGAGATCAGATGTTGGAACAAAACAGTGGTTAGGGTAAATGGTACAGATCTGAAGGACAAGTGTTTCAGCAACAGTTTTGAAAATTTTTCAATCAAGGTTTTGCCACATGTCAATTTTGAAAGACAGTGGTTTAGTACCCCAGATGATGAAAACTTTTTGCTAAGGCAACTCATTTTCGTTTAATATTCAATTAACACATGAGTACCCTAGTAATTCAAGCACAGTTTGCAATCAACCTTTGATAAAAATTTAGGAGCAAACCTGAGTATGACATGATCTTAACATATATACCATTTCCTTTTGACCCATTTATGAGGACAATAATACCACCAAAAATAAGGTATTACATCCTGTCAGGAGCTGAAACTATTGCCAACAAAAACAAGCAAAAGTTCCAAATATATCCTTAAAAAAATGAATGATATATCCTGGTTATTCGAGAAAATCCTTTGAAAAAAAAATATGGTTAAAGGATTTTCTGAGAACAGTATCAAAAAGGATCTGGTGAAATTTCAATAGAAAACATAATCATATCATTCTCAAGTTTTATGAAGATGGTTAGTGGTTTGACATCAGTGGTAGAATATTTTGACAACATTTTGACCACTGTTTGGTACCATTTTCTTTGTCAGATGATTGCAACATGAGGACACATGGACACATGAGTTTTGAAGATCCTGTTGTAGATCTAATTTCTATGTGATGATTTTGAAAATTTGTCTAGTCCTTTTGTAAGTTCAATCACTGGGAACACTAATGTCACTTGAACTTTCTTGAACCAATGAGCACAAACAGTTGCTTAATTGACCATTATTACCCCAAGCTTTGACTCTTAAGTGTTTTAAGTTTATTCCCTTTTCTTCTGAATTCAAAAGTTTTGAGATAAACGCACTTCAGAGTTTTTGTGAATATTAGTCCAAAATCATTTTGCAGTAATGTTTTGAGAGACTTGGTCATGTTTTCACAAGTTTTTCACCCAATTCTCACATTACACATGATACGGACTATGTTGACCCCTGTTTTCTTAATGTATTTGAACATAGTTGATTTTGTCCTTTTTAGGAACTCAACCTGTTTTCAACACATAAGATCTAAATAACTAAAGTTTTAATTTCCCTCTTTTTGGGTTAACAAAACAACAATGTTTTTATGAACATAGGTTTTGTTAATCTGAGGTTTGTACTTTAGTATTTAATGAAAACATTACAGATTACACATCAACAGTTTAAATCAATTTAGAAAATAAAAATAATCTCATGGTTTAACAGATATTGCTTTCAGATCTAGAAACCATGAGTGTCTTGTGCATGAATTTACTTGTTGTGTGAGATTTGTGTGTCATATGACATCTTGGTTGATTTACAGAGTTTTTGAATAACCATTTTGAACATGATTTAATCGATACTCTGTTATTCAACAAAATACAACCAACCTTAGTATCAATGAATTTTGAGCCGAACTGTTATGTCAAATTGATTGTTAGATCGAATTTGACTGTCCAGGCTCTGATACCAATTGTTAGGATCGGAGGCTCTCATGATTATGTTTGTTTGTATGTTTTGAACAATTTGCGAATATGAAAACATTTAAAGTGCAGCGGAAATGAGAACAAACTTTGTAAACACAATCAAAGGAGAAAATAGTTTGATAAACAATTGCTTCTCATAGAGTCAAAGGATTTACAAATCAAAGCAAAAGATTACAGATATGCTTACAAACTAAACTCCCCCTCAGCCTGATGCCCCAAGGTTGGTTTGCACACAAGATGAAAGGATTAGACATGAGGAGAAGAACTCGCTCAGTCAATCAAATGTAACAGTACAGGGTACTGTTACATTTATAGGCAAACCAAACCACTGAGGTATCTCAGCTGACGTCACCATGAAAGCGACGTCTAACAGCCTAACAACCTGTATCTATTGTCCTTACACAAACACTGCTATCCTAACCACTGACTATACATAAAACAAACAATTCACTAAACAGCTGCTCTCCCTTTATGTCAGTGCTTTACTCAAGGTTGATCAGTCCTTGACTGGGCAGTGCTTTATCATCAGTAGATAGGACCAGCAGTGTTGGATACTTCAGGGTTTTGATCAGCAGTTGAAGGACCAGCAGTAGTTGTATCTGAACAGCGGATAAAGACCATCAGTTGTTATAAATCACTTTCAAGGGGAGAGCAAAGTGTAAACTGCTGCTTATTGTGAATCCTCTGTTGTGACCTGGTTTTGGCTTTACATTATCTGTTCCTCTGGTAGGGTTCAATCCCAACAGAAGAAAGCGAAGACGAAAACTAATGTATTTTTTTTAATTTAGTCGGATTTTTTTTTTATTTCTAGTATTGTATTTTTTTTTTAATTTAATGAAGTATTTTAAGTTTTTAATTAAAAAAATAATTGTTTAATGATTGGAAGGGGCGTTATTGGGCATTATTCCCACTACGTCACTTTTGCAATAACGCCCAATAATGCCCCCATGTTGACTGGACTGCCACATGGCGCAAAACACCCAAGGGTGGGGGCATTATTGCTCAAACCACTACGCATGGTCTTATAAAGTTAAACAAATAAAAAAGTTAAACAATAAAAATTAAACAATAAAAGATAAACAAATAAATAAATTAAACAATAAATGAAATCATGTGGGGTAGGCCCATCCTCCACCCCCTTCAAAATGCTAGGAGGGCCATCCCATGGAGGATGGAGATGTGGCGCTCTACATGGCGGCCCATCCTTATGGGGATAACCCTCTAGTCTTATGTTTGCACAATGCATTGTTGATTTGTTATTTGGGAAAATTAGTTTTTGAGGGTTGTGTCTTAAATGTTTTAATCACTTGAGTACAAAATTAAAATATTTAACGCTCTAAGTCCCTATAACTACTTTTCTTAATCATTTGAGTCTAATTTTCTAACACTGTTAGAATTATTCTGTTAACTTTTGTTAAATGACCAAATTATCCTTATACTTAAAAAAACCAATTTATTATTATTAAAACTATTATTACATATATACATGTACAGCCTCCACACACATCACACACACACTCTCTCTCCCTAATATCTTTCTCTCTCAACAAAACCACCATCGCCGCCATAACGATCACCACCGCCACAACCACCACCACCGCGCTATTGCACTTAAAACCACTTTCGAACGCAATCTGCCACACCCTGTGACCCTTTCTTACCCTCCCTTTCCCTTCAATATACCCCAAATCTTTGATTTACAACTTAAAACCAGAATATAATCATAAAAAAACAATGATAAAATTCATAAAAAAATCACCGTATCTGGGTTTTGGTATTTTCGATCAAAAACTATAAATAAGATTCAAACTTACCAAAACCCCAACTGGGTTTTGGTGTTTTTAATCAGAATCTACAAAAAGATTCAAAATTTAACAAATTCCTAAGTGGGTTTTTGTGTTTTGAATGAAAAACTTACAAGGCCTCTTTGAACACCACCGGGCTTGATCATTATAAAGGTCTGCTCCATCTTTGAGTTGGGTTTTTGGGTATTTTGCAGATCGACAGGTGAGAGGATTATATGACGGTGTGACGAGAAATAGATGATTTATATATATACGAGTGGTGCGATGGTGGTGGCAGTGGTGGGGGTACGGTGCGGTGGTGTTTATAGAGAGAGGGAGAGAGAGAGAAAGAGAGAAAAGTGTGTGTAGGTGTTTATGTTATATATATATATATGGTTAGTGTAACGCCCTGCTTATTTGTACTTTCCATTTACAGTAAGTCTTGTTCGTGTTTCTATTTTTGGAAGTCTTGTGTTCTTTTAATCGTTCTTTCTTTGCAATCGTTGTAAGATTCGAGACTTGGATCATAAATAAAGCTCTTATTTTGTTAAATACATGCTATACATACTTTATACATGCTCATACATTCAAATACGTAAGACAATTGATGCATATTCGTAATTCTTGGAAACTATGTGCTAAACTTGTAAATACGTGAAACTTATGCATAAAACGTATTACGAACGTATACGATACTTAAATATGACCTTCATACGCTTAATTATACTTGGTTTATGTTCCTTATACTTAAATTTATCTCAAACTATGCTTTTGTGGCAATTATAGTCCCTAAAAGGCCTCAAAACCCTAAAACAACAAACTTTGGGGGCCAAATTGTAATAAATGAAACTTAATCCCGGATCAGATAAGTCCAGGCGGCCCGCGTAGCGACCCCCTGTCCCCTTACACGCCCCGCGTAGACGCTGAATCCGCAGAATCTCACTTCCAGCTACGGGATTGGGCACTTTGGTGTGTTAGTTGGATTGTTATGTTTGTTTCTTGCATTTATAACTCACAACTTCCAACCACAACTCATCCCCTATAAATCTCACACTAATCCAAGCCCTAATCACTTTACAAACTCCTCTAACCCTCTCTCAATCACTCAAAATCGCAGCTGAAAGTTCAGGCTCGAGCAGAATCATCAAGCTCCACTAAAGTGAGCATAACTTCTTCATTTATTATCCTTTTTAGCTCATTCTTTTTCCAGAACACTTGGATCGACCTTAGCTTAGATTCCATGGGTATTTCTCAGTGAATAAGTCCCTGGAACTCCGGCAAATAGGCTCCAGAGTTCACTGTTTTCATTTATCCTTACTAATCCTTGTTCAAACTTGAGTTCAACTCACTCAAACCCACGTCCTTATGCTTATAACCACTTCTATGGTTAGTTAAGCTTAAAAACGGGGCTGAGACATACAACATCAGAGGTTAAACCTCATATACTTTCTATTTTATTTAGGGTTTTTAACCCACAAGTCATGTTCAAGCTTTAAGCTTGATGAAGGTGTGATTATGGACTAACTTGGGTTGTCCAGCAAAGAATCTCCACATTACTTGATGATTTCTCTTAGTATAGTTGTTGTTATTCTTGTATAAACATTAGTTCATGACCCTCCTTGTATGTTTTTACATCAAGTGTAGTGGTGAACCATAAGAGGTAACTAAATGGAAGCTTGTTCTTCCTACCTCCTACATGATTTCCATGATACTAGAGGTACCTAAATGAAGATCTAATCTTCTACCTCCTACTTGACTATTGGACTTAACAATACATATAATACTTATACATATATATACTATTCAATATTCGAACCCTTGATGGTGAATTTGTATTCATTCGTCAAAGTATTAGAATAACATCATCTAAGGCATAAGACTTGTTACGATTCTAATGAGTACATTACTCATGAAAACATTAACCCTCGAGGTTCCATAGTGTCAAAAATAAGTACTTGTGTTAGAGGTTGATTACTTTCACATACATATGTTCTTGTGTTTTAATTTCCTAAATCCTTAATCCTCCGTTAATCTCCGTTACTCATACACTTTGTTTCTTCGCGTAGAAGGACTTGGTGTTCCAACCTCCTAAACAAACCAACACTCTCGCGGATTTACCAAGTAGAAGACTTGCAAAACCGTGAGTACACTCGACCCATTTACATTTTAAACCACTTTGGGTTGTAACATGTTACCATACAAAATCACAGTTACACACACTTAAACATGCTTTATGAACTCAATCCGTTATACATGCTACTTGTTTACTTAGGTTCATGCCAGATTATACATGCTTTATGCCATTACTATGCTAAACCCTCAACTTAACATTTATAGCGCTATAGGAGTAGCACACCACCCGTCGGGGTCTTGTTAAGTCATTATACTAAAACGGTCTCGTTACTTTTGTGGCGAGGGATGCTAAATACTAGTGGACACTTGGGTTAGACATGATGTTATGCATGCTAGTTACCATGTTTACAAATTGCCATGTGGATTCGAGTAAATGGTTTATACTTATGCTATACTATTTAAACCTTGTGTACTCGCCTTTGCTTTTGCATTGAACTTTATTTTAACATGTTACATGTTGAGGATGATGATGATATGAAATGAAGTACCAATGATGCCTAGATACACATTTAGACGTCTTAGGTTTAAAATGTTGTATCAATTTTGTTATGTTGTTATGTACTTTTCGTTGAACTTGTTGTTATTTGAGATTTCTATGTAATGTTGACAATTGATGTTTGGAATGAAAATGGTTAATTTAAATATTGTCACAAATAGTGTTATGAAGTCTCTTGCAATCTATTTCATCTCACTCCGATGTTTCCACCATCGGTTGGGGTGTGACAGATTGGTATCAGAGCCATAACTATAGGGAATTAGGTAGAATTGCCATGTTCGACCTAGTCTATAGTAGGAACCATATTTGACCATTCTTGATTCTTGCTTAAAATGTTATTCTTCCTACTTTGCCTCTTTCTCTTCTTTTTGGTCTTAATATTTACATGATGTCTTTCCTAAGACATTTTACACAATACACTTGAAGACTTGAAGACACTCTTTATACAAAAGAGACGAGTTTCCCAAAATAGGCATGAAACCCACAATTTGGTAACGACTCTCATTCCGCTTATTCTTATTTTGCACGAAATTTCGCCATTTAGCTAGGAGTGAAATCCACATCTAAATGGTAAATTTCCAATTCAAACTCTAGTGGACCCTCGTCAAAGTGTTGAAATTATATTTTGACCCGACGAGTACTAACCACATTATGGTACGAAATTGTCAAGTTAGGGGTGAAACCCGCACCTTGTCGATTAAGTCCCATTCCTCGATTTTCGATCTCGGCAAAGTTTCGATTGTTTCAATCGATTAGAGACGTGTAGTAACTGGAAGGGTAAGATACCGTTAATCGCTTCTCGACGAGAGTATCTTACCTATAGGCCAAAGCACGTTTCTCTAATTTGAAAGGAATTTCGATTCACTTTGGAATAGTCGACGTTTCTCTACCCGAAACAATCCTATGTTTTATGAGCCTCTCTTTTATGTGATTCAATTTATATGTGATTTTTATACTTGTTACTTCGTTCGTTGAAAACCGTTACACAATTCGCACGTCTCGCGCAATAAAAAACAATAATAACCCTCGTGAACAAACTAAGTTAATACTCCATTTACGCATTCATACGTGCTATACTTGTTGAATACATGTTGGAAACTTATGCTTTATATGAATCTTTACATGATACGTGAACGCTTACATGCTTTTACATGCAAAAACCTTGTTTTAAAAATTTATGATCAAGTCTCATCCTTTCCTTTTCTTTCGAACTTCTAGATGGCATCACCAAGCTCATCAAAGAAGACCAATTCAAAGAAAGGTACCAACAGTGAGTCCATCTCCAAGCAAGAGCTAGTTGGGCTCATTGCTGAGCAAATGGCTGACCAAATGGCTCTAGTTATACCCGATATCGTTAGCCGCATTCAAACTAATCCCGATTCGCCTCATGGCTCTGTGGACTCCAAGGTGGAAAAGCCTAAGACACCTTTTCTCTTCAAACAATTCATGGCTTGCAGGCCATTGGAATTTACTGGAAAAGATGGTGCTACAGCACTACTCTCGTGGTTTGATGCCATGGAGAGCACCTTTCGTCAGAGTGGTTGTCCTGACGACCTACGCACCCAAGATGCCACAGGGGTATTCCGTTCAAGAGCCCTTGATTGGTGGACCTCTGAACGAGGCAAAAGAGGTGAGGACGCCGCCCACGCGTTGCCATGGGCTGAATTGAAAAAGATTATGAAGGAGGCATTTTGTCCGCCGCACGAGATAAGGAAACTGGAGAGTGAGTTTTGGCACCTAAAGCAGGTGGATGACGACAACGATGGTTTGACCCTTCATTTCAAACAACTTAGCATCCTGTGTCCTAGTCAGGTTGATACACCTGAAAAAGCCATCAACAAATACATCCATTGCTGCCCTGATTCCTTCATGAACCTGATGGAAGCTGCTTGCCCAGCCACTATTGAGGATACCTTTCGTTTAGCTGCCCGTTTGAACAGTATCCATGTCATGCGTAGGAATGCCACGAAAACCCCACTGAAAACCGCCCAACAAGCCACTGTTGAACCCTCCTCATCCACCAAGAAGAACCAAGGCAAGAAGCGGAAGGCTTCGAGCCAGAATTGCGCGGTTGTCAGTCCGCCAAACCCACAACCTTTACAATCTGTAACTGTTGTTACCCCCACAACCCTTGGGCCTCAAGAAAGAAACTATGTTGGGTCATGGCCCAAGTGCAACCAATGCTCGTACCATCATCCTACTAGCACCCCATGTCGCAAATGTGCCACCTGTAATAAGCTGGGGTATTTTGCCAATCGTTGTCGCTGCAATCCGAAGGCCAATCAGAACCAAGCTATTGTAGCTCAAAACCCTGCCCCTAATCAAGCTCAAAACCAAGTCGTTCCTGTGCGAGCGTGTTTTAAGTGTTGTGATGTCAACCATATGGCAACGTCTGTCCTCAGCAAACCAGCCCCAACAGCAGCAGCAACAGCAACAGTAGCAGCCGCCGCCACAACAACAGCAACAAGCTCAACAACCTGCTAGAGGTTGAGCTTTTGTTATCACTGCTGCTCAGGCTCAAAACGCGAACGACGTCATTACTGGTACGTTCCTTGTGAACCATGTTTATGCTTCTTGTCTATTTGATACTGGCGTCGATAAAAGTTTTGTGTCGTTAGAATTCGAATCCTTGCTAAGTGTAAACGCTCGAAGTTGCCAAAATCTTTCGCTGTCGAAGTCGCTGATGGTAAAACTGTCGCTGTCGATTCCGTTATCTCCAATTGTTCTTTGATCCTTAATGATCGTTCTCAATCAACCTCATACCTATGCAAATGGGTAGTTTCAACATCATAGTAGGTATGGACTGGCTTAGGCGAGTTCATGCTGAAGTGGTCTGTTCCGAGAAGTTTATTCGTCTACCTCTTCCAAACGGTGATTCCCTACACGTCTATAGTGAAAAACCATCTCAAGGTCTTAAGCTTATGTCGTGTATCCAAGCGAACAAATGCTTGCGCAAGGGTACCTTCGCCTTTCTCGCCCACATTGTGGAAAACAAGGACAAAGACCCAAGCATAAGCAACGTTCCCGTTGTACGTAATTTCCCTGATGTGTTTCCCGACGATCTTCCTGGTCCGCCTCCTGCCCGTTTTGTCGACTTTCGCATCGATTTAGTGCCTGGCGCAATGCCTGTCGCTAAATCTCCCTACCGTTTAGCACCCTCTGAGATGCAAGAGCTCTCGAGTCAACTCCAAGAGCTTCTTGATAAAGGCTTTATACGCCCTAGTACTTCTCCTTGGGGCGCTCCCGTTTTGTTCGTCAAAAAGAAAGTTGGGTCATTCCGAATGTGTATTGACTATCGTGAGCTCAACAAGCTTACTTTCAAGAACCGATACCCTCTTCTGCGCATCGATGACCTCTTTGATCAATGGCAAGGCGCGACCTGTTTCTCAAAGATCGATCTTCGTTCTGGGTATCATCAACTTCGAGTCCTAGAAGAAGATATACCTAAAACCACCTTCCGTACACGATATAGTCACTATGAGTTCGTGGTCATGCCCTTTGGTCTGACCAATGCACCTGTTGTTTTCATGGATTTAATGAACCGCGTGTGCAAAGCATACTTGGACCGTTTCGTGATCGTCTTCATCGACGATATCCTTATCTACTCTAAATTCATGAGCGAGCGACACTTGCGTCTTATCCTTGAAATTCTTCGTACTGAACGTCTATACGCCAAATTCTCCAAGTGCGAATTTTGGTTAAATGAGGTTCAATTCCTTGGTCATACTGTTAACGAACTTGGTATTCATGTTGACCCCGCTAAGATCGAAGCTGTGAAGAACTGGATCGCCCCTAAGTCTCCGTCTGAAATCTGTTCGTTTCTTGGTCTTGCTTGTCACACCCCAACCGATGGCGGAAACATCGGGGCGCGAGCACTAAGCGTTCAGATTGCTCATGAGAATTCCATAACACTATTGTTTCAATAAAGATTAATTGATTTCATGCAATTGTCTAACAAACTTCATCACAAGAATCACATTACAACCAAGACATAAATTGTTCATGACTAATATTATCTAGGCGACATTTCTAAGCATCTCCTAGCTGAATTCCATGCATTCCAAGCATCCTATCAGCCTGCAACATGTATTAAAATATCAATACAAAAGTATTGGCGAGTATACAAGTTTGATAATAGAATAATAGATTAAAATAACTCATATCCACAGTGTAAACAATAAATAGTTTCAGCTGTGCTAGTGTCGCAGTCCAAGCAGTGATAGCCCAAGTATCCCGATGCTTTAGTGTTTACCCAAGACTCAAGGTAAACTAGAATCCTCCTAACAATACCCCCCGAGAATAATGGGAGAGGTGCATCTCCTATAGCGCTACTATTGTTAAGGCGGAACTACACACCCTGGATTAATCGTCACATAGCACAAAGAGTCAAGAATCAAGAATCACAAGTTTCATGTTCACATATGATAGAGTATAAGTTTCGAAGATTCCATTTTAAGTTTCATAGAATACATGTTACACCCCAAAAGTTTAAAGTAAAAGGGGATCGAGTATACTCACAGTGATTGCTTAATCAGTATAAACTGCTATTGGATCAAAGGGAGCTCTTTTAGGAATAGCCTGATCAGATTTCAATAGGGTAAGGGTCGGGCAGAATAACAAGATTGAATAAAGTGTCAAACTAATCACCGAATCGAATGGCTGTCCGATCGGATATCTATCCGATCGGTTTACCGATCGTTCGGGTGGCTTAAGAGTGTGAAGGGCAGGTGGTTGCCTGATCGGATGGCCATCCGGTCGGGTCGCCTCTTGAGTTCAAGTGTAGGGACATGGTGGCTGCTCGATCGGACGGCTGTCCAACCGGGTTACCACTCGATCCGAGTGTACACAACCTGGTCCTATTAGTCGAATGGATGCTTGATTGGACGGCTGTCCAATCGGGTTGTCATTCGATCAGGCTTCCAAGTTTTGATTGTTTTCCATGTGTTTGATAATTCAGAACAAAAGGGCAAGTGTCACCTGATAGGGGGGGGGGTTTCCGATCGGACGGCTGTCCGATCGGATTGCCACTTGTTCGGCAACCCTTGTTTTTGTTTAACATTTTGTAAAATCTCTAAGGTTGAAAATTGATGGTGACGTCACGGTACAGAAGGAGACAGCAGTAACTTATCGTTTCATAGCCATTCTGATCGGTCGGGGATCACCCATGTCCGACCCGTTTGTCAGTTAGTGACGGGTTCATGCCGGAATCCATCCCGTGATCATCTTAATCAGTGATCAATCCGTTCCTAAACCAACTCTAGACCACCGATCGAGTCTACAGCCCGTTCAGTCCCGTTTATCACCGAAGTAAGTCGAAAGTTTGAAGAAGAGGTGAAGGATAACCCTAGTTTTATATGAAAAGCATAGATTTAGCATAGATTTAATGTAAAAACACCTGAAATACCTTAGATCTGAGCTAGATCTTGCTCAGAATGACATCACATGATAGTTTGTACAACCCTCATGATGACATCACCCTCAAGAACTCAGATCCGAGAGATTTCATGGCGAAAAGTGTGATTTCAAGTGAGAATCACGTAGAGAATGAAGTGAAGGTCAAGAAAGTACAAGAATCTAGCCAAAAATATACCGGAATTAGTGGGAGAATGAAGAAAAGGGGCGTGCGTGTGTCTTGGTCGAACAGAGCTGTCACATCACTGAAAAGGTGATGTGACAGGTCTATTATAGTGGGAAAGAGGAGAGAAGAGGAAAAAGGTGGTGCAAGGTAGGTGCCGATCGATCGAGTGGTCGTTCGATCGAACGGCTGTCTGATCGGATGGCTGTCCGATCGGACAACCACTCTTGGCCAATCCTTTCTTTCCACGTTCCGGACTTAGATTCGTTTAGCGAGTGAGATTAAGCGTTGCATTGCGTATAGTTTGGATAAAGTATCTAGATTACATTATTGACCAAAAGGTTCCAAGTTTCATAGATTCCACTAGTGACAAGGCTCCAGTCTCTCGTTTAACCAAGAATCAAGTTTTTACGAGTCTAAGGAGTCAAGCACCAAATAAGTTTCGAGAGTCACGAATCATAGTTTCTCAAGCATCAAGAGTCAAGAGTCCAAGTATCAAGTATCAATAATCGTAAAGAATCTAGTTTCCATAGTATCAAGAATCAAGTGTCTATATTAAGTATCAATAGTTAAGTATCTAGATTAAGCATCAAGCCTCCTAGTTCAAGTGTCAGGTATCATGCATCTAGAATGAAGAATCAAGCATCATCGTAGCAAACATCAATATTAAGAAGATTCATGCCAAAATTGTCTAAGTATAAACCTCTCATACTACAGGGACTAAAACTGTCAATTACTAGGAGTTTAGGGACTGATCCTGTCAAGAGTCTAAAGTTTTGGGGTGCTGGGCGTTACAGTCTCCCCTCCTTTAGGAGATTTCGTTCCCGAAATCTTAGAAGAAGATTGCTCCAAGAGGTGCGGGTACTTGGCTTTCATATCACTTTTTAACTCCCAAGTGAATTCGGCACCACGCTTTCCTTCCCATCGAACTTTAACAATGGGAATTTTGCTGCGCCTCAGATGCTTGACAGTTTGATCCATGATTTCGACCGGTTTCTCCACAAATTGAATAGCTTCGTTTATTTGCAAGTCTTCAAGAGGAACATGTAGTCCCTCGTCGGCTAGGCATTTACGTAGATTGGACACGTGGAACACTGGATGCACGTTGTTTAGTTCTTGTGGCAAGCCGAGTTTGTATGCTACCTTGCCAATCCTTTCAAGTATCGCAAAAGAGCCTTCATAGCGAGGAGCAAGCTTTCCCTTCTTTCCAAAACGAACTACTCCCTTCCAAGGAGATACCTTGAGAAGAACTCGGTCACCAATAGCAAATTCCAAAGGCTTCCGCCTATTATCAGCATAACTCTTTTGTCTGCTCCTAGCCCTGATCAAGTTATCACGGATTTGAAGAATCTTATCCGTTGTCTCTTGAACAATCTCAGGGCCAGTGAACTGCTTTTCCCCAACCTTATGCCAGCTGAGAGGAGATCGGCACTTTCGTCCATATAATGCTTCGAAAGGAGCCATCTGAATACTGGAATGGTAGCTATTGTTGTACGAGAACTTAATCAATGGTAAATGTACATCCCAGTTACCACCAAAGATACAAGAACGGAGCATGTCCTCTAGGGTTTGAATAGCACGCTCGGTCTGCCCGTCCGTCTGAGGATGGAAGGCCGTGCTAAGATTCAAGAGCGAACCCATAGCGGATTGAAACGTTTGCCAAAGACCCGAAGTAAAACGACCATCACGGCCCGATATTATGTCAAGAGGTATGCCATGACGGCATAAAATCTCATCAGAATAGACTCGAGCAAGTTTCTCCACCTTGTAATCCTCCCGAATGGGAAGGAAGTGAGCGGATTTGGTCAGACGATCAATAATCACCCAGATACTGTCGTGACCTTTAGAGGTACGGAGTAGCTTAGTAATAAAGTCCATGGCAATGCTATCCCATTCCAGACAGGAATTTTGGGTTGTTCTAAGAGTCCAGAGGGACGCTGGTGTTCAGCCTTTACCTTCGAACAAGTAAGGCACTTAGAAACATATACAGCAATGTCGCTCTTCATGCCAGGCCACCAATAGGTCGTACGCAGATCCTGGTACATCTTATCAACACTTGGATGGATAGAGTAACGGAATGTGTGAGCCTCAGTTATAATGAGCTCGCGGAGGTTATCACGATCTGGCACCCAGATGCAATTTAGATAATACTGCAGACCATCAGATTTAGTTTCGAGCTGGTCCATCCTAGCACCGTGAACTTCTTTTTCTAGACTCCCTTCATTCGCTGAGGAATATTGAGCTTCACGAATATAAGCATGCAGATCGCTAGAGATACGAATAGTCTTGAAATGGGTCTTTCGACTAAGGGCGTCGACTACTACATTCGCCTTTGCTGGATGATAGCGGATTTCTCAATCGTAGCGTTAAGCAATTCCACCCAATGTCTCTGTCGCATGTTCAGCTCTTTTTGGTCAAAGATGTGCTGAAGGCTCCTATGGTCGGTGAAGACCACACACTTGGTACCGTAAAGGTAGTGTCACCAAATCTTTAACGCAAAAATAACCGCACCAAGCTCCAGATCATGAGTAGTATAGTTTTTCTCATGCATTTTGAGCTGACGGGAGGCATAAGCAATGACCTTGTCTTGCTGCATGAGCACACAGCCCAATCCACGATTTGAGGCATCACAATACACCACAAAATCGTCATTGCCATCAGGTAGAGTTAACACAGGAGCATTGCACAAAAGGTTCTTAAGAGTTTGGAAGGATTCCTCTTGTTCGGGACCCCAAACAAAAGGTTTCTCCTTTTGGGTTAGAGTAGTAAGAGGAACAATGATCTTTGAAAAATCCGCAATGAATCGGCGGTAATAACCTGCCAATCCTATAAAAGAACGAATCTCAGACACGGAATTAGGCGTACACCAATTCTTCACTGCCTCAATCTTAGAAGGGTCAACATGAATACCCTGACTACTAACAATATGACCCATAAATGGTACTTCATCAATCCAAAATTCACACTTAGAAAATTTAGCATACAGACGTTCACCACGTAGGAGTTCAAGTATAAGGCGTAAATGGTGAGCATGATCGGCTTTAGTCTTAGAATAAATAAGAATTTCATCAATAAAGACAATCACAAAACGATCCAAATAGGGTTTACAAACACGGTTCATAAGGTCCATGAACACTGCAGGTGCGTTGGTCAAGCCAAAAGGCATGACTACGAACTCGTAGTGCCCATATCGAGTACGAAACGCTGTTTTAGGAATGTCATCTTCGAGGACACGTAGCTGATGATATCCAGAACGTAGGTTAATTTTAGAGAAGCAGGACGTGCGTTGTAGTTGGTCAAATAGGTCATCAATACGGGGAAGCGGATAACGATTCTTCACAGTAAGCTTATTAAGTTCATGATAGTCGATACACATACGGAAGGAACCATCCTTCTTCTTGACGAATAAAATGGGAGCGCCCCACGGGGAGGTACTTGGACGAATAAAACCCTTATCGAGTAATTCCTGTAGCTGACTAGATAACTCTTGCATCTCGGAAGGTGCAAGACGGTAAGGAGCCCTGGCGACAGGAGTCGCACCAGGTACGAGATCAATACGAAAGTCAATGGATCTGGGAGGAGGAAGGCCAGGAAGATCTTCAGGGAAGACATCAGTGAAATCACACACAACTGGAACGTCACTTATGTTCTTCCCCTTGCCTTTTTGTTCTACCACGTGAGCTAAGAAGGCAGGGTTCTGTTTACGTAAGCTTCGGCTCGCTTGTGTGCATGACATCAACCTCAGCCCTTTTGAAGATCGGTCTCCATAGACGATCAAAGTATAACCAGAGGGAAGAGGAAGACGAACAAGTTTCTCGTGACACACAATTTCAGCATGGTTCTTACGCAACCAATCCATACCGATGATAACATCAAAACTACCCAATCGCATGGGTATAAGATCAATAGAGAAGACGTGATTGTTAAGAGTCAATGAACAATCACGCACGATCGAATTTACCAGAATCAACTTACCATTAGCGACCTCAACAAAGAATGATTCAGGTAACTTGGAGCGTGTACAG
Organism: Helianthus tuberosus; assembly: GCA_030545235.1. Taxonomy (NCBI): domain Eukaryota; kingdom Viridiplantae; phylum Streptophyta; class Magnoliopsida; order Asterales; family Asteraceae; genus Helianthus; species Helianthus tuberosus. Next base: position 49,823,244 of record CM060427.1, on the reverse strand, counting down.
TTTATCAAAGACTCAAATTCCACGGACACAAAGCTTTTATCGGCACCAGTATCAAATAGTATCGAAGCATAAAGGTTATTAACGAGGAACATACCATTGACAACATCATTGTCATTGTGAGCCTGATTCGCATTAAGGTTGAACGCTCATCCACGAGCGGCTGCCTGCCGGTCCTGGTTCAGCTGGGGACACTGGTTACGGAGGTGGGTAATATCTCCACACTTGTAGCATGCACGAACAGCGTTGATTGGTCTTGGGTTCTGCAGAGGTGGTGGAAGTGTAGGTAAAGCTGCCTGAGCTGGGGCTTGCTGAGCTTGCGGGGCCGGGTTAGCTTGATGACAATAAGGGGTTGTGTGACCATAACGATTACAGTTGGTGCACAGACGACATGCAGACACAACAGGATGTTGGTAGTTGCAAGTTGCACACTTAGGATGAGGCCCAGTGTATTGCTTTTTCGCTTCGGGAGCAGCAGGGTTAGCAGCAGCAATAGCAGGAGTAGGTTTAGCAGCAGGGTTTGCAGCAGGAGTAATAGCATTACATCCAGAACCCTGGGATTTCTGTTTCTTGTTCTTGCTGCCGCTTGGCTGCTGAGTAACTTGATTCGCAGACTTGGAGGGAGCAGGAGTAGCAAACTGCTTATCACTCACACGGTTGTTGTTCAAACTTACTGCCAAACGATAGACTTCTTCAATAGTTTCCAGTTGAGCTGCTTCAATAGAATCACGCATAGCAGGAGGTAGACCATTGATGTACTTGGTTATCATTCGCTTAGGAGTCGAAACCAAGTGAGGAACGATAAGACTCAGCTGCTTAAAACGGGTAGTATAAGCCAGGTTATCGTCTCCAACCTGCTTCAGATGCCAAAACTCTTCTTCAAGCTTCAACTGCTCATGAGGAGGGCAGAACTCAAGCATCATTAGTTCTCGCACCTCAGCCCATGGGAGAGCATAGGCTTCTTCATTCGAACGTATGTTTCTCTCATTCGACCACCACTCCAACGCTCTGCCTTGAAACATTCCAGTTGCACTCCTAGTCTTTAAGTAGTCTCGGCACTCGCTGTTAATGAAGGTAACCTCAATGCTGTCGAACCACTCGAGCATAGCAGTCACCCCATCACTGCCCGTGAAAGTCTTAGGGTTGCAAGAGATGAAATTATTATAGTTGAACTTAGTAGGCTTTTTTCTCCTCAGCCTTAGAGTCCGCAGAGGATGGAGGCGTGTTTGATCCTTGGAGCTCAGTGACGATCTTTGGCACGACTCGAGCAATCTGGTCGGCCATGAATGACATCATCTTTTTCTGAGATTTCTCCCTGGATTTCCTGAGAGAGTCGGATAGCTTTCGAGAAGACATCCTAAAGATCCAATAAGAGGATCGTATAAGTCTAAATTAACACATGTCAACATAGTTTCACGCACGGTAGACTAAGACTCAAGATTTATAAGATTCTCATGAATTCCGCAAACCCACGAACTTCGCATGGCGTGTTGTACGGAGTTTGGCAACAAGTCAGAAGCTCTTATATATAGAAGTACCATCGGCGTATCCACCACGCTTCGGGCACATTGCTTCCACCCCGCACTCGGCGTTATGTTACGTGTCGCAATTGCCAAACAATACACCCATCATTATCACAACACATACATAGCCTAAACCAATAGATTCCAATAGATTACACACTACAATCCACTATCCTCACATGGCGTGTTGTACGAAGCTTGGCAGTATGACGGAAGCGCTTATATATAGGAAGTACCAGCGGCGTATCCACCACGCTTTAATCATGCCACGTCCGTCTCGTCGTCGGTGTCATGCCTCGTTGACCACCGCTTCTGATTCCACCACTTCTTAAGACATAGATTAACCAGATAGATTCAACCACATAGATCAACTAGGTAGATTTAATCACTCATCCCGAGCCTACAAAATTATGAATTTCACTTAGCGCGTGGTACGAAGGTTTGGTAGCATGCCAGAAACACTTATATATAAGAAGAACCAGCGGCGTATCCACCATGCTTCGGTCATGCCACTTTCACCCTCGTCGTCGACGCTAGGCTACGTTTCGTATTTTGTTTCTCCATCACACATACATAGCTTACACATAGATTTTACTAGAGTACACGATAGATTTCACATAAGTTTCTCATAGAACACACAAATAGTCCTTCCATAGCTTTAGAATCCTTCACCAGATACTAAATTTCGCATGGCACTTGGTACAAAAGTTGGTAACATGCCAGAAACATTTATATATAGGAAGTACCAGCGGCGTATCCACCATGTTTCGGACACGTCACTTTCCCTTTGTATTTCATGCCATGTTACTTCCAGTGTCTTATAATCACATCATCACTTAGATTACACATAGAATAAAGCCTCATAAATTTAGTTCGATCTGGGATTAGAGCTTATGTTTTAGATTGCGGACAACGTGTGACTCGTGCAAAAGCATACCAAATGATCAAAGAATCAAGTTAAAACCAAATTCATAAAATTGAGATAACATAAAGGCAAGATAGGCTCATAAAACATAGGATTGTTCCGGGTAGAGGAACGGCGACCAACCAAAGCGATTCGAACCCCTTTTTCGAATTGAGGTAGCGTATCTTGACTTACTTAGACAAATACGTCATCGATGTTAGGCCTACGATATTCGTCCTTTTGGTCATTTTACGCACTCAATTGATCGGAAGTTACGAGACTTTGGCGATACATGAAACCAAGGAGTGGGACTAGTTATCAAGATCTGAGTTTCACCTCTAACTTGACAACATCGTACCCCAAATACGTTGGTACTCATCCGCAGATAAGACCTACTAGAATATTATGGAGACTTTCCATCAAGGTTTGGATGTCACTCCTATCTTGAAGGCGGATCTCGTGCAAAATACAAACACCGATGAACAATGTTTTTAGAGTATCGAGTGTATATTAAGTTAGCCTTAGAAAGGCATGTAAGTTTAACAGAAGTAAGTGCTGCTAGGAAGTAGATATGGTAGAATACATAAGTCTTAAACAACACAAAAGAGTCAAGATTCCTAGAACTATAGACTAGGGCAAGTATTCCTACTCACCCTAATTCCCTATAGTTATGGCTCTGATACCAATCTGACACACCCCAATCGATGGCGGAAACATCGGGGTGCGAGCACTAAGCGTTCAGATTGCTCATGAGAATTCCATAACACTATTGTTTCAATAAAGATTAATTGATTTCATGCAATTGTCTAACAAACGTCGTCACAAGAATCACATTACAACCTAGTCATAAATTGTTCAAGACTAATATTGTCTAGGCGACGGTTTCTAAGCATCTCCTAGTTGAATTCCATGCATTCCAAGCATCCTATCAGCCTGCAACATGTATTAAAATATCAATACAAAAGTATTGCCGAGTATACAAGTTTGATAATAGAATAATATATTAAAACAACTCATATCCACAGTGTAAACAATAAATAGTTTCAGCCGTGCTAGTGTCGCAGTCCACGCTGTGATAGCCCAAGTATCCCGATGCTTTAGTGCTTACCCAACACTCAAGGTAAACTAGAATCCTCCTAACAATACCCCCCGAGAATAATGGGAGAGGTGCATCTCCTATAGCGCTACTATTGTTAAGGCGGAACTACACACTCTAGATTAAATGTCACATAGCACAAAGAGTCAAGAATCAAGAATCACAAGTTTCATGTTCACATAGGATAGAGTATAAGTTTCGAAGATTCCAGTTTAAGTTTCATAGAATACATGTTACACCCCAAAAGTTTAAAGTAAAAGGGGATCGAGTATACTCACAGTGATTGCTTAATCAGTATAAACTACTATTGGATCAAAGGGAGCTCTTTTAGGAATAGCCTGATTAGATTTCAATAGGGTAAGGGTCGGGCAGAATAACGAGATTGAATAAAGTGTCAAACCAATCAACGAATCGAATTGTTGTCCGATCGGATAACCCTAGTTTTATATGAAAAGCATAGATTTAGCGAAAGTTTATCACCGAAGTAAGTCGAAAGTTTGAAGTAGAGGTGAAGGATAACCCTAGTTTTATATGAAAAGCATAGATTTAGCGTAGATTTAATGTAAAAACACCTGAAATACCTTAGATCTGAGCTAGATCTTGCTCAGAATGACATCACATGATAGTTTGCAACCCTCATGATGACATCACCCTCAAGAACTCAGATCCGAGAGATTTCATGGCGAAAAGTGTGATTTCAAATGAGAATCACGTAGAGAATGAAGTGTAGCTCAAGAAAGTACAAGAATCTAGCCAAAAACATACCGGAATCAGTGGGAGAATGAAGAAAAGGGGCGTGCGTGTGTCTTGGTCGAACAGAGCTGTCACATCACTGAAAAGGTGATGTGACAGGTCTATTTATAGTAGGAAAGATGAGAGAAGAGGAAAAAGGTGGTGCAAGGTAGGTGCCGGTTGATCGAGTGGTCGTTCGATCGAACGGCTGTCCGATCGAATGGCTGTCCGATCAGACGGCCACTCTTGGCCAATCCTTTCTTTCCACGTTCCAGACTTAGATTCATTTAGCGAGTGAGATTAAGCGTTGCGTTGCGTATAGTTTGGATAAAGTATCTAGATTACATTATAGACCAAAAGGTTCCAAGTTTCATAGATTCCACCAGTGACAAGGCTCCAGTCTCTCGTTTAACCAAGAATCAAGTTTTTACGAGTCTAAGGAGTCAAGCACCAAATAAGTTTCAAGAGTTACGAATCATAGTTTCTCAAGCATCAAGAGTCAAGAGTCCAAGTATCAAGTATCGTAAAGAATCTAGTTTCCATAGCATCAAGAATCAAGTGTCTAGATTAAGTATAAAGAGTCAAGTATTTAGATCAAGCATCAAGCCTCCTAGTTCAAGTGTCAAGTATCATGCATCTAGAATGAAGAATCAAGCATCATCGTATTAAACATCAATATTAAGAAGATTCATGCCAAAAGTGTCAAAGTATCAACCTCTCATACTACAGGGACTAAAACTGTCAATTACTAGGAGTTCAGGGACTGATCCTGTCAAGAGTCTAAAGTTTAGGGGTGCTGGGCGTTACATTGCTGGTTATTATCGTCGTTTTATCTCTAACTTTTCCAAGATCGTTGTTCCTTTAACCTCGTTGACTCAAAAAGAGAAACCTATTGTTTGGGGTCCCGAACAAGAGGAATTCTTTCAAACGCTCAAGGACATGCTCTGTAATGCTCCTATCCTCACGCTTCCTGATGGTAACGACGACTTCATCATATATTGCGATGCTTCACACCTTGGCCTTGGTTGTGTGCTTATGCAATGAGACAAGGTCATCGCTTATGAGGTCGAGGCAACTCAAGATACATGAGAAGAACTATATTACTCATGACCTTGAACTTGGCGCAGTTGTTTTTGCGTTGAAAATTTGGCGACACTACCTTTATGGGACTAAGTGTGTGGTCTTCACCGACCATAAGAGCTTTCAACACTCTTCAACCAGAAAGAACTGAACATGCGATAACGTCGTTGGGTGGAACTGTTAAACGACTACGACTGCGAAATCAAATACCATCCAGGTAAAGCGAATGTAGTAGCCGACGCCCTTAGTCGTAAAACTCATATGAAGGGTATTTGTTGTCTCCAACTCGTTAGCGATCTTCAAAACTGTATTCGTGAAGCTCAATACACCTCCATTAACGAAGGTAGTCTCTCAGTTGAGATACAAGGTGCCAAGGAACATGAGCTCGTGTCTAAATCTGATGGTATTTTATACTATCTCAATCGTATCTGGATCCCTAATCATGAAAACCTCCGAGACTTTCTTATGAACGAGGCACACAAAACAAGGTATTATGTTCATCCTAGTGCTGATAAGATGTACCATGACATGCGTACATCCTATTGGTGGCCTGGGATGAAGAGGGATATCGCCTCTTACATTGCGAAATGTCTTACCTGCTCGAAGGTAAAAGCCGAATATCAACGTCCCTCTGGTCTGCTCGAACAACCAGAAATTCCAGTCTGGAAATGGGAGAGCATTGCCATGGATTTTATCACTAAACTTCCCCGTACTTCTGCTGGTCATGGCAGTATCTGGGTGATCGTGGATCGATTGACCAAATCAGCTCATTTTCTTCCCATTCGTGAAGATTTTAAACTCGAGAAATTGGCTAGAATCTACACTAATGAGATCATTTGTCGTCATGGTACCCCCATTGACATCATTTCTGATCGTGATGCTCGTTTTATGTCTCGTCTTTGGCAAACTTTCAATCTACTATGGGTATTGTTCTTAACCTTAGCACCGCTTTTCATCCTCAGACAGACGGTCAAACCGAGCGTACTATCCAAACATTAGAGGATATGCTTCGTTCATGCGTAATAGATTTTGGTGGCAACTGGGATTCACACTTGCCTTTGATCGAATTCTCGTACAATAACAGATATCATGCGAGTATTCAAATGGCACCTTTCGAAGCATTGTATGGTCGCAAGTGTCGTTCGCCTATTAGTTGGCACGAGATTGGTGAATCTCAATTCACTGGTCCCGAGCTTATACAAGAAGCAACGTATAAGATTTTACAGGTTCGAGACAACTTACTAAAAGCCAGGAGCCAACAAAAGAGTTACGCTGATAAGTGTCGCAAGCCCTTGGAATTCGAGACAGGTGACTTAGTACTTCTCAAGGTATCCCTTTGGAAGGGAGTGGTTCGATTTGGTAAGAAAGGGCAACTCGCACCTCGCTACGTTGGTCCTTTCAAGATCCTCGAAAGAATTGGCAAGGTTGCGTATAGACTGGACCTACCTGAAGAACTCAACAATGTACATCCTGTTTTTCACGTGTCAAACTTAAAGAAGTGTCTAGCTGACGAAGGGCTTCAAGTTCCACTCGAGGACCTTCAAATCAACGAGACCTTGCATTTCGTGGAAAAACCCGTCAAAATCATGGATCAAGGAGTCAAGTTGTTGAGGCGCAGTAAAATTCCTATCATTAAGGTTCGATGGGAAGGTAAATGTGGCGCTGAATTCACTTCAGAACTCAAGAGTCACATGAAGACGAAGTATCCGTATCTTTTCGCTACATCATCCTAAATTTCGGGACGAAATTCCCTAAAGGAGGGGAGACTGTAACACCCTGCTTATTTGTACTTTCCATTTATAGCAAGTCTTGTTCGTGTTTCTATTTTTGGAAGTCTTGTGTTCTTGTAATCGTTCTTTCTTTGCAATCGTTGTAAAATCCAAGACTTGGATCATAAATAAAGCTCTTATTTTGTTAAATACATGTTATACATACTTTATACATGCTCATACATTCAAATACGTAAGACAATTGATGCTTATTCGTAATTCTTGGAAACTATGTACTAAACTTCTAAATACGTGAAACTTAAGCATAAAACGTATTGTGAACGTATACGATACTTAAATACGAACTTCATACACTTAATTATACTTGGTTTATGTTCCTCATACTTAAATTTATCTCAAACTATGCTTTTGTGGCAATTATAGTCCCTAAAAGGCCGTAAAACCCTAAAACAACAAACTTTGGGGGCCAAATTGTAATAAATGAAACTTAATCCCGGATCAGATAAGTCCAGGCGGGCTGCGTAGCTCCCCCTGTCCCCTTACGCGCCCCGCGTAGATGCTGAATCCACAGAATCTCACTTCCAGCTACGGGATTGGGCACTTTGGTGTGTTAGTTGGATTGTTATGTGTGTTTCTTGCATTTATAAATCACAACCTCCAACCATAACTCATCCCCTATAAGTCCCACACTAATCCAAGCCCTAATCACTTTACAAACTCCTCTAAAACTCTCTCAATCACTCAAAATCGCAGCTGAAAGTTCAGGTTTGAGCAGAATCATCAAGCTCCACTAAAGTGAGCATAACTTCTTCATTTCTTATCCTTTTTAGCTCATTCTTTTTCCAGAACACTTGGATCGACCTTAGCTTCGATTCCATGGGTATTTCTCAGTGAATAAGTCCATGGAACTCCGGAAAATAGGCTCCAAAGTTCACTGTTTTCATTTATCCTTACTAATCCTTGTTCAAACTTGAGTTCAACTCACTCAAACTCACGTCCTTATGCTTATAACCACTTCTATGGTTAGTTAAGCTTAAAAACGGGGCTGAGACATACAACATCAGAGGTTAAACCTCATATACTTTCTGTTTTATTTAGGGTTTTTAACCCACAAGTCATGTTCAAGCTTCAAGCTTGATGAAGGTGTGATTATGGACTAACTTGGGTTGTCCAACAAAGAATCCCCAACATTACTTGATGATTTCTCCTAGTATAGTTGTTGTTATTCTTGTATAAATATTAGTTCATGACCCTCCTTGTATGTTTTTACATCAAGTGTAGTGGTGAACCATAAGAGGTACCTAAATGGAAGCTTGTTCTTCCTACCTCCTACATGATTTCCATGATACTAGAGGTACCTAAATGAAGATCTAATCTTCTTCCTCCTACTTGACTATTGGACTTAACAATACATATAATACTTATACATATATATACTATTCAATATTCGAACCCTTGATGGTGAATTTGTGTTCATTCGTCAAAGTATTAGAATAACATCATCTAAGGCATAAGACTTGTTACAATTCTAATGAGTACGTTACTCATGAAAACATTAACCCTCGTGGTTCCATAGTGTCAAAAACAAGTACTTGTGTTAGAGGATGATTACTTTCACATACATATGTTCTTGTGTTTTAATTTCCTAAATCCTTAATCCTCCATTAATCTCCGTTACTCATACACTTTGTTTCTTCGCGTAGAAGGACTTGGTGTTCCAACCTCCTAAACAAACCAACACTCTCGTGGATTTACCAAGTAGAAGACTTTCAAAACCGTGAGTACACTCGACCCATTTACATTTTAAACCACTTTTGGGTTGTAACATGTTACCATACAAAATCACACTTACACACACTTAAATATGCTTTATGAACTCAATCCGTTATACATGCTACTTGTTTACTTAGGTTCATGCTAGATTATACATGCTTTATGCCATTACTATGCTAAACCCTCAACTTAACATTTATAGCGCTATAGGAGTAGCTCACCACCCGTCGGGGTCTTGTTAAGTCATTATACTAAAACGGTCTCGTTACTTTTGTGGCGAGGGATGCTAAATACTAGTGGACACTTGGGTTAGACGTGATGTTATGCATGCTAGTTACCTTGTTTACAAATTGCCATGTGGATTCGAGTAAATGCTTTATACTTATGCTATACTATTTAAAACTTGTGTACTCGCCTTTGCTTTTGCATTGAACTTTATTTTAACATTTTACAGGTTGAGGATGATGATGCTATGAAATGAAGTAGCAATGATGCCTTGATACACATTTAGACGTCTTAGGTTTAAAATGTTGTATCAATTTTGTTATGTTGTTATGTACTTTTTGTTGAACTTGTTATTTGAGATTTCTATGTAATGTTGACAATGGATGTTTGGAATGAAAATGGTTAATTTAAATATTGTCACAAATAGTGTTATGAAGTCTCTTGCAATCTATTTCGTCTCACTCCGATGTTTCCGCCATCGGTTAGGGTGTGACAGTTAGGTTAACGTACAAATGCGCTTATCGTACATTACGTACGCGATCATCTCAGCCGTCAGATCTTCATCCTACATTGAAATCGCATGTTGTTTTTTTGTAACAATTTCTCATGTTAATTTTTTAACATGCGATTTCATCAAAATTACCACATGCGAAATTGTTACAAAAAACCAACATGCGATTTCATCAAAATTATCACATACGAAATTGTTACAAAACCCAACATGCGATTTCATCCATGCTATTTTATAACATGCGATTTCACAAATCGTACGTAGCGTACATTAAGAGATATTGTACAGTACACTTTCTCTCTCTCTCCCTCTATATATATATATATATATATATGAAGAGGATCATGAGAAAACTACATATAAATGAGAAAACTAGAAAACTAAGGTAAAAAACATAAAAACCATACCAATTTTTTTACAATTTTTTATAAAAATTATCGCTATTTTTTATATATAAAAAATTTTTGAAAAAAAAAGTTATACTGCACATGTGCATTATATGTGTACTACACATGTGCATTACATGCTTAAAATTAGCTTTTGAGTTTAATTTAGCTTTTAGGGTTAGGTTTTTTGGAGGATTAGGATTGGGGGGGGGGTTTAGGTTTTTGGGGGGTGGGGGGTTAGGTTTTTTTTTCGTGTTTATGTTTAGGGTTTAGTTTTAGGTTTTCGGGAGGGGAGGAGGTGGAGGGTTAGGTTTTTGGGGGGGGGGGGTGGGAGGTTTAGGCTTTTGGTGGGAGGGTGAATTTAGGTTTTTTGGGGGTGGGGCATTTTTGTGGGTAAGATGATGCGGTGGCATTTTTGTGAATAATGGGAACCTTATAACTACCAGGAGGGGTAAAATTGGAAGATCCAAACAAGGGTGCACATGCTAATCACATGCCATTTTCCCCCATCATGTTTAAACGCCAATAACTTTTTTATAAGTGATTATTTTTCTAAAACAATTACACCATAAAACTCAGCGTTTTTTTATCTTCACAACGAGTATACTATTGATATACTTTTCGAAAAAATGAAATGAGTTTTTATGGCGTTTTTCTGAACCGGGTGTTTTATTGTGTTTTTAACTAGGTATTTTATGGCGTTTTTAACTAGGTATTTTATGGCGTTTTTCTGAAGTAGGTGTTTTTATGGCGTTTTAACTAGGTATTTTCATGGCGTTTTTCTGAACTAGGTGTTTTATGGCGTTTTCAACTGAGTTTTTCATGGTGTTTTTCTAAACCGGGTGTTTTATGGTGTTTTTAACTAGGTATTTTCATGGCGTTTTTCTAAACTGGGTGTTTTATGACGTTTTCAACTAGGTATTTTCATGGCGTTTTTCTGAATTGGGTGTTTTTATGGCATTTTTATTTGAACACCCAGTTCATATGAGTGGGTTTTTTTGACAATATTACCCTTAGTGTAAGTTAGCATCAATGCCACATGTCAATCGTTCTCACCGTTCTCACACTTTTCACCATTTTTCGTAAATCCTGACCTGATATATATATATACATAAAAAGTTTATGCATTAAAGACTTGTTCCTTGGACTCATATGCATATAAGACTTGTACTTTGCATGTAAATGACCAAATTACCCTCGTAGTTAACAGACTTGGCGGATTGTGCTAGCAATTTGGACTCAAATGGTTAAGAAAAGTTATTATAGGAACTCAGGGCGTTAAATTTTTTTTATTTTGTACTCAAGTGGTTGCAAACACTGAAACACAGGGACTCAAAAAGTAATTTACCCTTATTATTTTATTGACTATAAAATTATAATTTAAATGAGGTAATGGGTAAATGGTAAATAGGTTTAGTTAAAAGATGATTTAAGTGTTTAGTGGATAATTTAAATGTCAATGAGAAAGTAGGTCTAAATAAAAAATATGTTTTTAAACTTAGGTATAGGTTTTTATCTAAACAGACGGATAATGGACGACCCAAAAAAATGATCCCGCATAATAATAACTAGCAAAACTATTCAAAAAATGTTCAAAACGTCAAAACAAATTCAAGAAGATAGAGGCTGATGACAGTGAAGATTCGGAAGAGAAATTAGATTACAATTTATTATTATTTTAGTTTTCATTTTATATTGTTTTGATATCAAGTTATATGTTGATTTGTTAACTAGTTCTCTATAAAAAAAATAACATTATTATATAAAACGCCAAAAACTACCAACACCAAAAAGCTAGAAGTATGAAAACTTGGAGAACAACTGCTGGCAAAACACCTTGTAAAGGGTATTAAACGTAAAAAAATTCACTAAACGCCAAAAAAAATTGGTCTTATTGTAATCTTATGCAAATATTAGAGACTCGTAGTGAATTATTATACAAAACGCCATAACGACAAAAAAATTAACCAGAAAACTTTATAACGCCAAAAAATTATATATGTGACACAAAAACAATTAATTCAACGCCAAAAAGTTTAAAAAATACGATTAACGCCAAAAAAAACTTAGACGCCATAAAATATTATACCGCGTTGGGAAATAAAAGAAGAATGAAAAGACAAAAAAGCCCCTCCGCCCTTCTCTATGACGCGGGACACGTGTTAGGCCAGGAAGCGTTCTCACTGTTCATACACTTTTGAGCGTTTTCTCCTGAACCCGTTTCTGTATATATATATATAGTGAGGTTCGATGGGAACACTAAAAAAGTAGGGAATTGGGAAACAATGTATTTAACATATTAAATGTATCTTAAAAAGTCAATTTATAATGCTAAAAAAAATGTTTTTTTTTTCAATTTTTTTCAGAACTTTGGTATATAAAGATGTGTAAATCTTTTTTTTACTTTTCTTTACTGTTTTTTAAGAATTTATTTTGGCTTTTGAGTTTTTTTTTTTATTAAAAAGCCTTCTATATGTATTTATATGTAAAAGCTTTGATTTTTTTTAATAAAATGATTTTTAGCATGTTAAGTTGAATTTTTAACACGTTAAAAGGGGAATCGGGGAACCATGCATTTAACATGTTAAAAATCAATATTTTTTTAAAACACTTTAGGAGCTTTTTCATATAAATACATGTCGAAGTCTTTTTAACAAAAATATTCAAAAACTAAAAAAAAAAAAAATCTTAAAAAAAATAGGAAAAGGTAATTTTTTTACAAATTATTTTTTTCATTGGAATAGCTTTTACACATCTTTATATGCAAAACTCTTAATTAAAAAAAATAACTTTTAACATTTTAAATTTAATTTTTAAGATATATTTAAAATATTAAATGCATTGTCATCCAATTTTCCACTTTTTAGTGTTTCCCATTAAACCACACACTCACTTTGAATTCCTATCATAAACATATAGTTATGAATTGTTATTCAAAAAAGAAAGAAAGGGGCAACCAATATGAAGTGTCACGAATCCACTACATATGGCCTAGTGGTATGAGGTTTGGGTTCTGCAGTGAAGACCTAAGTTCAATCATCACTTATGTCACTTTTGGTTAGGGGTGTGCATGGGTAGGTTTGGTTCTGTTTTTACTATTAACCACAACCATAACTGTTAACTTCGGTTATGAAATTTTCTTAACCATAACCATAACCAAACATCGGTTACGATTAATCTGTTATGAAGTCGGTTATGGGTCGGTTTCAGTTATTTTCGGTGAATTAACCAAGAAAAGGTTTGAACTAAATAGGAGTGTTATTAGGGGCGTGCACTGTTAGGACTTAGCTTAGGTTTTTTTTTATAAACTAACCAAGACTATATTTTTTTGTTAAACTACCGATGTGGGATTCCCTTCAATAAGTTAAATTCTCAACAAAAAAAAAATTACGATCATAATACCTCTATTCTTCATTAAAATAAAAGGGCATCTACATCAAGATCATTTTGTTACTTACATACTTTTATCCTAGTAAAAAAATATCTACATGGTTAATGTAAAACATAAATCTATTATACAGACTTATAATTACATGTTCGGTTCAGTTTCGGTTATATTGGTTAACCAAAGCTTCATAACCGTAACCATAACCAATTAGTCAGTTATACAAAGTTTCTTAACCATAACCATATGTTAGGTTCGGTTATCATTATGGCAGTTATTTTGCTCACACGTACTTTTGGTGGATTAAGGCAATGAAGGATTTGAGCTAGGCGTTGTGCGATGTTGTTAGTTTGAATCCCGGGCCCACCCATGTTTTTGTTCCATTGTGTGTTAAGTCAGAGAGTTCTCTCTTGTGGTGACACAACAACGAATGTCAAGTGGTAGCCGACGGTATAATTTCTCAAGGAAACGCCTAAACCAAATTTATGTGTAACAGAGCTCTCCATTTTAAGGAATGCGATACCCTAACACAAGAAGCTCTCCGTTCTAAAAAAACTAGCGGTTTTCCCCCGCGCTATGCGGCGGGAACTCAGTTGGTATCCGTTCGGTTCGTTCTGGTACTGACACTCGCTATAGTAGCTGGGAGAGAAAACTATAAAATAAATCGGGTTATGCCCAAAGAATACGTACTTTATATCAATCGAAAACCATAGAAAGGAATATCAGTTCCGATACTACCGATATTATTTTACCGATGTTGTTCGGTTGAAATCGGTTCAGTTAGTCCTGTATAAACACTCGTATAGTGTACAATAAAAAAATTGTTTTTTTTCCATATTTTTATTGGCACTCGTATAGTTTACAGTTTTCGATAGAAAAATATCAATCGAAAACCATAAAAAAAGGAATATTGGTTTCCATACTGCCGATATTGGTACCAATGTTATTCGATTGAAATTGGTTCGGTAAGTCCCATATCAATACTCGTACAGTTTACGATACAAAAAAAATGTGTTTCTTATATTTTTATCGGCACTTTTATAGTTTACGATAAAAAAGAAAACAAATTAAATATCATTGTCGGTTCCTGTTCGCTTTGGTACGATAGCGTCATGGTATCCATTTTAAATATCATTGTCGGTTTCGTGTTGATTTAGTACAATAGCGTCATGATATCCATCTTAAATATCATAATCGGTTTCGATTCGATTTGAAACGATAGCAATACAATATCCATTTTCAATAAAAAAACAAATTAGAAAAAATTAAATTAAATTGAAATAAATATAATAATAATATTAAAACTTAAATTTTACTATTCAGTTTAAAATTTAAAAGAATTAGTGGTGTTCCCCGTGCTTCGCTGCGGGCTTTCGGTCGGTATCGCTTTGGTTTGGTTCATCAAAGTATCGGTATGATTTTGGCACTCAATGTAGCAAGCGAAGATACATGCACATCTGGAAAACCAAAAAAACGCTATAGCTTATGGTACTAAAAATGTTCTATTGGGATACGTCAGAAAAACCATATTAACAAATACTCTAGCAATAATGATGTTCTTCAGACGGTACTAAAAATGTTCTATTGGGATACGTCAGAAAAACCATATTAATAAATACGCTACCAATAACGATGTTCTTCAGACGGTACTAAAAAATTGTCACACCCCCAAAATACCACGTGCGGAAACCCCCGCGAGGCGTGTGACATACCAGGATCCAAGCCACCAATCACATTGAACTCATAATTATAATTAAACAAAACGTTCATTTATTATCATAAAGCGTTACAAACGTTACATATCATTCATTGTGTACAGCGGAAGCATAAATCATTTGTTAAGTGTTTAGTAAACCAAGAGTACGTAAACTATTGAGCTTGTAATGAGATTCCATGTATCTCGACCCATGACCACTCCAGCATCCCAGACAGCAATTTCCAATTGATATGCACCTAAAGGCCTGCAAGGCATGTAACAACGAATCATAAACAAAGTTGAGCGAGTTCACAGTTGGTTGTCCATTTTAGAGTTGTTCCAAAAACATAGTTTACTCTTAACCGGCTATCCAGCCGTGGGGGTTACCCCATAATTTAAAAACGTTCATTTGTTAATCCATTTTTACTTCGGCCATTCCAGCCGTGGGGGATACACCATGTTCTCAATCCTCGGCTATCCAGCCCGGCACTTCGGCCGTGCGGGCTACCCCATGTTTTAAACTACCAGACTCGTTACCATATCGACTACTAAAGTTCGTCATGTTTATGTGCCCTAGCGTCGGTGTCTATCATCACTGACGTGCCATAGTCCATTAGTCCACGCCCGTCCTCTGCGGCACGGTGTGAGGTTTGCTAAACCTAATAGCGCTATTTAACTAATGACCCGTTCACCATTGGCCTCGGCGATTAAGTCGATATAAAAAGGAGGGACTTCGTTGATAGAGTTCTAGTCTAGAAAATCTAAATCCGTCTCAACAAGACGAGGAATTTACATTCCTAAACACATCCCAACAGGACGAGGAATCCCTATTCCTTAACCCATTCCCAACCCCTGGGAATCCCATGCCTTGTAGAAAGTGTGAACTCACCTCGGTTTGCTCGGCAGATACACAAAGAGGTCAATCAAGCTGCTAGTGGTCAACCACATCCTAACATGGTCACCATACAAGTCAGGTCTAGGTTCAAGTAGTGCACATAAGTTTACACAGAGCTAACAAGTCAATAACACGTAATGATCATCGCATACACATTGAACATGTTAAGCAAATCAGTTAAACACATAAAGCCCAAACTTGTGGGATCAGGATGTATTGGGCTGAAGTAACAGTGTAAGCCCAATAGCATCTTGTGCGGTTGGATAGCTGAAACCCAAGCGACTACCCGGCCCAACATGTTGTGCGATCCGCACAACCTTGTGTGATCCACAGCATGTTGTGCGATCCAATTAAACACCTGGCTCAAACTAATAAGCAGTCCAACAACTTGTGCGATTATGTTGGGCCACACGGCCCAATAACGTAACAACTCAAACAACTGTGTGTGTGTGTGGCCCAAGGCTTGTGCGATCGACACTGTCTTGTGCGATCCACAAGTCTTGTGCGATCATGCAAAGCTGTGTTGTACACTGTGTTCTAACATGTTGTACCTTAACTTGTGCAACTGTATTTGTGCGATCCATCCCTTGTGCGATCAGGGGTGGATCTTGTGCGATCCCACAAGCTTGTGCGGTTGACTTGTGTGTTTGGAAACTTTATGAAATCAGTTATAAGATCCCGTAATTTTAGTAAATTGGTTACAATCAATTTTATTTACCACTTAAATTCTATCAGTTTCCAAATATTGCATTATCAATCAAAACATGATTTCCTTGATTGCTGCCCATTATTTCCGTAATGATAGTTAACAAATGTTGGCAGTTTCAATCGTATAAAAAATAACAATTCTACAACAATCGATTCACAAGTTATGCATGTTCGTACAACCCTAATGATTAACTAATCAGGTACGATAACAAATCAACACTCCAAAACATAGAATCAGACCATACACATTAGTAATATCGATTACAACCTGAAATCCCTAAATCTTATGCGCATCCATAGCATACAAAGCATATCAACATTAAACTTTTAATCATTAACATTACGAGTACTCAATTGGACCGGATCAAACTCATCAACCCTAACTTTCATGATTCTTAACAAATACATATCATAACACCATTCCTTTGTCAACCATCATCATTAACAGTTTAATTCGATTACTTCTAACAGTGATTCATGGAATGTTCATTAAGAATTCTATAAACATACAACTTTAACATCTAATGTCATGCAATCACAATCTACACGTAACACGGCTCAATGATCATAAACAACCGAACAAGGGTGTAACACTAACCGGATCAAGAGGTGAACAAAGTGTGCTTGTAGACGATGAAGCTTCGAAGGAGATGAAGGGCTGCCGTCGTACCGAGAGGGAGAGGAGAGAGAGCTAGGGTTTGTGTGTTTTCTTGTGTTTAGAGGATAATGAGGGTTATACACCAACCCCTTAGTGTTATGCGAAAATCATAAGGTTCGGGCCCAGCTTGGGCTTTAGTTGTGTTGGGTTTGGGCCGAGCTCCATCATGTGCGGCCAGGAGAAATGAATGACCCAAAGAGGGTGTTGTGCGATCGGTTAGGTTTTGTGCGACTAGGTTTATGTTGTGCAACAAAGGATACATATTCATATTACAATTTCATAACACATAACATATTCAACACATAACATTCCATTGCAGATAATCACATTAGTTAATCACATAACGTACCTGCAGGTTACATCAAAGTACAATGAAAGGTCCTAAAATACGAGTTGTCACATCATCCCCAAGTTGAAAGAAATTTCGTCCCGAAATTTAGCACGCACTCACTGAGGAAGCTAGTTAAGTTGCATGGTTTTCCTGGGGTGTCACATCCTTCCCCCGTTGGTTTGGAATTTCGTCCCGAAATTCCGCAGTAGCTTCGGCCTCAGTAGTGGTTTCACTTCTCTCGAACAACTGGGGATATTTGGGTTTCACTTGGTTTCCTCGTTTCCAGGTAAACTCTGAGCCACGATGGGAGTTCCAACGAACTCGAACATGCGGTATTCTGGTACGTTTGAGAATCTTGACCTCCCGCTCCAAGATTTCCATTCGCTCTTCGACAAATGGCAACTGATCGTCGATGGTGAGCTCCTTGAAAGGAACTATGAGAGTTTCATCTGACATACACTTCTTCAGATTCGACACATGTAATACGTTGTGAACTCCACTGAGCTCTTCGGGTAAATTCAATCTGTAGACCACCTTGCTAATTCTTTCCGTGATTTCGAATGGTCCAACATGTCGCGGGTTGAGTTTGTCTCGAATACCAAAACGAACTACACCTTCCAACTTCTACCCAACATAGAGGTGATCGCCACTTTCATCCGTACAGTGCCTCGAACGGAGCAGCCTGGATGCTGGTGGGGTAACTGTTGATATACGAAAACTCCACTAAAGGTAGGTGCCACTCCCAGCCGTTACCAAAGTTGATTACATATGCCAGAAGCATGTCTTCAAGAGTTTGGTTGGTGCGTTCAGTCTGCCCCTCCGTCTGGGGATGATATGTTGTGCTCATGTCTAAACGTGAGCCAAAGGATTTGTGCATCGCTCGCCACAAATTAGATGCAAATCGTGGGTCGCGATCAGAGGTACTGGAGGTTGGCACCCCATGCCTAGCAACCACTTCCTTCAGGTAGATGACTTCAAGTGTAGAAAACTTATCCGTTTCCTTGCTGGCTAGAAAGTGTGCTGGTTACGTGAGACAATCAACGATTATCCAGTTGATATTGTTTCCGTTTCGAGTTGTAAGTAGACTGCTTTCCATATAGTTGTTTCTGGTTGCTAGCACTTCATCTTGACATTCCCACAAGTCAAACATCATTCCCATACCAAGCTAGGTGGGCCTTCATGCCCGATTGCCAGTACAAGGTTTATAGATCCTAGCATCTCCCATCAAAACCCAGATAACTAGAATATCACGGCCGATGTGCTTTGCTCCACACGAGTTCCCTACAGTAGTCGTATAGTGAGACCCACATTTGTTCCATGAGGTAGCGAACATCGTCCGACCACTCAAAGGTTGCTTCTCCATGCTCGCATGGGTTCAACTTGAAAATCCTCTTCCTTCAGTTCTCCAGTTTGAACAGAGCGAGTCTGATCAGGTAAGTTAGAGTCGATAGTGAGCTACAAAGCTCGTGCACGTTCAAGTTTCATAGTTGCAATCATCCGAAAATTCCCTCCAGCGAGGCCATTAACTGATTTAGTTCTGTCGAAGCCAAAGTACACGGGAGGCCCTTGTGATCGGTCTAAACAACACTTCTGGTACCGTCCAAGTAATGCCTCCATCTAGAATCCCAAGGCCACGGTTTTCACCGTCAGTCGTGTGTCATGCAGTTCCTCTTTGTAACTCCATCTCGTAGGTCACCACTCGCTCATGTTGCGTCGGTGTGTATCTGGGACTCTGATTCTGACCACCATGGTATACCACTAAATCGAATGCACTCTCGGGTAAAGGTGATGCTAGGTGGATTGCAGAGTTGGAACTCGAAAGCTGAAAAGACGTCCTCCTATTTCGTCTTTTACGAACACAGTACCCTACTGTGCTGAAGGAATTTAAGCTGTGTGACCTTCAAAAATCTTGTGGGTAAGCTGCGTTAGTATCAAGTGAGACCAAGGAATTTGCTGCATCCCCGAAGGAATCTTTGGTGTCGATCAGTTTCTAACAAGATGCATCTCAGCGAGATCCATGAGTATTCCCACTCCGTTGGTTTTCCTGATCAAATGCTTGACTTCGCACGTAATGGTTCCTCCCACAGAAGTGCTGAGATAGAATACATACGCCACCCATGGTTTTCCTTTCTCCTGGTCATGATTCAGATCGTCATCAGCGAATACAGTCGATCCATGTGATCCCTGAGGCTGCTCTGGTGTTGATCTACTCAATGATCATGGTGTACAAGGTTGAAATGATAGCATTGCGTTCGGAAAGCTGTTCTAAGGGCATTCTCCTCTTGGAATTCCATCTGACGGTAGTTCGTTCGCTAGCCAATCCTCGAATGGGAACTTGTTCCTTGCAACTGGTCGACAGGTGGCCAATATCTGGTCGAGACAAGCGGTTCCTAACTGTCACTTTGCTGAGTTCTAGATAATCAGTACACATACAAAATTTATAGATCTAACTGGGGCTCCCCAAAACGAAAAGCTAGGTTTAACAAAACTCCTGTTCAATAATCCCTGTGGTTGATTAACACAGTTCTTGCAACTCTCCTGGCGCAGGACGGTAAGAGTACGAGTAATCAGGACTGCCTCTGACCTGATACTGATTTGATACTCCTCCGGACGATGTGAGGGTACATCTGATAGTTCTTCTGGTAGCACATAGGTAGAAATCACGAACAAAGGGTGGATCCTCGATCCTCTTTTCCTCACCCTTAACATCAATAATAAGTGCTAACATAGCAGGATAATCCTTCCGTGGACACTTCCAAGCTTTCGTTGCAGAATTGACGCTAACCTTTGCACAATTCTGATAATTTGAAACAGATGACGATTCTCCACTAGGGAGAGGGATACGCAAAGTTTTCTCCTCACAGGGCATATCTGCGTGATGTATGGATTACCAATCCATTCTAACTACTGCTTCAAACCATCAAGGATAGCAGAAGGAAGATCGATGTCAATCGCTTGTCCCACAAGGTCGAATTTGCATCCCAACTAGCATACGAAATGTCAATTGTCTTGTCGTCAGCCGATTCCTCAACAGGTTCAAATTCAAAGGGCATCAGGGTCAAATGGAGCAAAGACAAAACGATTAGCTGCTCATACTAGCTGCCATGCTACTAAAATCCTGGCGTCACCCATGCCAATTCTAAATCCCTTCAATGAGCATCATTTCTAGTGTTGCTGTTTTCATTACAAGTATCTCAAGTGTTGTCGTTGTTCCTTTGGTCGTTGTCTTCTTAACTCAACCACGGCCAATCCATGTTGTGGTCACTTTCATTTCCTTACTGTAGGCTAGGGTTACGAATACCTTGTTGTCGCTGTGACTGCTGCTCCCAATGCCGTTGTTCGAAACGAAGCCCTACGGTTCTTTGTCTTCGAGGTCCATCTTTCCGTATTCTGAGCCACGTCCTAAGTACTACTCGCTGTGCTGGCAGTTACACATTTCGCGTTATAGTCGATTGTCATTGCTTATATCCTGATTGATTCGTAAGAGTTGACTCCCATGAGTCGCTGTCAAGGGTAAGGATTCAATTGAAGCTAATTCGCTGGTGCTCGCCACCAGTAATCAGGGTCGTCAAAGTACTGAGGTCGGTAAGATACTACACTCATCCTCTTGTCCATTGATGTTGCAAGTTGGCTGGGTATTACACAATATGCTTCCTGAGCGTTGCAGAAGTGATCGCACTTCAGGATCTAAGACGTCAATACATGAGTTCCAGCAAACGAAGCGGAGTAGGAAAAGTATCGATCAATCATGCGATGCTGCGTCATCCAACACAGGGATGTTCGTATAAGCACCTAACATTCTACATGGTTCGCTAGGTGTGTAGATGGGTGTTCAGGTAAGACTCGATAGCATCGAGACTCGAGAGGATCCAGTGAGGAATGAAAAGTTCACGTTCGAGTAGGGGACAATCACTGCTATAACCCCTATAGGTTTGTTATGTTTCACATCGATCATATAACGGAACGGAACCCCTTTTTCACTTGTTAAGCCTCACTGGGACTCGCATGCACCCCACATTATTATTATGTGTGCACCCACAATAATATTGAGATTTGCATGCTCATCTCAGCTCCTCTTAACTCATGTCAAATGGTTCCTCAAACTCGAGTAGCAAACGTAGAGCATCACGAAGTGTAAGTCACAAATGTTTAGGGAAATACCACCCTATTAGTCACATAACACGTGCAAGTAATACACTGACTCATACTGTTGCACTGAATGTGCAATCACAGGCAATAACATACGTAAGTGTTCACTAGATATGCAATACAATGAGTATACGAGAGACGAACCTTGCAATCTGGAGCTGAGTGTCATGGTCATATTCACGTTTTCAGAACTACTCAGTTATATTCTGTTTTACAAAAATGTTTTTCCCCTTTTTAAAACCAAGTTCACTATAACCAATGGCTCTGATACCAATCTGTCACACCCCCAAAATACCACGTGCGGAAACCCCCGCGAGGCGTGTGACATACCAGGATCCAAGCCACCAATCACATTGAACTCATAATTATAATTAAACAAAACGTTCATTTATTATCATAAAGCGTTACAAACGTTACATATCATTCATTGTGTACAGCGGAAGCATAAATCATTTGTTAAGTGTTTAGTAAACCAAGAGTACATAAACCATTGAGCTTGTAATGAGATTCCATGTATCTCGACCCATGACCACACCAGCTTCCCAGACAGCAAGTTCCAATTGATATGCACCTAAAGGCCTCCAAGGCATGTAACAACGAATCAACAACAAAGTTGAGCGAGTTCACAGTTGGTTGTCCATTTTAGAGTTGTTCCAAAAACATAGTTTACTCTTAACCGGCTATCCAGCCGTAGGGGTTACCCCATAGTTTTGAAAACGTTCATTTGTTAATCCATTTTTACTTTGGCCATTCCAGCCATGGGGGCTACCCCATGTTCTCAATCTTTGGCTATCCAGCCTGGCACTTCGGCCGTGGGGGCTACCACATGTTTTAAACTACCAGACTCGTTACCATATCGACTACTAACGTTCGTCATGTTTATGTGCCCTAGTGTCGGTGTCTATCATCACTGACGTGCCATAATCCATTAGTCCACGCCCGTCCTCTGCGGCACGGTGTGAGGTTTGTTAAACCTAATAGCGCTATTTAACTAATGACCCGTTCGCCATTGGCCTCGGCGATTAAGTCGATATAAAAAGGAGGGACTTCGTTGATAGAGTTCTAGTCTAGTAAATCTAAATCCGTCTATACAAGACGAGGAATTTACATTCCTGAACGCATCCCAACAGGACGAGGAATCCCTATTCCTTAACCCATTCCCAACCCCTGGGAATCCCATGCCTTGTAGAAAGCGTGAACTCACCTCGGTTTGCTCGGCAGATACACAAAGAGGTCAATCAAGCTGCTAGTGGTTAACCACGTCCTAAGATGGTCACCATACAAGTCAGGTCTAGGTTCAAGTAGTGCACATAAGTTTACACAGAGCTAACAAGTCAATTACACGTAATGATCATCGCATACACATTGAACATGTTAAGCAAATCAGTTAAACACATAAAGCCCAAACTTGTGCGATCAGGATGTATTGGGCTGAAGTAACAGTGTAAGCCCAATAGCATCTTGTGCGGTTGGATAGCTGAAACCCAAGTGACTACCCGGCCCAACATGTTATGCGATCAGCACAACCTTGTGCGATCCACAGCATGTTGTGCGATCCAATTAAACACCTGGCTCAAACTAATAAGCAGTCCAGCAACTTGTGCGATTGAGTTGGGCCACACGGCCCAATAACGTAACAACTCAAACAACTGTGTGTGTGTGTGTGGCCCAAGGCTTGTGCGATCGGCACTGTCTTCTGCAATCCACAAGTCTTGTGCGATCATGCAAAGCTGTGTTGTACACTGTGTTCTAACTTGTTGTACCTTAACTTGTGCGACTGTATTTGTGTGATCCATCCCTTGTGCGATCAGGGGTGGATCTTGTGCGATCCCACAAGCTTGTGCGGTTGACTTGTGTGTTTGGAAACTTTATGAAATCAGTTATAAGATCCCGTAATTTTAGTAAATTGGTTACAATCAATTTTATTTACCACTTAAATTCTATCAGTTTCCAAATATTGCATTATCAATCAAAACATGATTTCCTTGATTGTTGCCCATTATTTCCGTAATGATAGTTAACAAGTGTTGGCAGTTTCAATCGAATCAAAAATAACAATTCTACAACAATTGATTCACAAGTTATGCGTGTTCATACAACCCTAATGATTAACTAATCAGGGACGATAACAAATCAACACTCCAAAACATAGAATCAGACCATACACATTAGTAATATCGATTACAACCTGAAATCCCTAAATCTTATGCGCATCCATAGCATACAAAGCATATCAACATTAAACTTTTAATCATTAACATTACGAGTACTCAATTGGACCGGATCAAACTCATCAACCCTAACTTTCATGATTATGAACAAAAACATATCATAACACCATCCCTTTGTCAACCATCATCATTAACAGTTTAATTCGATTACTTCTAACAGTGAATCATGGAATGTTCATTAAGAATTCTATAAACATACAACTTTAACATCTAATGTTATGCAATCACAATCTACACGTAACATGGCTCAATGATCATAAACAACCAAACAAGGGTGTAATACTAACCGGATCAAGAGGTGAACAAAGTGTGCTTGTAGACGATGAAGCTTCGAAGGAGATAAAGGGTTGCCGTCGTACTGAGAGGGAGAGGAGAGAGAGCTAGGGTTTATGTGTTTTCTTGTGTTTAGAGGATAATGAGGGTTATGCACCAACCCCTTAGTGTTATGCGAAAATCATAAGGTTCGGGCCCAGCTTGGGCTTCAGTTGTGTTGGGTTTGGGCCGAGCTCCATCATGTGCGGCCGTGAGAAATGAATGACCCAAAGAGGGTGTTGTGTGATCGGTTAAGTTTTGTGCGACTAGGTTTATGTTGTGCAACAAAGGATACATATTCACATTACAATTTCATAACACATAACATTCCATTGCAGATAATCACATTAGTTAATCACATAACGTACCTACAGGTTACATCAAAGTACAACGAAAGGTCCTGAAATACGAGTTGTCACAAAAATGTTCTATTGGGATACATCAGAAAAACCATGTTAACAAATACTCTACCAATGACGATGTTCTCAAGACGGCATCGGTTCAGTTCGTCATAGTAAAGAACAACTATATAAACACATTCGAATTACACTTTTATTGAATAAAGACAAAATATAAGCATGTCGTAAAGGTATATACGATATTAAGAAAAAAGAAATGCCTAAAAGCAATATAAATAATAGTAACAATAAGAATAAAATAGTTGAATACTAAAAATAAAAAAATAAATGTAACAATCATTGTTCATATAGTTCAATTTTGTTATAGTATATAAAGTCGAATTTATATCGACACGTATTATAAAGTCGAGGGGGTAAAAAAAATATAAGAAACCAAATGTAACTACCATACACCATGCTAAGTGGTAAACAAACAGTAACTATAGGAAAGGCTTAGGAGAAAAACAGACAACACTTGCGCGCCAAAAGGAAGTCAAACCTTTGCACCTCCCTACATAGCAAACAAAGGATGAATATCCTAAGATAAATATTTCCGCTTAAACAATACCCAGACTTGGATATTATTTACCCAACTGGTGTCACACGATAAGGAGCCACACAGGATTATGGAAATAACCTTCTAGAAGGCCCAAGTCGTGCACCACTAGACGGTTATAACCGTCAGGGACACGTGTCACCATCTCAGAATTCCCTAAAACCACAACGATGGCATGGAATTGAAGAGAATACACCATTAATCCACTATCCACGTGGCGATACCCCAGCCATCGATCAAAAGAGCGATCCGTGTGCTCTCACTTCGGATCGAGAAGATTAACGGAAGGAAATGTGACCGCTTACGGGGTTAGCATCTTCCGTTAGTATTTCATCAACGAGTTTTCCCACCCAAACTCTCAGTTATAAATATGAGGAGAATTCAGGCATGAACTTCAAGTCACACACACTTCTTCAATACTACTTCTTCTCCATAAACACCTACTTATTCTCACGCCGGAGTCGGGTCAAGGAGAGAACTCCTTTCTCCCCTTGACGAGGCTAACGGTGCTTTGTTTTTTAGAGTTACCGGAGAAGAAGAACTGTCTGATCGAATTAAACAAGAGAGAACTACACCCTTTTGTGCAGATCCAAACCCCCTAGATAATTTGATTCCGGTCAATTATCTAGTGTTTCTTCGTTGGCGCCCACCTATTTCTCTGTTTTATCAGTTTTATCTCGTTTCGATTCATTTTTCTTCATTCTATGTTTTCACATGACAAAGAATTCATCATTTCACCCATCAGATCCTCAATCTGAACTCAAGGGTCCTGCAACCCGAGAAACCTAGATTAATAGAATCACAAAAATCAACAACAACGGTCCTTCAATAGGAAAGGACTCTCCAGATCAACTCATAGAAAGAGCTCCAGAATACTGGTTCAACAGATTCCAGGCTGCTATGAACCAAATTTTCACACAAATTCACAGATCTCAGTCGTTGAAAATCAGATCTGGTACCCTAAAAGGAAACCAGGGTGAAATTGACACTGTAGTATTGGACCCACTGACACCTGGTCAGTGGGACATCCAATCTAACAGCCGTACCAAAATAATCCAAAAATCAAAAGGTACCAACGGTCAGACAGCCAATCCAAAACAAGTACACATGGTACAAGGAGGTCCTTCACGAAGGCCAAATAAACGACACCATGATCAGCATTGGAGGGAACAACAAGTTGTGTTCGATGTCGTCCCTGGAGGCCCTCAGGAAGAACGACCAGTAATTATTACTGGTATCTTCGGCCATTACCGAACGGACTATATGTTTATAGATCCAGGGAGCTCGATGGATATCATATACGAGCAGTGCTTCAGACAACTCTATCCATAGGACAAAGCACGTTTAGAGCCGGTTGATTTCCCTCTCACCGGATTTTGCAACGAAGCTGTGTTCCTATTAGGGCAAATAGCATTCCCTGTGACTCTATCTGATGGCGAGCATTCGCGCACAGTCACAGTAAATTTCATGGACATGATGGTAACATCACGCCATGATGTCTTGCTCGGAAGAAGGTCACAAAGAGAATTCAGCATGATCACTTCTATCCCACATGCTGCATGTGGGTTCCCAACAGAAACTGGAGTTGCGATCTTATACTCAAGCAAGGAGGTCATGTATGTAGACGACGAGCCACCAGCGAAAGTGGCCAAACCCTCAGCGTCAAATGAGCCGGAGAAATGGGTCCTAAATGACGAATATCCAGAACAGACCATCCTGTTAGGACACGCCATTTCACCAACAACACGCGTACAATTAAAAGAGGTGTTGTCCAACAATAAAGACATATTCGCTTGGTGTCCAGCAGACATGACTGGGGTTCCGCGCGATATAGCACAACATTGCCTGAACATCCAACCCTCAGCAGAGCCCGTTGCTCAAGGGAGGCGTAGCCTCAGCGCTGAGAAAGCGGAAGCTATGAATGAGCAAGTAACAGAGCTACTTAACGCCGGAATCTTGCGCGAAGTTCAATACCATACTTGGGTAGCCAACCCAGTAATGGTTCAAAAACACAGCAGCGGATGGAGAATGTGAGTCGACTTCAAAGACCTGAATAAAGCATGCCCAAAAGATTGCTATGCGCTTCCTGAGATAGACAAAAAAGTTGACTCTCTAGCATCATTTCGGTGGAAGTGCTTTCTTGACTGTTATAAGGGTTATCATCAGGTCCAGATGAAAGAAGAAGACGAGGACAAGACTGCATTCCACACAGACAAAGGCATCTTCTGTTATACAAAAATGCCCTTCGGCTTACGCAACGCAGGCACAACTTACCAGCGCCTAATGCACACAGTCTTCAGAGGAGACATCGGTAAAACAGTCGAAGTATACATGGATGACCCAAAGAAATGCTCATTCGGGATGGAGGAAGGGAAATTTCTGGGCTTTATAGTGACAAGAGATGGGTTTAAAGTAAACCCAGAGAAAGTACAAGCTATCCAGATGATGCCGTCACCTGCAACAATAAAAGAGATGAAAAGACTCGCAGGGCGGTTAGCAGCCTTGAACAGTTTTTTTGGCAAATCATGCTGCGAAATCTTACCCATTCATTAGCACACTACGAAACTGCGCCAAGAAAACCCACTTCCAATGGACACCCGAAGCGGAAGCGGCCTTCAAACAAATGAAGGAATGTTTAACTCAATTACCAACGCTAACAGCGCCCCGAGATAAAGAACCGTTGATCTTATATTTATCTGTTGCGGAAGTAGCGGTAGGGGCAGTATTAATGGTAGAATGAGAAAACATTCAAACCCCAATTTACTATATAAGCAAGATGCTCACTGGCCGAGAGACGCGCTATTCAATGATAGAGAAACTAGTCCTAGCACTGGTACATGCATCACGGCGCTTACGTCGGTATTTCTCTGGTCATGTCATCACAGTTCTCACCAATTACCACTTAGGGCAAATCCTATCCAAACCTGACATCGCATGAAGATTAGCTAAGTGGGCTATTGAACTAGGAGGATACAATATCCTGTACAGACCACGGCCAGCAATCAAGGGGCAAGTGTTAGCAGATTTTGCTACAGAAGTTCCCATCGACAAAATCCAAGAATGTGAGGCAATCCAGAACCCTACTCCTGTTTTCGACGATAGGGTCTGGATTCTGCACACTGATGGAGCTTCTAACAACGACGGGGCAGGAGCAGGTCTCCGATTGGTCAGCCCAGATGATCATGAACTTACATACGCAATACGCCTAGACTTCAGAAGCACGAACAACGAAGAAGAATATGAAGCCTTTCTAGCAGGCCTTCGTTTAGCACTAAAAATGGGGGCAAGAAACCTCGAAGCTAACGTTGATTCGAAACCGGTGGCCGAGCAAGTTAATGGGCATTACGATGCAAAGGGCGAAGCTATGGCGTTGTATCTGGAACAAGCGCGGATGTTAATCAGCCAATTCCAAACATTCATAGTCAATCACATACACAGAAGTGAAAACAAACACGTGGATGCACTAAGCAAGTTAGCCGCCACTAGCTTCAAACACTTAGCAAAAGAGGTACGCATCGAAGTGTTGTCAAATCCTTCTGTCCCTCTTAAACAAGTAAACGTCATAGAAATCGGCAATCCATCTTGGATGTCTCCGATCATCATGTATCTACAACATGGGAAACTGCCGGAAGGAAAGGCGGAAACTAGAAAAATCCAGAACAAAGCGATAAACTATGAAATGGCGGAAGGGATTCTATACCGGAAGTCATTCATGGGACCGCTACTACGCTGTGTTGACAAAACAGACGCGCAGTATTTAGTCAGGGAAATCCACAAAGGTTTATGCGGGATACACGCTGGACCACGCATGGAAGTGGCAAAACTAATGAATGCGGGCTATTATTGGCCGGGAATGCACGTGGATGCAGTAGATTTACTACGGAAATGCGCAGCTTGTCAGCGCCACGCGCCAAAAATCTTCCGTCCAAAAAATCCGCTTGTACCGGTCACATCCGCCTGGCCTTTCCAACAATGGGGTATTGCTCTCGTTGGACCATTCCCTGACGCGCCTGGCGCAGTAAAATTCATCATCGTAGCAGTCGACTACTTCACAAAATGGGTTGAAGCTAAGGCCTTAGCTTCAACAACAGCAATGGTAATCCGCAAATTTATATGGGAACATATTATTTGCAGATTCGGATTACCACTGCGCATTATCTCCAACAATGGCACCAACTTCGCCTCGGAAGATCTCTAGAAATGGTTCAAAGAAATGAAGATCGAGCACAACTTTGCCTCTGTGGCGCATCCACAAGCAAACGGCCAAGTTGAGAGTGTCAACAAACAGATCGTCGATGGCATAAAAGCGCGACCCGGGAAAGCGCGCAGGGGATGGGTTGATGAACTCCCCAGCATCCTATGGGCACACCGCACCATGCCAAAAACCAGCACTAGGGAAACCCCGTTCAGTTTGGTTTATGGATCAGAAGCGGTAATCCCAGCCGAAATTGGTCTCCCATCGCCGCGCATGCTCGCCATGGAAAGACAAAACAATGAGCAAGAACGAAGAATGGATTTAGACCTTCTGGAGGAAAGGCGTGAAAACGCCGCCATCACAGAAGCAAGGTACAAATCCAAACTTGAAAAATACTATAACGCGCGCGTATGCGTGTGCACGTTCGTTCTAGGAGACTTCGTTTTACGCGACAATGAAGCTTCTAACGCGGAAAAACCAGGCAAATTAGCGCCAAAATGGGAAGGACCATACATCATTAATGAGGTCCTAGGCAAAGGCGCTTACACTCTAAAGAGAATTGATGGGACACTAGTTCCCCACACCTGGAACGCGCAACAGCTACGCAGGTGTTATATATAAGCCAAAACAGTCCAAGAAAATGAAACTATACAGGCAATGTATTTTTCTATTACACTTTGTATTATCGGCATTGCTCCCTATTAATGCAAGCATCATTCTTAAACATACTAATGTTTGTTACAAATTGCATATAATTCTTTTGGTTTACGCGAAAACAATATGGTAAACATTGTACGCCTCATGAACAGTCTAAAAGGGGCAAAACTCGCACGCCTTATAGACAAACGTTCACACATGAGCACAATACCATTCTTATTCTCTCTACCTACTAAAAGCAATTAGACATATGCAACATATTGTAATCTAAACACAAACCGATGAACCATCAAAAACAAGCATGCACGACAGTGCATCAAAAAGTATCATTAAAAGTGTAACAACGACACTTCAAACAACTATTCACAAAGAAACACAGCAGTGTTCCTTCAAAAAAAAAAAAAAGAGAAGAGTACTAGTTACAAGTGAAACAAACTAGGAAAGCAGGTCCAACACCCCATATGGAGTATGAAGAACCTCACCATACTCCGACAAAGGATGGGGGTCAACAATCCAAGGGTTAGCACCCTCATCCTCAACTTCAGTAACAGCAACCGGATTAGCAACCGGAACAACAACAGTCGGAACAGCGACCAGAGCAGCAATAGCTGGGGCAACAACACGGGGATGACGCTGATAGACAATCAAACAACCTCCTTTCCGTTTAGCCGGAAATAAGCGAGTCACCATATGAGCAGCTAACCTGGTAACACTACCATCGTTTTCATCTTCAAAGCGACGACGAATCCGATCCTCAAAGGCACTCCGGTAGTTTACATCATCAACCATCTCCTCTTGAATAGAAAGATCGGTCACCGGTCCGACAAGCAGCAGCAAACCATCGGCAGCATCGAGCACACGCAAGACGTTTGAAAGCCGCCTCCATCGAATTTGCCCCCTGTTCTCCATTTTTCCAAATTAGGAGAGAAATTCCACAACCGATATAAATAAATAAATCAAGGAGGTAGTATCGAGATAAGAGACGTAATGATTTAAGTGTCAGATCAGGTGCCATCTCAACGACGCTGACACTACAAGTATCACATCTCATTTAAAGCTCCTGGCAGAGTTTACACAGATTCCCAGGAACTACAGTAGAACTAGAAGGTGAAGAGTCAACACAACTTACAAAAAAAATGACGTCAACTCATAATTATGCACACTCTTTGCCCAAAGTCCTAACAAGTTCAAGATAAACAAAGGTATAAATATCTTTTTACACGCACTGTTCATCCTACCCAAAGTCAAAATTTTCTCATAGAAGATTCTTCATTTTCGAGCCTAAAAAAGCCACAAGCATCCTTCTCATGATCCAGTGCTCCACTTATTTGCATAAGAGCAACACTAGACTGGGGGGACTTGAAGGGGTAAGGTCCCGAAAACCTCTTAACAAGTACTCAGGACCATACCACAACCCTATCTTTAAGCCTCTCTTGACCTAGCGCGGCCGCGCACTGGTCCTATAGGGAAGGCTTAGGAGAAAAACAGACAACACTTGCGCGCCAAAAGGAAGTCAAACCTTTGCGCCTCCCTACATAGCAAACAAAGGATGAAAATCCTAAGATAAATATTTCCGCTTAAACAATACCCAGACTTGGATATTATTTACCCAACTGGTGTCACACGATAAGGAGCCACACAGGATTATGGCAATAACCTTCTAGAAGGCCCAAGTCATGCACCACCAGACGGTTATAACCGTCAGGGACACGTGTCACCATCTCAGAATGTGACATCTGTGCTTGTAATCATTGTAGACAATTCAGTTATCAATGAAATAAAGTTATTTGATCCCAATATTTGTTTGTTTATGTTTTGCATTTTTCATGTTTTGGTTTTTATTCAATTTCAAACTCTATATCGCTTTCTGAAAAGTTATACGCAAACTGGTGCGTAGACGTAGTCAGTTTAACACGAAAAATTACTTCGGAACATCAATTTATGCTTAACATACCTTAAATAACCTTTACATAACTTAGAAATAACTTTTGAAGGCTTTGGTATGGCAAAATCAAGTTAATTCGCTTACAGGGACTAAAATTGACAAACTGCGAAAGTATGCCAATTCGAACTGTAACGAACATTCCGGAATAAGGCCATAAGTGAAACACACCCTAAATATCCTTTACATAGCTTAGAAATAGGCTTTGAGGGGTTCGGTGTGCTAAAATAAACTTTATGCTCATTCAGGGACTAAAAGCGTCAAAAAGTGCACAAGTTTGCATTTTCGCGCATAACTTACGTTCTGAATACATCCGGACATCCAAAAATTTATGTAATCATTAAAATATTATTTTTTAGTGATTGGCTTGTCAAAAATCCATTCGTCACGCAATTTGGATCGTACACGCGTCCGTTACGACTTCCGTCGTAATTAACCAAACAACGCAACCGTACAACCAAACGAACCAACATCCGACATATTTTTGAGCATGTTTCATGTTCCCTATGCTTTAACATCCTTAGGGAGCTTAAAAATGGGTTTGACGGGTGTTAGAAGTGCCAAAACACGACCATACGCGCACAGGGGCCTTTTCTGCCAAAATTCAAAGTTGCTGATCTGCAGACCAGCTTACGGTCCGTAAGGACTGGACCATACGGTCCGTAAGGTGTCACCAGAATAGCAGAATGTTGTTTCCAGCTTGATCCAGCTGTTGGGCACCTTTGCACATGGTTTTAAGCATTTCTATGGGCTCCCCTGGTTTTGTAAAACTATGGGCTTGATGTGTACGGCTAGGATTAAATCACGGTTTTCAAGAAACGATCCTAACGGTTCTACGAAAAATATAAATACCCCTCCATAGTTCACTTGCAATCCACTTGAATTCTGAGATTTTCTCTAAGTTGATGTGTGAAAACACTTCATACCTGAGAAATACTTGGAAATTCAATCTTGCGGGGACCCTTTGTAAGTGTTCCTTCGTTCATTTCATTCGTTTTAGCGTTAAAGTCAAACTGCGTTTGACTTTCTGCATTAACCAGTTTATGGTCAATGCGAAGTTCATTTGAACTTCATAACGTGAGCGTAATCACGATGGTTATAGTCCCTAGTAACTATACCTAATGATTACCACGTTATCTAGACTCAGTGACGAGTCGTAGTTTCGGCCAAAATGCGTGTTCTTGCGTATTTTGTAACCAAACTACTCTAGGGTATCAAAACCATTCGTTTTGATATCAAAACCTGTTTTCTAACTTGACTAAACATGTCCTAGCATGTTTAGCTCGTCACTTTTATATTTTTGCTTGTCTAGGGTCGTAAGGGTAAGCGATCTAATCAATCGCTTATACTTTCGAACCCGACCCATTTGGTCGATCATTAGGGTCTGACCAAACACTTTAGGTGACCATAGTAGTATAGGGAATAACCTTCTGAGGTTATACCTTATGGTCACATCGTTTGAGTAGTTGTATGATAAGTAGTTCTTATGCCATAGGTAAATTACCAAAATGCCCTTTTTGCGCCAAAATTCATTTTAAGCCTATGTAACCTAATTTTTGGTATCCAAACTGATTAGTAACAATATTAGACATATCAAGGCATATCTTACTTGTCATAGGGCTAGTTAGGCGATCCGAACGCGTTTTACGCGGACGACGCGTTAAAGTAGCATAAGCTACCTAAACGGGTCGTAATGGGTCAAAAGCACCTAGGCTAGGTTTCGTTTTAGTATGTAGGCTTTGCTAAACCATATTACATGAGTTCCTACACTCATTTGGTTTACGAACCCTCATGCTACCCGATCCTCCGATTAGGTCCGTTTATTAATGTAGTTGCCTATATTAGGTGCCGTTTGATTCCGTAACCTTCTAGCTTTGCTTGGTGGATCTCTAAAGTCTATTGAGCAATCTCAAGTGAGTACATAGACCCCTCTTTTACTGTTTTTCAAACATTTTGGGGTGAAACACATGTGCTTACTTGTTATTTTCATGCTTTCCATGCTTTCATATCATATACTTGCTATGTTCATTAGTACACTTATAGTACATAATTTCATTATGTTTTTGCTATGTATGTCCTTTGTAGCATACTTAGTACATTGTTTTACATGACATTTTATGCTATGTATGTTCAGTTAGCACATACTTATTACATTGTTTTACATTACCTTTTCATGCTATGTATGTTCACCATACTTAGTGCATTTGTTTTTCATCACATGCTTACATTTTGATATGACATTTGGTTTGTTTAATGGGTCCATATACATTCATTAACTTTGATCACGCCGCTCGTTAGTAGGTAATGGTACCATAGGAATTGACAACTCCCGTTCCTGACATCCTAGGTATGTTTGGATGAAAGGAATGACCGAATCCGATAAAACATAAAACAGATAGACCTTTAATTTGTTTAAGGGCTTATCACCACAGTCACAAGGCTTGGATGTATGCATTTTTACAATACCGCATAAATGTTTGTATTCAGTATAGCATGCATTTCCACAAGACATAACGTTGATTTAAACCACGTTTTACTTCAATACATTGTTTTGTGCATTTTTATCTGTGGCTCAGTAGATATATATATATATATATATATGTTTCACTTTCCATACATGACATTTTGTTTACACATTACATATTTGAGATAGACATTTCGATATTGATATACATATTTCATGGACTACATTATGACATAAACATTTTGACATGATTTACACAAAGACATGGACAAATGGTTTAGACATGGGCAATTTACATTGGTGGCTTGTTTGGGTAAAATGATTTGAGTAACGAGGCGTGTGTAATATGATACAAGCATGGTGGATACGCCGCTGGTACTTCCTATATATAAGTGTTTGTATGGTATTACATATCGTAGCGTTATTTGAATCATTTCAATTTAGATATATAACATTTTATACAAATAACATATTTTTCAAGACATTGTTTTACAAACAACTTTTTTTGTACAAAACTCATTTTACTTGGTTATTCATTTAACCTCACATTACTCTTTTACATATCATCTACTTTATCATCGCTTTTCAAAAGATTTATAAAACAAAACAATTAACAAGGTTCATGACTGACTTTTATTAAACAACTTTTTCTTAAATTTAAGTCATGAATCCTATTTTCACAAAACCTATGTATCTCACAGGCATTTTTATGCTGACGTACCTATTTTCACATGTGTTTCAGGAGCTGTTGCTTAGGATGATGATCGTGACACTAGGGCGGACCTGTGCCTTAGAGACTTAAAATAAAGATAGACTTAGTTTAATTATGTTGTGTACTTTTGGTTCTTGATTTGAAACAATGTATTCCACTCCTTGGTTGGTGAATAAAATAAATTTTAATTGCCATGGTTGTGGAACAATAATTCTGTTACAACACTCCCCGATGTTTCCACCACGATTTGATGTTTTACGTGGTCGGGGTGTGACAGAAGAGTTGGTATCAGAGCCAATGGTTATAGGGAATTAGGTTATTAGTAATGCTTTGACCTAGACTATAACCATTCTAGGACCCCAACACAAGTTGTCTTGTGTTTAGATCTTAAAACATGAACTTCACCTATCCTTAGGTGATCACCAAAACGAGAACCCAATTTCCTAAAACGATTTTTGAAAATGCAATCTCTGTTTTTAAATAAATTGTTATATGGTTTTGTACCCTTTTGATTCTTTAAATTGATTTTGAAAATTTATCATTTGTTTTTTAATGATTCTTTTGGCCTTGTGCCCTCCAAGTTTTCAAAATCTCGTCAAAGTTTTGGGTTCTAAATAGTGTGAACACGTGCAAACTGGAAGAGTGAATGCCTGTACCCTGAGTTTTCTTTCTAAGGCTAGAGTGTTCGTACAAATCCACATAATCGGACCAGTCTTTCTTACCTGGGAACTCTTGGGGTGAGTGTTCACTTATAGGCGAGCATGTCTTCGCGAAGCATTATTTTTGACCCATTTACTTTTATTAGTCACTGTGTGTCGTTTGTTTGCTTTGTGATACGGACGAATGACCACCATCTTTGCTTTTGTCAATTTTTGTTTCACCTCATTCTTTTCACCTAATCGTCTCACTCGTTCCTTTCATGTTTCCTCTTTTAGAATGCCTCCTCGACGCGAAAATCCACTACCAAATGCCGAACTGGCAGAAATCATCGCGCAACAAATGGCTGCTACATTCCCAAATCTTATTGCTCAATGGAACCAAGCCAACAACAACAATAATGCTCCATGCAATTTCAAGAGTTTTAACTCGGCTAAACCACTCAAGTTTAGTGGTTCTGAAGGGGCAACTGGGCTTCTTCAATGGTTCGAGAGCATTGAGAATACTTTCCGTCATGTTCAGTGTCCTGATAATCGCAAAGTCGAGTTTGCTTCCAGTGTATTTCAAAAGAGGGCGCTTACATGGTGGAACGGGGTTATGAGAGACCGTGGTGCTGAGGTTGCTTTAGCACAAACATGGGCTGAACTTAGGACTCTAATGATGAGGGAGTTTTGTCCTTGTCATGAGCTGCGAGCTTTAGAAAGGGAGTTTGATGATCTGAAACGGGATAGTGGCGAGCACCGGGCATATACTGATAGGTATGAGGAGCTGAGTTTGTTATGTCCAACAATGGTTACCCCACTTGAGAAGGCTATCGAGAGGTATATCGATGGCCTACCTGACTCCATACAAGATACCGTTACTGGTAGTAACCCTACCACAGTTCGTCAGGCAATCGAGCTATCTGCGATATTGACCGAGTCACAGATTCGAAGGGGTAAGCTGCATAGAAAGGGTGACAAGGGTAAGAAGCAGGCGTCTAATCAGAGTGAGAGCAAGAAAGGTAAAAACAAGAAGGGTAAGGATTCTGGTTCCTCGAAGGGTTCTAGGAAGCGTAAGGCTTCCCAAAATTTCACCGTTACTGCACAAGCTGCACCAAATCAGCCAGCGCAGCCTCCAGCAAAGAAGCGGTGTGAAGGGAATGCACCTTTGTGCAATAGGTTCAATAGTCACCATCAACAGCAACTTTCGTGTCGTTTCTGTACCAACTGTGGGAAGTCTGGACACCTTGTAGAAGTTTGTCGTTCTGCTCAGGTCGCTCGAAATCCAGCTCAACAACCTGTTCAACAGCAAGCTGCACGACCTCACTATCCTCCTGGCTCGTGCTATAATTGTGGAGACCAGACCCATTATCGAAACCAGTGTCCAAGGCTGGTTAATGCGAATCCAAATCAGGCTCCAGCTCGAGGTCAAGTTTTTAACATGAATGCACAAGAAGCGCAATCAGACAATGAAGTGGTGAACGGTACGTTCTCTGTTAATAACCAACCCGCATCTGTTCTTTTTGATTCTGGTGCCGATAAGAGTTTTTTGTCATTATCTTTTGAGCCATTGCTTCGCGTGTCTAGAATGAAACTAGGTAAGCCTTTCACAGTAGAAGTTGCCAGTGGTGAACCCATTGTTCTTAATGCTATCCTTCACAACTGCCAGTTGAACCTTAACGACCATCTTTTCCCCATCGACCTCACGCCAATGCAACTGGGAAGCTTCGACATTATAGTGGGTATGGATTGGTTAGCCAAGCATCGCGCAGAGGTAGTTTGTTTTGAGAAGATCGTTCGTGTGCCGCTTTCGTCAGGTGAGATCCTACAGGTTCGTGGTGAGAAACCTGCTAGTAGCCTCAAGCTTATGTCGTGTTTTCAAGCTCGGAAGTATCTGCGAAAGAATTATGTGGCCTTCTTGGCACATGTTACAGCAGATAGGGGCAAAGGTAAGTCTATTCAAGATATCCCAGTTGTTCGGGATTATCCGGAGTTGTTTCCTGAAGAGTTACCTGGATTACCCCCAGCGCGCCAAGTCGAGTTCCGTATTGATCTTATCCCTGGTGCAAATCCCATTGCCAGAGCCCCATATCGTCTTGCACCGTCAGAGATGCAGGAACTGTCTAAGCAGCTTCAGGAGCTTTCTGACAAAGGATTTATTCGTTCTAGCTTTTCGCCTTGGGGTGCTCCCATTCTTTTTGTCAAGAAGAAGGATGGATCCTTCAGAATGTGCATCGATTATCGTGAGCTGAACAAGCTTACCATCAAGAATCGATATCCCCTACCTCGCATTGATGATCTCTTTGATCAGTTACACGGCGCTTCTTACTTTTCAAAGATCGATCTACGTTCTGGGTATCATCAACTTCGCGTGCATGAAGAAGATATTCCCAAGACAGTGTTCCGCACTCGTTATGGGCATTATGAGTTCACAGTTATGCCATTCGGTTTAACTAATGCTCCTGCTGTTTTTATGGACTTGATGAATAGGGTCTGCAAGCCTTATTTAGATAAGTTCATCATCGTTTTCATTGATGACATTTTGATATACTCTAAGACGCAAGCTAATCACGAGCAACATCTTCGTCTTACTCTATAACTCCTAAAGAAAGAGCAACTTTTTGCCAAATTCTCCAAATGCGAATTTTGGCTCCAAGAAGTTCAATTTTTGGGTCATATCGTCAATGAACAAGGTATTCATGTAGATCCCTCCAAGATCAGTGCGATTAAGGATTGGGATACGCCTACTACTCCTACTGAAGTTCGTTCATTTCTTGGTCTCGCGGGTTATTACCGCCGCTTCATCGAAAATTTCTCGAAGATTGCAGTTCCCCTAACTGCTCTAACCCAGAAGAATAAACCCTTTGAATGGGGTACTAAACAAGAAGAAGCATTCCAGACCTTGAAGCAGAAGCTTTGTGATGCACCTATCCTATCTTTGCCCGAAGGCAATGATGATTTTGTCGTGTACTGCGATGCATCCAATTTGGGGCTTGGCTGTGTTCTGATGCAAAGGAACAAAGTCATAGCATATGCATCGAGGCAGTTAAAGGTGCATGAGAAAAACTACACCACTCATGATCTTGAGTTGGGTGCAGTTGTGTTCGCTCTTAAGATCTGGAGACACTATTTGTATGGTACAAAATGTGTGGTTTTCACTGACCACAAAAGTCTTCAGCATATCTTCAATCAACATGAGGCAAAGATGTTGGGTTGAGCTTCTAAACGACTATGATTACGAAATTCGCTACCACCCTGGTAAAGCGAATGTCGTAGCCGACGCTTTGAGTCGTAAGGAACGTACTAAGCTTCATTGTGTTCGTGTTCAATCTGATATCCAAGCTCGATCTGATATTCAAGCCCGCATCTCTCAGGCCCAACATGCTTGTGTTTTACAAGACTTGATGGGTAAAGAATTACCCTATCACATTAAGCCTGATCTTGAACTGAAGGACAATGGATCGTATTATTTCATGGACCGTTTGTGGGTCCCAAGCCTAGATAATCTTCGCACCTTGCTTATGGATGAAGCTCATAAGTCTCGTTATTCTGTCCATCCTGGCTCAGAAAAAATGTATAAGGATCTTCATACTCAGTATTGGTGGCCTGGTATGAAGAAGGATATTGCCATGTACGTTTCAAAATGCCTTACTTATCTTAAGGTTAAGGCTGAACACCAACATCCTTCTGGTCTTATGGAGCAACCAGAAATCCCAGTTTGGAAATGGGAAAACATCGCTATGGATCTCATTACTAAACTTTCGCGCACTAAGAAAGGTCATGATGCCATTTGGGTAGTTGTTGATCGCCTTACTAAGTCAGCGCATTTCTTGCCGATCCGTGAGGATCTATCTGCTGAAAAGCTTGCTAAAATCTATGTGGATGAAATCGTTTCTCGACATGGTGTTCCTTTGAACATTATTTCTGACAGAGATGCTCGTTTCTCTTCTCGATTTTGGAGAACCATGCAATCTGCTATGGGGACCCAGCTTAATCTGAGCACTGCTTATCATCCGCAATCTGATGGTCAATCTGAAAGAACAATCCAGACTTTGGAGGATATGCATAGAGCTTGTGTGATCGATTTTGGTGGTAGTTGGGATTCACATCTTCCATTGATTGAATTCTCCTACAACAACAGTTATCACTCCAGCATCAACATGGCTCCTTTCGAGGCTCTCTATGGTCGAAAATGTCGTTCACCAGTCTGCTGGAATGAAATAGGTGAGGCTCAGCTTACTGGACCTGACCTCATTCTAGAGACAACAGATAAGGTTAAGAAAGTTCATGATAACCTTCAGACAGCTCGAAGCCGTCAAAAGAGTTACGCGGACCAAGGACGCAAGCCCATGGAATTTCAAGTCGGTGATCGAGTATTACTTAAGGTCTCACCTTGGAAAGGTGTGATCAGATTTGGAAAGACAGGAAAACTTGCACCTAGATATGTTGGACCATTCACGATGGTTGAAAGAATCGGTAAGGTAGCCTACAGACTTGAGTTACCTCCTGAACTTGGAAATGTTCATCCAACCTTCCACGTGTCCAATCTCAAGAAGTGTTTAGCTGATGAGAACCTCCACATACCACTTGAGGAAATCTGTGTTGATAAAACACTACATTTTGTTGAGAAACCTGTAGAAATCATGGACCGAATAGTCAAATGGCTTAAACGCAAGCGCATTCCTTTGGTTAAAGTTCGCTGGGAATCTAAGCGTTGACCTGAGTTTACTTGGGAATGTGAAGATCAAATGAAGGCGAAGTATCCGCATCTTTTCTCACGAGTTTCCTCTAAACAAATTTCGGGACGAAATTTCCACAAGTAGGGGAGACTGTGACATCTGTGTTTGTAATCACTGTAGACAATTTAGTTATCAATGAAATAAATTTATTTGATCCCAATATTTGTTTGTTTATGTTTTACATTTTTCATGTTTTGGTTTTTATTCAATTTCAAACTCTATATTGCTTTCTGGAAAGTTATACGCAAATTGGTGCGTAGACGTAGTCAGTTTAACGCAAAAAATTACTCCGGAAAATCAATTTATGCTTAACATACCTTAAATAATCTTTAAATAACTTAGAAATAAGTTTTGAAGGCTTTGGTATGGCAAAATCAAGTTAATTCGCTTACAGGGACTAAAATTGACAAACTGCGAAAGTATGCCAATTCGAACTGTAACGAACATTCCGGAACATGGCCATAAGTTAAACACACTCTAAATATCCTTTACATATCTTAGAAATAGGCTTTGAGGGGTTCGGTGTGCTAAAATAAACTTTATGCTCATTCAGGGACTAAAAGCGTCAAAAAGTGCACAAGTTTGCATTTTCGCGCATAACTTACGTTCTGAATACATCCGGACGTCCAAAAATTTATATAATCATAAAAATATTATGTTTTAGTGATTGGCTTGTCAAAAATCCATTCGTCGCGCAATTTGGATCGTACACGCGTCCGTTACGACTTCCGTCGTAATTAACCAAACAACGCAACCGTACGGCCAAACGAACCGACATCTGACATATTTTTGAGCATGTTTCTTGTTCCTTATGCTTTAACATCCTTAGGGATCTTAAAAATGGGTTTGGTGGGTGTTAGAAGT
Source organism: Helianthus tuberosus (assembly GCA_030545235.1). NCBI lineage: Eukaryota > Viridiplantae > Streptophyta > Magnoliopsida > Asterales > Asteraceae > Helianthus > Helianthus tuberosus. The sequence goes on along the minus strand of CM060427.1, from coordinate 49,781,757 downwards.
GCCAAAACACGACCATACGCGCACAGGGGCCTGTTCTGCCAAAATTCAAAGTTGCTGATCTGCAGACCAGCTTACGGTCCGTAAGGACTGGACCATATGGTCCGTAAGGTGTCCCCAGAACAGCAGAATGTTGTTTCCAGCTTGATCTAGCTGTTGGGCACCTTTGCACATGGTTTTAAGCATTTCTATGGGCTCCCCTGGTTTTGTAAAACTATGGGCTTGATGTGTACGGCTAGGATTAAATCACGGTTTTCAAGAAACGATCCTAACGGTTCTACAAAAACTATAAATACCCCTCCATAGTTTGCTTGAAACCCACTTGAATTCTGAGATTTTCTCTAAGTTAATGTGTGAAAACACTTCATACCTGAGAAATACTTGGAAATTCAATCTTACGGGGACCCTTTGTAAGTGTTCCTTCGTTCTTTTCATTCGTTTAAGCGTTAAAGTCAAACTGCATTTCACTTTCTGCATTGACCAGTTTATGGTCAATGCGAAGTTCGTTTGAACTTCATAACGTGAGCGTAATCACGATGGTTATTGTCCCTAGTAACTATACCTACTGATTACCACGTTATCTAGACTCAGTGACGAGTCGTAGTTTCGCCAAAATGCGTGTTCTTGCGTATTTTGTAACCAAACTACTCTATGGTATCAAAACCATTTGTTTTGATATCAAAATCTGTTTTCTAACTTGACTAAACATGTCCTAGCATGTTTAGCTCGTCACTTTTAGATTTGTGCTTGTCTAGGGTCGTAAGTGTAAGTGATCTAATCAATCGCTTATACTTTCGAACCCGACCCATTTGGTCGATCATTAGGATCCGACCAAACACTTTAGGTGACCATAGTAGTATAGGGAATAACCTTCCGAGGTTATACCTTATGGTCACATCGTTTGAGTAGTTGTATGATAAGTAGTTCTTATGCCTTAGGTAAATTACCAAACTTCCCTTTTTTGCGCCAAAATTCATTTTAAGCCTATGTAACCTAATTGTTGGTATCCAAACTGATTAGTAACAATACTAGACATATCAAGGCATATCTTACTTGTCATAGGGCTAGTTAGGCGATCCGAATGCGTTTTACGCGGACGACGCGTTAAAGTAGCATAAGCTACCTAAACGGGTCGTAATGGGTCAAAAGCACCTAGGCTAGGTTTCATTTTAGTATGTAGGCTTTGCTAAACCATATTACATGAGTTCCTACACTCATTTGGTTTACGAACCCTCATGCTACCCGATCCTCCGATTAGGTCCGTTTATTAATGTAGTTGCCTATATTAGGTGCCGTTTGATTCCGTAACCTTCTAGCTTTGCTTGGTGGATATCTAAAGTCTATTGAGCAATCTCAAGTGAGTACATAGACCCCTCTTTTACTGTTTTTCAAACATTTTGGGGTGAAACACATGTGCCTACTTGTTATTTTCATGCTTTCCATGCTTTCATATCATATACTTGCTATGTTTATTAGTACACTTATAGTACATAATTTCATTATGTTTTTGCTATGTATGTCCTTTGTAGCATACTTAGTACATCGTTTTACATGACATTTTATGCTATGTATGTTCAGTTAGCACATACTTATTACATTGTTTTACATTACCTTTTCATTCTATGTATGTTAACCATACTTAGTGCATTTGTTTTTCATCACATGCTTACATTTTGATATGACATTTGGTTTGTTTAATGGGTCCATATACATTCATTAACTTTGATCACGCCGCTCGTTAGTAGGTAATGGTACCATATGTAACACCCTAGTTACTGATTAACGATTTTGTATGTAATTACCAACAATTAGATGTGTAGTTAAGACTACACATGCTATAAAAATACGGGTTTATTAAAACTTTTACAAATCATAAGTTATTCTACATAACGTGATCGAATTCGTTGTTTAAAATTTACAACGTGGCAAAGTGCGGAAGCGTGTATCTTTATCGTGTTCGGTTCTTCACTGATCTTGATCGTCTTCCGGCATCCAAAAGTACCTACATTTCATAAACATATGCTTTAGTCATACGGGGTTTAAAACGTGTCTAAACGAATCCGGGAATTTAAACTAAATAAAATATATTTTGTTACTGGGTCCACCGTAACTTACGGTGGCACCGTAAGTTACGGTAGCCCCTGAAAGTCTATCCTTCCACCATAACTCAGTATGTAACCATCGTAATCATATCAGCTCCACCGTAACTTACGGTGGCACCGTAAGTTACGGTGGTCCCTGCATTCCATCTTTCTATTTTGCCGTTTAACGACACGAAAACTTTCGTATCTTTCAAACCGCTTGTCCGTTTGACCTACCGTTTCTTCCTACGTGATTGTAATTTGATTCTCCACCTTATGGAGTTAAAATCCAACCTCCGGTTTTACAAAATTTTAGACTCTTAAGTCTTCGGCTATTTCCCTTTTTACCAAATTTTGACCTGTTCTATTTTTAACAAACAAACGAGTTTGTTTGACCTTTATTTCCCATAAACCTATCAAGTTCAAAAATGTTTAACATAATAGGTTTCAAATTACAGATTTATATACCTTCTTAAACCCATTTTCACCCATATGCTCATTTTGACCCGTTAAGGGTATTTATGCATATTTTAAGCACCAATCTCTTTCATTCATTTCTAAATACATATGCCCACATTTCTTATCAAATGACCTCCCACCACAACTATATTTATGGTGGATTCAATGTGGTGATTTATATATTCCAAATTACACACTTCAAACCATTATTTTACGGCAAAGACTCTTTATAGAGACTTTTGACCAATATTTTACGTCTTTTGCTTTTCATACTTATTCAAAGTATTTATTTCATCCTATCGCTTATTTCCAAACAACCTTTATGGTTCGTTTGCTCAATTTCACTTACAAGGGCGTTTTAGTCAATTTTAGTCCTTCATTTACGACGAAGGACTATTAGTACATGTTTGATCCCAATTTACGACCTTTTAACTATATTCTTGTTTAGAAATCAATATGTTTCTAAAACACCTTAATCATAACTAAATTTATTCGGTTTACCTAAAAGATAACCAAATATCTATATTTTAACCTTGTCTAACTCTTGTAGAACTCCAAATTCTACATGATGAGTTGGATCATTATACATACCTGGCTCGGATCAATATATTGACCTGTTTCAATATCTTCCCTTAGTGACTGCTAAGTGATAGCGATGTAAGCATCCATGTGCTATTCATTTCCTAAAATCATACAACTTGACGACTCATTAGTCGGTATTGTCAAAGGGTGATAATTTCACCTTTTGACCCGTTTGGTCTAAATGACCAATTACCATTGTCAAATTGTCAAATTACTATTTTGCCCTTAATGGTTATTATAATTTAACTTATATGATAACCATTAAAAGTACATATCTCATTCGTCATAATATGATCGAATTACCGATTTAACTCATTTTTAGCCATCACTATGTTTTCTTATCATATTTGATTATCTTGTTCCGTACGACTACACGCCGGAACACTATATCTCAATTAGGTATTTGTCCTTTACGTAATTAATACGACAAAAGAATATTCTAAATATATGACTAGTGTAAGATATACTTACCTTGCATCCCGAATACGTTTTTCCTTTATGCTTGACTCGTTCGACCCGCTTTCTCCCCAAGCTTCACCTAGCTTGTTAAGCGCCAACTATCATTCATTATTCACAAGGTTGTTAGATTAGTCACTCCAAATCATGACTTTTACACCTTATGATTCTTTGACTATTTTTCTCTTTAAACTCAATAATAAATCATGAGTTTAATCCTTGTGTCAAGACGCACTTCTAATCAATTATGAACTCTTAACAAAATCCCTATTTTGTTCAAGTAGTCATTCATACGAGTTAGTATGGCGTTTATAAACACCAATACTACATTAATTTCATCAAATCAACTAAACCCATTTCATAGCAATTATGATCTTGTGCACAAATTCATGGTTTAATCGAACACCTTCTATTTGTTATCATGCATGTTGATTCTAAGCATAGTTATATCATCAAAATCATCATAACATCAAAACCCACTTATCTAAGTGTGTTAATTCACCAAATTCATCAATCTATAGCATGTTATGTATGATTTTCACTTAGGGTTTCGTTCCTAAGCAAGTATACATCACTAATCTAGCCATAGCTTCTATAATCCATGCCTAATTCGCGATTAGGATGATTATCAACTTTTTACAACTTCATGAATGTTAGAAATTCGACATACCTTAGGATCCCCTTGACTTGGTGATCACGAATATGTGCTTGAATTTCGATTTGGGTTTGATTTGCCCTTCCAATTTCTTGATTTGTGCTTGTTAGGGTTTTGAGCTCAAGATGTTCTTGGCTCCTGTGGATATATCGACCAGAACACACACTTTAAGTGTGTGTTTTGGTGTTTAACTTTTGTTTTAATAAAACAACTTTCCCACTTGGCAATATTGGTCCCTCATGTTTCCTTTTGATCAAATGAAGCTATAACTCACCATTAGTCACTTAATCACATGCTACTAACTAGGTTAATTATTCCTTGTTACTTTAGCGGGTTCGGGAAGTCATAACCCGTTATGTTTTTAAGTCCGGTTAATTCAGACTTCTTATAAACCTTATTTACTTAAAAACATTTATTAACGTTTTATTAAATATTAGGTTTATTTAAATCCTAATATTTACCGGGTTACTTTCACCACTAACGGTATCTTACCCGCTCTTTTGTATTAACGGGGTTTAATTACCAAACCCGTTTTCGGGGTGTTACACCATAGGAATTGACAACTCCCGTTCCTGACATCCTAGGTATGTTTGGATGAAAGGAATGACCGAATCTGATAAAACATAAAACAGATAGACCTTTAATTTGTTTAAGGGCTTATCACCACAGTCACAAGGCTTGGATGTATGCATTTTTACAATACCGCATAAATGTTTGTATTCAGTATAGCATGCATTTCCACAAGACATAACGTTGATTTAAACCACGTTTTACTTCAATACATAGTTTTGTGCATTTTTATCTGTGGCTCAGTAGATATATATATATATATATGTTTCACTTGCCATACATGACATTTTGTTTACACATTACATATTTGACATTTGACATAGACATTTTGATATTGATATACATATTTCATGGACTACATTATGACATAAACATTTTGACATGATTTACACAAAGACATTGACAAATGGTTTAGACATGGGCAATTTACATTGGTGGCTTGTTTGGGTAAAATGATTTGAGTAACGAGGCGTGTGTAATATGATACAAGCATGGTGGATACGCCGCTGGTACTTCCTATATATAAGTGTTTGTATGGTATTACATATCGTAGCGTTATTTGAATCATTTCAATTTAGACATATAACATTTTATACAAATAACATATTTTTCAAGACATTGTTTTACAAACAACTTATTTTGTACAAAACTCATTTTACTTGGTTATTCATTTAACCTCACATTACTCTTTTACATATCATCTACTTTATCATCGCTTTTCAAAAGATTTATAAAACAAAACAATTAACAAGGTTCATGACTGACTTTTATTAAACAACTTTTTCTTAAACTTAAGTCATGAATCCTATTTTCACAAAACCTATGTATCTCACAGGCATTTTTATGCTGACGTACCTATTTTCACATGTGTTTCAGGAGCTGTTGCTTAGGATGATGATCGTGACACTAGGGCGGACCTGTGCCTTAGAGACTTAAAATAAAGAGAGACTTAGTTTAATTTTGTTGTGTACTTTTGGTTCTTGATTTGAAACAATGTATTCCACTCCTTGGTTGATGAATAAAATAAATTTTAATTGCCATGGTTGTGGAACAATAATTCTGTTACAACACTCCCCGACGTTTCCGCCACGATTTGATGTTTTACGTGGTCGGGGTGTGACACTGAATTCCCTGAAACCACAACGATGGCATGGAATTAAATAGAAGACACCATTAATCCACTATCCACGTGGCGATACCCCAGCCATCGATAAAAAGAGCGATCCGTGTGCTCTCACTTCGGATCGAGAAGATTAACGGAAGGAAATGTAACCGCTTACGGGTTAGCATCTTCCGTTAGTATTTCATCAACGAGTTTTCCCGCCCAAACTCTCGGTTATAAATATGAGGATAATTCAGGTATGAACTTCAAGTCACACACACTTCTTCAATACTACTTCTTCTCCATAAACACCTACTTATTCTCACGCTGGAGTCGGGTCAAGGAGAGAACTCCTTTCTCCCCTTGACGAGGCTAACGGTGCTTTGTTTTGCAGAGTTACCGGAGAAGAAGAACTGTCCGATCGAATCAAACGAGAGAGAACTACACCCTTTTATGCAGATCCAAACCCCCTAGATAATTTGATTCCGGTCAATTATCTAGTGTTTCTTCAAGGGCAGAATCGTAATTTTGAGCTAGAGGGAAAAACAACATTTTATTTTGAATTGGGGCCAAAAAAGTAATTTTAAACGGAGGGCGAAACAATAATTTTAAACTGGGAACAAAATTAAAAATGAGTTTTTGACCCGAGGGCAAAAGAGTAATTTTGAGCTAGGGGCAAAATTATAATTATAATTTTAATTTGAGCTGAGTGCAAAAACGTAATTTTAAACGAACGATGAAAGCGTAATTTTAATTTGGGAATAAAATTAAATTAAAAATAGGTTGGTTCAATAGGGAAGTGTCAGGCAAGCTACCTGACACTATTATCGCAATTTATAAATGTATATGTAGTAAATAAATATGCAATACATTAAAGCATAAAGTATAACTACGTATAGCCTATACATGTTGCAAAATTATATTATATAATAATAATAATAATAATATTATTATTACAACTAACTAGACTCTATTAAATAAGGTGATGATTAAATAGGGAGTTTATTTTTGCTAGGAATGATAGGAAGCAATAGGATTATGACATGTGGCAAAATTTAAAATAAAGAGCAAGGGTATTTTAGTCAATTTTACCCAATCTTCTCCATTCTTCTTCTCTTTGTAACTTCAAAACCCACCATCTTCAACCTTGTAGGATCGAGAAATGACCCGAATGAGTCAATCGGAAGAGCTCTAATCTGTTTCAGAGGCGAACACAAAGAAACAGATGTAGAAAACAGCTTGTTTCACTATTAATCGCCTTGTATATTGATTAAAATCAGTTTACAGATCAAACGACGCTTCGGCAGCAGTTCGGTACCGGAAACAATGAGGTTACAACTGAATTCTCTTGAAACCTATTTATAGGGTTGGAGTTTCGCTTGAAAGTGGTAGATCACAGTTCAAGCGGAATCATCCACTCAAGCGAAATCACTTCCAATACATCCTAAAACCTCCTAATTTCTCGTACAACACGCCCTAATCTAACAATTCTAATACTAGACTCGATACAAGACGAAGTCGACAGACGTATGCACCAACAGACTCCCCCTCGGATGTTGACGAGTCTTAAGTGTCGAGTCTTCAACGTCTTCAGTCTTTATCAGTCTTTGGGCTTCCAGAATCTCTATCTGGCTCTTTCACATTCTGATTCTTTCTTCCAGGATCTCGACCTGGCTCTTGCTTCAAATCAAACCCTTCTTCAGAATTTCTTTCTCTAACAGACTCCCCCTCAACTTGTACTGGGATTGTAGTCTGAATTTTGTGAAAAATCCTCAGGTATCGGAACCTGGCTCTTTCCACACTTCATTCCTACATAAACTCTACCCAAAACATAAATTTCATAAAAGATAAGATATAACAAACTTAGAAACTCTGCTAACCACTTGTAGATACATCCTTAACACAACATTCTCAAATATCACACAAAATGATTTATCAAATTAATTTCTGAAGAACCACTTGTATGTAAATCAATTTTCATTTCAAACATCTTCAAACAAACTTTCCTAAACTTGTTCGTCATGTTTAGCACTTGGAATTTTGAAAATCAGCTTTTCAACATCAGTTGTCCAAAAACTTTTTGAATTTTTCAAAAATTTATGCTAAAACACACTGAAAATATTTTTGGATTTTTCTATAACAGAAATGAAATGCGGTAAAAAAATATTTACACATAATATTTTTGTGAGTTTGTGTAAGAGGATCATATCAGTTTTTGAGACAAATCACCAACACCGTTAAGCTATAAACATTTTAAGTTCTAAACGATTCACTTAGATTGTCAGTATACTGATCCACTTAAATTTTCACACAGAGTTTAACTGTTTCAAGATACGAGATTAATGTTTTAGATACTTAAACTTATTCGCGTGTCCCACCTCAGAATATACTCCCGTATCCAGATCCCAATATTCAGTCTTACAGGTGAGTATACCTAGATGATATCTGTAAGGGGTTAGATTGCGAAACCGTGAGAGCTCAGGTCAGAACTTCCGTTCAGCAGAGAGATGGCGGTTCGACTTTTGGTGGGTCCCCTTTAGAGGATCTTTTTTTACAACAGCACATGATTAGCATTTTTCAATGTTTCATCATTTTTTATGCTGAGGGTAGGCTTTTATTTCAAGCAAGCGTAAAGTATTCTCCGGGGACTAGGCCATTGCTTCCGCATTATCAGAAGTCTCGGGATAATACCCCATATATCACTAAGCATAAAGACCTAGTATCTCAGAAAGAGGGGTCCTTCAAACAAGATTTCGGGGGTTACCCATATATCCGAGAGATGTTACCCACGATATAAGCAAGTTTGAATTTAGGTTTATATCTCGTCACAATCTACTAAATGTGCAAAAACCTACAGACACATCATCAGTGAGACCCTTTATCACTATTTAACTTTCCATTTCTTTAGCATGCCGTAATCGTCCCCTCCCCTGATGTACTATCAATTCCTCTTTTATACAACAAAACTCATTTTTGATTTTATCATGTTTTTGCCTTTTTCAAATTTTCAAATGTTTTTGGATTTTCTGAAAATTTCTACTCCCCCTAAAATGCAAACACATTTTAGGAAATTTGAAAACAAATTGTACAAGCAAATTGACAACCGATATCAAATCACTTCAATTCGCCATCCACTTGGCATAAACAATCAGAACTCCCCCTCACAACAAACTATTTTCCCATTGTGATTTCAAAACACTTAAGTTTGTTTTAATCAAATGGTTTTTCCAAAAAATTAGTTTTGTTGATTTTCACACCACTTGTAGGTTAGGGGATAAACTCATCATTTTGTTCTCCAAAATACCACTTGTAAGTATGGTCCAATCAAGTTCAACTTAATGACCTTGATTAACCATTTAAAGATGAAAACCTTCTTCAACCACTTGTAGGTTCACTCATCAACCATCCCATTTGTAAATCAAAATATAACAATATAAAGATATCACCTGTAGATTTACCAAACAAACATTTTCAAGAATGATGCCGATTCCTGCTCCACTCTTACCAACCTGGGAGCTCCGGAAGTCAGGTTTTTAGTTTGGAAATACTTTCCCCCAAGCCTGACCAGCCTTGGGAGATTCTGGAACACACCTGTCCCACCAACATTTTGATTTGTAAAATTCTTTAGCATCCTTCACTTTCCTGTCAACCATCTTTCCAAAAATATGTTTAACATTTCCATTAAACACCTTTTCAGCATCAAATTCTTTCTTATCAGCAAAGAATTGATCTGAAATTTCAAACCTACCTTTTGATTTCAAATTATCTTTTGTCAATGGCTGAAAGTTTACCTCGTTCAACTCAGAAACAGAATTATCAACCTTTTTCTCAACACATGACTCCTCTGATTTTATGGAATCAGATTCATTGTCAGGACTTCTTTTAGATTTTACAACCCATTTTTGTTTGTTTAAATCAACTCTTCTTTTGTAAAAACATTTTGAACTTTCACCTTCTTCGGAAATTGAATTTTCAAACACTTTCGATTTCTCAGTTGATTGTTTCTTCTCAAAGACAAGTTTTTCTTTCAGTTTTGAGTTAGAAGTAACTTCCTGTTTTGTGTTGTTGGACTGTTGGCAATTCCAAGCAATATGTCCAACTTTTTGGCACTTAAAGCACGTTCTTCTGTCAACTCTTTGAGCAAACTTTTTCACATTCCTCTTTACCTCAGCAAGAAACTCTTGATTTGATTGTTTCCAGAATGGTTTCTTCTGCTCATCTTCAGAACTGCCTCCTGCAACAAATGTTGTTTTTGGTTTATAATTTTTCTCATTTTTATAATTTTCTGAAGAATTAAAACCAAGACCTTGCTTTTTGAAATTACCGTTGTGGTTTGGTTTCTTTCTTTCGATAACCATAACCAGAACCGTAACCCTTTTTCTTGTTCAATCTCTGTTGAACTCTTGAAGTGTATTTTTTAGGTTTTTCATGAAGATTTAAATCTTTTATTTTAGAAATGTTAATTTCTGTCAATTTGAAAACCTGTTTGATCATTTCAGTTTTGACACTTCTTATTGGGAATTCTTCATCAAAATATAATTTGTCTGAATCATTCAAAGTATATGCAACTTTGAATATTTCATCATTCAAATTAGATTTTGATAGAAGAAATTATTTGTTGTAAACCCTCTTAACCGGTGAACTCGGACTCTTTTCTGATGAACTCGAACTTTCAGACTTAGACTCCGGTTTAGACTCTTCATCCATATCCAACACCTGATCAACCACTTTCTTTAATAATTCAGACTCATGATCAGTGTCAGACGCTGTGAACGTAACATCAATATTGTCTGGTAATTCATCAATGATTTCAGACTTTAACTTGATGTTGACTGCCTTTTTAGACGCTCCTCGTTAGGATTCCTGGGAGAATAACTTTCATGGATCGGGGGCGGACCTCTGTTATACTTGACACTTGGTTTCTTACCAGTATCAGTATCTTCAGTCTTTTTATCCATGAATGCTTCAAGACCTGCAACAGTAGGATAAACACGATCAATCAAATAATCACAGGTTGTATAACTCAACAACAAACGTTTAATCCTTTCACTCTCAATCTTCTCAAGTTCCAACTCTTGCTTTAGCTTAGCACAATCTTCGATATGCTCATTGATGACGCTTTGCTTTGTCATTAATGTTGCACTCATTTTTGTCATTGCATTCTCAATTTCTGAATTCGTTCTCTTCAGACTATCAATTGTTTTGTTCAGAACATCATATGACTCCTTCACATACCTCACATCACACAACAAGTCTTCTTTAATCTTCTCCAAATCAGAAATCTTCTTATCTTTCTCCTCACAAACTTTGCAAGATTCTAAACACTTCAAACATGGTTTTTCAACTTCAACCATTTTTTCAATTATCTTTTCAACTTCGACGAATTTCTCAACTTCAACGATTTTTTCTATAACTTTCTCAGTTACTTGATCAACATTTGCTTCTCCAGCTTCTGTCTTTGACTTTTCATCAGCGAGTATTTTTGCTGCTTCCAGCTCTCTCCTCAATTTGGCAACCTTCTTTTGATTCAGCATCTCCATTTTATCTGCAAAAAACAAATTAAAATTAGTAGGATCTATGCCTTTTCTAGCTTTGTTGAGATGTTCTTCCTCATCATCGGTATCCACATCACTTCCAAGATCTGGAAAAATCGGGATTCTTTTCTCACTAGTCTCATCTTCACCCAGAACTCTAGCAACAAGAGCTGAACCAGGTATGTATTTGTCCCAACTTAATCCCTCAGCAACTTTTTCATCATCTTTATGAATAAGTAAAGATTTCTTCTTTCCATCTTCAATAGCACGAGCAGGTGCAGTTTGCGGTTGTTGAGCAATCTGATGAAAAATTGATTTCTGATAATAATTGTTCTTTTCTTGATTCCCGGTTGCTTCTTGATTTTTACACTCTCGTTTAAAGTGACCCTTTCCTTTGCAACGGAAACAAGTAACCTTTGATTTGTCAAAACCCAAAGGAGAAGTAGCCATTCCTTGAAACTCATCTCTACCGGTAATTTGCTGAAACTTTTCTGCCCTCCTCCAAGCACTAGCTAAACACCACTTCACATCCATCAACTCAAGTTCCTCTGCATCAATTTGGTCATAATCTTCTTTAGTAAGCATCGGATTTCCAATCTTGCCATCAATCAGATTTTCATAAGATTCCAACATAGCAATGAGTGATGCCATGTGTTACTTTGCTAATTCTGGAGACAGATTTTGACCATTTTGAATGTTCAAAGTAATATTACACTGCAGATTGGTAGAGTTTTGTTGTTGAAGACTTGATGTTGTATGATTTGGATCAAAACTTGAATATGAAGATGAAGATCCACCACTCTGTGTCATATTACTGCCCTTTGTTCCAAACGAACTGTCAGCACTAAAACCAGTTTGGATCTTTGGACTAGGGCTGGGGTTAGCCTCAAACTTGTTCCCTCTGTAATACAAACTGACATCTTGTTTGCCATTTGGATTCGTCATTATAGCAGTTTTCTGAATATCCAGCTCCTGCTCTTCAATCTTTTGAATAAACTGTGTCAGATTCATACTCTCAGACTTTCTTGTGTGTTTTAAAATCATCAAATAAGTTCCCCACTTATGTTGTGGTAATGCTTCAGCTAGTTTATCGACCCACTCATCATCCTCTTTCTCAATGTTAAATCTTTTCATTTCCAATACTAGATGACAATATCTATCAATTGTCTGCTTTGTTGTTTCATGGTCGAAAGCTGAAAACATATCAAACGATTTCTTCAATAACGCTTTTTTGTTTTTAATCATATCTGCACTTCCTTTGAATTTCTGAATCAATGCTTCCCAAATTGACTTGGCTGTATTATCATGTTGGAGCAAAACAAATATATCTTCTTTAATTGCTTGTTGAAGAATACTGATCATCATTTTCTCACTTGTAAATTTCAATTTGTCACCCTCAGAATAATCACAAATAGCTTTTTCAATCCCACGTTCATTCTTTGGTTTCTCATAATCTTTCAACAATGAACACCATGCATTAAATTTATAAGCTTGCACCCAATTCTCGAATCGATTTTTCCATCCTTGAAAATCTTCAATGTACATAAGTTTTGGCGGTTTCTGATGAGTTCCCGTTTCATTCTCACTGTACACTGTTTCAGCAGCAGTAACAGGTGCAATCGGTGTAGCAAAAGCATTGTAAAAATCCTCGTTCATGTTTCGAAAAAATTTTCACAAAATACAAGTTCAAGCGGAATACTGATCCAAGCGAAATAACTATCTGAAGCGAAATCACCCTGAAATGAAATAACACTCTTGAAGCGAAATAACCTCAAGCAAAATGGCAGTTGAAGCGAAATAACACCCCTGAAGCGAAATCAGATATATTTTAAAGCGAAACCTCAATTTCAAGCGAAATAAGATCAAATGTCAAGCGAAACCTCTGATTTCAAGCGAAATCTGATCAAAACTCAAGCGAAACCTCTGATTTCGCTTGAAATGTTGCTGATGTCATTTTTGCGATCTGTTTTCAAGCGAAATAATGTATTTTTACCAGTTTTAATTCGAATTAATGTCCAATTCTTTCAAGGATTACTTAACACACAGCTTCGACCACAATATGTGAAAATCAAAACTTTTTGACCGTGAAAACTGTTTCAATTTCGAAAAGAAGGTGTAGAAGTCAGAAAAACGGCTGTTTTGGCAAGAACTCTTCTTCCTGAGCTCTGATACCACTAGTAGGATCAACAAATGACCCGAACGAGTCAATCGGAAGAGCTCTAATCTGTTTCAGAGGCGGAAACAAAGAAACAGATGTAGAAAACAGCTTGTTTCACTATTAATCGCCTTGTATATTGATTAAAATCAGTTTACAGATCAAACGACGCTTCGGCAGCAGTTCGGTACCGGAAAAAATGAGGTTACAACTGAATTCGCTTGAAACCTATTTATAGGGTTGGAGTTTCGCTTGAAAGTGGTAGATCACAGTTCAAGCGAAATCACTCATGTTGATTTCGCTTGAAAGTGTCATTTGCCATTTTCAAGTGGAATCATCCACTCAAGCGAAATCACTTCCAATACATCCTAAAACCTCCTAATTTCTCATACAACACGCCCTAATCTAACAATTCTAATACTAGACTCGATACAAGACGAAGTCGACAGACGTATGCACCAGTAGGATCGAGAAATGACCTGAACGAGTCAATCGGAAGAGCTCTAATCTATTTCAGAGGCGGAAACAAAGAAACAGATGTAGAAAACAGCTTGTTTCACTATTAATCGCCTTGTATATTGATTAAAATCAGTTTACAAATCAAACGACGCTTCGGCAGCAGTTCGGTACCAGAAACAATGAGGTTACAACTGAATTCGCTTGAAACCTATTTATAGGGTTAGAGTTTCGCTTGAAAGTGTCATTTGCCATTTTCAAGCGGAATCATCCACTCAAGCGAAATCACTTCCAATACATCCAAAAACCTCCTAATTTCTCATACAACACGCCCTAATCTAACAATTCTAATACTAGACTCGATACAAGACGAAGTGCAGAATCATCCACTCAAGCGAAATCACTTCCAATACATCCTAAAACCTCCTAATTTCTCATACAACACGCCCTAATCTAACAATTCTAATACTAGACTCGATACAAGACGAAGTCGACAGACGTATGCACCAACAAACCTTTTCTTCACTTTCTATCTCAATAATCACTAAAATATCGTGCGATTTTCGTCACCAATCAATGATTCAAACACCCAATCAACGTGTTCTTCAACTTTTTTTTGAAGAAACTCAGCTTAATTTCATACAATATCTCATTTTTTTTTCTTGTGATTTTGAAGCGAATCACTCGATTCGTTCGCTGATAAGTGTTTCTAACATTTAAATTTCGTCAATCGGTGAAGAAATCTGAAGAAATCGGCTTCGATCTATGTAAGAAATTTTTGAATTGCATTTTTACGATCTGGGTTTTTGAATTGAGTCATTGCGTTTTACAAAGTAATCTTGGCGGGGATATGGGGGCAGCCCCCCTGGGAGCAGGGTCCAAGGGGAGAGCCCCTAGCTCAGAAAATTTAATTTTCTGGAAATGGCCTCATTTCGTAGACAAAAATTCATAGACAGTTTTTGATCTCCTACTTCCTGATTCAGACAATTCACAGACAAAACATACCCTGGTTCAATGCGTTTTAGAGAGAATACTTTCTTTTGTGTTTTTAGGCCATTGCGTTTTAGAAATAAGACATTTTTATGTGCTTTCTTGCCATTGCGTTTTAGAAAAACACATTTTTGAAGTGTTTTTAGTCCATTGCGTTTTAGGTAAAACGCATTTTTATGTGTTTTCAGTTCATTG
Source organism: Helianthus tuberosus (assembly GCA_030545235.1). Classification (NCBI taxonomy): domain Eukaryota; kingdom Viridiplantae; phylum Streptophyta; class Magnoliopsida; order Asterales; family Asteraceae; genus Helianthus; species Helianthus tuberosus. The sequence goes on along the minus strand of CM060427.1, from coordinate 49,766,525 downwards.
CGTTTTAGAAAGTACACTTTCTTTTGTGTTTTTAGGCCATTGCGTTTTAGAAATAAGACATTTCTTTGTGTTTTTTTGTGCATTGCGTTTTAGGTAAAACACATTTTTAGTGTTTTCAGTCCATTACGTTTTAGAAAGTACACTTTCTTTTGTGTTTTTAGGCCATTGCGTTTTAGAAAAAAAGACATTTTTAAGTGTTTTCTGGCCATTACGTTTTAGAAATAAGACATTTCTCTGTGTTTTTGGTGCATTGCGTTTTAGGTAAAACACATTTTTATGTGTTTTCAGTCCATTGCGTTTTAGAAAGTACACTTTCTTTTGTGTTTTTAGGCCATTGCGTTTTAGAAATAAGAAATTTCTTTTTGTTTTCTGGCCATTGCGTTTTAGAAATAAGACATTTGTTTGTGTTTTTTTTGCATTGCGTTTTAGAAAAAAAGTCATTTTTTACGTTTTTGTCCATTGCGTTTTACGCAACTTGGTTTTCAATAAAATGTTTCGAAAATATAGCAATAGTATACTCGTTTTAAAGATACAAAAACACTCGTTTTTTTGTACAATTTAAAAAAAAATAATGTCGTAGTTATTAACGTTTAAAAAATGGGAGGAATTGGTGGAGAGATAAACTATTGTTCTGAATTGACTAGAATGTCCTTACACAAACCACGCGCCTCTTTTTTTTCTTTTCAAATTCACTCATTTAATCTTAGCCCTTGATTAAATCAGTTGATGGTTAATATTACTTTCTAGCCTTTCTAGCAAAAAAAAAAAAAGCTTCTATTAGGGGTGAGCATATAACCGAATTAACCGAACCGTAACCGAAATAACCGAAAAAAACCGAACCGAAATAACCGATAACCGAAATAACCGAAGGGTTAGTTATTTATATTTTTAATAACCGATTTTTGCGGTTCGGTTATGGTTATTCTTATTTTCATAACCGCAAATAACCGAACCGAATATTTTAAACATAGCCAAATCCGTAGCACCATAAGTCTTTAAGTTTGTATTTAAATGCTTAACCATGGCCTAATCTATATGTATCTTTGGTGAAGTATTTAAATGTTTTAACTTTTAACCATGACCCAACCTTATTGGCCCATTACATTTTACACTAACCATGACCTAACCTTATTGGCCCATTATAGTTTACACTAATAATAACCGAACCGAAACCGCATTAACCGCAATAACCGATTAACCAAAACCGCATTAACCGCAATAACCGATTAACCAAAACCGCATTAACCGAAACCGAACGGTTATGATTTTTTGATAACCGTAGTGTGCAGTTATGGTTTCGGTTATAGGTAATAACCGAACCGAACCACACCATGCTCACCCCTAGCTTCTATTATATCCTATCCCCTATTAAATATTAATAGTTTGAAACATATTTGCAAAAAAAATTTAATTAGGATTCGAGAAAAGTGCCTGGATAGTCCCTATGGTTTGTACAGATTTCACCTATAGTCCCTATATTTCTAAAATTACGGCTATAGTCCCTAACTTTTGCAAATTTGTTCTCGAATAGTCCCTAGGTCTAATATCAGTTAGTTTTTTGTGTTAAATGAGTGTGAAATGACCTAAATACCCTTACTTGTTAAATTAATAATTAAAAGTTAAAAGAGGTGGGACCCACCACCCACTTCACCTTCTTCATCTTCCCCAAACCCTAGCATCTCCCTCTTCTTCACTCCAAACCCCTGTCTACCTCAACTGCATTGTCATCAGAGAAGGTACGTATGGGTTGGTTTTCCGGTTCAACTCCAAAATCCTATCTACCTCAGCCGCAAATCATCATGTTTAAGACCAGTTCTTCTCTATCATTGAAGAATATATGTATCAGTTGATTTTCCGGTTCAAGTTTCCGGCAACGCCTTCACCGGTTTCCATTTTAGTCATCATTCCGTTCTTCGTATCATCAATTCCTTTCTTTATTGTCACAGATGTCGAATACGAGGCCAAACCGATAATTATTTGAAACCAATTGTTGTAATCAGTGAAGATTTTCAATTTCTAGATTTGCCATTAATGTTGAGTCCCCGTTAATTCTGTGATTCATGTGTTTTCTGTTTGAAAATTGCATGCTACTATGAATGATAACTTGCTTCTCTTTATGTTCGAAATTAGTGTAATTCAAATTTTACTTATCATTTTTTGAAATTACAAACAACCCCTGTAGTTGTGTCTACAAATATCAAAATTCACACCTGTGTTTTCAATGGATGTAAGACGAAGGCGATGACGTTGACCACCCCTGTAATGGATGAGGTTGAAGATGATAGTGGGAGGGTGAGGTGGTGGAGTTTTTCCGGTGAGGTGGTGGTGGTGGTGAAAGGTGGAGGTGGTAAAGATTGGAGAATATGAAGAGGGTGGGGTGGGGTGGGGTGGGTGGTGGGTCCTACATAAGTTTTAAGTATTATTATATTTCTTTTAACTTTCTAATTATTAATTTAACAAAGGTATTTAGGTCATTTCACACTCACTTAACATAAAAAACTAACTGATGTTATACCTAGGGACTATCCGAGAACGAATTTGTAAAAGTTTGGGACTATAGCTGTAATTTTAGAAAGTTATGGACTAAAGATGAAAAAAAAGGCAAACCACAGGGACTATCCGGGCATTTTTACAATAATGTTTGTTGTTAATTATGGATCACATCTCTAAATATAATAAAGCAATTGTTTGCAATCCTAGGTGTCAACATTTGAAGCCCCCTATCCTAGGTGTCACCATTTGAAGCCCCCCCTCCTAATTACATCCCATGTGTTATTTTCTTAGAATTTTCTTTTTTTTTAATAACTATTGGTTTGGGCGGCCAGATCTTTGTTTTAAATTTGAATTCCCGCTTCACATCCCAAAAACCCATTTCTGACTTCTTCTTTTCATTTGTAGAGAGAGAACCAGAGAAAAAAGAAAGTTAATCTGTTTCCTTCATATGTTTCATCACCGCTACTCTGTGAAACCCTAAAACTTGCGAACCCTTCAGATCTTGAATCCCCCTAATCTCCTTTTCTTCAATCATCGCCACCCAAAAGTTGCTTCTAAAGATCGTATGTATGGTAAGTTTTTGTATCTGATTTGATGTTCTTAACATTTGATTTTGATGCATTCATTTTCATCTCAATCTCTCCCTCTTTCAAATCTTAAATTTTGTTCGATTGATAGAGGCATTGAAAGCTGAAGAAACCGATCATCCACATGTGCAATCGCCCTACCTTTCCCTGCTCCAGTCTCAAATCGCTACATATGCTACTCAAGTATGTTGCATATTGGTTATTTCATTCCCAATTTTGTTATTTTATTTGATATATATGAGCGAATCAAAGTGGATACATACCAGATTCGTTGTTTCAGTCTCAATTTTGTTATTTTATTGTGGAAAAAGGGGCTGAAGTGGGTAGGCTTGATTTATGTTTAAACCTCATAAAGTTGCATACACTCTTCATCCTTTTTTATGTGGATTTCTCTCAATCATGTGTACGATTCCTTCAAGCAAGCTAAATATGGTTGTTGATTGTAATGTAATACTCTTGAAAATTTAGGTTTTCGATTCGCTGATTTGATTCCCTTTATCCTAAATCTTATGTACTTTTCCGCTCGATCTCTTCTTCTTCGTTTCCATCATTAATCAATCGTGTGTTTTAGCTATGAGTAAAAATTGTTCAGTTGATGTGTATGAAATTGGGTGAATTAGGAGCTTTGTTTTATTTATAGATTAAAATATTGTATCTTTGTGTTTTAGCTTTTGAATGTTCAGGAATCGAAGAAGAAAACAGTTACAAATTGGATGACTTTATGTACCTGGTAGTCCAAATTAGTTATAAATTGCATAATATTAATTGATTTCTGATCAAACATGTTGACCCATTCATATCCGTTCTAAGTATGCATTGTTTTGAGGCTGCCCATTTTTCAACTATGTACAGATTTATGTAGTTAAGTTGACTTGTCTTCAACTTTTAGATTTTTATCCACACACTAACTCAGGTTTGATTTTGTTTAGGCTGGCTTTCTGGTTGGAATCACAAATATTGTACCAGGTATCATATCTTAGAATGACCTTAATGCAATTTTAAAGCGTACATTACCAAGTCTTTATACAAGAACCTGGTTTATTTTATCACATATTGTTTGTGCCGATTTTGACCCGTTTACTACTTTTGAATGCGTCAATATCTCTTACAGGTCAAATTAAAAACTCTTAGCTCATAATGAAAGAAATTTAGATCGGCTGTGGTAACAATATATTTGTAATATTTTATTAATTGTTATTTATTAAAAAAACCAACAAAAAAAGTGTTTCAGATCAACCAAATTGACCTATTGTATAATACTAGTAGTCCCATTTTGACTCGTAGTATGATTTAGTTAGACCCAAATATAACCCGTTGTATAATTTGTGTAGACCCAAATGAATCTATAAGTGATTTTTTAACCAAGTCAACGAAACACCGAATGAATCATAATTGTCGGGTGTAGCGAAACGCTATAGCGGGCGTTATGCTAGCTATTAACGACAGTGTTCCTAAGTAATTGTATTAAAACACATAGATTATCATTGTCCTAATCATATATAGCATACTAGTCTAAGTACCCGTGTATTACACGGGTGGCTTTCAAAAAAAAAATATCTCCTTTAACAATGTTGACACAAATATTTTAATTATATAAATGTTAAACTACTAACGCAAATGTTAGAGTACACTGAATAATTGAAATACATGAATGAGAAAAAATCACAAATCATTAAAGATTTCTTCAACCGACATGGAATGGCTCTTTTCAACCCGGCTATCTTGCCACCTCCGTATTCTATATTCTTCAATCTATATTGAGTGTGGAAATAAAGCTTTTTGGACTAAATGAACTTACCCACCAACACCTTGGTCGCTGAATCTACGGAGCTAACACTTTTGAGGACGAAAAAAGGTTAAAGGTGTACCGATTGATACGATTGCAATATCTATAAAATTCTATAAAGTAAGCCCTACTTTAAACACCTTTAAGAAGCATATAAGCTAAGCTTGAACACTTTTAAGAAAAGGATTCCAATGTCTACAATATTCTATAAACTAAATCCTACTTTGAACACCTTTAAGAAGCATATAAGCTTGCATAAATTTTACAGGCAAGCCAATGATAACTAACCCTTATTAAAACTCTTTATCAGCTTATAATAAGCAGTTTGGAATTATACAACTTCAAACCGCGTGTTCAAAATAGCTGTTCAAAATAGCTTATCTCACCCACAACTAATCAAATAAGCAAGTTTAATTAATGTTTGCAAGCGGTTGTGTGTAAAGAATAAATAACTTTCATGTAAGCAACCTCCAGGCGCTCCAGCGATCTTTACGCGAATTTCCAGCCAAATTTCAGTCAAATTCCAGCAACATTCCAGCAAAATCCTGAATACCTCGACAATGTTTTTCAAATTTCACGCAAACTTGTGAGCCTACAAATGTATAAAAAATGAACGGGTCATTTCAGAACCATATGATTCGTTCTGCTTTTTGCTAAACTTTTGAATTTAACAAATCTGACCTCTTTGACCAAGTTACACAACCCAACCCAACCCAACCCAAAACCAAACTTAATAAGTAAACGGGTCAAAACCCCCACCTCTTAACATGGCAAATTATCGTTATGGAGCCATAGTGCTTTGGAAATAAAAATGCTCGGGTAACAGGTCAGTTGGAGACACTGCTTAACTTATTCAGTTATGGAGCCATTGTAACCAGCTTTCATGAGCGAGTCAGTGGCTTCTGTCTTTTTCCAACATGAAAACCCATATATAAAAATCATGTGATGGTAATTCTTTGTTTTAGAAGTTGCAAGTTGACTTGTCAAAAGGTGGGGACAACGTGCCGAAACAAATTCAGGTTAAAACATGTAATTTAAAAGCAAAATCATGCCAGTATGGAATGTTTTAGCTAATGAATTGAATTTACCAATATAAATCAGAAAGAATTACCATATTAAATTATAATCATTCCTCTCCAAGAAAAGATGTTGTCTTCCACCGAAACGTTGATATCCCAGACTCGACACTCATCATCTGTAACCATATCATAATAACATGATCACACATGAATGATTTAAAATCAAATTTAAAAAAAAACTATAAATAATCAAATAAAAAGAAAGAAAGAAGCAACTCTTGTGAATGGGGCGATTCAGATTACTATCGTCTATGTGTTAATTAAGCGAACCAAACAGAAAGAAATCAAATGGTAATTATCAAACTTTAGACACACATTAGTTAAAAAAAATAGTTTATTAATCAAATTGAGTTTGCCTGAAGGACCGTTAACATTTCTTTTGACCATCGTATGGAGTAAATGTTTTTAATTTGATTAAAAATACTAATTTTATAATTAACTCATGTCTCAAGTTTGATTAAAGCCCATGTGATTGCTTTTTAAACTATTATTTATATACATATGTAAGAAAGTTGATACTATTATATTTCAATGACCGGTAATCTATAGGTGTCATTTTTACTTTTTAGCTAATTATTACATGGGTGACTTGTTATAAAAATGAATACGACACAATTTGATGTATGTTTTATGAATCGGCAAGTGATAGAAAACTTAAATAAGTCAAATGGCTGATGCTTTGATTGAACAAACAAATGAAAACTATTGCTTGCATGGCTAATAACTTAGGATATAGATATATATGAAGGGTAGTTTAAAAGATTGACAGATGCTAATAAATAATTCTGGTTTATTTCTAATTGATTTTTTTGTTTGCAGGGTACCTCATTTTCTAAGTTTCTTTTATTCAGGCAATCCAGTCCATGCATTAAACTCAGACGAATTTGCATTTACTATGCTCCATAATCGCTCTTCTTCAAGAGATCATGTAGCTATGACCGCCATGAAAAGTAAAAGAAGTTAAAAAGACACACATATTTCTCACAAACAATATAAAGTTAAATACAACATGTTTTGACCCATTAATAAACCAACCGTTTTGCCCGAAACAAACTCAACCCATTACTAAAGTTCTTTTTTGCTAGAACTTGATTCGACCCGTTACTAAAAACAATCTTTATAGCCCGAACCTGATTCTACGCATTAATAAAGACCACCTTTTGGCCTGAATCTGATTAGAGAGATTACTAAAAGCAACCATTTTTGCCCGAACTTTGTTCGACCCCATATTAAAAACAACTTTTTTTGGCCGAAGCTGATTCAAACATTACCAAAAGCAACCCTGTTTGCCCGAACTTGATTTGACCCAATAATACAAACAACTATTTTGGCCGAAGCTGATTCGAACATTACTAAAAATCCAACCGAAAACATAAAATGTCACTACTGAACATCGAGTCGGTTCGTGAAATTCAGAAATCTACACTTGAGCAATAGTTACCATCATCAACCTAAGTGAAGAACTATGTAAAGTGAGCAATAGTTACCATCATGATTGTTCACTTTGTTTGGTATCACTACATTTAACTTGGATAATAATATAGATCTAAACATGTTGGATAATAATATAGATCTGAACATGCTAGAAACCATCATACCAAATCTATACCTGAGTATGTTATGAAAAGTAAAAAAAGCGAAGAACCATGATGGTAACTATTGCTCACTTTTCATAGTTCTTCACTTAGGCTGATGATGGTAACTATTGCTCAAGTATAGATTTCCGAATTTCACGAACCGACTAAATTTTTGGTACCGACATTTTACATATCCGGTACCGGTATTTACTGGGTTTTACCTTCAAACACTGGTACCGAACCGTACCATACCAGGTATTTTCGGTACCGAGCTCATCCCTAATCCCAAGTAATTAATAACAAATAAAATTTTATAACATAAGAATCTAGTAAATATACCTGAATAAAGCCATCGTGTTCAACCTTCGTAAGATTCTCTAGAGCATTCTCCACTTTAACTTTTTGTTCTCTCTCATGAAGCCATCTGGAAATAACCCTTTGTAAATCAAGCCCCAGTTTCTTTATTTCCTCTCTTAATTTTCCAATTACCTTTGCCGATCTTATCTATACTTAACCAGATTAAAATTCATTAAAAGAGTATAAATCCAAAACTCGTTAGAAAAGTAATGGAAAAATGTATACATAAAATCCTAAAGTTTTCCCTGGTGCCACCCAACTATTTTGGTGGTGCGGTTAAAAAAAACAATTTTCCATCATATTTGTCGGAATAAAGATAAGCAAAACCAAATTTACGGGTCTTTTTGCATTGCACTCCCACAGTTTGTATAGAATTGTAAATTTTTTGCAAATTAGATAGTGGCTTTTCTCGACAACTAAAATATTGGTGACAAAACGAATGATCAGATTAAATAAAAGAAAGTAAAAAAAAGTATGAACAAACCATGATCTCATGCAATGAACAAATTACAATAATAATATTAGCAATAATAATAATGATAACGATTTAAGATGAGAGTATTTAAATTCATTTTAAAAGTTTAAGGTTTCAACATCTGAATCAAATGGAGTGATGATAACAGATTAAAAAACAAACCTTAGAAGTAGAGCTTGATAGCATGGAGAGAATGCTGATGCATACAGAGCTCACAATAATAGCAGGGGACCACGAATCATACAATATATCTGCACCAGTAGCCAAACACCCCCATCAATCAAAAAATATACTCATATATCTGACTTCAATCTTGATTGCAGCTTCATTTGACCATCTTCTAGCTTTAAACATCAAAAATACCCATGAGAATATGAATAAATGACAAAAAACGACTTCTTCTTAAAGTGATGTGAAGTTTAGACAATTTCAGACTAATTCCCTTCACTATTTCATCGTTTTCATTAATTAAGGGATAATATAACCCAAGTATTCAACTTTTTTTTCATTAAGGAACACACATATATTGAAACTACTTAATAGTTAATAGGCCAACCAAGTATTTATCTAGTTCTGTTTATACCAACTTCAGCAAAAAACATGTATATTTTCGGGTTTGGTACCGATCTCATGCCTAACCCAAATTGATCCATTTTTACGGTACCAACCACTTTCGGTACCGATACTAAATTGAACCAACACCAGCCCCATCAACTGTTGTAATCGCAATAATGCTTTAATATTTAGTGGCAACTAAATTAAAAAAATAACAAATCATATAACTTTATTATTAAATAGACACCAATATGTAGAAAAGTTGTGGTCTTTCACCTGGGCTCAAGCAAAGATACAACCAATAAAGGTGAAGTAGCTCTATCCCACCTTCTAAAGCATTGAATTTGTTCATTTCTTGTCCCAAGCTAAAAGAAAAAAACGATAAAAAAACATGTAAATTGTCAATCTGCTAACAATGAAGAACAAAAATATGAATCAAGAATTCAAGATCAACTACCTGCTTAAAAAGCTCCCACCTTTGCTTGTTGCAGATGAAAAAACAGCTGGGGTTCGTATCTAAAATCTGCATAGAAACACTTGTCACATAAACATTTATAAATTTAAAAAAAGAAGCCGACAACAGTTATAAATCACTATTATCAATATAAGTAACTGATATGTAGAAAAGTTGTGGCCTTTCACCTGGACTCAAACAAAGATACAGCCAAAACGTTGAAGTAGCTCTATCCCACCTTCTAAAGCATTGAATTGTTCATTTCCTTGGATTGATTCTCTAAACTCCCTGCATTCAAACTAAAGTTGAAAAATGTTCAGCAACAATGTTAATATATCGGACTCTTGTTGTGAAATAAGTACATATCCTGGTTGGGGTCTACTAAGCTGTGAGAGAAACCACATCAACATCATAAACGTTATCCAAAAGAGCCAAACCCCAAACACTTCTTTGTCACCATTACCCCAAGATCGCGTCAGCCGGTTCCTTGTTCCTTGTTAATCAGTTAATGTATCTATTTGTAGTGGGTTGGATGGAGAAAAAGGTGTTATTGTTAATCAGAATATAATATGTTAGCTCCAACAACCAGTGTCACATCGGCTGAGGTGTGACCTTGAAGTGATGCAGCTGGTTCAAAACAGTTGCTAGCAGCATTATACTTCCACGACAATATACCCCCTTCCTGATGCAAACACCAGTGAGTTATGAGTACAACCAGCAAACAAAACAATATGAAATCAGAACTCATCATCAGCAAAAATGATACCTGTGTACCAAGGAGTACGACAGCACCAAGAGCCAACCATTGAAACGGTGAATAAACATATTTGAAAAATAACAACAAAAGTAAACATATGCAACCTGAAATCAGGAAATCAATTCCCTACAAGGGTTTGGCTCTTTTGTCACATGCCATCACACTATATCTGTACCATACCCTAATGCACAAAATCAAATTCGGAATGGTTATTCGAATAAGAGAAGATGAAGCATAAAAGCATATCTGAAATCAGGAAATCAATTCCCAAATGTATGTGCCGAGAGGGAAGGATGGAGAGGAATTAAGATTAGGCTGAAATCGAAAGGTCTTGTTGAATCATTTCAGAAATTGATCATTGTTTAACTAAAAATTCATTTTAGCTTCAAAAAAAACACTAAACTTAAAAAAATTATACTTCTGGTTTATTACCTTTGTCAATCAAACTCACTGTTATATAAACCCAAATTTCATATAAACCAATACATATTCAAAAGCAAATGATGTATCTCATTCCTAATAAATTCTTACAAACCTCTTCTCAAATTCTAGATCAAACTAATTCAATTGTATCACTCCTTTATCTATTAATTTAAAGACATAATCATATTCTTAACACATAAAAGGCATACCATACAAATCGAAAATAACCTGAGGAATCTGTTAAGGTAAAATCATCAACATTTTCATTCAATTCTTTGAGTGCAGCAGGTACATTAGACGACACTTTTCCACTATTTGCATCTTCTTTCAACATCTCTGTTATACATATCAAAATCATCCAATAAATAACCCTAATTATTAAGATATACAGAACCCACAAATCAAAATCAGTAAAACTCATTATCCAATCGAATTCAAACCCAATTCAAAAAAATCGAATCGAACCTGTAAAACATTAGATGGCGTAGGGAATGATTGAGACGAAGATTCAAGTACCACAAAACCATTGCTGTCATAACTCCTCCACCATCAACATTAGACCACCACTGTCGCCGCTAGACACAACCACTACCTGGTTTCGCTGCCTCTATCATGGTTGATGTTTCAATTAGGGTTTTGATAGGTATGAGAAACTACAATTTTGATTGAATACGGCTGTCAATTAGGGTTTTGATAGGTATGGAAGAAACTGAAAGGAGTTTAATCGGAGAGAGAGAGAGAGAGAGCGTGTGAAGGTAATAAAGGGAAAAGAAATGGAAACGTATTCATAATTTGGTAGAAGATTTTGAAGTGATTGATGATTGATTGGAGTTTCCATACGAAGAACATAGCCGTTTCACAAATGAATGAAGAAGAATGGAGGAAAACCTTTTGCCACTCACAAAATGAAGGAGAACAGAGGAAATCCATTTTGCCGCTCAAACATACAATTATCTGGCTAAAGACCTATGCCACATCATGGTCAATTGGTCAAAGCTATTTTGCTTTAATATAAACGATAGATTACTAGATTAGTGATGAGATACATTATCTTTCTGTACATAAAGTGTTTCGGGTCTGCATGGATTTTGACATGTTGTTTGTGGCAGTTCGTGTCGAAATACGAAGGTGATTTGGTGGAAAAATGTTACTTTGCGGAGCATAAGCTCGTATGGGAAGTTATCGATGGCGGGCTAAAGAATAAAATCGAGATCGCATTCCCAATTTCTTTAAGCAGGTAGTTGATCTTGAATTCTTGATTCATATTTTTTGTTCTTCATTGCTAGTAGATTGACAAATTACATTTTTTATCCATTTTTTTCTTTTAGATTGGGACAAGAAAGGAACAAATTCAATGCTTTAGAAGGTGGGATAGAGCTACTTCAACGTTTTGGTTGTATCTTTGCTTGGGCCCAGGTGAAAGACCACAACTTTTCTACATATTGGTGTCAATTTAATAATAAAGTTATATGATTTGTTTTTTTTTTTACTTTTAGTTGCCACTAAATATTAAAGCATTATTACGATTACAACAGTTGATGAGGGTGCAAGTAAGTTAATGTTGGAAACAATGAAGGACAGAAAGGCCACAAGAACAAAGTTTTCAATAATCCTTAAACTGCTTATGGATTTTTTCAAGGTAGCAATACAGACCATAGTCACATAATTCGCTGGTCATGGTACGATTTTTCGTTTTGGTTCGTCCGATCCAATTCATGGTACGAAAACGATCCAGGTTCGCGTTTCCAATCCGAAAAAACAGTTCAATCGTAATAGAAAAGAAATGGGTTTGGGTTATTCAGTATTTAGTTTAAACGAGTCGGGTGAAAATGGTATTCGGGTAAGGAAAAGATTCATACCAGTCATGTAAAAGGTGGGCAGGAGGATGCTACTGCTTTTGCAAACCAAGATCATTGTAAGACCATCTTTAAATCTGCTATATTTCTTGCTTTTTAAGATTATGGTATGTTCTGCAAATGAGAACTGATGGTTATTTTTTAAGCGAGTGCAGATTCATCTCTGAAATCATTATTTAAAATGCCAGCCGTTACTCAAACAAGTCATGTAAAAGGTGATCAGGAGGATGCAGTCAGTTATGCCAACCAAGATCCTTGTATGCACATCTTTTTTGCTATTACATCCATTTTTATGTTTTTATCAGTAGTTGCACTAAAACAACATTGTATGCTTTAAAAGGTTTCCTTTGGGCAGCCTCTAACTTACTATATATTTAATTCTTACCTTTCAAGATCATGGTCTGTTGAGACTTGATCTTTTCTTTTTTGGGCGAATGCAGATTCATATCTTAAACCGTTATTTAAAACTCCAGCCGTTACTCAAACCAGCCATGTCAAAGGTGGTCCAGAGGATGCAGTCACTTACATTATTTAAGAAGCTGCATATTGAGCAAAGATGCATGCATATTGGGTCAAGAAGCTGCCAAGACATTGGTAATGTAACTTATGATTGTGTATAGTGAAATGATGCTCTACATGCTTTTTAATGATTTTATTAACTTGGGTAACGTGTATTTTTCCTGAGCATTGATCAATAATATATTTAATACGGTATGTTTAGTTTTATACATATATATGTATGCTGCTTAGGAAGAATCTTGCCTAACTAACAATATTATGGCTTTTTATTTGTAGATAAAAGTGTATCCTTCAAATTAATATAACTTCTAACAATTTTTTAAAACTTTGTTTATCATTATCGGGTTTAAACCCCAACTAACTAATAGAGAGTTCAAGACAAAAAAAAAAATCGAACAATGGCCTCAATTTTAAACTCGTTATGTCTATAAAAGGGTTGACCCGCCTTTGAGTTCAACTCAATTCTAGAAATTATTGAGTTCGAAGCTATTTAATGAATTATTATGTATAGGTTCTTGGTTTGATTGGTCAATCAGAAATTAGCGATATGAATATTGGAGTGGAATCTGGTACTTTAGAGGGTAAGATACATATATTTTTGTATTATATATACGCTTACTACTTATTTTTTAGAGTTAACTGCCATTTTCGTCCCTGTGGTTTGGTCACTTTGGCCATTTCAGTCCATTTTTCAAAAATGCGCCATTTTCGTCCCCCACGTTCTGGAAAGGTGCCATTTCAGTCCAAAAATCATAACCCAGTTAAGTCAGTTTGTAAATAAGGACTGATTGTGTAAATTTGTAACATAAAGGACTGATTGTGTAAATTTGAAAAATGGACTGAAATGGCAGTTAACACCACCACCACTAGCCCTGCCACCACCACCACTCCGCTGCCACCACCACCGCCACCACCACAGCCCTGCCACCACCACCACTCCGCTGCCACCACCACCACTCCGCTGCCACCACCACCGCCACCACCGCCACCACCTCCACCACAGCCACCACTCCGCCACCACAGCCGAACAATAATAAAACTAACAACAACAACATTAATCATAACATCCGAACGTGTGTATATATTGAAATTATTGGCATCTCTATCACATGACATATAGATTTAAAGGTTTGTTATATTGTTATGGTTATTCCTTTGATTAACCGACAAAAAAAAAAGGAAAAGATATGTATATATATGGAACAAAACAAGCTGGTCAAAATTACAAATCTCCTATCAATTGTCGACGCGGCTTTCCCATTTTATGTTGATCATCAAATCAATTAAGCTCCTTCTATTTTATCCAACTTATTGATCGAACCCAACCAGATTCATAGCCTCCCCTTGTTCTCGTTCCCCTACACAATCAAAAGCATTGCCGATTGCCGATTGTGCTCGTCGCCGCATCGTTTTTCACCCCTTGTTCTCGTTCCCCTACACAATCAACTTCACCACCGCCGCCTGACCGTCTTCCGATTTGCCCGCAACCGGCGCCGCTCTAATCTGTTTGATCTGTTTATCGGATCTTTTCAGGTAACAATTCCGACCACGCTTGCTAAAATCTTTTTTTTGTGACCTTGAGTTCTTTCCGGCGACTAAGAAATACAACTCCAAAGTTGAACTAAAATACATGAGAACAAAAGCGGAATAAGAATACGTGTACGTTTCGTTTCGTCTAAAATATGGAACTTGATTGTGTCTGATTACGGAAACTTGATTTATATGTGTGTGTGTGTTGATTTATATGTATGTGTGTAACGTATATTGTAGGTGAGTGCGTGTGTATACATGTGCAATGTGTGTTGCAGGTAGGTGTATATGTATGATGGTTATTTGAAGGAGCGATGTTGCTGATACGATGATGATCGGGAAATTCGAGAACTTCGAACACGAAGAACTCTAACTCAAAACGATGATGATGGCGGTTGACGATGAACAGTGATGATTTTTGTGGAGCTCCGGTTCCGGCGATTGGCAGTGGCTGTGGTGGCGGAGTGGTGGCTGTGGTGGCGGTGGTGGTGGCAGCGGAGTGGTGGTGGTGGCAGGGCTGTGGTGGCGGTGGTGGTGGCAGCGGAGTGGTGGTGGTGGCAGGGCTAGTGGTGGTGGTGTTAACTGCCATTTCAGTCCATTTTTCAAATTTACACAATCAGTCCTTTATGTTATAAATTTACACAATCAGTCCTTATTTACAAACTGACTTAACTGGGTTATGATTTTTGGACTGAAATGGCACCTTTCCAGAACGTGGGGGACGAAAATGGCGCATTTTTGAAAAATGGACTGAAATGGCCAAAGTGACCAAACCACAGGGACGAAAATGGCAGTTAACTCTATTTTTTATTTATTCTCATATTTCAGGTTATTTGTATCAATCCAAACTTTAGATGTAATAGATTTGGAAATGTAATTCTCACTAATATTTGGAAACCGTGTAAGAGATTTATTAAATGCATCATATATACGACCAAGCTAATGTTTCACCTAAAAAAAAGTCCTGATTTTTCCTCTGTTTTATGGCATATAGTAAAGAATATATGATAATTGATTAATATGTTAAAATGCATAAAGTTACAATTAGACTAGGAATATGAGATGGTATAATTTTTAAACATATATACATCGTTTGTCCATGACACATGTTTCTATCATGTTAACTTAGTTATATTTATTTAATTGGTGTTTCATCTACTTTCATTTTGTTTTTAGTCTAGCTGGGTTACTTCAGGTTAATCTCCTTTTAAGATTTCCATACCGGATGAACAGTCAAGCTCTTTCTTACTCGGTTCAGATAGCATTGGGTCAGGTTTGATAATCAGGTTTCGATTAAAAAAAAGGTAAAAACCAAAGTGCTTTTATATCTTCGGGATTATGGTAGGAAGCAATTTCAACTCATTTCTTCATAAATGGTTTGACTTAACCGTTATCGTACCGCACAGGGGTGCACCCATGTAAAAAAAAAGAGGGAAGCGCCCCATGAAAGAATTAGTGTTAATTTTACATAAAAAGTCTTGATCACCTCCACAATGATAAAAATCCTAGGTCCGCCATTAATACCGCATAGTAGCATAATATTGACACTGGAGTTAACATATTTAGTTAAACACTTATGATTTATGTAAATTAAATCAAAACAATTATAAAACCATATAACGTTTTAAAACATGTCTTTTTATTTTATTTAACGACATGACTAGATTAATATAAATTAAATTTTGCTGCACGGGAGGTTCCCGGGTTATAACCTAGGTATCTGTGGATACCAGGGCTTGTGTGAAAGATTAGAAATATAAGGGAATATCTACTTGGTGGGTGTGTATTCGGATAAGTAATGGGGTGGGTTTCCTGGTGTGAGTCTTGGTGTGCGTAGAAATAAATGGACGTATATATGATAGTTTCATCACTGTTTGGGTACATTGGTAGGTGTAATGTGTTTATTTTTTCCTTCTATGGATTGAATTAGTTGCTTCAGTTGGGATGACCCACATAGTTAGTGTGTGCAGGTTATTCAATCTCACAAGCCCCCCTTTAAATTAATCCTATGTGTTTATGGTATGGTACATTTTTTTGTTAGTAATGTTTGCCAAACATGAATGGTTAGATACTTATAAGAAATCATATAAAAAAAATTCATTTGTAAATATAATTTTTTTAACACAATCCATAACCTGTGAAGCTCACGGGTATATAACCTAGTTTTTTATATAATTACCGGAGGCTATTTTATGTATATATTTAGCAGTAGAAGAACGCATATTAGAATAGATTGGTTGTTTATAGCCGATACACTTTGGTCATGGACCAACATAAAAAAAAAAAAAAAACTAAACTAATACTATATCACATTTAGCTAATTAGCTACAAAAAAGATTGACTACTATGGATTAAATGTTTTACTTACAACCTGCTGCTTTGTTTGATTTGATTTTCAGTAAAAGAAAGCAAAAAAAAAAAAAAAAAGGTGAGGGTGTGGGTGGGTGAATTGTCTAATGAAAAGCATGAATGTGCTACAATTCTTTCTTTCACTTCCTTCTTTGTTTAGATGGTACACGATACCTTCAATCTAGACTTCTATAGTTAGACTACGTCCATTAGGCTTAGGCCAATTAGGCTTCAACCCAATCACACTCGTTATCTAATTTGTGAATCCTTCTCCCTCATCTCCTTTTGGCTTCTACTAGCAACCTCATACTCCTCTCTCAATTGCACATTTATTTCTCATGCATAGAAGTCATGATGCACATAACCTCATACTCCCTTCTAGTTCTAACAGTCCATTTTGGTGTTGACAACCCAAAGATCAAACCTGGGAAGACCAAAAACAACTCCACCGAGTAACAAAAACCAATGCTTACCCGAAGAAAACCCTTAGTGTAAGTCACAAATTTTAATTGCAACATAAATCATGTTTTGATCCACTTCTAGGCCCTATATGGATGTAGAAGCCACTCAATGCCATGATTATTTTATTGATGACATTTACACAACCACCATTTATAAAGTGTCACTTTTAGGAGGTTCGAATTACTAAAGTAAGGCCAAAGTTTTGCTTACAGAAGATTCAAAGTAAGAACTTAGTTATCTTAATGTATCCATGATCTAGCGCCAAAATGGGCAAGTTGAGTAACATGCAACAATATATATTACTTGGTGTTTATATAAAAACCCAATCTTTTAGAAAAGTAACGAGTTTTTGACAGTTGATGAAGCCTTGTCAAACTTCAACACCTCCTTCATAGTCTCCGTTGACTTTTCATGGTAGTTGACTTTGTCAAACAGACTGAAAACCATTTCCTCCAACTCATATACACATATTATGAAGCCACTAAACAGTAAACACTACTAAATAGTAGAACACACGAATTGATTTATTGAACAAAAGTAATAACTGGAAATAAAAGAAACATGAGGTTGATCATTGCAAAATCCAAATCCAACATAAAACCAAAAACTCTAGTTACGCCCAATTTGCAATGTTATATATATTACTTACGGTTTATAGAAAACCTAGTCTTGTAAAAGAGTAACCAGTTTGACAGTTGAAGAAGCCTTGTCAAACTTCAACACTTCCTTCATGGTCTCCGTTGACTTTTCATGATAGTTGACTTCGTCACGCCAACTGAAAACCATTTTCTCCAACTCATTTCCGTGTCCCAGTAAAAAACGAGCCATGTCTACTTTCCGCTTTTCTCCATTAAACTCAAGAAATTCGACCCTTTTCAAATGACAAGCCAAAACTTCATCTAACTCCCACACTTGTGGTTTAAAAATTTTCTAGATCATCAAACAAGAGCATAAGTTGAGGTGCCAAAACCCACAATAACGTTTAGAACTTCGAAAAATGTACTCATCTACTATGCTAAGAGTAATGGTTTGATGATAACGGATTAAATGAAAAAAAATCAGCTTATAAAGCATGTCACATGGTTTCAAATGGTAGCCCAAAACATACCCAAATGTAAACGTACTTTCTAAATGATTTATTTAAAGAACTGTCATTAATCATAATTAATTTTGTTATTATGTTAAACCTAAACACTATTTATGATTTTTTTTTAAATAGCCGGAAAAGTTAACCAGTTGTTATCCAAATTATCGGCCTGACCTGTCCGTATTTCTTGTCTAAGGTTTATCTAAAAGAATGGTGAGTGTACAAGTTCCTTTCTTTCACACACAAATACACAATCATATATCTTATTATGTGTATGCCAAGAATCAGAAATACGTAGTACCAAAGTAATGTGTGATTGTATGCTTCAAGATTAAAATACACAAACAATATCATTATTTGGGATGGGAAGAATGTGCACCTCTTCAATAATCAGATAGAAAGACTCCAGATTGGGACAACATCTGAGGATCCGGATGACTACATTCATGGTGTATTCGTCAACTGTTGTAGATAGCTCTAATGTCTTCAGATTCGGAAGAGATGCCGGGAATCCATTTGGATCACATGCAGCACTTATGGCCTATGATAATGACAGTAAAGGTAAACCTTTTGGAATAGTTATTTTTGTTGTAAAACTACAGCTTGGAAATACAATGGCTAAGCTTTTTAAAATAACTTATTCATTTATTGGATAAAGCCAAATAACTTTTTGGCAAAGGAGGAAATGTCTTTTTAAAAAGCTAGAATATCCTGACTTTTTAAAACTTTTTGGCTTATTGACTTTTCACACCACATAAGCTAATCCAAACACTTTTTTTTTAAAACTACTTTTCAAAAAGTCATAGGTCAGTAAGTCCTTAACAAAAACTCATTTCCTTTTTGAGTTAAATAAGCTTAGCCAACCATGCCCAATATATAGGCATGTAGGTATGTAGATGATACAAATTTGATGAAAACCAATGATCTACAAAACGAATATAACATACACCAGAACAAACCCCAAAGGGTAGCTGGTGACCAGCAAACATCACATTCAAGTACTCAGCATTTTGTAATTTCTACATTTCACTGATTAAATATGTCACATTAAGGATTGTGCACAAAGTACTTTCAGATATTTCCATCAAGTATATCTCTTGAGACTAAACTAGTAATTGCATTATTAAAGTACCATGTTTAGAAAGGCAACCTAAATGGGATATACATATAACAAGTTTACCCCATGGCATCCAACTAAGAAAAAACTCTATAGTTAACTGATCAATGCTATAAATTTAGGCCACAAGATGCATGTACATAAACTGTATATAAGGCAATTACTAAAATATGAGAAAAGAAGAATAAGCATCTCAAAGTTTTGTACCAATAAAAGAAGGTGCTGCTGCAGATGAGTTGCGTGTTATGGAACTCGTAATATTCATATAATGAAATTGAAATTCAAGATCTGGTGGCAAGTTATAGTCTTGTAGATATTACTAAAATATTAATTTTATACCTTACAGCTAATGTCCTAATCTTAAGTTGCATAGAGTCTTCTATTCATGTGTATGATCTTTTTGGTAAATTACAAAATGAAAGATTGCAAAGAACAACTCTTTCACAGAGAAATATAATGGTTCATACAGAGAGTTTTTCTTCAGTAGGCTTAAAAATTAACAGTAGTAACATGTCTCAAGTAATTTAAAATCCTAAAGTTGACAACGTGTTCTTGATCAACCTTGCTTATTGCATATAGATGAATGAAAACAATGCACTTAAAAAGAATATGTATGTACCTGAATGATAAAAAGGTTGAGAGACAGAGATTCCACGTGAGAAACTCCTGCAAGCAGCTGACACATGGCGTGACTAAAGTCACTAAATGTTAATTCAAATGGTAATCCTGTATGTGTCATATAAGGGTAAAACACAGCTTTCTTCAAGGAGTCTACATTTTCAAATGAAAATACACTCGCCGTGTGACCTGCATACTCCAAAAGCACCAGTTTGGGGCAACAAATCTCAAGGCCATAAGGCCCACCTAACAAACCCGAGTTTTTAATCCTCAGAGTCTTGAGACTAGGAGATGAAATACAAAGATCATCAAGTGAGTGTAATACACAGTCAATCAAACTCAAATCCTCAAGCAATGGGCAGCTTTTGAGAAACTGTTCTACCGAATCATCATTCCATAACTCAACATTGTTGAGTTGAAGAGCCTTAAGTGCCGGAAAACCAGTGACAGTAGGCAAACTTAGAGGAAATGAAAACAAATACAACTTTAATACCTCCAATAAATCACAAGTTACTAGACTATGGGGCAACTCAATAACCTTCATCTCATCAACCCTAGGGCAAAAAAACAAATTAAATAATTTGACTTTTCGCATAACGGCGGCGTGAATCCATAGCCTTATAGTCGACATATCGATGTCCTTACAACATAACCGAAAACGGTCCAGATCACGGGTTTGGTCTACCAAAACCCGTTTCACAAACTCTTTGAATTCATTCCTTTTAGAATTTGTTAGTATTCGAGTGCAATCTAAGTCTAGAGATGGGACAGAAGTCCACAGATACCTCCATCGTGTCGACAGAATGCTTGTTCGAACGACTTCTTCGGTTGTTGGAAGACCTGAAAGAATCAACTGGAGAATAGGATCCGGCAAGTTGCTGATCGTATCGAGATCGACACCATTTTTGCGTTTTGATGCTTTGTTTGGCTTCGATGTCTTCATGCCTCTGGTAATTTGGTTACCGATTGCACTTCTGTTTTAGAGAAGCAATAACACCACACGTACAGCCATTTTATATATATATAGGATACTGTCTGTGTGACGATTCAGACTACTACGTTTCCCGCCAAGGTTAATGGGGAATTCCAAAAGCCAATGGTTACCATAGGACGGTTTCATAACTTTTTACTCCTAAATCATAATGACATCAACAAAAGGCTATGTAACGTTTTAATATGCTTTTATATTAAGTGTCACAAACTAAATCAAATTAGAAAAAGATTGTAATGTGACCAAAGCTTATTAGTTGAAACAAAGGTGATAAAGAAATTTGGTAGGGGCGAGGGGGTAACGCTCGTTCATCAAAGGTAGAGGTTATGTAATGTTGATGTGTATAAGGCCATGTTTAGTGTAGAGTCTCATAGTGGGAGATTATGTGACAATTGCTAATTGTGTAAGAAAGAGGGGTTATGAGCAGTGGCGGATCTAGGATTCCGACCAAGCGGTAACGTTTTATAAATAAGCGGTAACGAAATCGAAAAAACGTCAAATTTTTCCAAAATTTACACTAAAAACGTCAAAATTTTTCCGACCAAGCGGTAGCGGAGGCTACCCCGGGTTGGCTGGTAGATCCGCCCCTGGTTATGAGGTTTTATATAACTTGAGTGTGTAGTGAAGTTATATACGTATGGGGCTTTATATACACAAGTATGTATGCATGTATGTATGTGAGTGGGGAAGAAAGGGTAACGGTGTGTATATCATTGCGGGGAGGCAAAAATCTTACCCCATAGCCTCGGCCGTAAATGTGTAGCTAAGCACTATGGGGCGCCATGCCCTACCCCGACACCATATACAACCCCACTACGGAGGGTCTAAGACACCCCATTACATCGAGACTTATGGTTTTATCCCACCTCAACTTTTAATCATTACTTACTTATTTATATATTATTTTTATATTAACTAGAGTAAACTGCCATTTTGGTCCCTGTGGTTTGGCCACTTTTGCCATTTTAGTCCAAATCTCAAACTTTTTACATCTGGGTCCCTATGGTTTGCATTTTGTTGCCATTTTAGTCCAAAATCCAAAAACCCTCTATTTTGTCTGTTAAAAACTGATTATTTTGTCCTTTAGTGCAGGGGCATTTTGGTCATTTTGCTTTTCATTTAATATTTTCTTAATTAACATTTGAGTAAACTGCCATTTTGGTCCCTGCGGTTTGGCCAGTTTTGCCACTTTAGTCCAAATCTCAAACTTATTACATCTGGGTCCCTGTGGTTTGCATTTTGTTGCCATTTTAGTCCAAATTTCAAAAACCCTATTTTTTTACTGTTGCAACCTCCTATTTTGTCTTTTAGTTCAGGGGCATTTTGGTCATTTTACTTTTCATTTAATATTTTCTTAATTCAAAAATTAATATATATATATATATACACACACACATACAGCTCATCTTCATCATCATCATCGACAACACTCTCTCCCTCTCTCTCTCCAAGCACCACCCATCACCGCCACTCCCTTGAATTCCGCCGTCGTCCAACACCACCACCACCTCGCCGGAAAACAGAAAAGTCACATCATCTGCCGGTTTTTGCTTGAAACTTAAGGAAAGTCAAAATAGAAGGGGAGTGGAGTCGGAACCTGTTGGAAAAACGGAACACCACCGTCATCGCAGCCGCTGACGGCGTTGGTCGCCGGTGACGTCGTGTCTCTTTCTCTCCTTCGTCTCTCTCCTCTCACCCAGTCTCTCTCCTCTCTTTCTCCGTTTATTTGGTCACATCACCGCCGTACGCAACCCACCAAACGGTGGTGGCCGGCCACATCTAAAACAGGGAGGTGGGGGTGTTGTCGGTTATACGGAGAAGAGGGGGGGTCGTCGGCTAAACAAGAGGTGCCGGGTGTGTGTGTCTGAGGAAGATGATGAATGAGAGGGCTAGTTTCTCATGTGTGTTTGATGAAACGACACCGCATATCATCTTCCCCCAAATCAGATTTCATGTGGGTTAATGGGTTTGATGCAAAATTAGGGGGATGATGTTAATGTTTGCTGATTTGGGGGATGATGATCTGTGATTTTGTGATGGATGATGATCTGTGATTTTGTTAGTTTTAAGGGATCGAGATGATGGATGATGATATGTGATTTTGTTAATGTTTTAGGTGGTTGAGGGTGATTTTGTAACAAACAGGATGATCAAAACTTGAACCCAGTCCTTTTATTCACCACGAGGCTGTGATGATTTCACCTAATCCGAGTCAAAATTGGGTCAACATTTGAGATTTTCCGCAGCTTGGCGTGGCAGAATCGGAGGAGGGCAAGTGCGCTTGCAACCTCTATTTGCAGCCATGGCGGTTTTGATTTGTTGTTGGAGCCTCGTTTCTTTTTACAAATCGGTTTTTGATTTTCTTGAAGATGATGTTCTTGATTTTCTGGGTTTTGATGATGATGTTTGATGATGTTCTTGAAGATACAGATCTGAGCCTCGTTTCTTTTTACAAATCGGTTTTTGATTTTCTTGAAGATGATGTTCTTGATTTTCTGGGTTTTGATGATGATGTTTGATGATGTTCTTGAATATACAGACTGGACTGAAATGGTTACGAAAGTGAAACCCAAGGGACTGAAATAGTGATTTTTGACAAACCACAGGGACGAAAACAGTAATTAACTCATTTAGATATATTTTTGTTTCTTATTAATAAGGGCATTATGGTCAATTCACGTGTACTTAACAGAATAAATGGATGGGGTTAACGGAGGTGGACTGAAATGGCTACGAAAGTGAAACCACATGGACTGAAATCACAATTTTTAAACTAATGGACTGAAATAGTGATTTTTGACAAACCACAGGGACGAAAACAGTAACTAACTCTTATTTATAATTATAAAGATTCGCAAACTGCGCATTTTAAATACAATTTATGTACTTTATAAAATCATAGGGATGGATTTTGCTACGTATTAAATACTATAGAGACGCATAATGAAAGTATGGTATTTGAATTTGACGGGTAAAAAAAACGGTAATATGGTCATTTCAGTTAATTTAACTAACAAAGTTGGCTCGAGGGACTCGGGATGTAGCGCTTTTTAAAACTCGGAGACTCATGCATCCAAAAATTTCACCCAGGAACTCAACGTGACTCCGCCCCAAACCACGGAGATGCAAATTGCACATCACTCTAAATTATATTATTAAAAGAAAGTAAAGGGTAAACACATCAATATTTACATAAAGAAAATGTGAGGTAGCTTTAATAAAATATCACATCTTAAAAATTATAACAAAAAAAATATGCCCAAGATTAATAGAATAAAATCTAATTTTACTTATTATTATTATTATTGTTATGATTATGAGACGTATTCTTATTTAATATTTATCACTGTAGTATAAATTCGAAATGAGTGCAAATGGAATTTATTATTTTTAAAGCATACATTTTATTACTTATCTGGTTTTAATGTTGTCACAACTTGTTGCAATTATGGCATGCAAATAAGCCGAATGACGTATTTTTATTTAATATTTATCATTATAACATTAATTCAAAAATGAGTGTTAGTGGGATTTATTATTTTTAAAGTATACATTTTATTACTTATCTGATTTATTGACTTGGACCATGTGGGCATAAATTTGTGTTAGTTAATGGATTTTGAATACAATTTATGCGTCAAAAGGTGGGAGGGGATTTCTCAGGTACCCCAAATTGGGAATGGTTACTGATTCGAGAGCACCGTCGCCACCTATTTTAGGTAGACCAATTCCTTGAGTGTTTGCCGAATAGGGAAGTGGAGAGACATAGAGAGAGACACAAAGAGAAGAGTAAAAGGGGTGGGGCCTATGATTTTGGTTATTTTTAAGGGGTGTTGCCAGTAAGGAAGATATTAAGATGTTTTAAAGTAGTTGAGAGTAAAAATGAGTTGACGGTGCAAGATTTGTGACATCTACAGTATTCAACTCCCACCTCATTTAGAGTATTGTACCAAACTTGCAAATTCTCACACCTTTGTAATTATTTTACACATTTCAGTTTCATAACAATATGTTATAACCATTATGACGTGTGTGTCCAATTTTGCAAGTTGTCATACCGTTGTAACGGGTTTGATGCGAAAGTTTTACAATGATCATTCAAAATATATTATAACAATATGGTTTTGATATAAAACTTTTTGAGTCAGTTACTACAATGATGCGTAAAACTTTCGAAGTTGATGCATTTAAATGTATGTGCTTATTTCTCATGTAATGATATGAAATTGACTACGTTATTGTAACTAGTTTTTTTACCATCGTCGCGTTGCGGCGAACGTCTTTTGTTGTTTAGTTTGTGTTTACATGTGTTTTGAAATCACTACAAGCGCGTTGCACACGGAACCACTGACAAGAATAAAAAGAAAATATATAAAAAACACTAAAAGATAACCAAAAGAAAATCAACCAAAAAAGTTGCATGGTAATGACGTTGTTCATATAAAACCTGTGGTCAGAGATGAGAAAATGATACTGGGTAATGACGTTGTTCGAACATTTTTTGAAGGTTTTTCAGTAAGTTTATGTGCTTTGAAAGTAATATGGGTTAAATCCTTGAAAAACTGTTGTTTGCTTAAATTTTTCTTAAAAACCTTGTTGAAATATATGGAGACATGTTAGTATAGGGTTTTTCTAAAAACTTTTTGCAAAAATCTTGTTCGCCATACTTTCCGGTGAGTTGTTTTAACCGGAAAAGTCATCGGATTATTGTTGGTTTTGAAAGATATTCTAGACCACTGCAAATATGCTTTTCACCAACTAATCTGCTTTTCACCAACTCTTACCAACCTGCACAACCTTCCATACCTACGAAAATCCTTGGTCAACGAAAAACACTGCTTTTTGTCTCATTCTCACGAAGAACCATAGTTTTAAAACCATATTGGTTTTCCACGAAATATTATATATTTTTCGTCCATATCTTTTAGACACAAAAGACATTCTCACGAAAAACCCTTAAAAGTCAACAATATATATATGTTTTTGTCCCTTTCTTCACGAAAGACCAAGAATATTTCAAGCCACTATTTTTTTTGAAAACTGTTTTGTTGTTTTTCGTGGACTTGCTGAGGCCAAATTTCCACTTGTTTATTTATTTATTTTTTTGTGGGTTTTAAGTGTTGGGGTAAGGTTGTCATTTGGGCCTTGGCTTATAAAAAAACCCATTATTCACAAAATAGGTTACAAAGTTGTTGATTTAGCCGAACTCCTTATTTTTGTTTTGGGCCTCCTTCATAAAAGACTAAAGCCTTTCATTTTGAATTCCTTGTGGACTTGGTTCATGGATTTCAAGAGCTGAGAGGTTTATTATTGGTGGGCCATCCAAGCTTTCGTGAATTAATATTTTTCGTAGAAGCATCACAGTTGGTTTTTGAGTTGATTATTTTCAATCCACTATGAGTTTAGACTGGTGGGGTTGGAAAACTGATCCTAACGCGGATATGTATACGAGTAAAGGTTCAGTGCCTTCTGTCATGGCCCCCGACCCGGTTTGACCCGTTTCAGGAGCCGCGGGACATAAATTCCCGTGGTATTTATTTAATTGAGTTTAACAGCGGAAGTTTTCACCAGGATCTTTTAAAATGTAAATATTTCCCGATTATTTAATTTCACAACGCGGAATAAAACCCGGTAATTTACAATCATTTGATTTCACGGAGAAATCTTTTATTTTACAAAACATGTTTCTTTATTTTATACTGAGCCACTTCCTTGAGCTTGTAGTGCTATATGGCATTTTTCCTGATTCATAACAGGTCACCTGAAACATGTTTGAAAAAGGTTTTGTCAGCGGGAAATACTGAGTGAATCATTCTATTTTGCATAATGATGCATAGTTATTAATTACAGCATAAGAGCGATTACAATGGCTTCTATCTTATTTTTATCTGGCGTTCTGTCACAATGGTGACAAGTCACAATGGTGACGATGGTCATACCACTATTTAGATCAATGAACCTAAATAGTGATGATTATCGCTGTAGGTCAATGAACCTAACAGTGATTATCCCGAGTAGGTCAATGAACCTAACTGGGAGAAAATTAGTAATGTGCATAATACCCCACTAACCAGTAATTCAAGATATCCACGACTTAGTCCCTGTAATTATAACCTTGAAAATAATTTGAGGTATTGTAAAATAATTTGATAAAAAGATAATGACTCACAAACTGTGAGAAAAGGAGAATGACTCACATTGCAAATTTATACGGGCAGAGTTTGGCCTACTGATTTAGCCTTTTATCCTAAATTTAATAACAAGCACACAATTCGGGGTTAGTAATCAATCCAGCATTTACGATAACTTACGAGATCAAATTCTCACAACAAACGACAAAGTGCAATACTTCATCCATCGAATTAACGATGATCCGTCGAATTAATCAACGAACGACAAAGTACGATACTTAAACATCCATCGATTTAACGACGAATGACAAAGTATAGCCCTAATGTGGGCGGCACTTAAACATTCATTGGATATATTGATCGATCGGACAATGAATCGTAATAGCGATTGTGCTAATACCCTGATTGCGGCGTTAATTAGGGACCTGTGTGTGTTAATTGAAGTATACAGAAC
Source organism: Helianthus tuberosus (assembly GCA_030545235.1). Lineage (NCBI taxonomy): Eukaryota > Viridiplantae > Streptophyta > Magnoliopsida > Asterales > Asteraceae > Helianthus > Helianthus tuberosus. The sequence continues at coordinate 49,738,868 of CM060427.1, read as the reverse complement.
TTATCTCAACGCACAGAGTAAATTTGAGCGTCGTTCAATCGTCCAGAATTAAGTCCCAATGTCCTCTATTTATAGCCCAATTTTGGTCAGCCATACGCATCGTAGGCCTAATACCTCTGCGCATCGTATGGGACTTTAATAAGCCTGCGCATCGTAGGCTATAAACCCCTACGGTGCGTATGGTTTGAAAATAGGCTATAGAATAGCCACGTTTGGGACTAGCTTAGCTGACTCATATATTTCGATTTTTCACTTGTTGACAGCAACTTTTAGTGGATAATCATCCACTAGGGTTTATCCCCCCTGAGTTTTAGGGGCCCTAATCCTGATTCCAATTGTTCTGAAAATTTTAGGGTTTGCGCAGAATCACTTGGGTATCTCAATTAGGGTTTCCTATTGGTCAAATTAATTTAATAATTATGACTTTTGATGAGAGTTGTTACATTCTCCCCACCTTAATAAAAATCTCGTCCTCGAGATTTATTGGAATAAATGAGGATACTTTTCTTCATTTCTGATTCCATCTCCCAAGTGTATTCAGGTCCTCTCCTTGAATCCCACTTTACTTTAACTAGCACTAGTCGTTTGTGCTTGAGAAACTTCACTTTTCTATCTTCTATCTGAAGAGGTTTCTCCACAAATTTTAACTTTTCGTTTACCTCTATGTCTTGAAGAGGTACTACCAGAGATTCATCTGGTAAACATTTCTTGAGATTGGATACATGAAATACATTATGTACTCCAGCTAATTCTTCTGGTAGCTGTAAACGATAAGCTACTGGTCCTATACGTTGGATCACTGGAAATGGTCCTACGTATCTTGGACTTAGCTTTCCTTTCTTACTCCTTTCCAAGGAGATACTTTCAATTACATTTTGTCTCCAACTCGAACTTCAACAGCTTTTATCTATTTATCTGTATAACTCTACTAGCTATCCTTAGCCGTCTTCAACCTTTCCTTCGTGATACTGAATATCACAGTCTTAGTTACTTAGGATTTTCATCCATCTCCTTTGCCTCATGTTTAATTCTTTTTGCCCAAATATATATCTTAAATTCTTATAATCCGTATAGATAGTACACTTACTTCCATACAGATAATGTCTCCAAATCTTAAGGCAAAAATTATGGTTCCTAATTCTAACTCATGAGTGATAAAATTTTCTTCATACTTTTTCAATTGCCTTGAGGCATACGCAATTACCTTTTTGCGTTTATCATACTTTCAAATCCTAGCTTTGAAGCATTACCGTATACTTCAAAATCTTCTGTTCCTTCTGGTAAGGCTAGAATTAAATCATTGATAAATTTCTAAAGGCTTCTTCTTGTTTAAATCCCCATTCAAATTTAACTGTTTCACAAATTGGCTTAGTTAATGGTATACTATTTTGGAAAAATCCTTAATAAATAGTCTATAATACTAAACCTACAAAATTCCTAATTTCCATTGCGGTTTTCAGAATCTTCCATTTGGTAATTACTGCTATCTTAGCAGGATCTACGTGAATACCTTCATGATTCACCATATGACCTAGAAACTGTACTTCTGGTAACCAAATTCACACTTCGAGAATTTGGTGTAAAGCTTCTCTTTTCTTAAAAATACTAAGAGTGCATGCAAGTGCTAATAATGTTCTTTCTGACTTTTGGGATAAATAAGTATATTATCTATGAAGACAACTACAAATTTATCCAAATATAGTTTACAGATCCTATTCATCATGTCCATGAATGTTGGAGGTGCATTCGTTAATTCGAAGGGCATGATTGTAAACTCGTAATGACCATACCTATTTCTGAAAGCAGTTTTAAGTATGTCTTCCTCTGGTACTTTCGACTGATAATATCCGGAACGTATGTCGATCTTAGAAAAATATCTATTTCCCTGGAATTGATCGAATAGATCATTAATTCTAAGTAATGAGTATCGATTCTTAGTTATAACCTTATTCAATTTCCTATAATCAATATTCATTCTCATCAAAACCTCCTTTTTCTTAACAATCAACACTGTGTTAACCTTGGCTATTGGTATAATTCCTGAAATTAAATGAATCTTAAATTCTATCTTCCTATCTGGTGGTAATCCAGGTAAATCTTCTGGAATTACATCTGGGTATTCTGAAATTACAGAAATTTCCTTAATTTCTTTATCTTTAGTATTGATGATTATTGAAATCATGTATACTACTCCTTGCTTTCGTTCATAATTAGCAATTTTCATTACTGATATGAACTTTATGACTTATTTCCTGTAATCATTATTACTTCTCCAGTGATTGCTCAAATTTTTATAAAATTCTTATCACAGATAGTTCGAGCATAATTGTTTTACTAATCAATCCATCTTTAGCACAACCTTGATTTCAACTAATTTCATAGATAATAGGGTTGCAGAAAATTTATGACTTAAAAGTTCTATTTCTATGTTTCGCAGAACCTTATTTATTTTAACTGAATTCCCATCTGCCAATTCTACTGTAGAAATTTATCTAATGCTGGTTAATGGTAAGTTAAGAGTTTGGCAGAGTAAAGTATTTATAAAACTTTGGTTTGCACCAGAGTTAAATAATACTTTTATGTAAACGTTGTAAGCTAAGAACATACCGGCTATCACATCTGGAATCATCTCGACTTCATGAGTAGTCAGCTGAAAGGCTCTCGCATTCCTTTTTGCTCCTTCTGCTGGTTTGGCTTGATTGTCAAATGGTTTATTCAGTTTTGGACAATTTGGCCTAAGATGTCCAGCTTCTCCACAGTTGTAACAGACTGAAGATTTCTTCCTCCTGCAGTCTTCTTCTTGATGCCCCGGAATTTTGCAAAAATTGCAATATCCTTTGCATCTTCCAAAATGCTTCTTTTTGCAAAAATTGCAAAATGGACTAGTAGAAGATTGCCCATTCCCTCCTTTCTTGCAATTGTTATAGTTACCTGAACGGAATTCTTGGGTAATCTTTTAGGCTACTTCCTTCCTTCTATTTTCTTCTCTTGTCCGTACTAGTTCGTCAGTCAGAGTATTGGCTAATTCTACTGCATCATCCATCGTGCGAGGTTTCGCAGCCTTGACGATATTACGGATTTCGGAAATCAATCCCCAAATATAACGAGAAATAAGTACCGGCTCTGGCGAAGCCAGGGTTGGTACCACTCGAGCATATTCGAAGAATGTCGTAGTATACCCTCGACAATCTACATCCACCATCCGATGGGTTAGAAACTTATTTGTCATTTGATCTTTTTCATATTCGGGACAGAATTTTCTTTCTACAAGACTTTTAAATTCTTCCCAGTTCATAGCATACGCCATCCTTCTTCCTTTTGCCTGTAACACTGTGTTCCACCATTCTAACGCCACTTCTTTGAATAGGTTTGACGCATACATAACCTGATCATCCTGAGCACATTTACTTATGGTAATTACTGCCTCGGTTTTCTCTAACCAACGCAGTGCCGCAGTCGCTCCTTCATTGCTGCAAACTCAGTGGGTTTACAAGCAAGAAATTCTTTGTAAGTGCAACCAGGTGTTGCAACTTTCCTTTTCTTAGGGAGCGGAGCTTGCCGTGGTTCATTATCATGATTAACATGATTACCGCCTCCATTTACGCTATTACTGAAATTATCTTCAGAAATGCGTTTACTAGGAACAACTTGTTGCGGTTCGATTGGATTTTTAACAGCAGCAATGATTGCTGGAATAGCATTGGCTATCCCTTGAGCAACTATCTCTGGAATAGCGTTGGCTATCCCTTGAGCAACGATATTTTCTATATCTTGCCTAGTCACATATTGATCCCCCTGTTGTTGCTCAGATTGATTAATCTCATTAACTGGTTCATTATTAGCGTTTTCCATCTGATATCTACTTTATAGATACATAATTAGTATAAAGGAAATAATCCAATGTCATAATTTAATTGCACATAATCACATAAACGAATATACAAACAAAAGTTGTAACTTTCTAAAATTTCCTTATATCTTGTTTCTATATACACCCGTTTTATTATTTATTTTACACAAACTGATTTTACTATTACACAATCATAGTTTCATAATCCCCTATCTTTTGTCAGGTGATGTTCTAGTAACGGCGTTCCTTCTCATCGTATTTCCAGGAGATCTGTCCCAAAATTTCTTGGATCCTATTCCCAGCATCCATTTCGTCAAAATGACGGGATTCAGCCATATTCTCGTTACTCATTGTTGAATTTGGTAAGGGGTTTGGCTTGTATTTAGGAAAAAGCTTATAGGGATGGTTTTGTAACAGTATTTCATTATTCAACCATTCGTCTATATTCCAGTGGATTGAAGGGTTTGGAATAGCTGGTTCTAAGTTCATAAAATTATTTTTATTAACAGACTCAATAGTATCATCAGTTGCCATTATAAAATCTAGTTCTTCTTGAGATGGTAATCCCTCCATTTGCCTAGAACTTTCCCCAATTTCCATTTTCTTAGGCTTAGGTTTCTCAAGAGGGAAAGCGTTGAATTCTATAGGTTCTTCTATGTCTGGAATATACCTATTGAAATCTCTGGAAACTTCGATTCTTACTGGATAGAGATTTAAATTCTGAAGGGCTTCCGACAAATCACTCATGTTGTTTAAAATACATACCATTACTAAGTTATAAACAAATTGTATAGAACAACTTTTTAAATAGTATTTCATAATGGGTAATTACCAAAATAACTAAAAATTAAAACACACTAGGTTTTATTTGTAAATTTATTTATAAGGTTTCTAGACTGTAGATAATAAAAGTGCTAAACTTTGAATAAATATTTATATTTACTATTACAGTAGCTAACATATAAAAATCTGCCCATATTATTCAAAATTAGTCAAATAATTAAAACATATAATCACAAAATAGTAATTAAATTAAAATTAAGTATTTTCTAAATACTTAATTGGCTTAAATCAGTGGCTCGATAAGTGGCTCTGATACCACCTTTTTCTGTCACGGCCCCCGACCCGGTTTGACCCGTTTCAGGAGCCGCGGGACAGAAATTCACGTGGTATTTATTTAATTGAGTTTAACAGCGGAAGTTTTCACCAGGATCTTTTAAAATGTAAATATTTCCCGATTATTTAATTTCACAACGCGGAATAAAACCCGGTAATTTACAATCATTTGATTTCACGGAGAAATCTTTTATTTTACAAAACATGTTTCTTTATTTTATACTGAGCCACTTCCTTGAGCTTGTAGTGCTATATGGCACTTTTCCTGATTCATAACAGGTCACCTGAAACATGTTTGAAAAAGGTTTTGTCAGCGGGAAATACTGAGTGAATCATTCTATTTTGCATAATGATGCATAGTTATTAATTACAGCATAAGAGCGATTACAATGGCTTCTATCTTATTTTTATCTGGCGTTCTGTCACAATGGTGACAAGTCACAATGGTGACGATGGTCATACCACTATTTAGATCAATGAACCTAAATAGTGATGATTATCCTTGTAGGTCAATGAACCTAACAGTGATTATCCCGAGTAGGTCAATGAACCTAACTGGGAGAAAATTAGTAATGTGCACAATACCCCACTAACCAGTAATTCAAGATATCCACGACTTAGTCCCTGTAATTATAACCTTGAAAATAATTTGAGGTATTGTAAAATAATTTGATAAAAAGAGAATGACTCACAAACTGTGAGAAAAGGAGAATGACTCACATTGCAAATTTATACGGGCAGAGTTTGGCCTACTGATTTAGCCTTTTATCCTAAATTTAATAACAAGCACACAATTCGGGGTTAGTAATCAATCCAGCATTTACGATAACTTACGAGATCAAATTCTCACAACAAACGACAAAGTGCAATACTTCATCCATCGAATTAACGATGATCCGTCGAATTAATCAACGAACGACAAAGTACGATACTTAAACATCCATCGATTTAACGACGAATGACAAAGTATAGCCCTAATGTGGGCGGCAGTTAAACATTCATTGGATATATTGATCGATCGGACAATGAATCGTAATAGCGATTGTGCTAATACCCTGATTGCGGCGTTAATTAGGGACCTGTGTGTGTTAATTGAAGTATACAGAACTTATCTCAACGCACAGAGTGAATTTGAGCGTCGTTCAATCGTCCAGAATTAAGTCCCAATGTCCTCTTTTTATAGCCCAATTTTGGTCAGCCATACGCATCGTAGGCCTAATACCTCTGCGCATCGTATGGGACTTTAATAAGCCTGCGCATCGTAGGCTATAAACCCCTACGGTGCGTATGGTTTGAAAATAGGCTATAGAATAGCCACGTTTGGGACTAGCTTAGCTGACTCATATATTTCGATTTTTCACTTGTTGACAGCAACTTTTAGTGGATAATCATCCACTAGGGTTTATCCCCCCTGAGTTTTAGGGGCCCTAATCCTAATTCCAATTGTTCTGAAAATTTTAGGGTTTGCGCAAAATCACTTGGGTATCTCAATTAGGGTTTCCTATTGGTCAAATTAATTTAATAATTATGACTTTTGATGAGAGTTGTTACACCTTCATGGGCTCAGTCTCCCACACACTCGTCCTCATCACAAGCGTGTTCAATTACGCTAATCAATGGGCATTGGTTATTAACCAAAATCAAAGTAAACCGAAAATGGTAAGAAATATATATGGTGAACCACAACCAGTTGCCTCAGAACAAAGCTATCGGTCTACTAGATTACCATCATCTCTTGATCCAAACTACCATGGTCAAACAAGAATTGCGTTTCATGCCAAAATTGTCAAGGATGTCAGCAACGGTGAGTCCTTGGGAAATGATGACAGTTCTGAACATGGCGGTAGCTCAGTTGAAGGTGTTACAAGTTCAGTTGAAGATGGTACAAGTTCAAGTTCAAGCGATGATGGATCTGAATATGAATCACCGAGGGAGGTTATTGATTCTGAGGCAAATGAGTCAATATCTGAGAGTGAATCTAGTCAGGTATGTGTTGATGAACCAAAATATGATAAATGTGATAGTTCTGATTGGTGTGATAGTTGTGTTAAATTAAGTGCTAAATTTTTTTATTTGCAAAGCAAATTGTCTGACTTTCAAAGCAAATATGACGATTTGCAAAGCAAGTATGACGTGACATTTATCCACAATCAAAGTTTGATCGTGGATCTTTCAAAGTGCACATAGGCCAACATGTTTCATAAAAATCATGAAAAGGAGTTTAAAAAGGTAATTGACACATTAAAAGAAGAGAATTCCGAGCTAAAGAAAATGGTTTCAAGAAAACAAACTTCAATAAACAACTACATCAATAGGCTCGAGGAAACACAAAAGGAATTGGCCTGTGTTAAGTGTGAAAGTGAGGCGTTATTCAAACTCGAGGTATGTGCTGGATCACATCATTGACATACAAAAAAAGAAAGAAGATGTCACGTGCATCAGATATAGGAAGTGTCCTCCACCAGTTAGACACAATTATACCGCAATGCCTGATGAGGAGGATAAACCTCACTTTGAGCCATCAGTTCCATTAGACGTTGAGGAATTTGCAGCTGGGCTCGGTTACAAAAGCGAAGCACCCTCAGATTCAGATAAGTCAGCAGATACGAAAGTGTCAACAGCTGAACAAAATCAAGATCCTCTAGTCATTGTTGAGGATGCTGATTCTTCAGATGATGAATCCGAGGATACTAACTGTCACGACCCCTGACCCACCCTGGACGGAATCGGGAGCCGCGAACAGCCAAGTGGTACCGGTGATTATTTTGAAAAATATTGAAGCGGAAATTTCATCAGGACCGTGAGTTAGGAAAAATATCAGAGTTTAGAAAACACCAGATTTTATTTATTAAATAGATGGGATAAACCCATGTTTTACAAAGGTAGCTTTAATAAGGGATAAACCCAATTACATAAAACAATTTTTTCTTAATTTGATTTAATTAATAAAATAAGCCACTTCTTGAAGCCTTTCAGTGCCGTATCCATCTCTTACTCCAATCTACTGTAATTACCTTAAATGCGTTTTAAAAAGGTTTTGTCAGCAGGAAATACTGGTGAATCATTCTATTTACTAAAAAGACACGTTTGTTATAATTTACAGTATTAAGAGAGATTACAATGTTTCTGATATCAACCAACTACCCACAGTATTTGTCACTCGACCGGATCTGTGACTATGGTCATATCACCATTGGCCACCCGTTTGTCCAATGGCAAAGATTATCAAGTAATGTATACAAAACCCCATATACCGGCTGTAATTTGGTGATTACATAAACTTAATCACTGTAATTATAACTTTGAAAATAAACATGATTTTGAAATCAAATTTGATAAAAAGAGAATGACTCACTTCATAAGCATGCAGCATTGATTTAACAAGCTTCTTGATTCTACTCCTTCTGATAATTAAGAGTATACTTTATTGTTCTGAATCTTCTGATTGATTTAACAGCTCGTTTGATTGTATATTTGGGAGTATCTTGATAGTTAAACATATAGTTTAACTGAATGGAATACGAATTTGTGTAAAACCCAAATCAAACCTAACGGTAGTCACGAGATTCGAACCTTAGCAAAATTCACAAAGTATAGTATTTTGGATTCCGTTTAACGAAATTCACAAAGTACAGCACTTTGGCATTTGTTAGTTGGTTCATGAATCGATCGGACAGAACATCGCATCGGCGATTATTGGTTAGAACACTAACGTATAGAGAGAAGAATAGAAGAAATGAGCAAAGGAAATGAATTCCTAAGCTTCCTATTTATAGGTAAGAAGTATGAAATTTCTATGAAGTTTCCTATAGCTTTTCTAGGAAGTTACCTATACATTTTCTAGGAAGCTTCCTACTTACATATATATCTTCTTACACCTTCCTAGCACATTCCTTTGATATTATCTATCTCATATATATATATATAGAGAGAGAGGATAAGGATCATGTGAGAAGTAGTAGGCTAAATGAGAAACTTGAGAAGCATTCTGGACCACACATTTTCCCTAAGCAAAAAAATGCAAAAAAAAAGGTGAAAAAATGCAAAAAAAAAAAAAAATTTTGGAAAAATCGCAGCTTTTTCTTTAAGAATAATTTTTTTTTTATTTATACACATGTGTATATTGTTAATCTTTTAACTATACATATATGTATATTGTCAATTATACATATATGTATATACATGTTTAAAATTGAAAAATAAGTGTTATTTAGGGTTTAGCATTAGTATTTAGGGTTTAGCATTAGGGTTTAGGGTTTAGCTTTATGGTTTAGGGTTTAGCTTTAGGGTTTAACATTAGGGTTTAGTATTAGGGTTTAGCAATAGTATTTAGGGTTTAGCATTAGGGTTTAGCTTTTGGGTTTAGCATTAGGGTTTAGCTTTTGGGTTTAGCTTTAACTTTTGGGTTTAGCTTCATCTTTAGGGTTAGCATTAAGGGTTTAACTTTAGTGTTTAGTTTTAGCTTTTGGGTTTAGCATTAGGGTTTAGCTTTAGGGTTTAGGTTTAGTGTTTATGGTTTAAGATTAACAATATACACATTTTTTCAATTTTAAACATGTATATACATATATGTATAATTGACAATATACATATATGTATAGTTAAAAGATTAGCAATATACACATGTGTATAAATCCAAAAAAAAAAAAATTTTAAAAATTTTTTTTTTTAAATTTTTTTTTTTAATACTTAAAGAAAAAGCAGCGATTTTTCAAAAAAAAAAAATTGCATTTTTTTCACCTTTTTTTGCATTTTTTGCTTAGGTAAAATGTGTGGTCCAGATTGCTTCTCAAGTTTCTCAAATAGGGTGGACTTCTCTTAGGATCCCTACCCTATATATATATATATATTTTTCATGTATATCTGTTTAGGTGATTAATAAATCTTACTTAGCTTAATTAATCTTGCTTAGCTTAATTAATCTTGCTTACCTTAATTAGTTTTGCTTAACTGATTAATTAATCATACTTAACTTAATTAATCATTCTTAACTGATTAATTAATCTTACTTAACTTGATTAAGTTTAACTTTTTATTAAGGTTTCTTTAATTGCTAAGTTATCTCAACAAATAAGTGTTTAATAAATTTATTTAACTACGAAATTTACTTAGCTATTTAAATATTCTAGCAGCTCCCTGATTACGAGTTCTAATTTCTAGACACAATGGAACTCGTATGAGGGTATTAACTCAATTCAACTTTAACGACAACTCACGAGACCAAAACCCTCACAACGAATGACAAAGGCATAGCCCAATTACGGGCAGCACTTAAACATCCATCGGATAGTTTCAATCGATCGGACATTGAATCGTATCAGTGACTAGAGTTATCACCCTAATATGGGCAGAGTTTCGGGATTTAGAATATAATACCCGAGCTTTTACATTGCTATAATAGACGCTAAAAGAAGAAAATAATTTGAACGAATTTCAACTAAACTATCGATCTCTATTTATAGGCTGAAACTGGGGTGCCTCGCGGCCCGCGTAAAACCAAAGGAATACTTACGCGGCCCGCGTGGAAGTATGGATCAGATCGTCGTTGGCTGAGTCATCGGTGGTTGTGACATGTGTGACGACACGTGGCCTTCATGCATATCGGGAGTCCTACAAGCTGTCGCGGCCCGCGTAAGCCTAAGCTTACCCTTACGCGGCCCGCGTGAAGACTAAATTTCACATTTTCTTGATTTTTCATGTACGTTAGGGTTTCAGGGGTCCGGGTCTTCACTTGCGGAGTGTTTTAGGACATTTTTGTGTGAGTCGTTACACTAACTCAGCACAGTCTGATGCGGTGACCAAAGAAGAGGACATACCTATTGAGAATCATATTCTATGTGATCCTCCCACAAAACCTGCTAAGACTGTTCTGGTTGAGTCCACGTCTACGCAAGAGTCTGAGAGTTGTGAAAGCGTGAATTTGCTTTACACGTTGATTGGATCTGATAAAATATATTCAGACAAGGATTTCCCAATAAAGAATGTCAATCAATCCTTGATTGATAAAGTTTTCGAAGATTCTACTAGTAAGTTTTTGGGAAAGTCGAGCCCGGGAGTTGTAGTAACTCAGTGTGCTCCTATCCCAAAATTCGAAGTTAGAAAAAAAATATGGGAATAAAAAATTGCAATCTCAAAATAATCAATGAAAGCAAAGTCACGCTCACCAAGGAAAGGGAAAAGGCAAACAAAGCCAAAACAAGAAAAAGTGTCAAAAGATAAACTTCGTGAAGTCTTGGGGGACTGATAAAATTGAATCTTTTGAAAACAAATCAAACACAGATTTTGTTATGCAAAAGAAAATTTTGAAAAGAAACAGTCAAAACAACTACACACAACACATAAACTCTTGTGATGTGGGTCCAAGTACCTCGAGATCACGAAGTTCATCATTAAGTTGTTACAGTTATGATACTCCGAGGTTTGTTGAGCGGGGATCATGTTTCGAATGTGGTGAGTATGGGCACATTGTTAGAAACTGCCCATATCTCACGAAAGGAAAGGAAAAAGTTGATGCCCCACGTGGTAACAGTTACCATACAAGATCTGTTTCACCAAAACAGGACTCTCGTCTTGTTAAACAACAAGAAAAGAAACAGAAAAAGAAACAAAGAAAAGAAGTTGAAAAGGTTTTAAAACCAGAGGTTATCCAAACACAGTCTGTTAAATCAGATTTTAAAAATGAAAAACAGAAACATATTTGGAAACCAAAACATGTAACTGTTTCAGGGGGAGCTACATCAATTCCAAATCATCGGGAAATGGATGTCACAATTCTCGATGATGACGGACAACCCAAGTCTGTGAAGGCTTGGGTCCCCCTCTCCAACTAATCTCTAAATGAGTGTGCAGGATGTTCCATGAGGAACTATTAATAGTCTTAGGATTGTTGATTGTGGAGCGTCCATGCACAAGATCGGCGACATAAGACTCCGAAACATATTGTATATCAAGGAGAAGTTGTTGCCTTTTAATGGAGAGAAAAAGGAAAAGAAGACAAAAATGTCTGGTGATTGAATGATAATGAAAGAATTTGAAAAACTTCGACAAAATGAAAAAAGTGCCAAAGGTTGATTGTTGAGGGTTTTGACCGGGTCCACATGATAGATTCAATCGAATTGTACGCGCCTGCAGCACGTCTGAAGATTATCGAAGATTCATGACCTTTTCTTCCATGAGAAGTTCAAAGTCTGCTAGATGAATATGCAGTGTACATTTTCTCTGCGGTGTGTTGGAGAAAATGTGTTTGTTGAACAAACCAACCGGGTGTGCGGATACCTTGGCATGGATTGAACAACCGCACACTACTTCTCAAGGAGAAAGATGAAGACCTTTGCTGGTGCAAAAGCATGGGGAAGACATCATGTATGGACCGACCAATGATGATGTGTACAAGCTTTCCCATATGCTCCCTTGCCACTTACTAGCCGGACCAGGAGGTTTCTAATCTTGTTGCTGTGAAGAGATTTCTAAGTTAATTGAAGTAGCTAAAAATCAACCTTGAAATCCACACCGGGTGGATATCCAATTTGGGAGAGCACTCAAATTCCTGCCAATGCCCAAAGTAGTTGCAGGATTACGGTTTTGAATTTCTAATCTCTCATATCTTTGTAGATATTTAAGCTGCTTTATGATTTACTAACATCTCGTACAGCACTCTTTGGCCAAACACGTTGATCTCGAATATCACCTCACACGTGATTGTTTCAATGTGAAACTCGTCAAGGTTGTTTTGTGTCACGGCCCCAGCCCCGGTTTAACCCGGTCAAGAGCCGCGGGACAGGAACCCGTGGTATTTATTTTATGCGACAGCGGAAGATTTTTCACAAGATCTTTTAAAACTTGAAATGCCCGATTATTTTATTTCATAATGCGGGATAACCCCGTGATTTACATTAAAGGAATTTTACAAGTAAATTCCCTGATTTATAAAACAGGTTTATTTATTTTAATTGAGCCACCTCTTCAAGCTGGTTAGTGCTCCATAGCACGTTTCCTTGATTTACAGCAGGTCGCCTGAAACATGTTTTAAAAATATTTTATCAGCGGGGAAATGCTGGCGAGTTATTCAAAATTTATAAAATGACACATGGTTATAAATTACAGCATAAGAGCGATTACAATGCCTTCTATCTTATTTTTATCTGGCGCCTTGTAACCCGTGTGATGATGGTCATACCACCATTGGGTCTTTCCCCAAGTAGTGACGTTTATCACTGTTAGGATTTATTAGCCTAACCCGTGAGAAATTAGTAATGTGCACAATACCCCACTAGCCAGTGATTCAAGATAACCACGACTTACTCCCTGTAATTATAACATTTGAAAATGGAGTATTGTAAAATGCTTTTGATAAAAAGAGAATAACTCACATTGCAGATTTAAGTGGACAAAGCTTAGCCTACTGATTAGCCTTGTAACCTAATTTAAATAACAATGCACACGAACTAGGTCAGTAACTAATACAACATTTACGATAACTCACGAGACTAAAACCCTCACAATGAATGACAAAGTGCTATACTTAAACATCCTTCGAATTCACGACTAATGAAAAAGTATGGCCCTAATGTGGGCAGCACTTAAACATCCATCGGATAGTTTTACATCAATCGGACATTGAATCGTAGCAGCGATCGAGTTAATACCCTGTATCGTAGCAGCCTCTCGCTATTATATTTGTAATTTCTACTTCAGAGCAGTAATATTTCGTCTTTGAAAGTTTTCGTCGACACAGAATGAAAGCTCCTGAGCTAAGCTATTTATAGCTAAAATACGGGGCTGTCGCGGCCCGCATGAGCCATGGGCTCACCTTTACGCGGCCCGCCTAACCACCTATTCTACGCATAGGTTTGATTGGTCACGAGTAGGTATGCCAGTTGGTCAACACGTGGATCCGGAACACTTATCCGGTCAACCCAATATTGACGCGGCCCGCGTAAGCTTTCCTTAAGGCTTACGTGGCCCGCCTGAAACCCAAAATTCTTGATTTCTTGATTTTTGATATGGATTAGGGTTTCAGGGGTCCGGGTTTTCACTTATGGGTTAGTTTAGAATATTTTTGAAGGTCCTTACATTCTCCCCACCTTATTTAAAAAATCTCGTCCTTGAGATTCACTGGAATAAGTGAGGATATATTCGCTTCATCTCCGATTCTAGTTCCCAAGTGTATTCAGGTCCTCTCCTTGAATTCCACTTGACTTTAACTAGTATTAATCATTTGTGCTTGAGAAACTTGATCTTTCGGTCTTCTATTTTTAATGGCTTCTCAACAAATTTTAACTTTTCTTTCACCTCTATATCTTGAAGAGGTACTACCAGTGATTCGTCTGATAAACATTTCTTGAGATTGGATACATGAAATACATCATGTACCCCAACTAGCTCTTCTGGTAGCTGTAAGCGATAAGCAACTGGTCCTATTCGCTGGATAACTGAGAATGGTCCTACATATCTTGGACTCAGCTTTCCTTTCTTTCCGAACCGAACTACTCCTTTCCAAGGAGAAACTTTCAAAAGTACATTGTCTCCAACTTGAAACTCAAGTGGCTTGCGTCGATTGTCAGCATAGCTTTTCTGACGATCTCGAGCTATCTTTAGTCTTTCCTTGATTTGATTGATTTTGTCGGTAGTTTCTTGTATAATCTCGGGTCCTGATAATTGACTTTCTCCTATTTCTGTCCAACAAACTGGAGTTCTGCACTTGCGTCCATATAGTGCTTCAAATGGGGCAGCTTCGATGCTTGAATGATAACTATTATTATAGGAGAATTCAATTAATGGTAGGTGATTATCCCAATTTCCACCAAAATCTATTACACATGCCCTAAGCATGTCTTCCAGAGTTTGGATTGTCCTTTCACTTTGCCCATCTGTTTGAGGATGATATGCAGTGCTTAACTTTAGTCGAGTTACCATTGCTTCTTGGAAACTTGTCCAGAAGTGGGAAGTGAAACGACTATCCCTATCCGATACAATGGAAAGTGGAACTCCATGTAAGGATACTACTTCATCTACATACAACTTTGCTAACCTTTCCATGCTAAAGGTTTCTTTCATGGGTAGAAAGTGAGCTGATTTGGTTAATCGATCCACAATTACCCAAATCACGTCATTACCTTTTCTGGTTTTGGGTAACTTAGTAACAAAGTCCATTGTTATGAGTTCCCATTTCCATACAGGCATTTCTAACTGTTGTAGTAGACCTGAAGGTTTCTGGTGTTCTGCTTTAACTTGTGAACACGTAAGACATTTAGAAACATATTTAGCTATGTCCTTTTTCATTCCTATCCACCAAAAATTGTTTCTTAAATCTTGGTACATTTTATTGTTACCAGGATGCATGGTATACCTAGATTTATGGGCTTCTTCTAAAATCTAATTTCTTAATTCTCCCTGTTTAGGTACCCAAATTCTTCTTTTGTGGAATCTCCAAATTCTATCACTTCCTTGTTCTAATTCTTTTATTCTTCCTTTCATTCCTTCAGCATCGTCCTTGATTGCTGTTTCTTGAATGTTCTTCAATTGTTCCATTAAATCTAACTGTAGATTTAATTTAAGAGCACGAACTCATCTTCTCTTTTCATGATACTTACGAATTAAGGCATCAGCAACTACATTTGCCTTTCCTTCGTGATATTGAATATCACAGTCGTAGTCACTGAGGATCTCCATCCATCTCCTTTGCCTCATGTTTAATTCTTTTTGCCCAAATATGTATCTTAAGCTCTTATGATCTGTATAGACAGTAAACTTACTTCCATACAGATAGTGCAAATTTTAAGGGCAAAAATTATGGATCCTAGCTCTAAATCATGTGTCGTATAGTTTTCTTCATGCTTTTTCAATTGCCTTGATGCATACGCAATTACCTTATTACGTTGCATAAGTACACATCCTAATCCTAGTTGTGAAGCATCACAGTATACTTCAAAATCCTCTGTTCCTTCTAGTAAAGCTAGAATTGAAGCGTTTGTTAACTTTTGCTTCAAAATCCTAAAGGCTTCTTCTTGTTTAGGTCCCTATTCAAACTTAACTGTTTTACATGTTAACTTAGTTAAGGGTACAACTATCTTAGAAAAATCCTTAATAAACCGTCTATAATATCCGGCTAATCCTAGAAAACTTCTAATTTCCATAGCTGACTGCGGAACCTTCCATTTGATGATTGCTTCTATCTTAGAAGGATCTACGTGAATACCTTCGTGATTTACCATGTGTCCTAAAAATTGCACTTCTTGTAGCCAAAATTCACACTTCGAAAATTTGGCGTAAAGCTTCTCCTTTCTTAACAAAGTTAAGAGTGCATGCAGGTGCTGACAATGTTCCTCCTGACTTTTGGAATAAATAAGTATATCGTCGATGAAGACAATTACAAATTTATCCAAATACGGTTTACAGATTCTATTCATCATGTCCATAAATGCTGCAGGTGCATTTGTTAGTCCGAAGGGCATGACTGTAAACTCGTAATGACCATACCTAGTCCTGAAAGCAGTTTTAGGTATGTCTTCTTCCTGTACTCTCAATTGATGATATCCAGAGCGTAAATCTATCTTAGAAAAATATCTAGCTCCCTGAAGTTGATCAAAAAGATCATCAATTCTAGGTAATGGATATTGATTCTTAATTGTAATCTTATTCAATTCCCTATAATCGATACACATTCTCATTGAACCATCTTTCTTCTTTACAAACAACACTGGAGCTCCCCATGGGGATGAACTAGGTTGTATGAATCCTTTGCTTAATAATTCATCTAATTGCTTTTTCAATTCTAGCATTTCTGTGGGTGCTAACCGATAAGGTGCCTTTGCTATCGGTGTAGTTCCAGGAATTAGATGAATTCTAAATTCGACTTCTCTATTAGGTGGTAATCCCGGTAGTTCTTCTGGAAATACATCTGGGTATTCCGATACTACTGGAATTTCTTTGAGTCCTTTACCTTTTGTGGTAGTGATTACTGAAATCATATACACCATTTCTTGTTTTCTTGAATAACTGGCCAATTTCATTATTGAAATGAATTTCAGTAGCTTTTGTGGCTTATCTCCTGTAATCACCACTAATTCTCCGGTGGGTGTATGAATTTCTATAGAATTCTTATCACGAAGAATTCGAGCATGATTGGCTACCAACCAATCCATTCCTAATACAACGTCGAATCCGGCTAAATTCATAGGTAATAGATTTGCAGAAAATTTATGACTGATCGGAGTGTCGCGCTCCGGTCAAAGATAATATTTATAAGCCCAAATTACCCTTAACAAATAGTTAGTGGTAGTAAGGGGTCGAACCACGAAGAGTATGTGGTTTGTGTATGGATTCGAATGAATTAAACAATTGTGTCACGATTATGAAGCTTACTAGAATGTTTTTGTATTTTTGTTTAATTAAGAGATATGAGTTTAGACTAATTGAATTGATTAAATTGATGAACAACTAATGATTAACAATTACAAGAAAATGATTACTAGAACAATAATTATAAAAAGGACTCACACCCGGTTTCGGTAATTGTTAGCCTAGGATTTCTACAAGTTTTAGTTTCAACTCAAATGCATTCGATTAACGGATTTAGTGTACCGTGACTTAGGTGCTACTAACTATCAACGCCCCGAAGAACGGACAAAAAAACACTTTGTAATCAACACAAGTAAATCCTAACAACGACAACGTACAATTACATATCACCGTTTCGCAAAGTCATAACTTTTAACATCGTTCGACAATTCACGAATTCGTAACAAATGTAATACTATTGTCAAAAGTTTCAAAAACCAAATACAAATTGTCACTAAGATGAAACAAGAACAAATTGAAACCCTAAAATTAACAACTACCTACACCGGGGTGAAACCGAGATGATTAGCCGCTCATGGTTGATGCAACTTGATCACCGGATGTTTGGAATGCGGATGGAGTCATCTTGAAGCCTTGAGAATGGTGAATGATGAGGTTTGGTGAAAAATGATGATGGTGGAAGGATTAGGGTTTGTGGATGATGGATTGATTGTGATGATGGTGATGATTCTTGATAATGATTTCGGGTTGTAAAGATGAAGGAAGGTGAATGGTAGGTGAATGATGGTGAGAATAGGCTCCAAGATCAAGTTCAAAACTCAAAAACAATGTGTAACTCCCGTTTTTTGGTCAAAATTGATGTTATAACTCGTCCCCAACTCAAAAATCAAGTTTTTCGCGATATGAGAATGCAGGTGGCGTCGCCGACGGCCATTTAGGGCGTCCCCGACGGCCCTTGGAAGTCTCAGTTTCGCCCGACGGCTTAATTAGCTGTTTACGGAGGTTTCTGGCCGACGGAACAATCCAGAGGGCGTCGCCGACGGCCCTTTTGGGCGTCCCCGACGCTGCCTGGTTTTGTCAGTTTCGTCCAAAACTGTTTTCTTCATAACTTCTTCGTTATAGCTCCGTTTTACTCACCGTTTTCGCCCACGTTCTCGTAATTCAGCCCTCTATCATGCCATCTTCCAATATACTCATTTTAAATCCATCAACATTCCCCAAAATACATCCAATCTTAGTGATTAACCCAGTTTTCTTCATTTCACATCCCCGGTTGATCCGTTTCGCGTCCTAGTGCTCCGTTTAGCTCCCGATTAGCTTCTTAAACTCTTTTAGACCTGTAAAACACAAATCCCATTAAAAGTAGGCTATTCAAGATTAAAATCTACGTAAAAACATCAACTTAAGCATAAACAATCACCGGTTTTCAACCACGTATCACATCCCCATACTTGTCGTTTGCTTGCCCTCAAGCAAATCTGTTTTTCACTTTCACGTGGGTCGAACAAAGAATACACTCTCCATTCCCGAGACGAAGGTTAAGGTCAATTGTCATACTAAAGTTCAGACTCTTTACAATTTTCAACATATTTAACGGTAAAGTGAATTCACATATAAAAATGGTTATCCAAGATTAACCCGCCCGTGAAACCAACAAATCATGCATATCCCTCACAATGTTCTCTCCACTCGGCTTATAAATTGGCTAATGTTTACAATGTATTAGCACTTCACTAATTAATCGCTCAAAACCGATTAGAACACGTACCCGCATAGGCTTGCAACTCAATTATTCTCCACCACTGATCACGAATACTAAGCACAAGTCATAAGGTCTTTGTAAGGGTTGTAACGGGGCTAGGCTACGGGTAGGAAATCGGATATTCTAAAGTGGCTAAGGTGATGAAAATTCGATTTTTATTACAAATGACTACTCTAAACAAAACTAAACTATAAACATCACTACGAGGCAACAACTTTAGCCTTTTATTCAACAACCACTAACTTCATATTTTTTTGTTCTTTTCTCAATGATTTTCAATTCTTTTTCGTACATTTTCTGATTTTTCTCCTTTTTTTTTCGAAACAAACAGATACAACTATACAAACTTTGCTACTATAATCGAATTTCCATCACACGGGTTTAAAAGAAAAAGGTTTTAAGGTTATTGGCTAAAGGGTAGTCAAACGAAAGGATTAGGCTCAAAGTTGGTTACTAAGGGATAACTTTTGGGTAAGGATATAAAAATGGTGTAAAAGGAAAAGGTTTAACTAATGCCTTAATCATTCTCGTGCTTGCATTCGGTCTATGGTCTTGAACGTATCAAAAGTTGCAAATTCTACAATACGTGACTAATGTCCACTCAAACAAAGAAACATGTAAATGTAAATCCATGATATAAAAGTGGCTCAAAACCTCACGTATAAGGGTATGGTATGTGACATGCATGAAATACTAGTTTCTTAGGCGGATTATTCCCAAATAACCACCCGCTAAATACCCGTTATGCTATTAATTTGAACTTGACCATGACAAAAGACAAAATGGGTTGTGACATCCCTCGTTGACTTGGTTACTTGTGCTTTTAAGATCGCTTTTGAAACAAGATGTTTTTGAAAAAATTTTGAAATTTCCCCCATCCCCACACTTGAGGTAAACATTGTCCTCAATGTGTAGTGTTTAAATGAACGGGTAAAAATCGAAAACTTTTACTACTCCCCCATCCCCATACTTGAGGTAAACATTGTCCTCAATGTGTAAGAACTAGAGTTTTAAAATGCACAAGGGATGTGACACGGCTAACCTTCCCAAAATTTCACCCCAAAAAGATAAAATACAAAATACAATCCACTTTTTAGTAAACTAAGAATCAAAGTAAAAAGGAAACGCATGCACCTGATTTTTGTTGCTTGATGCCCATATCTTCTTCTTCGATTCATAAAAACGGTTGTCCCGCGAACATGTTGTACCTACAAATTCTAACCCTTGTGTAGAAGCATGCTTCTCACAACCATCAAAATTTGTTAGTTACCTAGTTCTACCACTTTTATGAAAATATTACCAAGCCATGCGTTATTTTACTTTGATTTTTTTGTGGAAAAAAAAATTACAACAATAACAAGCCTAACTCACTTTCGTAGGAATCACGGTTGCATTTAGCTTATGCAACAAGCCCTTTTAAACCCCCCAATAGCTTGGGAGGACGAGAGGTCTCGTGAGGGTTATATAGGGAACACACCCCCAACGTTCATTTAACTACTAAAACGAAATAACAAAATTATACAACAACAACAATACTAACTAAACTACGAAGAAAAACAAAAATGAAATGCGAAATAAAATATACAACAACAATTGACTTACCACCTCATGGTGGTCGAATGGCGTGTTTGCCGCCTACAAACTCCTCGAAATCATCCGCCGGTGATTCATAGCATTTGTTGCCAAACGGTCCAAACTTCCTCACCTCCTCTTCCTTCTTCTTTTCTAGATGTGACTTTTTCGCCTTCTTTTTCTTGACCGTTTTCTTCCTTGTTTCTCCAAACCTACCAACCATAGCACACACCTTTTTGTTTGGATTCATGTCCTTTTTAGGACACTTATCCTCACCGAGCGGGTTAGTGAAATTTGGAAAAACATTTAAATTTAATTCCCGGTCCCCAAACTTCATGCTTACCGTTCCCGTTGCACAATTTATTATGGCATTAGCAGTTGCCAAGAACGGTCTACCCAAGATAACTACCGGTTGGGTATCCTCAACACCCCCAACATAGTCTACTACCAAAAAGTCAACTGGGTAGTAGCAATCATCCACCTTAACAATCACATCCTCCACCATCCCCCTTGGATGCGTGGGAGTCTGATCGGCCAATACCACAGGAGTATCAAATTTTTTTAATGGACCAAAATCGTATTGGTCATACAAACTCCTGGGTAAAATGCTCACACAAGCTCCAAGATCGAGGAGCGCCCTCTTAATTTTGAAAGTTCCAATTTGAATTGGAATAAGAGGATCTCCCGGATCTTGAGCTTTTTGGGGGAGCGCACTTGATAAAACGGCACTAACATGAGATATCAAATCAACCGGTTCGGGTAATTTGTTGTGCCGTTTTTCGATGCTTAACTCCTTTAAGCATTCCACATGAGCCGGAACCTTTTTAATGTCATCTAGTAACGGTAAATTAATTTTAGCTTGCTTAAAATTTTCCCACCCCTCGTCCTTCGGTGGGCACCGTTCTTCAAATTTTGATGCATTAATCGGGTTAAGTTGATTTAAACAATTTTCACAAAAAGATTTTTTAGTTACATTTTCAATTTTACTTTGTGAAGTTGTTTCTTGTTCATTTTCAATTTCCGACTCATCATTTATATTTTCCACTACACCATCAACTAATTGTGGTGGTGGAATGCTTTCAACATTACAAACTTCATCATTTAAAAGAATACTTACCGCGTTAACGCGTGCATTCCTCACGTTGCTTGTGCTTGAACCTTGATGCTTCGGGTTCACTGTAGTGTCACTTGGGAGCTTTCCCATGCTTCCCCTCATTTGAGCCATTTCCTCCGCAAGTTGGCCCACTTGTTTTGCTAATGCTTCATGCGATTTGTCCCGAATTTCATTCTCTTTCTTGGACTCTTGCATCATCGAAAGCATTACATCCATCTTTGCATTCAAATCACCACCACCTCCTTGATTATTCGTTGACCCGTGACCATCTTGGTTGTAACCTCTTTGGCGAGTTTGGTGTGAATACCCACCTTGATTTCCCGATTGGAAATTTGGATTCATTTGGTTGGAGGAATTACCATACCTAAAGTTAGGATGGTTCCTCAACTCGGGGTGATAAGTGTTGGAGTTCATGTCATATTGCCTTCGGTCCCCATATACTTGATTCACCTCCACAGTGGCTTGACAATTCTCAGTCCGGTGACCGATGTCTCCGCATTCTTCACATACGCTATATTGTACCGCACCCACTTCTTTCTTCTTCATGCGAGCCAATTCCCGCTCCAACGTATCAATCCGATCCTTAGAACTTGCATCACGATCGGGCCAAGACCTTGAGGTAGGGTGCTTTTTGGCTCGGTCGGCCGACTCTTTCTCCTTTGATCTTTTGCTCATTCTTTCTAGGAATTCCCAATCGTCGTCTTCGTGATTGCTCAAGAGTGTTCCATTGCTTGTTGACTCAAGACGATTCCAAGTTGTGTCATCCAAACCCCGTACAAAACATTTCACCAACTCCCACTTTTCTATTTGGTGATGTGGGCATCTCCGCATCATTTCTTTGAATCGAGTGAATGCTTCATGTAGTGGTTCACTCGAAAGTTGGCGAAACGACCGAATTTCATCTCTAGCATCGTCGGTCTTTGCCATGGAATAGTATTCATCCAAAAATGCTTGTTGCATTTGTTCCCAAGTTCGAATACTATTGGCCGGAAGTGTGAGGAACCACTGTTTTGCCTTGTCTTTCAAAGAGAATTGAAATAACCGAAGCTTAACTTCCTCTAGTGCGAAATTGTGCCCCCCGATAGTGCTGCAAACCGAAGAAAATTCCGTCAAATGTGTATACGGTTCGTCGTTAGATCTTCCATTAAAATGAGGAAGTATGTTGATGTAATGAGGTTTACAATCAAACATCCTCCTCTCACAAACGATTGGTGAGTCGTTCTCGGTGACAACCGGCCTAAAACGATCATTCACTCCCCGTGGAGGTCGTTGACGACGATGGGGACCATTAACTTCTTGATCAACCGGTCTTCTATTATCCCGTCTTTCACCTCTTCGATCATCTCTTCGATCCTCTCTTCTATTATCCCTTAGGTTACCACCTCCCACGAAACGAGGAATCCGGTTAGGGTTTGCATTGTTGTTGTTGTTATAAAACCCATCATTCCGGTTCCGTTGGTCATTGTTTCGTGGTTGACGGTTGTTCCCATAACCATCATTTCTTCCACCTCCGTAACCGTATTCGTCATCCCCAACGTAATTGGCATTTTGGTAGCCAAATTCCTCATCATCATACCTTCTAGCGTTGTAGACGTTTCCCCTATTCACGTAGCCCCAATCTTCATCATCATTGACTCGATCATCATAGTAGCCCCCGTCATCCGAATTTTCCGTATGAACACTCACATGTTCCGGCGATTGATAACCGGGAACACTATAAGGTTCATCATCGGGGATTGCATTCCTCAAGTCATCGATGTTGAAGAATGGGTCTTCATTTGCGGGATTGCCGCGATCACGATTTCCCCGACGGTCGGAATTGACATTCCGATCATCTAGGTTAATGGGTAGGGAATTGTGTCTACGAAGGTTTTGTTGTTGAGGTGTTCTTTGATTGTTGTTGGGATTTTGGTTTTGGAAAGGTGGTGTAGGTGGTCCGGTATTGTTGTTATTATCACCCGGTCGCTCGGGAAGTATGGGTTGCATATTTGGAGCGGGATTGAAGGTTCCTCGGGATTGAAATTGGTTTTGGTTAAGGTTTGGGTGATTGGAGTTTTGGTTTGCCATTGAATCGGTTTCAATGGACGGTGTATGTTGTGGTGTGTTGGTGGTTTGATTAGAAGCAAGTGTTGCTTCTAACCGGCTTGCTAGGTTTCTTCTTGCGACTCTTTCGATTTCCGGTTCGTAGACTAAAGGTGAAGTCCTCCTGGAATTTCGCGTATGCATGCACTACCTGTAACCTGCACAAGTAACACACCCCGCGTAACAAGGAAAAAGACAAATACAAAAAGAAAGCTAAGCAAATTAAACAGATAATCACGCAAATTCAAACAATAATCCAAACACAAAGCACACGCACTCCCCGGCAGCGGCGCCAAAATTTGATCGGAGTGTCGCGCTCCGGTCAAAGATAATATTTATAAGCCCAAATTACCCTTAACAAATAGTTAGTGGTAGTAAGGGGTCGAACCACGAAGAGTATGTGGTTTGTGTATGGATTCGAATGAATTAAACAATTGTGTCACGATTATGAAGCTTACTAGAATGTTTTTGTATTTTTGTTTAATTAAGAGATATGAGTTTAGACTAATTGAATTGATTAAATTGATGAATAACTAATGATTAACAATTACAAGAAAATGATTACTAGAACAATAATTATAAAAAGGACTCACACCCGGTTTCGGTAATTGTTAGCCTAGGATTTCTACAAGTTTTAGTTTCAACTCAAATGCATTCGATTAACGGATTTAGTGTACCGTGACTTAGGTGCTACTAACTATCAACGCCCCGAAGAACGGACAAAAAGACACTTTGTAATCAACACAAGTAAATCCTAACAACGACAACGTACAATTACATATCACCGTTTCGCAAAGTCATAACTTTTAACATCGTTCGACAATTCACGAATTCGTAACAAATGTAATACTATTGTCAAAAGTTTCAAAAACCAAATACAAATTGTCACTAAGATGAAACAAGAACAAATTGAAACCCTAAAATTAACAACTACCTACACCGGGGTGAAACCGAGATGATTAGCCGCTCATGGTTGATGCAACTTGATCACCGGATGTTTGGAATGCGGATGGAGTCATCTTGAAGCCTTGAGAATGGTGAATGATGAGGTTTGGTGAAAAATGATGATGGTGGAAGGATTAGGGTTTGTGGATGATGGATTGATTGTGATGATGGTGATGATTCTTGATAATGATTTCGGGTTGTAAAGATGAAGGAAGGTGAATGGTAGGTGAATGATGGTGAGAATAGGCTCCAAGATCAAGTTCAAAACTCAAAAACAATGTGTAACTCTCGTTTTTTGGTCAAAATTGATGTTATAACTCGTCCCCAACTCAAAAATCAAGTTTTTCGCGATATGAGAATGCAGGTGCCGTCGCCGACGGCCATTTAGGGCGTCCCCGACGGCCCTTGGAAGTCTCAGTTTCGCCCGACGGCTTAATTAGCTGTTTACGGAGGTTTCTGGCCGACGGAACAATCCAGAGGGCGTCGCCGACGGCCCTTTTGGGCGTCCCCGACGCTGCCTGGTTTTGTCAGTTTCGTCCAAAACTGTTTTCTTCATAACTTCTTCGTTATAGCTCCGTTTTACTCACCGTTTTCGCCCACGTTCTCGTAATTCAGCCCTCTATCATGCCATCTTCCAATATACTCATTTTAAATCCATCAACATTCCCCAAAATACATCCAATCTTAGTGATTAACCCAGTTTTCTTCATTTCACATCCCCGGTTGATCCGTTTCGCGTCCTAGTGCTCCGTTTAGCTCCCGATTAGCTTCTTAAACTCTTTTAGACCTGTAAAACACAAATCCCATTAAAAGTAGGCTATTCAAGATTAAAATCTACGTAAAAACATCAACTTAAGCATAAACAATCACCGGTTTTCAACCACGTATCAATGACCTAAGATTTCTATCTTTGCATTTTGCAAAACCTTACCTATTTTAACAGAATTTCCATCTGCCGTTTCAACTGTAAAAATCTGCTTAAGGTTGGTTAATGGTAGGTTAAGAGCTTGACATAATGAAGTATTTATAACACTTTGGTTTGCACCAGAGTCAAATAATACTTTGGCATAGACGTTGTGAACTAAGAACGTACCAGCTATCACGTCCGGAATTAATTCTGCTTCCTGAGTAGTCAACTGGAAGGCTCTTACGTTCTTTTTGGTAGCTCCTTCTGTAGGTTTAGCTTTATTATCAGCTAGTTTGGCTAATTTCGGGCAATCTGGCCTAAAATGTCCAACTTCTCCACAGTTGTAGCAGACTGTTGCTTTCTTCTTCTTCCTGCAATCTTCTTCTTGATGCCCCGAAATTTTGCAGAAATTGCAATACCCTTTGCATCTCCCAAAATGCTTTCTTTTGCAGGTATTGCAAAATGGACCAGTGGAAAATTGTCCAGTTCCCTTCCTCCTTAAATTGCTTCTGTTACCCATACGAAATCCCTGGGTAATCTTTTGGGCTATTTCTTTCTTCCGGGTTTCTTCTATTGTGCGTACCAATCCGTCAATTAGGGTGTTGGCTAATTCCACAACATCGTCAATAGTGTGTGGTCTTGCAGCTTTGACAATGTCACGGATTCCACCAATTAATCCCCAAATATAGCGGGAAATAAGCATAGGTTCTGGCAAAGCCAGGGTTGGTACTACTCTCGCATATTCGAAGAATGTCGAAGTATACCCTCGACAGTCTACATCCACCATCCGGTGGTTTAGGAACTTATTTGCCATTTATTCCTTTTCATATTCGGGACAAAATTTTCTTTCCATCAGAATTTTAAATTCTTCCCAATTCATGGCATAGGCCACATTTCTTCCTTTGGCTTGAAGTACCGTATTCCACCATTCTAGCGCCCCTTCTTTGAAAAGATGTGATGCGTACATGACCTTGTCGTCTTCGGCACATTTACTTATTGTAATCACTGCCTCGGTTTTCTCTAACCAACGCAGTGCAGCAGTCGCTCCTTCGTTACCTACAAACTCAGCTGGTTTACAGGCAAGAAACTCCTTGTAAGTGCAACCAGGCGTTGCAGTTTTCATTTTCTTAAGGAGTGGAGCTTGAAATCCATCATTGTCGTTATTAATGTGGTTGCCGCCTCCATTTACACTATTACTGAAATTATCACCCTGTGTCCGTTTACTAGGAATAATCTGTTGAGGTTCAATTGGATTTCGAGTAGCAACAAGTATTGCAGGAATAGCATTGGCTATCCCTTGAGCAACGATATTCTCGATATCTTGCCTATTCAGAAATTGATCTTCATTGATATGCTCAGATTGATTTACTTCATTATCAGGTTCATTACCAGCATGTGCCATCTGGTAATTAATTTATATATAAGTGATTAGTATAAAATAAGAAACAATCAAATATAACAAACAATCGCACATAATCACATAAACAATTATATAGCCAAAATTGTCAATTTCTTGACTTCCATTTTTATATATTATAATATGTTTCAGTACACACTGATTATTTTACACAAGTTTTATTACTTATTTTACATGTTTTATTTTGATTATTATATTATTAAACATATGCTTCTATTATTCCACATTATCCCATCAGTTGTCGTTTTCAGAAACGACGCTCCCTCTCGTCATATTTCCAGGAGATCTGTTCTCCTACCTCCCGGATTCGATTTCCTGCATCTATTAGTTCCTCGCCAAAATGGCGGAGTTCTGCCAAATTCTCATTACTCATTGGTGGGTTTGGTGCAGGTTCTGGGTCGAACTGAGGGAAAAAGGTATAGGGGTTATTGAGAAGGTTTTGAAATTGCCAATCATTAGTCCACCACTCGTCCATTTTTCCTAAAGGTTGGGTATGGATCAGAGGGTCTGGAATGGCTGGTTCTAAGTTTATTGGAAGCTGGGTTTCAGCAGGATAAGTAAAAAGGTTTTCCTTGACAGGCTTAAAGTTATCACAACTTGCTAGTATAAAATCTAGCTCTTCTTACAATGTCATTTCCTTGGTTTACTTGGAGCTTTCTCCAATCTCTGGCTTGAAGCTTTCTTCAATCTCTATTCCTTTTCCTTTATCTTTTGGATCAACTGCTTTGGCAACTTTCCGAGTTACTGGTTTCCTCCTGTGTACACGCCTCCAACCCACAATTCTTCTCCTTTTCTTTGGCTTGGGTTTCTCTGGCGGTGGAGCTTGAAATTCCATAGGTTCCTCCACATCAGCACAATAACCAGTAAAATTCTTGGAAACTTCAATATTAACAGGATAGAGATCGAGATTTTCAAGAGCTTCAGATAATTCATTCATGCTGTTTAGCATTTATGAAGAAACACTCAAAATTTTAAGTTAAAATTTTTCACATAGTCACAGAAAATTCTAAGTAATTATACAAACCTTTTTTTATTGAAATAACTTATTACAACTAAATTTTGAAATATACTAGTAGTTTATTTAATAGATTAAAGTTCTGGCTTATGGATAATATGGATACTAATACTGGATCTGGGTGTTGATAGTTTAGAAGTTAACATTTATTGCTACAGTGGCTAACATGTAAAGATCTGCCCATTTTTCATCTAACTCGTCTTCCCATGGTGGTTTATTGCCTATTGTCTGAGTTTCCTTATTACCCATCATTCCTTTTTGTTGGGATTTCTTTATTTTATCTTGACTTTTTCTAATAATCAAACTTCTTTTATTAGGAGAAAGTGGTTTCTCATATTGTGCCTTACGAACAAATATTCCCTCCTCAGTATCTATTGAGTATTTTGAGGAATTTGTTTGGGATGAACTTCCCTTCTCGTTTAATGATCTATCTAATTTAAGATAGATATTTGAAAGCCTTTGCTTACCCATACTGTAACTAACAAATAGTCAGTTAATAAAACATATAATCACAAAATGGCAATCAGGAAAATTAAGTATTTTAAATACTTAATAGGCTTAAATCAGTGGCTCAATCGGTGGCTCTGATACCACCTATTCCTGTCACGGCCCCAGCCCCGGTTTAACCCGGTCAATAGCCGCGGGACAGGAACCCATGGTATTTATTTTATGCGACAGCGGAAGATTTTTCACAAGATCTTTTAAAACTTGAAATGCCCGATTATTTTATTTCATAATGCGGGATAACCCCGTGATTTACATTAAAGGAATTTTACAAGTAAATTCCCTGATTTATAAAACATGTTTATTTATTTTAACTGAGCCACCTCTTCAAGCTGGTTAGTGCTCCATAGCACGTTTCCTTGATTTACAGCAGGTCGCCTGAAACATGTTTTAAAAATATTTTATCAGCGGGGAAATGCTGGCGAGTTATTCAAAATTTATAAAATGACACATGGTTATAAATTACAGCATAAGAGCGATTACGATGGCTTCTATCTTATTTTTATCCGGCGCCTTGTCACCCGTGTGACGATGGTCATACCACTATTGGGTCTTTCCCCAAGTAGTGACGTTTATCACTGTTAGGATTTATTAGCCTAACCCATGAGAAATTAGTAATGTGCACAATACCCCACTAGCCAGTGATTCAAGATAACCACGACTTACTCCCTGTAATTATAACATTTGAAAATGGAGTATTGTAAAATGCTTTTGATAAAAAGAGAATAACTCACATTGCAGATTTAAGTGGACAGAGCTTAGCCTACTGATTAGCCTTGTAACCTAATTTAAATAACAATGCACACGAAGTAGGTCAGTAACTAATACAACATTTACGATTACTCACGAGACTAAAACCCTCACAATGAATGGCAAAGTGCTATACTTAAACATCCGTCGAATTCACGACTAATGACAAAGTATGGCCCTAATGTGGGCAGCACTTAAACATCCATCGGATAGTTTTACATTAATCGGACATTGAATCGTAGCAGCGATCGAGTTAATACCCTGTATCGTAGCAGCCTCTCGCTATTATATTTGTAATTTCTACTTCAGAGCAGTAATATTTCGACTTTGAAAGTTTTCGTCGACACAGAATGAAAGCTCTTGAGCTAAGCTATTTATAGCTAAAATACGGGGCTGTCGCGGCCCGCGTGAGCCATGGGCTCACCTTTACGCGGCCCGCCTAACCACCTTTCTACGCATAGGTTTGATTGGTCACGAGTAGGTATGCCAGCTAGTCAACACGTGGATCCGGAACACTTATCCGGTCAACCTAATGTTGACGCGGCCAGCGTAAGCTTTCCTTAAGGCTTACGCGGCCCGCCTGAAACCCAAAATTCTTGATTTCTTGATTTTTGATATGGATTAGGGTTTCAGGGGTCCGGGTTTTCACTTATGGGTTAGTTTAGAATATTTTTGAAGGTCCTTACATTTTGGTCCACACTGACTACCAATGTGCCGACTCATTGTCCCAAAATTTGATAAATCATTTTTTATTGAATTAATTTTGGTAAATGGCATTGAGGTAAAACATGAGTTAATTCACATCGGAAAATCATTTTTGTAAATATTTATTTGTGTTTTTAATTTCTCATACCTTTTGCATTTTAGGGGGAGTAAATTCGAAAAATACAAAAACATTGAAAAATTTCAAAAATACAAAAGCATCGAAAAATTTCAAAAAACACATAAACAATAGAAAAACAAAAATGAGTTTCCTGACGAGAAAAAGAGAAAATGATAGTACATCAGTGGTCTGTCGAAACTTCTTTGAACTTAAAATGAATAACGATAAGCAGCTCTATATAAGATGTATCGGTAGGCTCACAATCATTTTAAAGTGTGCAGGGTGATATAAACCTAAATCGACTTAGTACTGTGTGGGAACCGCTCATTGGCATATGGTCTTGGTACCGAAATTTCGTTTGATAGATTGTCGAGGTTCTGAGATACATGTTCTTTATGCTGTTTATCATCTGTGTATCATGGTTGTTTCTTTTACCGAAAACAACGGGGACGCAAGTCTAGAACTTCCATGATACCATACATACATGTAAATATCATTCAAACATGTATATAATACATGATGCATACGACCTCAATAAGTGATAAACAATCACATGTCCCAATCAATAAGTGATAATATATCACAGCTGTTATGCGGGAGTCAAGTTCGTCTCTTTGTCGGTTCGATGGTACTAACATGTTCACGGACTTGCTCTTGTGCCCTGCATGCATTGAATATCAAGTTCCTCATCAATAAGTGATTTAATCACATAGGGCTTGTATCCATCCAAAATAAGTGAGTATCTCACATCATATACATTGAGAACAGATGATAAATGGTATACTCACCAGTAAGATGAACTCTCGTGCATACCTTGATACGGGAATGTATCGTGTGTGGATGAACACCGGTCGGTAAGTATAAATCATACCTTAATCGTATCCCTTAACCGCGAGTACATCTGATAAGTTGAGCTTAAGTGGACAACAATACCGATAATCATTATAGGATGCTTATCTAAATGTTAACTAACTGAAAAACAAGAGTGTTTTGTCATGACCGTACACTGATATGATTTTCTTACCCTCGAAACTCGCAAAAAGAATATCTGTAAATATTTATTTGCATTTCTTCGTTTCTGCATCTCTGTATATATTTATTTACTGCTTTTCGTCTTTACGTTTGAAATATTCAAAATACCAAAAAGATTTTAGGTGTGTTTTAATATAAACTTTATAAAAGCCAAAAAGATTTTATTTCTAACTTATCTTTGATTGCCCGATGTTGGAACTCAAGTCTTTTCCACCTGAAACCTGATTGAAACCTAAAACAATTACACCTTCATAAATGGTCAAAATTAACAAGTTTTGAAAGTTAAAATCTAAAATTGATCAAATGTTAAACTTTCAAACTGTTGTCGGTCGGTAGTTGATTGAGAGTTGGTAACATGTGTGTCATTTGTTTATGTTGACTATATTCCCAGCAGTTGTTCTCCTTACGCGTTTAGCTTTCTTGTATGTGCAGATGCGGCATCCGAACCAGCTAAAGGCGAAGAGAACGTGTTAAATGGCAAGCTTTGGAATGAAGACACGGCATGGATGCAATCAAAGGATCAAGATGATCGAGTTGCCACTGACCACTTCTCAACACCGCAAGGATCTAAAATTCGAAGATCAACGTTTCACGAGCAACGTTCAAGGGGGAGTTTGCTAATACACCTCCTGTCTGTGACACGAGAAGACTCTAAAGATCCGACAACTATGTGAAGAACGAACCATCACGAGCAGCATCCAAGGGGGAGTTTGTTGATGCATTTTATGGATGCAACTAGTATCGGTTCGGCTCGTTTACGAAATGAAGTCCGAAGCCTGAGATCCTCCATCAAGTTTCGGAATAGACGTGACTCCGTATGTGATGAAAAACAGATTGCACATGAGCAATCTGTTTGATGTCTATGTTATTGTTGCTGCTGGTGATTATTTGCAAGTCTGAATGAATCAATCTGCAAGTCTGCATGTGTGTAGCCCTCAACGAAAGTCCATACCAGCGAAGAACTTGCATTGCCAAACATCATGCATGAAGCCAACGAAGAAGGTTCTTCGTGAGTTTAGTTGTTTGCTGATCATAGCCTTCAGGAAGAACAACACCTCACGAAGAACCATCCAGCTGAGGAACCCCTTGGTCGAAGAATGTGCTGTACGAAGAACCCATGTTCTTCGTTGGTTCCTGGTTCTTCGTGGGCTTTGGATCAGGCCCAATAGGTTATTCGTGGTCAGTGGATAGGGTTGAGTAAAAGACTTGTTGCAGAACACAAAAGAAGTGAGAACACACAGAGAGAACAAACAGTGAGTTTGAGAGCAGTTTATGTATTATCTTTTTGTAAACAAACTCTCTGGTTTCAATACACTTGAGCTTTTAATCGTTGAATCTTTATGTATTTTTGTGTTCTTTGGCTTGGTTACATACCCGTTTGGATTTCGCACAACCGGGTGTGTTCTGTAACAAGGATAAGGTTACTAGATCCTCCTCTAGGGACCTACAGAAACTAATCAAGTTCACACCGCACGCTTCCGCAAATAGACGGGTGTGACAATTACAAGATGAAAGATTGCAAAGAAAGACTCTCTCATAGAGAAATATATTGGTTGGTACAGGGAGGTTTCTCTTCAGTAGGCTAAAAATTACAAGATGAAAGATTGCCTAAAGTTGACATGTTCTTTACAACCTTGATTATTACATATAAATGAACTAAAACAATGCACATAAAAAGAATATATTTGTACCTGGATAAAAAAAGGTTGAGAGATAAAGATTCCACATAAGAAACTCCTGCAAACAACTGCCACATGGTGTCACCAAATAATTTAACTGACAATCCTATATGCCCCATAGCATCAGAGTAAATCATAGCTTTCTTCAAGGAGTCTAGGTTTTCAAATGAAAAATCATAAGCCTTGTGACCTGCATACTCCAAAAGCAGCAGTTTCGGGCAACATATCTGAAGGCCCTCACACAAGCCCAGGTTATCATACGAATATAAATAACCACCAGCAACAAACTTTTTGGTATAACCCGTATCCCTATTATTAATTATCAGAGTCTTGAGATTCAGGCATGAAATACAAAGATGATTAATTGAGCAGTCAATCAAACTCAAATTTCCAAGTAGTGGGCAGCTTTTGAGAAACTGTTGTACTGAATCATCGTCGAATAACTCAATACTGTTGAGTTCAAGAACCCTAAGTGCCGGAAAACCAGTGACAGTTGGCAAACTTAGAGAACATCTAAACAAAAACAACTTTAATACCTCCAATGTATCGCATGTTATCAGACTATGGGGCAACTTGATATCATCATCATCAACCCTAGGGCTAAAAGACAAGTCAAGAGATTTGACTTTTCGCATAATG
Organism: Helianthus tuberosus; assembly: GCA_030545235.1. Taxonomy (NCBI): domain Eukaryota; kingdom Viridiplantae; phylum Streptophyta; class Magnoliopsida; order Asterales; family Asteraceae; genus Helianthus; species Helianthus tuberosus. The sequence goes on along the minus strand of CM060427.1, from coordinate 49,705,361 downwards.
GCGGCGTGAATCCACCGCCCTACGGTTGACATATTGTAGTAATCTGCACAACGTAAACTAAAACTATCCAAATCTAGGGTCTAGTCTACCAAAACTCGATTCACAAACTCTTTGAATTCACTCTCCTTGAAATTTGTTAGTTTTCGAGTACAATCTACGTCTAGAGATGGAATTCAAGTCCACAAATACCTCCATCGTTTCGACAAAACGCTTGTTCGAACTGCTTCTTCGGTGGTTGGAAGACCTAAAAGGATTAAGTGGAGAATTGGATCCGGCAGGTTGCTGATCATATCCACACCATTTTTGCGTATGGATGCTTTGGTTCGCTTCGATTTCTTCATACTTGTTCAATCAAATCAAATTAGAGCTTCGTTTTCATTTAACGGCGGTTCAAACAGTCTATCATCTCAGACAACCTATTCAAGTTACAGGAATGTTAGTGATCCTATAGCCAGAAGCTGTTTCATCAATGGCTTTCGATCCTTTCATAATTTCAACAAGGTATTATTGTTCGATTATTATAATCTGCGTATGTTTGTTTACTAGATCTGCGAAATGTTATTACGAGCCCTAGCTTTGATAAAAGTGAAATGGCCTCCGCTTCCGCCAAAGTAGATCTCTTATTATAGGGATTTTATAAGGGGTAGGGGCGCTCCACTAGTGATAGTTTTCCATCACTCGTAACATCCAATCAAGTTTCGCCACGTCATCGAGCTTTATTCCATCACTAGTGATGGATTTTACTAGGTGTGCCCATCGCTAGTTATGGTTTTTTTTTTTTTTAAGTTATAAATTAACAATAATTTCGGTTGTCATGGTGTGCTATACGTTTTGAATTCCAACCGCGTCCCTGCAAAACGTGCGGGTAACCTTGACCCTAGTTTTTATAAAAGAAAGAGAAGATAACAAAACTAGATTGGGTTGGGCTTATGTGGGCCTGTAAAGGGTAAACAGACTAGATTGGATTGGGCTTATGAAAATTATACAAAAATAAATATTCCTCTAAAGTGTAACCTGAAGCACTGGTTCGTCATTTTATTCTAGGGTTTCAGATCAAAACAGGCCATTAGCATCACGATGACATCATCGTAAACAGAACATGTTATTTACACAAATTATGAACCCAATAAAATGGTAGTAATAATACGAATTGGTTTACTCACCAAAACTACTAACTGGAAATGTAGGGAACATGGTTGAGCATTGCTAAATTCAAATCCAACACGTGACCAAAAACTCTAGTTACCCCATTCCAAATTGCAACAATATATATTACTTCAAAAGTTTATGGAAAAACTAGTTATTCAAAACCGTAATCAGTTTGACACTTGAAGAAGCTTTGTCAAACTTCAACACTTTCTTCATAGTCTCCGTTGACTTTTCATGGTAGTTGACTTCGTCACGCCAACTGAAAACCATTTTCTCCAACTCATTTCCGTGTCCCAATAAGAAACGAGCCATGTCTACTTTCCGCTTTTCTCCATTAAACTCCAGAAACGCGACCCGTTTCAAATGATGAGCCAAGACTTCATCTAACTCCCATACTTGAGGTTGAAAAATTTCCTAGATCAAACAAGAGCATACATTGAGGTGCCAAACCCCACAATAACGTTTACAACTAAAAAAAAATGTATTCATCTACTATGCTAAGAGTAATGGTTTGATGATTAAGAATTTAAATGGAAAAAATCAGCTAATAAAACATGTCACATGGTTTCAAATGGTAGCCCAAAACTTACTCAAATGTAAAGGTACCTCCTATATAATTTATTTAAAGAACCAGATAATTATTCATAATTAATATTGTTATTATGTTTAACCAGTGAGCTTGAGATTTCCGACCAGGGGGTCAAAAACGTATATACCTAAAAAAATTATAAAACCGGGGGTCAAAAACATATATACCTAAATATTTTTATATGAAAACTCCATACCGGCCCCCACTAAGCTACGCCCTTGTGTTTAGCCTATAAACTACTTATGAAATCTTTTTATAATAGCTAGGCAGAAAAGTTAACCAGTGGTTATTCCAACCAGCCCGGCCCAGCCCATATTTCTTGTCATAGTACACCAAGTAGTGTGTGATTGTATGCATCAAGATTATGATACACAGACAGTGCTATTGTTTGCATGAGGATGAACGTGTACCTCTTGAATAACTAAATGGAAAGACTCCAGACTGGGAGAACATCTGAGGATCTGCATGACTACACGCATGGTGTAGTCGTCAATTGTTGTGGATACTTCTAACGTCTTCAGATTGGGAAGAGATGCCGGAATATCTCTATTTGGATCACGTGCAGCAGCACTTATGGCCTATGATAATGACAGCAAAGCAAAGTTTTGGAAATTGGAATAATTATTTCTTTTGAAACTATAAGCATGTAGATATGCAGATGATATGGATTTGATATAAACCATGATCTACAAACAGAAGCATAGCATAGACCAGAATAAACCCCAAAAGGTAGCTAGTAGCCAGCAAACATCATGTACAACTTACTCAGCAGTTTGTAACTTGTACATTTTTCTGATTTGATATCACACATTAAGGATTGTGCACATAATACTTTCAAATATTTCCATCAAGTAATTTGTCTTGAAAGTTAATTAAGAATTGCACTATTCAACTACCAAGTTCAGAAAGTCAAGCTAAATAGACTATCAGAGGCGGAACTATAGTGTTAGGAGCCGTAGCACCGTGCGACGGCTCAACCTCGTATTCGTAGTATTTTTTTCCAGTTTTATAAAAAGGATATCCCTAAAAAAATACACGAGGGTACCCTAACCAAAAGATAAAACTTGATATTTCTAAAATCCCATTTTTTTATAAGCGCAAACATGTTACAACCCGAAAATTAAGCCCGAATGATAAAATAAGCCAAATTTTAACAATAATAGAATTGAAATGAGACCCTAAATATAATTGATAAAGTTAGCCGAAGACCCAAACAATAATCTATTAAGTATTTGTTTTACCTTTGAAGGGGTATGGTCCCAAATATCGCGTCAGCACGACCGCGAATGACCATTACCCTCATTAAAAACCCCCAACAGCAATTAACTCTCGAGTGTCCGTGTAGACACACGCGAACACTGCGGTCCAATCTGTTCATTGATGAGAAGACTTACCTTAAGGACGGAAACTAATGTTACGCATAGCGATGCGGCCTCGCACCGCATCCTATGAACATTTTCGTCACGACAAGGGATCTGGACAACAGTAACAGTCACTCAACAGGCGATGCGGCACAACACCGCATCCCGCGCAAATCATGGATGGAACAACCAATGCGGGAACAACATCAATGACCGCAAGCAGCGATGCGGCTTGGCACCGCATCCTGCCTACAAGGCAAGTGGGTCTGACACCACAGTGCAAGTGGCACTGGGAACAGTCGCCTACTAGCCCACGTATGAACAACAGTCTGACACCACAGCCGGACTTGGCATCACCACAGCATCCGACAGGTCTGACACACCTGCAAATAGCTGTGCGATGTCAGACTAGCTACTCAACTACCCTCCTTCACTCCTCGGCTATAAATACTCACCCCAAACCAGGTTTGAGGTATCACTTTCCAACTCTCTCAATACTACTACTATCATACTTTGCTTCCCAAGCAAATTACTGATTCTCACGCCGGAGAGTGGTAACAAGGAGCACCCCCCACCCCATCCTCCTTGTTACGAGTCACGGTTTGTTTCCTTGTGCAGGAAACCCACCACCAGACGATCCAGCCAACGATCCTCGGAAAGAAGGGATTAACCCTCTTGACGAGATCAGTGAGTTAACCCTACCCGGTTAACCATTGTTTCATCAACCTTATTTATTATTGTATGATTGTACGATAAAAAAAATTGGGATACCCCTAAATTAATGGGCTAATATAACTCCGCCAATGTAGACTATACCTATAACAAACACTCCAACCAACTTATAAAAAATTGCAAAGTTTGTCTTGTTATTTCAAGCTAGAAATTACATATTTTACTGTTTAAGGATGCTATAAATATATATCACTACCTGCTGATGGCCGCTCAAAAAAAAGATAATTTAAGATCCTAAAGTTGACATGTTCTTAGGAAACCTTGCTTATTTCATATAGATGAACGTTAACAATTAACATAAGAAGAATATGTACGTACCTGAATGAAGAAAAGGTTGAGAGACAAAGATTCCACATGAGAAACTCCAGCAAACAACTCACATATGGAGTCAGCAAATGATTCAAATGTTAATCCGGTATGTGCCATAGCATCAGGGTAAATCACAGCTTTCTTCAAGGAGTCTAGGTTTTCAATTGAAAATCCATTCGCCATGTGACCTGCATACTCCAAACACACCAGTTTCGGGCAACAAATCCGAAGGCTGACACACAAGCCCTCATTATCATCCGAACCACCACCAAACCTTTCGGTATAATCCATATTCCGGTTACGAATTCTCAGAGTCTTGAGATTCAGACATGAAATACAAAAATCTTCATTTGAGTATGAGAAGCAGTCAATCAAACTCAACTTCTCAAGCAGTGGGCAGCTTTTGAGAAACTGTTGTACAACATCAAATTCCCATAACCAGACACTGTTGAATTCAAGAACCCTAAGTGCCGGAAAACCAGTGACAGTTGGCAAACTTAGAGGACGTTTATACAAAAACAACCTTAATACCTCCAATGTATCGCATGTTACCAGACTATGGGGCAACGCAATAACCTCATCCTCAACGCTAGAGCAAAAGGACAAGTCAAGTAGTTTGACTTTTCGCATAGCGGCGGCGTGAATCCACCACCCTATCGTCCACATATCGTAGTAGTTAACACAACATAAACGAAAACTATCCAAAGCTAGGGTCCTGTTTACCAAAACCCGATTCACAAACTCTTTGAATTCATTTCCTTTGAAATTCGTATAGGGTTTTAGATTTCGAGTACAGTCTAAGTCTAGAGATGGAAGTGAAGTCCACATATACCTCCATCGTGTTGACAAAACGCTTGTTCGAACTGCTTCTTCAAACGTTGGAAGACCTGAAAGGATCAGCTGGAGAATATGATCCGGCAAGTTGCTGATCATATCGACCACCTCATTTTCACCTGTTGATTTCTTCATGCTTCTTTCTGTTGCTTTGGTGATCGAAACATAGACTTACAGTTGTTTAATCGGTGGTTGTACGTACAATCTGGTAGTATCTCAAGCGACTGGAAACCATTTACGACAATTTGGTGTAGAGTCTATTTATTTACTCGCGCTCAAAAATAATTATTAATAATAATACATAGTATTCTCTCTTTGCGAGAGCGTTCCTGAATGATGAAACCTCATGACTACTATATCTATAGATGAAATCGTGGTTGGTTTCTAAAACTTCAATGGGAAGTTAACTTAATATTTAAGTTTTCTTCGATCTGCAACTCATTCTTTATACTCAAAACTTCAATGGGAAGTTTACTTAATATTTAAGTATACTTAATAATAATTTTCTACAGCCCCGCTTGCGGTATGCACATATAATAGATATATATATGTGAGCGCTCGTGGGGCAAAAGTGAAAGTGCACTAATTTTAACGTTATTTTACTAATTTAGTGAAAATAACGTTAAAAGAGGGGGATGGTTAATCATGCATCATGGTGTCGTTGATAGCCAAAAGGGGGTACATGCACTAATCGGCGTTTGTCTCAATTGCTGAGTGTTATGTGCCTTATGTCCAAGGCTTGATGCAAAACTATAATCGAGCTGGGGGTCTCATTGGAAGCAGCCTCTCTATTCCTACGGGGTAGAGGTAAGGTTGTCTACATCTCACCCTCCTCAGACCCTACCTTAGTTTTGCTATTTGTGGGATATATTGATTATGATTGATTATGATGATTATGAGTTAATAATAATTTTCGGAAACTTCATAGTGAAGGAATTACAAACTCATACATACATATTTTAGTTTATTATTATTTTTATTTATGTATTTATTATTATTAATATATTTTTACAATTAATTTAACTATTTAATGAATTTCTTGCGTATCGTGAGCTTTGAACCCAAGGCTTCGTACTTAGGTGTTTTAAAAGGCTTTTTCTTGTCACTGGACCATCAACCCAGTGATTATAATTAATTTAACTCAAACTAGTTTTTCTCTTATGGAGTAGGATCAAATACAAACCAAGTTTTATGTAAAAACGATAAGAAACAATACCAAGCCACCTTATGACATCCTTTTAGTTTATAAAGAGGGCATTTTTATCCTTTTGTTTTAATGTTGATTTTAAGGATTCATATTTTTATGCAACTTGTTAGTTTTTTTACTACAATTATATTTTCCATAAATACATCGAAAACTGATTAAAAAAAAGCAATTCATTAATCCATTATTGCTTTGAACTTATCGTCTCATTAACCGTTCTTATTATTTTTTCATCTAATCCTAATTCTATATGCTATGTTTATCCGACATGTAATTATACCCATTAACATAAAGTTAATATTAGCACGTCAAAACCATCACAAACGTCTTGTGCTAATTATATATTTTGTGTGCTGATTTCATAAATTGATACACTAATTTCATAAAATAATATGCTACTTATTTAAATATTTGTGTTACTTATATGAATTTATGTATTGATTATATAATTTTATGTGCTAAATTCATAAATTAATGTACCACTTTCATAAATTAATGTGGATAAATATGAGTGTCACTTTTATAAATTTATGTATTGAAACTAGCACATACAATTTCAAAACTAGCACAGACATAATCAGCACAAAACAGTTTTGAAACTAGCACTAACAGTTTTGAAGTGCTATTTTCAATGCTTTAGTTTGTCATATTAAAAAATATATAAATAACAATATTATACTCATATTAAAGATAAAAAAATTCTTGATTTTATGGTGTAATTTTTTTACAAAGTATATAAAAGTTATTTTGTTTTAAAAAAATGATGGAACTAATAGGAAAAAGTCAACATAAATTTTTTTTAATATTAATCCTCATATTTAATATAATAACATAATTAGTAAAATACCCTTGAAGCTACTATTAGACATTACTAATACCAAGGGCTTGATGTCTAATCAATACCAATCATCTATATCTATCTATAAATTATAATAAATCAAAACCATCTTAGGTCATTTGGCGTTCACTTAGACTATTAAGTGCCACGTGGCAACCCAACCTCTTAATCTATTGTTATTGTGTTTAGGAGGGAAAATACAAGGGTTTGATCACAACATATGGTTTAAAGTTTGCTCATTGAATCTTGGATATATATATATATATATATATATATATAGAGGGAGGTTATCATACATTATGAGTAATCGTACATTAAGTACGTGACTATCCTGACCGTCAGATCAGGGTGATTAAAGCGTGATTAATTTGATGATGAGAAGCGGTTGCAAAAGCGTGATTATGGTATCTAAAGGTTAAAATCGTCAATTTACTATATCTATTTACCCGGCTATATCTCCGTCTCAAATCAAAAACGATATTAGAACCCCAAAATTGACGGTGAAGTTTCAAACCGAGGGTAAACGACGACAGCGGTGAACAAGAAACGAGTATCGATTTGAAGTGAGGAATGACGAATACGGCATTAGTAGGTATCGATTAAATCATCTTCTCATCCATTTATTTTCTTCTTTAATCACACGGTTTTAGTTGAAGAAATTCTCATACTGGTCGGTGGTTTCATTGTATGGTGAACAAAAATTGAAGCTAAACGAGAGGGAAGGAGCAAAAAACGAAACGGTCTGGTGCACACTAGCGGCCTAAATCCAGGTTTCTTCTAAAAAAAATCCAAAATATTAGGGTTTGATTAACTAGCGTTATTTGCTATGAACTAGCATAATTTGATGTTGATTCATTGATATGAACTAGCGGTATTAGAATGATTGATATTAGACGATTAATTGATATGAACTAGCGGTATTAGATTGTTCATCCCCCATCCCCTGTATTATTAGGTTAAATTTTGAAATTGGGGATTTTGAGGTAACTTGCCTTTTTGTTTAAACAATTAACGAATGTTTTATTAGGTTAAATTTTGATATTGGGGCTTCTGATCTAACTTGCCCTTTGTTTTCATCCGTTTTTAAGCAAATTTTTGATTGAGCCAGATGAAAATAATAACGCATCCAATGAAAATAATTACGGCTGGTGTATAAGATTTGTTGAGCACAAACCAGTGAAAATATGTTAGTATGCATTCTATAATATATGTATTAACAGGTCTTAAGGGTAGAATTAGTTAGTTTTGGTAGGGAAATCATTGAAACTGATGCAAGATGGACATCATGTGGCTTTTATCAGTAAGCCTTTGTCCACTAAACAACTTCTTTTATGAAAAAGAATTGTTGGCAAAATAATAACGCATGTTGTATAACATTTGTTGAGCACAACCAAATGAAAATAATAACGCCTGTTGTTATATGAAAAAGCTAATTTGCTTGATTTAATTTGTTTTGAAATATGAATGTAGGGGTTGCTGCTGATGATGATGATTTTGAGCCCCCCATTCAGCCGATGATAACAAAGAAACCTCGCAAGTTAAAGGTAAATAAAAAGCCAAAGAAATTAAATCTTCAAGATGATGATGATGATTTTGAGCACCAATTAAAGACTTGATTGGCAAAAGGGCCGAAAACACAAAAAGAGGGCAAAGACTTTAACTGACCAAGATGATGATGACTTTGAGGAGCCCGTAAAAAAGAAACCATCGAAACAAGACAAGCAGATGGATCCTAGAAAGGGAAGACAGACGATTACCGAAGCGGAACCAATTAGGACGGAACCAAGACCGTTCTATGAATATCATCATGATGTAATAAGCCTAAGGTGTAGTCCTTCAGGTTTCTTGGATACAGTAAGACAATTTACAGAAGCACAGGTAGCGAATGTGAAAAGCATTGGATTTGGTGATGTTCTTGATATAAAGCTTAATCATATAAGCACACGTCTAGGTTACTGGCTCGTACGAAACTATGACGAGCAATACAGCACACTAAACATAGGAAATCATAAAATAGAAATCACACAAGATTCAGTACATGATGTGTTTGATATTCCAAAAGGACATGTTCTAGTACGGGAAAAAAATAAGCCTCGGAAAGGAGTGATAGTTGAAAAAAACACTGCTACACAAAGGCTCGAAACAACTATTGATGAGTTCAAAAACCAATGGCCGGACACCAACAAAATTACTCATACATTAGTTGCAAAAGCTATGAAAAAACAAACAAATGGCGGCAGATTATTCAAGTTAAATTTTCTAGCCTACTAGAACACTTTGTTTGTAGAGATAACAAAGTCAACAACGGTTAAACAAAGTTTTCTACTTGCCATTGACAAAGAGGAAGACATTTCAAAGCTGGATTGGTGCTCCTTTGTTTTAGAATCGCTTAAACGAACAAGACAAGGTTGGAAAAAACTGGACTCACAATACAATGGACCAGTTGCATTTCTAACGGTATGTTTTGTAGACATCTTTAAAATGTAAGCTAATACAATATTGTTAGTAGTAATTTGGTTTTTTTCAAACAATTACATGCAGCTTCTATACAGCCATGATTTCAACAAAAGGCACAAAATTTTCGATGAAGTTGTCGAACTGCCTGTCATAAAGTATATAACATCTGGTATGATCGACGACGTGGAAGAGTATTTATACAACAATGGGCCGCTGACAGATGTTGAAGATTGTGATGAAGTTGACAAAGACGAAGAAACGCATGACAATCGCCAGGATCAACAACATGTGATTGCCTCGGACATCAATAGCGATGATCATCAAAATGAAGAGGCTCCGACAACGCCATTCGAAATCGTAAATCAACAAACTTCGACGTTATTCACGGACCTGTTCACTGGCAACATCCCATTACACGAGGCAGTTGCAGTACAAGAAAACCTCACCACATTTGAAACGACAGATCAGCCTAGGGCAGATACGGATGATTTCACAATACCACCAATGGATACCACAAAGGTCTACAAAAGAAGAAACCAGGCTGGTGAAGATTCGATTGACGAATGTTACATACCATCAACTACCGATTGGTTTGAGGGCTGGAATCCTAATGAACATATTTCAGAGTTGAACCTAGAAGAAATGGGCACCGGGACGCAAATGCAAAAAGAGCTTGACTACTGCTCCACTCCGCTTCAACTAACCGGGGTGATCTATGATGATGCTGCGCGGGAAGCCTCAAACAAAAATAAGAAGGTAAAATGTTTTTTATTTTTGTTTATGATATTATGAATAACGCATGCTTTAAGAACCTCATATTACAGTAGAATGCTTGTTTATGATATTAGAAAAATAACGACTGTACATTACGAAAAATCACGCTAGTTAAAAAATTAATAACGCATGTTAGTTTAAGAAATTAATCACGCATGATTTGAGTCAGGCTTTTGTATTACTATAACTGGGTCACGTTAGTCAAGCCCATGATTAACAACAAAAAATGGGCAAGAACATAAATAAAAATTACGCTATTTACATAGATAATGACGCATGATATTGCTAAAAATGAAAATTACGTTTCTTATATAGATAATAACGCATGATATTGATAAAACTCCAATTCTGCAGCTTTTGTTGAAAACAATGGACAAGAATATAAATAAATACATTTCTCTAGTTACGGAAATGAACAATATCATTACGGACGCAAAGGAAAAGTGTTTCTGGGGTCCAGATGTAATGAGAATGTGTAAAAGATGGGATGATGCAGTTAAAAATACCGTGACGACTAATCAAGTAAGCTATGGTGGTGATGAGGCGTTTCAAAACAAAGTTGTAAAGGATGGCGAAACAATTCAAGAGTTAGGAGGGGATGGAGATGCAACCGTGGAAGATGAAAACACAGGAAAAACAAAAGGTAGATAAGAATTTGTGTTATTTCTTAAGAGTAACAATAATTTAAGTTCAATAATGTCAAAACGTTTGTAATTTTATAGGATGTCATGATGTTGATAATATGACGTATGACGATGGAGGTATTTCAGACTCATGCCTGGCTGCATTACAAACCATCGAACCAGGTGTATACAAGCAGACGATGGAAGGTAACAAAATCAATCATTGCTAAATTATTAACTGTATTCTAACTTGTGTTTACAAAAATTAACCTACCACTACAAGAAAAGTGACCATTAGATACTAAATTATTAGGGACTGATATATCAGTCTCCAATACGTAATATTTGAGACTGATTTATCAGTCACTGATAATATCAGGGACTGATTTCTATGCACCATATATTAGTTACTAGAAATCAGTCTCTAATATCTAAACACGTTATTTGATACTGAATTTCAGTCGCAAATATGTTTGCATGGTATAGCGTTTTGGAAGGACGATTATTGACTACTAAATTTTAGTCTCAAATATGTTCCCTCTATAATGAAAAATGACACATCTATATTGTAGACTAATATTCTGTCTCCAATATAGATGGAACATATTAGGGACTGAATATAAGTTATTAGTATTTTCAAAACAACCATAATTTGGGACTGATATTCAGTTTTGAATACCTTTTTATATAGGAAATGATTGGTGACTAATTTTCAGTGTCCAAATATGTTAAAACTTTTTGAAAACTTATTAGGAACTGATATTCAGTCTCCAAAGTTTTATACAGACATAAGAGACAGTGACTGATAATTAGTCTCTAATAATCGATACAAATCATTGTATTTTAAAGAAGAAATTACGGACTCATAATTAGTCCTCATATTTATTGTAACATACTATATTGGGGACTAGTATTTAGTTTAAGAAAGGAATTTTTTTTTTTTATAAACAAGCCCAACCCATACTTCACTTATCAGGCTCCAACATAGTTAAGTTTGGGCTCGTCTCGGCTTGTTTACACCCTAGTGAATTCGATCAACTGTTATAAAAGAGCTAAAGACTGAAAATCAGTCTCTAAAGTCCTTGTAAAAACTATATTGGACACTATTATTTAGTGCACAAAGCTTATTTGTAGATATAAGATCATGGATAACCTAAACACTATTTTTAAAAAAGCATATGCATTATACGTCTAACATCATCATCATCATACTCAGTATATCCCACCAATAGCAAAGCTAAGGTAGGGTCTGAGGAGGGTGAGATGTAGACAGCCTTACCTCTACCCCGTAGGAATAGAGAGGCTGCTTCCAATGAGACCCCCGGCTCGATTGTGGTTTTGCATCAAGCCTTGGACATAAGGCACATAACACTCAGCAATTGAGACAAACGCCGATTAGTGCATGCACCCCCTTGTCTTTTGGCTATCAACGCCACCACATGATGCATGATTAACCGTCCCCCTCTTTTAACGTTATTTTCACGAAATTAGTAAAATAACGTTAAAATTAATGCACTTTCACTTTTGCCCCCCGAGCGCCCACGCATATATACATTATATGAGCATACCGCAAGCGGGGCGTTCATTATACGTCTAACATAATACATGATATTTCCAAAATTAGTCTAAATGAACATAAAATAAGTGCAAAGTTTAAGAAAATACATAATAAAATTATTAGAATCTAAATCAACCGATTGCAGCACATTAACAACCTTCACAATCAGAGTGGTGGCGTGAGGCTATGAGGTTCAAAGGCGACGGAAGAGAAGGGTCCAACATCAGAAAGCGATGTCCAAGGTTAAAATAGGATGGATGATCCATTAATGATTTTGCAAATCGTCTGCCGATTTCTCGAAGGGATAGAAAATTGGGAAAAGGATAACGATTACTATAAATTACTATGTTTTGAAACAAACACGAACATTTTTGTTACTAATCTTCACATGGACATTATTTTGTGACTCATTCTTCACATATTAATTATCAATTAAGTTCTAATAAAATAAAATTATATGATCTGGCATTTTCTTTATATTATTTATTGTTATGTTGTTATTATTATTATTAGTATTTGTTTTACTTATTTAATATTTAGAGTTAAATGTCATTCTAGTCTATGTGGTTTGGATCATTTTGACAGTTTAGTCCAAATATTTTATTTTTCGCCCGTGGGTCTAAAAATGTTTCACCATTGCCATTTTAGTCCAGTGGGCTAACTTAATCCATTTTTCTGTTAACGAGAAGGGAAATTCGGTCATTTTATATGTAATTCTGTTAAACCCTTGATTATTTAAATTTTGTAATGTTTGTTGATTATTTAAATAGTAAGTGTAAAGACATTATATACATATAGTTTCTTTGAAACTTTGACCGAATCTTGTTTTAACCTGAACCTTTATAACCCGAACCTAATAACTCTTTTTATGATCTAACCGACCCATCTGTTTTGCTAGGTATGTAATACTATGATTTGACTATTTTCTGTTGACTTTTTAAATGTACATAACTATAAATTTTGATTGCAGCTAATAAATATATGTCATATTTATGAATAATTTCTCTTTAGATTCACCTACAGAACCACATGTACATCAACATGTAGAACAATCTGCAGAACAACATGCTAATCCCCCAAAGAGGCGTGGTCCAAGTGTAAATCATAGCGTTACAAGGTATTTACAGAATATGCCAGAGGGTTTCAAAAGCCTCTCGGTCAATAGCCAATCATGCTTTCAAAATTGTAAGTTTACGCTTTTCGACCCGTAATTTAATAAGTTATTGTTATGTAGTAGTAGAATGTTATAGAAAATTTTTACTTGTTTGAATAAGCAATTAGTAGGTTTATATATGTTATAAAAAGATTGATTTCACTCTTTTTTAAAATGTTTATTCTTCATTATATAAGTTTTATGATAGCAGAGAAATCCCGAGACTCAGTCGCCACCTAGCCCATTAGAAGTTTACTACAAGCTGCACTATAATGCCAAGAAAAAAGGATGGCTAAATAAAGATTCACATATTGTATATGTAAGCATCTCCCTGTTAAAAGCTTTTGATTTTTTGTCAAATATTTATTTTGGGTCTCAAAAAGTTTTAAATGTTATTCTTTTACCTTCTATTATGTTAGGATAATATTTGTAAACATAAAGAGGCAGCCATGGCTAGATTGAATACCGAAGGAACCATCGTTACTACTGCTATGGAACATGACGTGGAGAGAGAAGCCATCAAAAGTGTATGTGGCAGGGCTAAAACAATACAATCAGGTGTTGGTCCTGTGTTAAGGAAATAAGATAACTGGATGAAATCGGCAGTCGAATCATCTCAACGAGATTCAACTAAGAACGAAGATTTGAGAAATGAGGTTACTGAAATCAAGGAGGAATTGAAACAGAGTAACGAAAAATACGAAAGAGTGACAGAGTTCTTGAGCCGAAAATATCCAGATTTCGAGAGCACAATATCTATAAATGATGCTGGTGAAGATGATGGTTTGAATGGACTACACAACGAAAGTGACAACACTTTCTAGGTAGTTAGTTAAGACGTTTATTACTTTTTTTTTCTCTAATACTCTTCTAAATTTTAGAATTGATGAAATGGTGTTATTTTGATTTTGATTGGCTACTGTTATGACATTAATGCTTGAGTTTATTGGGATTTTAAGAAAGCAAGAATCATTTTGACAAATAATATTAATGTTATGTTAATGAGAATGAGAATGGTTTAATATATAAAACTATAAATTCTATCAGGGACTGCTTTTTAGTCCTAGAATATAATTGTTAGGAATTGTAAATGCATGTTAGGGACTCAACTAAAATTATATTTGCAACTATTTTTCAGTATGTAAAAAACCATATTGAAAGTGACACATAGTATTAGAGACTAAAAGATAGTCACTAAAAAGATATTAGGGACTAACTTAAGCGACTAATTTTCAGACCCTAAATAAACATATTGGAGACTAAAAATATTTGTTATCTTAAACTGATTATCAGTCCCTAAAATTACATATTAAGTACTAAAATAACATAGTATGTGAGACTAATTTTTAGTACTTAAAAGAAGCATATTAAGGACTGAAATCATGTGGTACTTGAGACTAATTTTTAGTCTCTAAAACATCTTATTGGATACTGATTTGACATGGAATCACGAACTTAACAAAACTTATTAGGGATAATATAGACATGTTTATAGGACCGATTTTCAGTCCTTAAAGTAATACACCTGGGACTAAACTATCGTAGTATCCGAGACTAATTTTTTAGTCATTGAAGAAATGCATTGGGGACTGAAATGACATGGTACCGGGAGGTAAGTTTAGGACTGGATT
Source organism: Helianthus tuberosus (assembly GCA_030545235.1). Lineage (NCBI taxonomy): Eukaryota > Viridiplantae > Streptophyta > Magnoliopsida > Asterales > Asteraceae > Helianthus > Helianthus tuberosus. Next base: position 49,690,149 of record CM060427.1, on the reverse strand, counting down.
TTTATGTATCTGAGACTGACTATTAGTCCTGTTTGGGGTCGTACAACAGGGACTGATGCTTAGTTGTTAAAACCAGTATCTAGTACTAGGTATCCGGGACTGGCAAATCAGTCCCTGATAACCATTAGGGACTGATCCTTACGCATCAGATACTGATTTTTCAGTTCCCAAAAGTCATTTTTCTTGTAGTGCTCGAACTTACAAACAGTGACACAAGCAGATGTGGTACACCAAATGGACCAAGCTGTAAATTTAGCAAAGTGCAGTCAACAAAAAGCACAAAGTCAGAATACAAAAACCGAGTCAATGTTGAATGAGCTTGAAAAGATAAACCCTGACGTTTATGGTAAAGAAATGCGTCCCAAAACATCCGCTAAAGAAACAGAAGAAGTGACTGTCACACCCCGATATTTCCACGTATTACCGGTGGGCCCGGTGGGGAGTAGCGTGACATAGTTGATATCATCATAGTCAGATAATCACAGTTTAAATGCATAGCGGAAGTCTGAAAGTAAAATATTACAAACCGAATCGAAAGTACAATAAAATATTGTACTACGGATTGTAAAGGGATCCACAGGCGAATCAAAACAAAATGAATATTGTTCAACAGACTTAAAGTGATAAAAGCTTGCAAGACTCTTTATTTAATCACTCAGGAGTCTCCAGCCCGTTACATGTAGTACCTGCACTTAACTTTTTTTAAATACGTCAGTTTACACTGGTAAATATAATTAACTGACTCTTTTGAAAAGTGTTTATAAAAAAAACTGATTTGGATGCACAAGGCACAAAATCTTTTATAACTTAGGACAATTATTTTAAATAATCTTGTATACAGATTTATATGTTTATCATCCATTCAGTAGCCCGGGTTAGAAGTACCGGGTTTAAGATTAATAGACACACCACATAATATAAACCCACGGTGAGTTATCCTCAACAGGCGGGTATATCTTTTTACATACGCACTGTCAGGTGTATGCCTACACCCCGTGCTTAAGTCGTGGCCATTTCTTTAAATGAGCCAAGGATATCCAGGACACGGTCATTAACCCCCCAAAGGTTTTGATTAAAAAAACAGATTAAAACGGGTTATCTCAATGATTAACCACTAATCGATTAAAGATTCAATACCCGACCAAGCGGTATTATTAAATACCGTATCCCAAGCCCGTATAAGGGAAAATAAATTAAAAGTATTTACCTGAGCAAAATATAATTTTATTCTCAGCCGTATATCAATCAGCAAGTACAAGTAGCTTTTATTGGGCTCCTAATCTGGAACGAAGGTTTTAATAACCTATTAGATTCCTAACGGGTCTTATTTAAGTCTTAACTTAGACCGGTTAGTTTTAATGAAAGGTTTACGGTTCAAAACGCAAGATTAAGCGAAGACTGGATTAGAATGTGATTTAGACCCGACAAGTTTGAAGACTTGTATAAAATGGGTAAACTAAATACATTCTGGATTTTGAAGTAAAAATGATAAGGTTTGACCCGTTTCGGCTAATTTATGCAAACTAGTTACATAAACCGCACTGAACGCGTATATACATAACGGGTAACAGAATGAGTCATGAACATGTTCCTTAAGTTATTATGCTTAAAATATGTTATGATATCAGTAGGATATCTTCCATTATGCCTAAAATGGATTTAAAACCAATTTATGCCCCGTAGGGGTATTTTGGTCATTTTAAAGTTTATAAAAGAGGTTAAATAGTAATCCGAGGTTCTGGTCTAAAACAATCAGTAAAAGTATAAGTTTTATTAAGTTATATCAGTAAGATATCATACATATGTGAATTTTATCATTTATGACCAAACTATGCACCGTAGGGCCATTTTGGTCATTTCACATATGCTTTAAGGGTCAAATTTGGAAATCTGAGTTCAAAACTTTAACTTACTGTAAAAGTATAAAAATTTATTCATAACATCAGTAGGTAATGAGTCTTAGGTGCCCAATATGGTTTTAAACCATACTATGCGGCTAAATCGCATAAAAGTCGGTATTTGACGATATTCGGGTTATTTAAGGAAATCTGAGATTTTGATCAGCCTCTACTGTTTAAAATAATTTATTTAATATATAAAATTAGTAGAAAAAGGTTTGATATGTAAAGGATGTGCAAAACTCATTTTATTAACGAAAAGGGCATTATCGTCAATTACCGAGCCTATGCAAGAACTCTATGTTATGATCAGTTTAAAATTTAATAAAAATCTCCAAAAATCCTTAAATATTATATTACATCGGTGGGTAGAAAGTTTTGTGTCAAAATTTGGGTTCATATGTGATTTATACTAAAATGCCATTTAATTAAATAAAAAGCTTTCATTTTACGATATTGTGCATAACTCTCATTTTAGACCATAAACTGATGTCAAATTTTTAGGACATACTTAAATATCAGTAACAAAGGTTTTTGCCCACTCACATTTTCAAAAATCTCGTTTAATTGATAAAAGGGCATAATGGTCCATTTTAAGCATTTAACGGAAACATGCATATGAATCAGATTTCTAAGGAACCTGTAACACCCCAAAACCCGAATGTTTATATTCGGTAAATGTTCTGATATGATACATCGTGAAATAAACAACTAGGCTATTTAACCTAGTTAGGAATGTGGTAAAAAGCAATTAAAGGATGATAGTTGTGCCAATATTATTTAGTGGCAAACTTGAGGGACTAAAGTGGGGCAAAATAAAAGTTAGATTTAATATATATGAAAAACACACACAAACACACAAATCGTGTGTGTTCTAGAACGAGCAGGAGCTCCATGAGCTCAAGAAACCCTAAGCATGAAGAATCATCAAATTGAAGGGTGAATCGAGGTCTAAATTCATGAATAAACACGGATTAATGATCACCTACACGAGGGGATCATAAGGTATGTCTTAAAAGTTAGATTGTTAATCTTTCACAAAGTGGGTTATGATGTAAATTGTGAATTTGTATGAAATTGAGAACGGGTGTGTGTTAGAATCATCATATGGAACATGGATTATGCATGGTTTAGGTTAATTTGATGTTTAATGGTGAAACCCATTTGTTATGGTGAAGATGATGACATGGGTAAATCATCTATGTCTAAATTCTTGCTTAAAATTGATGTATTTTGATATGTATGGTAGATTCTTGTTAGAGGAATTGAAAGAAATGTGATACTAGTATGTTTGATGTTATGCATGAATGATCCATGTTGATTAGAAGGATAATTTGATGAATTATGTATGAGATTAGAAGAATATGCATGAATTGGTTGTACACTATGCTTAGGAGGTAGTAAATACGCCAAGTGTATGATGAAATGTATAGAGTGTTGTCCGTATAGGCTATTATGATGTTATGGGTATATAATGATAAGCCGAAAGTTAAATTAAAGGAACCGTTGACTTCTAAAAGTCAACTGTGTATAAAAAGAATGGTTAGACGTGTTGTCATAATTGTAAGATTAAAGTAAGTTATACGGTGCGTGTTAGACGTATGTGTGTGTTTAATGCGATGACATGGTGGATTACACGAGTTGGAAATCATATGAATTTGGTTACATGTATTATGCTTGTTAGAAGTGACTAATGAAAGTCAAATGTGAATTATGCGATCGATATGATCGTTAACATGTACAATTGTGTATGCTAATAAGAATGTGATTTCGATGACATGGAAGTATAGGAATTATGTCGAGATGGAATCAAGCACAGAAGGCTAACAGGTCAAGAAGTGGCAAGGAAACAGATACGAACACGGATGCTTGAGGTAAGTTATGTGCGACTTAATTAAGTATGATAATTGAGGTCAAATAGGAATGAGTTGTATGAAATCGATGAATTTCGCTAAGTAAATCAAATGGGTCAAGATGAGGTTTTATTGCATACCGGGAAGGTTGCATAAGTAACGACTTCGGCATGATAACCGGGTAATGGATAAAATTGTACGTAAGCATGCTAACCGAGAAACGGTGACGCGGGTTAATGGGCAAGAGGTTCGGTAGTAAATTATGAGTAAATGAATAAACAATTTCTTAAATGGAAATTGTACTATTTAATGTTCAATTACGTAATAATGAATGAAATTAACGAATACCAGGTATCGGGTGCGTAAACCCCAAGTACGACACTCCGGATAGTGTAAAAGTATTATGGTCATAAGGTTCATGTAAGTTTTGGGTTAAAAGGATGAGTTATTTGATAAAAACATGAACAGGTCGAATAATCGTAAATGAATAATAAGCCGATAGTGTGTAAGTTAAGAATTTCCTTAATCCAGATATGGAATTTCATGTTCACATGATAGAATGTCAATTTACGAGCATGTAGGAAGAAACGGGAGGTTAAACGGGTAAACGGTTCAAAAGTTATGCGCGTTTTAGTGCGTACGGACGACGAAACGAAGCTGCAGAAAAATAGCATTTAGAGGGGCCGTCGCCGACGCCCTCTCTGGCCTCCATTTTTGCTGACGCCTTATTCGACTGCCTACGGAGGTTTTTGGCTATGCTTAAAAGCAAGGGCCATCGCCGACGCCCTCCCCATGTCCAAAAAGCTGAAAGTTGTTATCTAAGTTCATTTATGGGTCGTGGGCTTCGGTAGGTTAACCATGGACTACGGCGGGCCTCCCAAACATGATTTTGATCGTTCCTTTGATGATTATGGGTTATAAATCTAAGTCTAAGACCCACGTAATTAATGTATGGTTATGTAAGAGGTATGCGAGATCTTGTATGTGTATATATGGTTAGGTACATCTATAGATGTGTATATATATGTATGTACGTACGTGAAGACATAGGAAGGTATGTATGTATGCATAAAGGTATGTATGAGAGTATGCAAGCATGTGAAGATGTAGTAAGGTATGTATGTATGTATGTAAATATGTATGTATGTGTGCATGAAGGGATGTGGGTAGGTATGTACATATGTAGATACGTAAGTATGTATGTAAGAATGTATGTATGCATGATTTAGATACGTTGAGTATTAACGCTATTAATGGTGCGTCTTGAGAATGAAACGCAATGCAGGTACATGATTGAAGCCTCACCGGGGAATAGATACACAGAAAGTTAGAGAGATAACGGAATGGGAAGTTTACATAAGTGAATCTGGTTTATACATAATGTGCACTAATGTTATGAATGTATGTGGTGAGTGCAGGTTATACGAATCACGGATTATCATCACGAGGATTAGCGATCGAAGACCGAGTCGCAAGATAGATTGTACGGGAATGCTGGAGAATGTAGTTTGGTAAATACAAGTGATGCTTTTATTTTGTAAAAGAGTTAATTCAAAACAAACTTTCAAGTATGTAAAGAGACTTATAATGAAAAGAAATTTTATGGTACGAATTTCCGCTGCAACTTTTGTCAAATACGTGTCAGGGTCTTACAAGTTGGCATCATAGCCCTGGTTTGAGAGAAATCAAGTATGAGGAGGTAAATACTTGAACTCAAACCCGTGTGCTCTTGTGACCAGGAACCCGTACAATCCAAGACTCGATCAAGATCTAAAGGTAGAAGCGAATGTAAGTATGTACTCAAATATGCATATAAAGAAAACTAACAATATGTTGTGTGTAAGGTAACCATGATTATTTGGAGAGGATGATCTGCGAATGCGGTCTAGGACCGACACCAAGGCGTGTAATAAGACAATTTTGAACCCAGGTACGTAAATTCATATGTGGGTACATGTAATGGTAAAACCTATTAAAGGAAGGATAATGATGAAATAGTTATGAAGTTTTGGAAATATTACACATGCCAAAACCTAATCCTTCGGACATAAGGTGATGATTACATGAAGGCACGAAACCAGTATGTGGATTGCGTACCTGGCCAGTACGTGAGAAACATATGACGTTCGTGGGGCCGTGATAATTGTTGTAGGTATGTCTGAAAGGATAGGGTATTAGGTGGACGTGTGGGTGTGAATAATAAGACTCTCAAGAAAATTTAAAGCACCTTATATAAATGGAAAGTATGAATTATATGTTTCAACCCGCGAGACAGATTCAAACATAGAAGCAATGGAATGTATGAATGATATGTTTGAACCCGAGAGACGGATTCAAACATAGAAGTAATGGAATGTATGAATGATATGTTTGAACCCGCAAGACGGATTCAAACATAGAAGTAATGGAATGTATGAATGATATGTTAGAATCCGCGAGACGGATTCGAAGCATGAAAGGAATGAAGTATGAATGACCTGTTTGAATCCGCGAGACGGATTCAAGGAATGATAGGCATGAATGGAATGTTGAATCCATAAAACGGATTCAAGGAAATGAAATGCAGAAATGATATGTCTAAATCCGCGAGACGGATTCAATACCTGTAAAGAATGAAGGATGTGAATGATATGTTTGAGTCCGTGAGATGGATTCAAAGCATAGAAGGAAGAAAATGTGTGAATGGTATGTTTGAAGCCGCTAGGCGGATTCAAAACATAGAAATAATGAAAGGTGTGGATGTTACGTTTGAATCCGCAGGACGGATTTAAGATATAAAAAGGATGGAATTAGCCCACATCAGAATATGACGATGGTTTGACCATGGTTGCGTTAAACGAGTCATATGAGTAAAGGTAAAGACTTTTGGCATGGTCACAACGAAAAACCATGTATGTAACTTGAAAAGAAAAGAAATTTCAAGAAAATGTGTTGTCTTGATAACAAAGGAGACAACAGTTACAATAATGCGGGTCATTCAAATCACAAATCAATAATTAAGTTTAGCGAAATAATATTTGAACTTCGATGAAACATCTATTCGAAACGAGACCATATGCGTAACAAACGATGCATGCGTAACATATGAATTTTTTTTCAAGAAATGAAGCAATTTAGTGTTCGCTAAAATGAAAGAAATGATCGTGACACAATGACCATTAAGAGGAGTAGAGATACGAAAGTCTACTCAGTAAATGTGAAAGTCGAAATTTCAATAAAAGAAATTTTGAGGACTTTACCCGGGGTTGCCTGTGATGTCCGGTTGTTAGGTGACATTACCATGGAATGTCGAACATAGCGTACTTGTCGTTAATAAGATAGGGGGAATACGAAGGCATGCGTCTTCTCCTTAGCATGACTTGTGTCGTTTGCAGGACCACGTGCCAAACTGCCGCTTCCTGATCGATAGTTTTCGTGCTGACAGGAATCTAGCGTCGTCGTTGAATTGCTTCATCGTGTCTTTTCAAAGGCCTCGCCTTGATAGTCGCATGTGTCGTACTTCAACCTCCATTGAGGTATAGCTTAAGTTTCACGTATACCTGTGCACTAGCGTTTCGTTCCGCGTAGAATGTGATGTACCCCAACATCCGTTGACGTAAAAATTGGGTTCCATGTATTCTCGTGCACTGACGTTTCGTTATGCGTAGGCTGCCTGCTCTGGAAGTTAAAATATCATATAAAATATGGATGATAGTGTGTGCCCGAGTTAATATTCGCGGTTCCTACGTGATGACCTTGAATGAATTTCAACATAAGTTTCCGAAGGTCTTAAATGCATGTTTCCTAAACTCTCAGAGTTTTGTTTACTGTATGCTACTGTTTTGTGTACCGTGTGTAAAACACAACTTTAGCGTATGTTTAAAAATCAAAATTCTGACCTTTTTGTTTTCGGAAACGGTTGGAGACCATATTCGAGTACTAGGCGTTCTGTACGTATTCAAGGTCTTAAAAATCGATGTCCCAGATAAAGGTGAGGTTAGAGCCTAGGTATATCTACAGAAACCCTATTCGCTGTAACCTATAGCTCTGATACCAATCTGTCACACCCCGAAATTATTAGAGCTGGCGTGACTGGACTGGTATCTTCATTGCACAGCGGAAGCAAAATAAGCTAAGACTTCTAGAAATTGAACGCCCACTAAGTACTCGACTCCACATGGTTCTCCTATTCCAACCGTGCCATAACTTTGGAAAGCAACCTGAGAAAGAAACATGCGAAAAATCAACATAAAGTTGAGCGAGTTCATAGTTTGTTTGTAAAAGATTGGAAATAAATCTTTTTGAATAACCGGTTTGTGAAACAGTATTGAGAAAACGAATTTAAAAATCATTCTCTTGCCAAGTTATATGGAAACGTTGTGTTTGTAACACATTATGTTCATAAAAACCATGTATTTGTAAAGTCTTGTATTTGTAATGTTCGTATAACCGTCAATGCCCACCCTGACTTTGACTCCATACCCGCATAATCCTATGCTTTCAATAATGTATAAAACATGGTATTTAATTTGTATGAACAAGTATTTTTTTTGTAAGTATAAAATCCCTGGTATGTAGCAAATAAGGAAATAAAGAGATCACCAATGGTTTGCAAGGCCATTGATATGTGTGAAGTGCAGTAGGAAGACTCAAACCTAGCAGATTTTGCGTCGGGCTCAAAGTCACCCTGAGGTCCGTTCTGTTGGGCCTGGGGTTGGGCTCGCTACACCCAGATAGATCTACCGCTTACGACCCTCGGTCCTACAATGAGGATTAATGGCCTCCAGTTCCCGCCTACCCACTCACATGATCTAAGTAGTAAACCCTCCTTAAGCTAACCATACCATGTATAAAAATGTCTGTAATCCTTTTGTAATATGTCTGTATGTATGAAAATCCCTGGTCTCCCCGACCAAATCCCTGGTCTCCCCGACCAAATCCCTGGTCTCCCCGACCGTAAATCATTCACATTTCGAAAATAAGCATTTGTTTTGTAAAAACCGGTATGTTTAGTATAAACCTTTCGTAAATCATTTGAGTTCCTCGAAATCCCTTCGTAATATGATTTAGAAATACGAGTTTTGCGTTTGTTCAAAACTTTGTATGTTTTTGCAAAACGTGCATGTCTTTCCACCCCGAAAACATTTATAAAAATGTAAAGCCGTAAAAAGTGGGGTTATGAACTCACCTGAATATTCCTGTGCGAAACTAGCTAATTACGACTTCGTGATGTCGTTTCCAAGACTGGACTTGCTAGCGTGCACTCTACAATATTCCTAACATGGAATATCTAATAAGTTTCTAAATAACGCAGTATCTAAACTACGTGTCATCGAGCTCTACCGAATCGTAAATCGAACGATTCAACGGTAAGTTGTTAACTTAATGGAAAAGATTAAGTTATACGTTTTAAGTCTCGTTTAATGTCAGTAGCAATTTAATAAGTCTTGAAAAAGACTTAGTTTTCGAGAGATTTAAAATGAATAAATATTTATATAAAAATATATAAATATATCGTTGTAAGTGTGTTAGCCGTCTCGAGAAGTCATACGTGTATAAAAGAATATTTCTATGAAAATATCATATAACAAACTCGTATCATATATCGTGTTTCGTATGAAAATAATATATAATAACTTGTATTATATATATCACGTCTTGTGTATATTTGCCAAAAATATACGTATATGCCGTTTCGGCGCTTGAAATAAATATAAAAACTTATATTTATTTAATGGAGTTTTCGCGTTGAAGTCGTTTAAAATAAATATAATAGTTATATTTATTTTATAAAAGAATGCGAGTTGTTTGGCGTTTGAAATAAATATATAAAATTTATTTATTTTTATAGAAGAACTCGTATTGTACGGTATTTGAAATAAATATATAAGCTATATTTATTTTTATAAAAAATTACGTGTTCGGCGTTTGAAACAATATAAATAATTATATTGGTTTTATAAAAGAGTTGTTGAATTTCCGAAGTTTAAAATAAATATAATAACTATATTTATTTGTTGTAAATAATTTTCGAATCGTTGTTCTCGAAAGTTGTAATGTGTTGTCGAAAGTATTTATATGTTTGTACTTGTGTCTATAAAAGTTTATTTGAAACCGATGGTTGGTTTGATAATAAAACGCTATTTGTTTTACGGGTTTTCTCGAAAACGGGCAGAGTTTCCTCTGTTTTTGGACGCCCCCCGACAACACAAGTTGTCGTTATTTTATCAAAATTCAATCAAGATTCAACAAGTTTTTAAACAAATATTTATAAACTCAAGTTATAAAACAAGATAATATATGAAACCGCAAACTATATCTAAAAGAGTAAAATACACGGATAGTCCCTGTGGTTTGGTGAAATTTCACCTTTAGTCCCCAATTTTTCAGAATTACACTCTTAGTCCCTGTGGTTTGACAAGTTGTTACTCGGATAGTCCCTAAAGCGGATGAATGTTACATGGATAGTCCCTGTGGTTGATAGTCCCTATGGTTTGACAAGTTGTTACTCAGATAGTCCTTGTCATTTCACACCCAGTTAACCAGAAAAACTAACCTCCATCCACTTTGGGGACTATCCGAGTAACAACTTGTCAAATCACATGGACTAAGAGTGTAATTTTGAAAAGTTGGGGACTAAAGGTGAAATTTTACCAAACCACAGGGACTATCTGTGCATTTTACTCTTGTTAAAAATATTAAACAATATTCAAGATGCAAGTTGATATAAAATATAATTAATCCTAATAATAATGAAACCTACAAATAGACTTCCAAATCGACGAGACTAGTAATTATGTGAGATATTTAATTTTACTTACCAAATCTCCCACAACTACCATATTAATTCACAATCTTTATACATATATGATCCCCCCTATAAAATTTATGCAAAAAAAAATAACAACTCTCTTCAAGAAACAAAAATGTCTACTGATCCGGCAAGCGAAGCAATCAAGGAGCTCCTGTCCACCCGCAGGTTGACGGAGCTTGCTTCTGATGTTAACTCTTCTAACAGTATTCTGGATGTGCAGGGGAAGCTCTTAGAACAGCAAAAGATGAACCAGGAAGTCTGGGGGAAACTACTAGAAGAACCAAAATCTTCCTTGAGGGACAACGGCATAAAGCTGATGAAAGATCAGTCAACTGCTGATAACTTGGTTTACTCACATCTCAAGGATGCAGTGGAGACGGTTAAAGAGAAGATGGAGATGTCTAACAATGAGCTTGGGAAGATATTCCCTCCGAACTAGGTGGTATGTCTGATTAATCAACTTTTTTTGTTGATTTTTGGGGATGTTCTAATGTTGGTATTTTGAAAACTTACAACTATGGTGGTTTTTGGTGTATAAAACTGATATGTGGATATATTTAGGAAAATCATGTAGGCTTACTTTTAACATGCTTTCACACCTTTTTCAGGCATCTATGTATGGTGTTTAAGCGTTATTTATATGAAAAATGGATGTTAAACATTATCACGTATGTTACTTTTTTTATGACGCTAGTTATGATGAAGAAAATCCGTGTTTGGGTATGTTTTGGGTTGAAATAGCTGTGAACAGGGGTTAAGACAGGTTATACAAAATGTTAGAGAGGGGTTTAATGGTCATTTGAGATCTCCATTTAAGATAGTCGTGTATAGTTATGATTAATCATGCATCTGCATATCGAAAAGGGGTAAAAAAGAATCAGTTGAGTTGGTATATTTAATCACGCATATCATGGTAAAATCACGCATGTTATCATGTGAAGATCACAGATTACATAAAGTTGTTTCTTAAAAAAGCATGAAATATGCAATGTTTAAATGTATGCAATTGTGGTTCAAAAATTACTCGTCGTCATTTAGCTCTTCCCATTCAGAATCACTATCATCTGCTTCGTCAACCTCCTCATACTCCTCCTCTCCCTCACCAGTTTCTACCTCCCCATCCTCTTCGTCTACTAAACCATGATCATTCTCTAACTGAATTACTCTTCTTTTCTTCCCTTTCTTCTCGGCAGCACTAGCTTGACCCTTTAAAACCTCGCAAGTTCGGATATCATGACCTTTGGTATTGCAAACACTGCATGTCCGACTTCTCTTGCCTTTTAGACTAATAATCTTCTCTTTTTTTTATTTAATCCACTTATGTGAATCGCGTCCTTTGTTTCTAATACCGGTTGGCACACGGACTGTAGGTGGAACATCAGTGTTCGGTTTCTCGTAACCGATTAACCTTGAATATCTATCAAACTTAGGGTCAATGGGCTTAGTTATGCGAAGTTCATCAACCATTTCTTTCATCTCCCTCATCCAATCCCTGACTATAACTAGATGATCGAAATCTTTCATCAAGTTACCAATAAGATACTCTCCAGTCGGCATTATCTCATACGCAACCTCTTTGGCCTTTTTATGCCCATCATTATCATCAACACTTAAATCAAATGTGTTATTTAGATCATTCGGTACCACGTCTTTGGTCCATCTTCTCATAACGTACTTGTTGGGAATTTCTTTCACTTTGAACATCTTGAACACAAAATATATATGTTTGCACAACAATCCATATTGTTCAAACCTACGAAAACTGCATGATGCAATTACATCCTCCCCCTTCTTGAAACAAACCTAAACAAAAAAAATTTAAAATTAAAAATCAAATAAAAAACGAACGTTGTTATGTAATAACGCATGTTAGCTGGTCTAGATAGTGTTACCTATAATAAACCATCACCGTGGGCTTTCCAATCCTTCATAATTATCTTCAAAAACGGTTGCTCGATTTTAGTCTCCATAGGAAGGCACTCGGACAGTGTTCCATGTAACTCTGCCTGTTGATCAGCAAAATTTGACCTGGTGTAAATTTTCATAGCATCAGCCTCTAAGGTAGTTTCAGAGCAGTTATCTGGGGTTGTATTTCTTGAAATACGGTCATTCTTCTGATGGTTGAATCTTTGCACATCCATTGCACCATCAAAATGGTTAAAGAACTCAACAAGGGTAAGTTGAGAATTCGCCACCTGACAGAAAAAAATGGTTTTCGCTCTCTGATCTGGAGGTGTCACACCCCGATATTTCCACATATCACCGGTGGGCCCGGTGGGGAGTATCGTGACGTAGTTGATATCATCATGGTCAAACATATACAGAATAGCACAGCGGAAGTCTTGGAATATAAAATATTATTACAAACTCAATGTCTGAAAATATCAAAGTATTTATTACAGACGAATCTGTAATATCAAATCCATAGGAGGATCATTACAGAATGTATAAAATGAAGTTTAGCAGACTTTAAGGCATCTTTAAGGATTTGCAAGATCCTCTATTTCGACACCGAGCAATCCCCCAGCCTATTACGAGTAGTACCTGCCACTTAGTCTTTGGAAAATATGTCAGTTTTCACTGGTAAATACAATTAACCGACTCATTTTAAAAGAGTTCATGAAAATTGATTTAAGTGCACAAGGCACAAACCATTTATAACTTGGGACAATCTTAATAAAATCTTGTATACTGTTTCACATGTTTGTCATACATATGGGGCCGGTTTGGAAGCCGGTCATGATTAACCGACTCACCACTTACAAAACACACGAAGGAGTTATCCCCAACATGTGGGTTATTTATATTTTAGCATTTGCATCTGTCGGGTGTATGCCTACACCCCGTGCATAGGTCGTGGCCATTTTTAATGAGCCGAGGATATCCAGGACACGGTCGTTAACCCCCAATGTTTATGTTATCAAACAATACAGATTAAAACGGGTTATGCAGATTTATTAAATCACAATCCGACTAAATGATCTCATACCCGACGAAGCGGTATTTTATGATACCGTATCCCAAGCCCGTATAAGGGAAAATAAGTTAAAAGTATTTACCTGAGCTAATACTTGATTCACCGCATAATAACTCAGTCGTATCCAATCTATCTAAATGCAGGTAGCTTTTACCGGGTGGCTCTAGTCTGGAGTGATGGTAATATATAACCAATTCAGAATGCTAATGGTCTTATTTACGTCATAGACCTAGACCGGCTAGCTTAAAGTATCTTAAACGGTACGACACGCTAGATTAAGCGATGACCGGAATAGAATGTGATTTAGACCCTACAAGTTTAGACACTTGTAGAATATGGGTAAACCAAACACATTCTGGATTTTGAAGATTAAATGAGAAGGTTAAACCCGTTTCGGCAAACTTACATAAACTAGTTACGTAAGTCTAACCGTATGCGCATAAGCGATAACAAGTAACCGGATGAGTCATGAACAATTTCCATATGCCAATATACTTTAAACAAGTTATAATATCAGTGGGATATCAACTTGTATGCCCGATTAGGTTTAAAAATCAAACTATGCCCCATAAGGGCGTTTTGGTCATTTTTGGTCGTATAAAAGGGACTTGGGTACAATCTGATGTTACGATCATAAAAATTCTTTTAAAACACTTTATTTATGATATAATATCAGTATGATAACAAACATATGTGTGTTTCATAGTTTAAAACCAAACTATGCTCCATAGGGGTATTTTGGTAATTTCACACATAGGCTTGAAGGCTAATTTGGGAATCTGAATTCATAACATATACCTACTGTAAAAATATATTTAAAATGATTTATAAAATCAGTAGGTATCAAGTCTTGGTTGGTAGTTATGGTTTAAAACCATACTACGCGCCGAAACGGCGTTTAAGTCGTTAAATGACGATGTATGCGATCTTTTATGAAAACTAATATTACGGTCAAGTTTATATGACCAAAATATGTTATTTAATATGAAATTTCAGTAGTAAAAAGATTTCGTGTGAAAATCATGCTTTAAAACCATTTAGGTGCCAAAAGGGCATTATCGTCATTTGAAGACATAATTCAAGAACTTGTGCGTAAACTCAGTTTATAATCTGAATTGATATCCCAAATTATCCTAATTATGATATTAAATCATTAGGCAATGAGTTTGGTATAAGGAATTATGCTTAAAACCGATCTATGCACCTAAAGGGCATTTTGGTCACTTTAAAGCACAATTCACGACATTATACACGAACTCAGTTTATGATCATACATATAACATCAAAATATGTTAAACATGTTTACATATCAGTACCTAATTTGTTTGAAAGCTTATTGGTGTTTAAAACCTTACTTTTGCTAAAAAGGGCATAATAGTCAAAGTATGGCATAATAACGGAAACTTGCATAAGACTCGGATTACTAGTATGATCATGTAATGTAATCCCAGAGGGTTATGCTACATTATAATACGATCATAACGGAACCTAAAATCAGTAGCATACTAGTCTAATTCGGCTTATAACCAAACGTCAACGTAGAAGTCAAACTACGCGACCTTCGGTTGCGAACCGACCCTAAACTTAGAATTGTCGGGTTAAACATGTTTAGACATGTTTAAATAATTAATTACCAAGTTATTAAGGTGTTAAATATAATTTATAACCTTTATATTATTGGTTTTACTTATTAATCACAATTCTGCCAAGTTTGACTTTTTAATAAAATAGTTTGACCCGACAATTAACTAAGCAAATGAAGGAATTAGGAGGTGCCCTTTTAATGGTTAATCACCTACCTAACTATGGTCTTATACCCACATTCAATTTGATCAGTGGCTGGACCATTAAAGTTTAAACCAAAAGTCAAAGTTAAATTACGATATTGACTTTTCGGTTTTTAAAACATAAATCTGAACTAAGGAGAGGGCTAAGGACACTTACAAAAGGGTCCTTGCTATCTTTTCTACTAAGAAACAAGTCCTAATCAGATCAAGAAGCTCCAGAACTTGAGAGAGGAGAGGAATGAATGAATGGGCAAATGAAATGGTTGAACAAGAGGCCTATTTATAGTTTTGGGGGAATTTGTAGATGATTGACAGGTGTTAAGGGCTTCTTCAGATGATTACAAGTACCCTGGTATATGTTAAAAACCAGCAACAAGCCCCTAGAGTCGGAATATGAGAGTTATAGCAGTTTCCTTGGGCTGCAAACAAAATTTGTATCTGGCAGTTAGCTTACGGACCGTAAGGTTCCCAGGTATACGGTTCGTAAGGATCTGGTCAGCATACATGAAGTTTCAACAGTTAGCAGTTTTGGCCCCTGCACGCGTATCGTTGAGTTTTTGGCACATCTAACACCCGTTAACCCCATTTCTAAGCTCTATAAGGAAGTTAAAGTGTATTTAACTTCAACCATGATCAAAAGTATTATGGATGCCAGTTCGTTCGGTCGTATGGTCGCGTTTATCGCTTAATTACGACGAACGTTCGAACGGACGCGAAAACAATCCAGATTTCACGACGTATGATATTTTTGCATTCCCATCACTAAAATAAAATATTTTAGTGATTACATAAATTTTTGGATGTCCGGATATATTCGGAACGTAAGATACGCGCGAAAGTGCAAACTTATGCACTTTTTGACGCTTCTAGTCCCTTGAACGCATAAAGTTATGCGTAAAGCCATTTATTGATATCCAAGTCTTGTATAGCCCATATTAAGGATTCTCAAAAGTATGATGGCACATCAAAATGCTTCGGGTTCGTTAAAAGGTCATTCAGAGGTGTAATTAAACATGTTGACGCTTTTAACCCCTCTAACTCGCAAACTTGCGCGTAACTTCACTTATTGGCATAAAAGCTTTGAATGGCCAATATTAGGCATTACCGAGAATATAATCAATCATTATGAAATTCTTGGTTTGTTAAAAGGTCACTCAGAGGTAAGAATTAACATGTTGACACTTTTAACCCTTCGTTGCGCAAACTTCCACATAGTTACGCAAACGGCTCCTCTCGTCCAACAAGTGGCTCGTTTGAGAATACGGACACCGTATAAGGTCACTCAGAGGCCTAATTTAGGCATGTTGACATTTTCAGTCCTTCTATAATCAAAGTTTTCGATTTTGACGAAATTAGTCCCTCACAGTCAACGTTTGACTTTATTAGGGTTCATTACACGTGTCAACTCATCATTGGACACGATTTTACGAGGTGTTACATCCTCACCTCCTTAAAAGAAATCTCGACCCCGAGATTTGCTCAAAAAGATGGAAGTACTTTCTGTCGTGTAATGGACTTAACTCCCACAGTAATTTAGCGTCCTCTACGAGTACCCCAGTTGACCTAATCAATAGGTACGTGCTTCTCTTTGGAGTTTCTTAACCTGTCGATCCTTGATCAATATAGGTCTTTCAATAAACCTCAGGCTTTTATTAATCTATATGTCTTTATAAGGCATTGCTAGCGATTTATCAGCTAGACATTGCTTTAAGTTAGCAATGTGAAACACATCGTGAATTCCATCGAGCTCCTTAGGCAAGTTTAGCTTATGAGCTATACTGCCATCACATTCGAAGATCTCGAGTGATTTATATATCCAAAGCTTAACTTGCCCTTTATACCGAAACATACTGTACTCTTTTATATTTGATAGTTACAATAGATTCTTGTTCCCCATTTGGAACTTTAAGAGATTTGCGCCTCTTCTATCGCATTGCTCTATTGCCGATTACTGGCAGATTTCAGACGATTACGGATTCATAATATCCTATCCATCGTCTTTAAGACAAATCCCCGATCCGGAGAATTGGGCTTTCCCAACTTCCTGCCCAACAATTTGGGTGTTAACTATTTCTTCCAAACAAGGTCTCCAATGGAGCAGCCTTTATGCTTATATAACGCTATTGGTTATAGGATAACTTAATTAAGGTGAGATAGTTGTTTTAACTACTACCCGAATCAAATCTTAAGGAATCATCTACCCTCATAGTTAGTCGAACAAATCGACGATCCTGGGCAGCTAATAACGATTCTTAATCGTTTCCTAGTTAGGTTGCAATAACCAATGCACAAGCGTATTGTATCGTGCTTTCCTTTATCAACAATAATAGTCGGAGCTCCTAAGACAATGAGCTAGGCTGTACAAGCCTTTCTTTAAAAACTCATCCGGTTAGCTCTCAGTTCTTCCATTTCTGTTGATGCTAACCGATATAGAGCTTGTGTAACAGATACAGCTCTTAATAGGGTGTAAATCCTAATTTCATCTTGCCTCTCTAGAGGTCAAACAGGGTAGTTCAACTGAGAAGAAATCAAGTTATCCAAATATGATAGAGGTAGCTTCAATCTTCGACCTTGGTCCACTTACCTATGATTGTGTCATGCAAATGACACATCTGTTTTACGAGTGCACGAATGCTTTAAGTAGAGACGCCTACTTAGGCATTTCTATTATGGATATCTTCTTTGAATACCACTAGCTGACTTTAGTACAATATGACCATTGGTATATCTTAGTGGTTCATTAAACTTCCATACTGATCAGGCATGGACATAATCTATGGGACGCACTGGTATACGCCAATCCTCATATGGCGCTTTTGTCAAACATAATTGGCACTCGCAGTTGATAGAAATCAATGAGAAAAGAAAATAATTTAAAATAACATATATTGTTGTACTCTATTTAAAGAAAGAGTACTCTTAGATTTTACAGAAGGATCATCGCCGATAATAGAAGAATCGGTCTCTCAGGTTTCATTGGTAAGTTCTACCTGACTTAGAATCTGGAGTTCTTATGAATATCATCAAGGTTTTGCTAGGCTTATGGTCTATGAAAGACTTATTATTTCCTGTATTAAAACATGACACTTAGCAGAAATTATCATTGGTAAATGATAAGGAATGTACTTGATGACATCATATACTGCCTTTGGGCATTTATCAGGTGAGTTCAGGTATTTACTTCTTTCCTTAGCCTTTCCAGGCTTAGCTGCACCTTCTTTGGCAGCTTTGGGGTATCTAGTTCTGATGTGGCCTTTCTCACCACAACCGTAACAGATTGCATTCATTATGTCCCTACATTCATGGGGCTGATGACCAGTTTCTGGTGCAGATGCACACTGCTTTGGTCTTTATCCAATTCGACACTGTCCCTAGTGTCTTTTATAACAATTCTTACATACAGGCTTCTTACTGAACTTATGATGGTTCTTATTAAGCTCGTAATTTGCTCTTTTTCTTCGATTTCTGGGAGTTATCCTTCTCCCTTGTTCATCCTTCACATTCGAAGTGTGAACAAAACTCTTTTCATGAGCAATTGATTGAGGTTTTGAATGAAATTTAGAGCGAGAAGCATTCGGCTCTTTGAATTGTTTCATGACCTTTTCCATGGTCTTTCAAACTGCTGCGTCCATCACGGCTTGGAGACTAACTCCATTAATATTGAGGTTTACGTTCGTAGCATTTTTAGCTTTTGTCGCCTTAATAGTATCGCGACTGCTATCCACCTCATTCGAGTTTGCCATACTCGAAACTTGGTACTAACCACCACGCTAAGCAATTGTTAGTCATCATCCTGATGACCTGACATAGATCAGCCACGGCATCCATAAACCGTATAGGCTATTATTTTCCAAACATTCCTAATGAATGTTATTTGAATGTATATCTATTACATTTAGCCTAGGTCACCAAAGAACCATTAATGGCACTTAAGGTTTGGAGCGAGTCCATTACCTGTTTGACATAGGATCATAATGTCACAACTGCCTAGGTCACAAGGACTACTATGAATAGCTCGAAGGCTAGCCTTACATGACTTTTATTATATCTATATATACATATGGCATAGAAGCCTGTCGCGAGGGACATAGAAAAAATATGGCATAAAGCCTAGTCATGAAGGACACAATGATTATATGGCACAAAGGCCTTGCCGCAAAGGGCATTTAGATATGGCTCAAAGTGGCCTCGTCTCAATGACGTTATAAGATATGGCACCAAGGCCTGTCACGGAGGTTATTTATCAATTCTGGCACAAAGGTCTGTGACTAGGAATGTTAACATTTGATGTGTTAACTTGTTACGAATGACAACTATTAGCACAATGGCTTGTCATGAATGATTTTGAAACATAATTCATTGTTTTGTCATCAAAGACATTAGTTTATAAGCCGTAATCTTATTAGATTAGAGGCTTCCAGGTTTGAACATAGTTCTTCACCTTTGGACAGGGAGTCATAAACTACAACTGTCATTGTCTCTAAAGACGACTTATTTGGCACAAAGATAACCCAATTGACATCACTAATGGATGTTTGTATATCATCATTGCATTTGATGATATTAGTCATGATCATACTGATCATATAGACTGTTGGGGTTGGGTATAACCCATTACTTTGTACAGGGGATCATAAAGACCACCACTAACTTTGTCTCATTGTCAATAGAGTAAAGTGTAGCTCGTAGGCATTTCATCACAAGGGATGTTAATATTATGATCATCATATTGATGATACTAGTCAGGATCGCAATGATCATATAGACTATGGGATTTGAGCGTGGCTCACCCCCTTGGGCAAAGAATCACAAAAGATTACATTTTCCTGGTCTCAGATGGACAATATAATATAGCCCTTAGGCCAAACATCATTAAGGATGTCAGATTTAATCATCGTACTGATGATTTAGTCATGATCGCATTGATCATGTAGACTATTAGGCTTGAGAACAGCTCATTACCTTGGACAGGGGATCATAAATGTCACACCCCGACCACGTAGAACCTACAAAACGTGGCGGAAACATCGGGGAGTGTTGTAACAGAATCATTGTTTCATAACACATGGAACTTGAAATATTGTTTTATTGATTAAAAGAGTTACAATGTCTTGACAATCAAAGAAACATAACAAAATAACTAGTCTTGCATCTTTTATTGTCACTAAGGCCCATGTCCGCCTAAGTGTATCTTGATCAATCCTATGCTTCATTTCCTGAAACACATGTGAAAATAGGTACGTCAGCATAAAAATGCCGGCGAGTACATAGGTTTTGTGAAAATAAGATTCATGACATCTGTTTAAGAAAATGTTTAGTCATGAACCTTGTAATTTGCTTTGTTTTTGTAAATCATTTGAAAAACAATAAGTTCAGATGATACGTATAAATAAGAGAATAATGCATGGTTAAATGAATAACCATGTAAAAATGAGTTTGTATAAGTTAAGTTGTTTGTAAAATAATGTATTGTGAAAAGTATGTTATTTGTATAAAATGTTATATGTCTAAATTGAAATGATTTCAAATAACGCAACGATATGTAATACCATACAATCACTTATATATAGGAAGTACCAGTGGCGTATCCACCATGCTTGTATCATATTACACACGCCTCGTTACTTAAATCACTTACTCAAACCAAACCACCAATATAAGATGTCTATGTTTAAACCAATTGTCAAAAGTCCTTGTATAAACCATGTCAAATGTTGATAGTCCAAAAGTAGTCAAGTAATGTGTAACAAATGTTTATGTATGGCTAGTGAAATGCATCAACTAAACCATAGATGAAATGCACAAAACAAAGTATTGAAGTAAAACTTGGTTTAAATCAAAGTTATGTTTTGTAAAATATATGCATGCTATACTGAATATGAACATTTATGCGGTATTGTAAAAATTCATACATCCAAGCCTTGCGACAGTCGGATAACTATGTAAAAATGAGTTATCAAAAGAATATGTATTCGGATTCGGTCATTCCTTACGTCCAAACAAACCCGAGATTTCAGGAATGGGATTTGTCAAGTCCTATGGTACCACTACCTACTACCGAGCGGCGTGATCGGTGTTAATGAATGTATAGTATAGTTTAAACAAACCAAATGTCATACCAAAATGTAAGCATGTTTTATGAAGATAATGTACCTAGTATGCTAGAGTAAACATACAAGGTAGAGCTGTAAAACAATGTGTCCATATGTTACTGGAACATATGCAACAGAGATGCAATGTAAAATAATGTACTAAGCATGTACTAAATGGACATACATAGCATGTGATGTGATGTGATGTAAAACAATGTACTAAGTATGCACACAATGGACATACATAGCATAAAATGTAATGAAATCATGTACTAATAGTGTACTAATGAACATAGCATGTATATAATGTGAAAACATGGAAAGCATGAAAGTAACAAGTAGGCACATGTGTTCCACCCCAAAACGTTTGGAAAACAGTAAAAGAGGGGTCTATGTACTCACTTGAGATTGCTCAGAAGTCCTAAGATAACCACCAAGCAATGCTAGAGATCTCGGAATATCAAACGGCACCTAATATAGGTAACTACATTAATAAACCGGACCTAAATCGGAAGATCGGATAGAATGAGGGCTCGTAAACCAAATGAGTATGGGAACTCATGTAGTATGGTTTAACAAAGCCTACATACTAAATGAAACCTAACCTAAGTGCTTACGACCCATTACGACCCGTTTAGGTAGCTTATGCTACTTTAACGCGTCGTTCGCGTAAAACGCGTTCGGACCGCCTAACTAGTCCTATGACAAGTAACATATGCCTTAACATGTCTAATATTGTTGTCAAATCAGTTTAGATGTCAAAAGTTATGTTACATATGCTTAAAATGAATTTTGGTGTCAAAAGGGCATTTTGGTAATTTACCTAAGGCATATAAGCTACCTATCATACAACTACTTAAACGAAGCGACCATAAGGTATAACCTCGGAAGGTTATTCCCTATATACTATGGTCACCTAATGTGCTTGGTCGGATTCTAATGATCGACCAAACGGGTCGGGTTCGAAAGTATAAGCGATTGTTTAAATCGCTTACCTTACGACCCTATATAAGCACTAAACTAAAAGTGACGAGCTAAGCATGTTAAAACATGCTTAACTAAGTTTAGAAAACAGGTTTGGTATCAAAACAAACGGTTTTGATACCCATAAGTAGTTTGGTTACAAAATACGCAAGAATACGTATTCTGACCTAAACTACGGCTCGTCACTGAGCCTAGATAACGTGGTAATCAGTAGGTATAGTCACAAAGGACTATAACCATCGTGATTACAATCACGTTGCGAAGTTTAAACGAACTTCGCATTGACCATAAGCTGGTCAATGCAGAAAGTCAAACAAAGTTTGACTTTCAGACTCGAAAGGCAATAAAAGAACGAAAGAATACTCACGTATGGTCCCCGAATGCTAATCTAGATCAAAATAGCTCAGGTATGAAACAAAGGTTTCATCTTAGAGCATTTGAGATCAGATTCTAGTGAGTTTAGAGGTTGGATGGCAAGGGGTATTTATAGTGAATGGTCCACCATTAGGATCGTTTGTCGAAATACGTGCCTTAATCTCATCCGTACATGTGTCGGAACCTTATGGTACCCAAAAAGGCCACTCACCATAAGAGTTTGACACTTGGCACTTGACCTTTGGAGAGTGTTAAGGGCTGTTAAAAGATGAAAAAAAACGTTTTGCTGCATCTGGCCCCTGTTTACGGACCTAGTTTGGCAGATTTACCGTTTCAGTCCCTGCAACCTCAAAACTTGGTTTTCGATGCGTTTTTTTTTGACACGTTTAAGCCCTGTTAACCCCATTTCAAAGCTCTAAAATGAAGTTAAAGTATAGGGAACTTAAAATGTGTTCAAAAATATCTCGGGTGTCGGTTCGTTTAGCCGTACGGTTACGTTGTTCGGTTAATTATGACGGAATGCGCATAAGCGCGAAAAATGATCCAAATGGCGTGACGAATGGATTTTTCTTATGCCAAACACTAAAATAAAATATTTTAGTGCTTACATAAATTTTTGGATGTCCGGATGTATTCAGAACGTAAGTTATGCACGAAAATGCAAACTTGTGCACTTTTTGACGCTTTTAGTACCTGAATGAGCCAAAAGTTTATTTTAGCACACCGAACCCCTCAAAGCCTATTTCTAAGCTATATAAAGGATATTTAAGGTGTGTTTAACTTATGGTCATGTTCCGGAATGTCTGTTACAGTTCAAATTGGCATACTTTCGCAGTTTGTCAAGTTTAGTCCCTGTAAGCGAATTAACTTGTTTTTGCCATACCAAAGCCTTCAAAACTTATTTCTAAGTTATGTAAAGGTTATTTAAGGTATGTTAATCCTATGTCACTATTCCGGAGTGTTTGTTGCATTAAACTGGTTATATTTACGCATCGGTGCGCGTATAACCTTCCAGAAAGCGATTTAGAGTTTGGAATTGAACAAAAATTGATATGTGCAAATGATACACATATTTTTACAAATCCCAAGTATGAAATATAATATTTCATTGGTTCGGTATTTGTTTGATGGCCGTGGAGGCACAGGTGTTACAGTCTCCCCTACTTTAGGAAATTTCGTCCCGAAATTTATTTAGAGGAAACTTGTGAGAGTTTAAAACATGAAGTTGAAAAGATCGAACAATATTGGTTAGGGTTCTGAACTTCTAGTAACCTTAATAACATTATGCTTGCAATGTAAGAGGGACACTTATATACAAGTATATGAAGCGTCATTGGTGCGTCCACCGTACCTCCATTACATCGTTCTCATTTTGTTATTGTTGTCGCTATCGGTTCTTACACATAATAAATCTTACTGGGTTTCTGTGCACTAAATTTCATAATTATGTACGCGTCCATAATTAGACAATTCCTTGCACAGTTCACACAGTCTATTTTATAATGTGTAGTGTAAAACCAAATGAACAAACCTGTGATGAGTGTGACTAGACCGCCATAGAGTCCTTTTAATTAAGTCAATAAATGATCTAAATAGACTATCAAGGAGTCTGTTCAGCTACATCACTAGATGTCGTCCTTTAACCAGATTGTGAATCAATCTTTTTTACTAGACCTCTAAAAGGGTCTCTTATGAAACATGGAGTGGTACTATATAATCCAAGGGTCTTAACTATTATATAGAAGCCCATTAAGGATTTAAGGCAGTACCTTTTGACTATCCTGCTACGAATCCCTCATATGGAGATATGAAAGATCCTGCGAGGATTTGGATAACAAATATCCAGAGTATAAAAACACAAAATGCATAAAAGAAAACATAAGATGAATAAACACATAGTCACATAACCACAAAATTGTTTGTTAATTTGTCTTGTTAATTGCGTACATGCATTTAAAGCACACTAGGAATCCATTCCGTGGATTTCATTTGGTACTTTAAACGTTATCAATAATCTAACTATAAAGATAGAAAGATTCAAAAAGAAAATTCGATTTCGATTATTAGGAACCGAAATGTTCGAATTTAGGTACATAAGGAATCCAATTAAGGACTCTGATTTGTATGACAATTATCCACAAGGATCTAATTGTGAAGATAAAAAGATCCCATATGGATTTTAGAGGTTGAAGATGTTTTGAAACCTTGCACTGGACGTGCTTAAGTCAAAACATGAAGTTGAAATGCTTATGAAGTTGAGATGCTCGACATGCCAAGGCGACATATGAAGCGAAATTTGAAGGTTAAGTCAATGCATGAGAAAAATATTTTTTTTTTTTGCAATACTATGCATGGGGTTCTAAAAATGTGTTCAATGTTTTTAAAACCTTATATATAATACCTTTGAAATCATAAAGTAGTTGTATTAGGTAGGTATATTCATAAAAATGTTTTAAAATCATGCGAAATGAATTTTGAAATTATGTATAAGGTTTTTGGAAAACATGAATGATGCTTTTGAAATCATGCACTTGATAAGAAAATATATTGTACTAATATTGTTTTCAGGCTATATGAGACATTTTGAAATCATGAAGGTTGTTTTTGAAAATACAGACAAAGCTTTGTGCATTTGTTATGTTTAAGTAAATACACTATATTAAAAATGTTTTCGAACTATGTATAGGATGTTTTGAAATCATGTAGGTTGTTTTGAAAACTTATGTTATGCATGTTGAAGAAATCAGAACGTAATGGGTATGAGATTTGAAAATACTCTTAGTTATCTATCCAAGAATTCAAAGGCACAGATGTATGAAAAGCACGATTACTCATAATTTCAATTTATTTCTTGTACTTCGTTTCCTAGAATGAAACGAGTACTTAGAATTTTCCAAAGGAATCATGAACAAACGCAAGAATGGGAAATTCGCAAAATTAGTTTGTAAGGAATATTGTTCCTTAATGTAGGTATCATAGGAAAAGTCATACACATATGTAACTACAATTGTACATCAGAATTTGTGAACAATAATTTATTTATAAACAAAACAGATTGTTTCACATTACAAGAAAATAAAAGAACAAAAGTATAAGACAGCAACATCCTTTGTTCAGTCAAATGCTCATCTGAGGGTCAGATTTGCATTAGCAAGCTTTGGGCAATCCCTCCGGAAATGGCCCATCTCGCCACAGTTGTAGCAAGACCCCGGAGAGAAACGAGCTTGAGCAGGATTGTCATCAGCTTGATTTGGTACAGCTGCAGTTGGGCAAACCCTTGCTGTATGACCTATAAGTCCACAAATCTGGCATTTGCGGCACTTCACACTAGCATGATGATGGAGGCTACATTGGTTGCACAAGGGTGCAGTTCCATTGTATGGCTTCCTAGTAGGGGGTTGAGCTGGTTGGTTGGGGACGGCTTGATCATTGTGAGCGACCACGGCGAAATTCTGAGAAGACTTTCGCTTCTTTGACTTCTTAGGAGATCGTTCATCCATGGTCTTTGATTCCTCAATTGGTTTCTTGGCTGATGGTGCTGTCACCTGACTAGGTCCTGCCTGTCTTGGTGACTCTTGAGTGGCTTCATCCTGGAGATGATACATGGTAGTAGTTAATTCAACAGTCTTCAGGACTACTTCGCCTATTCGTTGAGCGAATTTGGCTGTCTGCTCGGACATTTGACCGGTGCTGAGAGGAAGAGACATTCTAGAAGCAAATGAAAGGCATAGGAAGAAACAGGTGAAAGGTTATTGGATAATCAATACAGAATGGTAACGAATGAAAATTGTGATTATTTGTTTGTTTCCTAAGGCAAACAAATGAGATGGTGACAAATCAAAGTAAATGGGTCAAAAATAATGTATCGCGAAGACATGCTCGCCTATAAGTGAACACTCATCCCAAGAATTCCCAGGTAAGCACAACTGGTCTCGCGTCTGATGAGATGTATACGAAGTGCTTGCCTAGACAGAAAACCCAGAATACAGGCATTCACCCTTCCAGTTTGCACGTGTTCACATTATTTAAAACCCAAGACCTTGACGAGGTTTTGAAAAACTCAAAGGGGTTCAAAACCATATAACAGAGGGTTCAAAACCTTACAATAAAGGATTCAAAACCTAGTAATCAATCATCCTAGAACAGATGATTAGTTTTCAAAGTGGTTTTGAAATTTATGTTCTTGTTGTGGTTGTCGCCTAAGGATAGGTGACAGTATTGTTTTATGACTAAACGCAAGTAAACTCGCGTTAGGGTCCTAAGAAGGTTATAGACTAGGTCAAAGTATTACTAATAACCTAATTCCCTATAACCATGAGCTCTGATACCAACTTTTCTGTCACACCCCGACCACGTAGAACCTACAAAACGTGGCGGAAACATCGGGGAGTGTTGTAACAGAATCATTGTTTCATAACACATGGAACTTGAAATATTGTTTTATTGATTAAAAGAGTTACAATGTCTTGACAATCAAAGAAACATAACAAAATAACTAGTCTTGCATCTTTTATTGTCACTAAGGCCCATGTCCGCCTAAGTGTATCTTGATCAATCCTATGCTTCATTTCCTGAAACACATGTGAAAATAGGTACGTCAGCATAAAAATGCCGGCGAGTACATAGGTTTTGTGAAAATAAGATTCATGACATCTGTTTAAGAAAATGTTTAGTCATGAACCTTGTAATTTGCTTTGTCTTTGTAAATCATTTGAAAAACAATAAGTTCAGATGATACGTATAAATAAGAGAATAATGCATGGTTAAATGAATAACCATGTAAAAATGAGTTTGTATAAGTTAAGTTGTTTGTAAAATAATGTATTGTGAAAAGTATGTTATTTGTATAAAATGTTATATGTCTAAATTGAAATGATTTCAAATAACGCAACGATATGTAATACCATACAATCACTTATATATAGGAAGTACCAGCGGCGTATCCACCATGCTTGTATCATATTACACACGCCTCGTTACTTAAATCACTTACTCAAACCAAACCACCAATATAAGATGTCTATGTTTAAACCAATTGTCAAAAGTCCTTGTATAAACCATGTCAAATGTTGATAGTCTAAAAGTAGTCAAATAATGTGTAATAAATGTTTATGTATGGCTAGTGAAATGCATCAACTAAACCATAGATGAAATGCACAAAACAAAGTATTGAAGTAAAACTTGGTTTAAATCAAAGTTATGTTTTGTAAAATATATGCATGCTATACTGAATATGAACATTTATGCGGTATTGTAAAAATTCATACATCCAAGCCTTGCGACAGTCGGATAACTATGTAAAAATGAGTTATCAAAAGAATATGTATTCGGATTCGGTCATTCCTTACGTCCAAACAAACCCGAGATTTCAGGAATGGGATTTGTCAAGTCCTATGGTACCACTACCTACTACCGAGCGGCGTGATCGGTGTTAATGAATGTATAGTATAGTTTAAACAAACCAAATGTCATACCAAAATGTAAGCATGTTTTATGAAGATAATGTACCTAGTATGCTAGAGTAAACATACAAGGTAGAGCTGTAAAACAATGTGTCCATATGTTACTGGAACATATGCAACAGAGATGCAATGTAAAATAATGTACTAAGCATGTACTAAATGGACATACATAGCATGTGATGTGATGTGATGTAAAACAATGTACTAAGTATGCACACAATGGACATACATAGCATAAAATGTAATGAAATCATGTACTAATAGTGTACTAATGAACATAGCATGTATATAATGTGAAAACATGGAAAGCATGAAAGTAACAAGTAGGCACATGTGTTCCACCCCAAAACGTTTGGAAAACAGTAAAAAAGGGGTCTATGTACTCACTTGAGATTGCTCAGAAGTCCTAAGATAACCACCAAGCAATGCTAGAGATCTCGGAATATCAAACGGCACCTAATATAGGTAACTACATTAATAAACCGGACCTAAATCGGAAGATCGGATAGAATGAGGGCTCGTAAACCAAATGAGTATGGGAACTCATGTAGTATGGTTTAACAAAGCCTACATACTAAATGAAACCTAACCTAAGTGCTTACGACCCATTACGACCCGTTTAGGTAGCTTATGCTACTTTAACGCGTCGTTCGCGTAAAACGCGTTCGGACCGCCTAACTAGTCCTATGACAAGTAACATATGCCTTAACATGTCTAATATTGTTGTCAAATCAGTTTAGATGTCAAAAGTTATGTTACATATGCTTAAAATGAATTTTGGTGTCAAAAGGGCATTTTGGTAATTTACCTAAGGCATATAAGCTACCTATCATACAACTACTTAAACGAAGCGACCATAAGGTATAACCTCGGAAGGTTATTCCCTATATACTATGGTCACCTAATGTGCTTGGTCGGATCCTAATGATCGACCAAACGGGTCGGGTTCGAAAGTATAAGCGATTGTTTAAATCGCTTACCTTACGACCCTATATAAGCACTAAACTAAAAGTGACGAGCTAAGCATGTTAAAGCATGCTTAACTAAGTTTAGAAAACAGGTTTGGTATCAAAACAAACGGTTTTGATACCCATAAGTAGTTTGGTTACAAAATACGCAAGAATACGTATTCTGACCGAAACTACGGCTCGTCACTGAGCCTAGATAACGTGGTAATCAGTAGGTATAGTCACAAAGGACTATAACCATCGTGATTACAATCACGTTGCGAAGTTCAAACGAACTTCGCATTGACCATAAGCTGGTCAATGCAGAAAGTCAAACAAAGTTTGACTTTCAGACTCGAAAAGCAATAAAAGAACGAAAGAATACTCACGTAGGGTCCCCGAATGCTAATCTAGATCAAAATAGCTCAGGTATGAAACAAAGGTTTCAACTTAGAGCATTTGAGATCAGATTCTAGTGAGTTTAGAGGTTGGATGGCAAGGGGTATTTATAGTGAATGGTCCACCATTAGGATCGTTTGTCGAAATACGTGTCTTAATCTCATCCGTACATGTGTCGGAACCTTATGGTACCCAAAAAGGTCACTCACCATAAGAGTTTGACACTTGGCACTTGACCTTTGGAGAGTGTTAAGGGCTGTTAAAAGATGAAAAAAAAACGTTTTGCTGCATCTGGCCCCTGTTTACGGACCTAGTTTGGCAGATTTACAGTTTCAGTCCCTGCAACCTCAAAACTTGGTTTTCGATGCGTTTTTTTTTTTTTGACACGTTTAAGCCCTGTTAACCCCATTTCAAAGCTCTAAAATTAAGTTAAAGTATAGAGAACTTAAAATGTGTTCAAAAATATCTCGGGTGACGGTTCGTTTAGCCGTACGGTTACGTTGTTCGGTTAATTACGACGGAATGCGCATAAGCGCGAAAAATGATCCAAATGGCGTGACGAATGGATTTTTCTTATGCCAAACACTAAAATAAAATATTTTAGTGCTTACATAAATTTTTGGATGTCCGGATGTATTCAGAACGTAAGTTATGCACGAAAATGCAAACTTGTGCACTTTTTGACGCTTTTAGTACCTGAATGAGCCAAAAGTTTATTTTAGCACACCGAACCCCTCAAAGCCTATTTCTAAGCTATATAAAGGATATTTAAGGTGTGTTTAACTTATGGTCATGTTCCGGAATGTCTGTTACAGTTCAAATTGGCATACTTTCGCAGTTTGTCAAGTTTAGTCCCTGTAAGCGAATTAACTTGTTTTTGCCATACCAAAGCCTTCAAAACTTATTTCTAAGTTATGTAAAGGTTATTTAAGGTATGTTAAGCCTAAGTCACTATTCCGGAGTGTTTGTTGCATTAAACTGGTTATATTTACGCATCGGTGTGCGTATAACCTTCCAGAAAGCGATTTAGAGTTTGGAATTGAACAAAAATTGATATGTGCAAATGATACACATATTTTTACAAATCCCAAGTATGAAATATAATATTTCATTGGTTCGGTATTTGTTTGATGGCCGTGGAGGCACAGGTGTTACAATAAAGATCACAATGTCAATGTCATAGAGATGTCCTCATATAGCACAAGGCTTGTCTCAAAGGGCAGTTAGATGGCACAAAAGGCCTTGCCACAAGGATAGTTAAAACATAATCAATGATCTCTTGGATCAGTGATCTTTAAGGGTCGAACATAGTTCATCGCCTTTTGACAAGAAGTTTATAAAATAAAACTATCATTGTCATGAATACACCTTTGCCCAATGGCATACATCTTAAATGGGATGTTTTGATGTATACTTCATACTGTTGTTGGATAGCCTGATTCGTATTGATCATATAGGCTATGAAGGTGGCTTGGAAAAGTCCAAGTACTTTTGGAAGCTAGTGTGGTCTCTCAAGTCACACAGCCAGGAATGTTAACATGTTCTCAGATGTTAACAAAGATTAATTATCTTAAGAGGGTTTTACCATCATAGCCATGTTCATAGACATATAGGCTAGGTTATACCATTAAGAGGATCTTTTGAAATTTTCAGCTGATCAATCAAGTTCGAGAAAAATTTCAGAACTATTGTTGGATAAAGGACGAAATGAATACCTATATAAAATTCTCAAAACCTTCCATAAATCATTAGGAATTTACGATAGTGCCTTAATCAGGACTTGTAGTAAAATATTTGTCCACAGAGGACTAAGAGAAAAATTATAAGTCCGTATAAGAACTATAAAATATTATAATTCTATATAAGGGTTATGATGAAATATCAATGTCCTCAAAGGGACTATTTCAAAATAGCATATTCCTAAAGGGATTCTAATGCAATAACATGTCCATAAAAGGACTACATTGGTACAGCGTGCACACAAAAGGGCTTTGTTGTACAGATGTCCTCATAGGGACTTAAAGCAGCTTTAGTCCGCGCAGGGATTTAAAAGGAAATATAAGTCCGTAAAGGGACTATAAGATATATCCGCATTTGGGATTATTATGATATAACATGTCCATGAAGGGACGATAATGAACAATTGTCCTCGTAGGGACTTTATGTCGAAAGGTACGTCCTCAATGGGACTTATTAATGAAACGATATGTCCTTAAAGGGACTTATAATAAAATATCATGTCCACAAGGGATCTGAATGTAATAATTTTGTCCATAAAAGGGACTATGAAGAATTATAAGGTCCATGAGAGGACTATATTGAAATATCAAGTCCATGAGAGGACTATTTTAAAACAATGTATCCACAAAAGGGATTTTAATAAAATCATACGTCCATGAAAGGACTGTATTAAAATAGTAAGTCCACCAAGGGACTTTATTGAAAATAAAATGTCCACAAGGGACTATATTGAAAGATAATGTCCATGAAAGGACTAAATAGCAAATGCCCATAAGGGGTCTTAAGTCGAAAAAGGTATGTCCCATAAGGACTTAAAAGAATATTATGAAAGAAGGATTCTCTAACGCTTTCCTTGCTCCATTTCAGTTGTTTCTCTTCTTTGTTTACCGTAAATGGTAGAGATACTGAAGATCTTAATGAATAAGGTAAGTATTTCAACCAGGATCCGTTATAGAAGTGGAATTTAAGAATTCCATGATTAAGGAATGATATGGATCATGAATTGGGTTTTAAATGATATAATCCAAGCCTTGGGATTTCAAAATTCAAAGGTAAGGGATAGGGATCATTAGGATCCACTTGTATTATTTTCAATATGGGAGCCTCAGGGACCACCTGGTATGGACTCTACTGACACAGACTTTAAAGTTTGAGCCTCAGGGACCTTCGGTATGGACTCTGAAGTCTGATTGTAATTCAATAAATTTGGTTTTAGGAATGAGTCCATAAAGGTCTTTCTTCCACACCAGTCGCACGCTTATTCTAGCCGTATTGTGAAGCTTGGCATTTCTTGGCTTCGGATTGAAGAGAATCTCTATCAACGGCCTCCTTGCTTGCGACTTATTTAAAATACATAAAATCGAAAACAATATTTACTTAATAGGGATGAGAATATTCCTATGTTAAGTCTAGACTCAAAAGGTCTAGGGAATATGCTACTGTGTCATTGAGATTAAACACAAAAGACTAGTGTTTAATTCACTCAATGTTGGCTCTGATACCAACCTGTCATACCCCGATATTTCCACATATCACCGGTGGGCCCGGTGGGGAGTATCGTGACGTAGTTCATATCATCATGGTCAAACATATACAGAATAGCACAGCGGAAGTCTTGGAATATAAAATATTATTACAAACTCAATGTCTGAAAATATCAAAGTATTTATTACAGACGAGTCTGTAACATCAAATCCACAGGAGGATCATTACAGAATGTATAAAATGACGTTTAGCAGACTTTAATGCATCTTTAAGGATTTGCAAGATCCTCTATTTCGACACCGAGCAATCCCCCAGCCTATTACGAGTAGTACCTGCCACTTAGTCTTTGGAAAATACGTCAGTTTTCACTGGTAAATACAATTAACCGACTCATTTTAAAAGAGTTTATGAAAATTGATTTAAGTGCACAAGGCACAAACCATTTATAACTTGGGACAATCTTAATAAAATCTTGTATACTGTTTCACATGTTTGTCATACATAAGGGGCCGGTTTGGAAGCCGGTCATGATTAACCGACTCACCACTTACAAAACCCACGAAGGAGTTATCCCCAACATGTGGGTTATTTATATTTTAGCATTTGCATCTTTCGGGTGTATGCCTACACCCCATGCATAGGTCGTGGCCATTTTTAATGAGCCGAGGATATCCAGGACACGGTCGTTAACCCCCAATGTTTATGTTATCAAACAATACAGATTAAAACGGGTTATGCAGATTTATTAAATCACAATCCGACTAAATGATCTCATACCCGACCAAGCGGTATTTTATGATACCGTATCCCAAGCCCGTATAAGGGAAAATAAGTTAAAAGTATTTACCTGAGCTAATACTTGATTCACCGCATAATAACTCAGTCGTATCCAATCTATCTAAATGCAGGTAGCTTTTACCGGGTGGCTCTAGTCTGGAGTGATGGTAATATATAACCAATTCAGAATGCTAATGGTCTTATTTACGTCATAGACCTAGACCGGCTAGCTTAAAGTATCTTAAACGGTACGACACGCTAGATTAAGCGATGACCGGAATAGAATGTGATTTAGAACCTACAAGTTTAGACACTTGTAGAATATGGGTAAACCAAACACATTCTGGATTTTGAAGATTAAATGAGAAGGTTAAACCCGTTTCGGCAAACTTACATAAACTAGTTACGTAAGTCTAACCGTATGCGCATAGGCGATAACAAGTAACCGGATGAGTCATGAACAAGTTCCATATGCCAATATACTTTAAAAAAGTAATAATATCAGTGGGATATCAACTTGTATGCCCGTTTAGGTTTAAAAATCAAACTATGCCCCATAAGGGCGTTTTGGTCATTTTAGGTCGTATAAAAGGGACTTGGGTACAATCTGATGTTAAGATCATAAACATTCTTTTAAAACACTTTATTTATGATATAATATCAGTATGATAACAAACATATGTGTGTTTCATAGTTTAAAACCAAACTATGCTCCATAGGGGTATTTTGGTAATTTCACACATAGGCTTGAAGGCTAATTTGGGAATCTGAATTCATAACATATACTTATTGTAAAAATATATTTAAAATGATTTATAAAATCAGTAGGTATCAAGTCTTGGTTGGTAGTTATGGTTTAAAACCATACTACGCGCCGAAACGGCGTTTAAGTCGTTAAATGACGATGTATGCGATCTTTTATCAAAACTGATATTACGGTCAAGTTTATATGACCAAAATATGTTATTTAATATGACATTTCAGTAGTAAAAAGATTTCATGTGAAAATCATGCTTTAAAACCATTTAGGTGCCAAAAGGGCATTATCGTCATTTGAAGACATAATTCAAGAACTTGTGCGTAAACTCAGTTTATAATCTGAATTGATATCCCAAATTATCCTAATTATGATATTAAATCAGTAGGTAATGAGTTTGGTATAAGGAATTATGCTTAAAACCGATCTATGCACCTAAAGGGCATTTTGGTCACTTTAAAGCACAATTCACGACATTATACGCGAACTCAGTTTATGATCATACATATAACATCAAAATATGTTAAACATGTTTACATATCAATGCCTAAGTTTTTTGAAAGCTTATTGGTGTTTAAAACCTTACTTTTGCTAAAAAAAAGGGCATAATAGTCAAAGTATGGCATAATAACGGAAACTTGCATAAGACTCGGGTTACTAGTATGATCATGTAATGTAATCCCAGAGGGTTATGCTACATTATAATACGATCATAACGGAACCTAAAATCAGTAGCATACTAGTCTAATTCGGCTTATAACCAAACGTCAACGTAGAAGTCAAACTACACGACCTTCGGTTGCGAACTGACCCTAAACTTAGAATTGTCGGGTTAAACATGTTTAGACATGTTAAAATAATTAATTACCAAGTTATTAAGTTGTTAAATATAATTTATAACCTTTGTATTATTGGTTTTACTTATTAATCACAATTCTGCCAAGTTTGACTTTTTAATAAAATAGTTTGACCCGACAATTAACTAAGCAAATGAAGGAATTAGGAGGTGCCCTTTTAATGGTTAATCACCTACCTAACTATGGTCTTATACCCACATTCAATTTGATCAGTGGCTGGACCATTAAAGTTTAAACCGAAAGTCAAAGTTAAATTACGATATTTGACTTTTCGGTTTTTTAAACATAAATCTGAACTTAGGAGAGGGCTAAGGACACTTACAAAAGGGTCCTTGCAATCTTTTCTACTAAGAAACAAGTCCTAATCAGATCAAGAAGCTCCAGAACTTGAGAGAGGAGAGGAATGAATGAATGGGCAAATGAAATGGTTGAACAAGAGGCCTATTTATAGTTTTGGGGGAATTTGTAGATGATTGACAGGTGTTAAGGGTTTCTTCAGATGATTACAAGTACCCTGGTATATGTTAAAAACCAGCAACAAGCCCCTAGAGTCGGAATATGAGAGTTATAGCAGTTTCCTTGGGCTGCAAACAAAATTCGTATCTAGCAGTTAGCTTACGGACCGTAAGGTTCCCAAGTATACGGTCCGTAAGGATCTGGTCAGCATACATGAAGTTTCAACAGTTGGCAGTTTTGGCCCCTGCACGCGTATCGTTGAGTTTTTGGCACATCTAACACCCGTTAACCCCATTTCCAAGCTCTATAAGGAAGTTAAAGTATATTTAACTTCAACCATGCTCAAAAGTATTATGGATGGTAGTTCGTTCGGTCGTATGGTCGCATTTATCGCTTAATTACGACGAACGTTCGAACGGACGCGAAAACAATCCAGATTTCGCGACGTATGATATTTTTGCATTCCCATCACTAAAATAAAATATTTTAGTGATTACATAAATTTTTGGATGTCCGGATATATTCGGAACGTAAGATACGCACGAAAGTGCAAACTTATGCACTTTTTGACGCTTCTAATCCCTTGAACGCATAAAGTTATGCGTAAAGCCATTTTTGATATCCAAGTCTTGTATAGCCCATATTAAGGATTCTCAAAAGTATTATGGCACATCAAAATGCTTCGGGTTCGTTAAAAGGTCATTCAGAGGTGTAATTAAACATGTTGACGCTTTTAACCCCTCTAACTCGCAAACTTGCGCGTAACTTCACTTATTGGCATAAAAGCTTTGAATGGCCAATATTAGGCATTACCGAGAATATAATCAATCATTATGAAATTCTTGGTTTATTAAAAGGTCACTCAGAGGGAAGAATTAACATGTTGACACTTTTAACCCTTCGTTGCGCAAACTTCCACATAGTTACGCAAACGGCTCCTCTCGTCCAACAAGTGGCTCGTTTGAGAATACGGACACCGTATAAGGTCACTCAGAGGCCTATTTTAGGCATGTTGAAACTTTCAGTCCTTCTATAATCAAAGTTTTCGATTTTGACGAAATTAGTCCCTCACAGTCAACGTTTGACTTTATTAGAGTTCATTACACGTGTCAACTCATCATTGGACACGATTTTACGAGGTGTTACATCCTCACCTCCTTAAAAGAAATCTCGACCCCGAGATTTGCTCAAAAAGATGGAAGTACTTTCTGTCGTGTAATGGACTTAACTCCCACAGTAATTTAGCGTCCTCTACGAGTACCCCAGTTGTCCTAATCAATAGGTACGTGCTTCTCTTCGGAGTTTCTTAACCTGTCGATCCTTGATTGATATAGGTCTTTCAATAAACCTCAGGCTTTTATTAATCTATATGTCTTTATAAGACATTGCTAGCGATTTATCAGCTAGACATTGCTTTAAGTTAGCAATGTGAAACACATCGTGAATTCCATCGAGCTCCTTAGGCAAGTTTAGCTTATGAGCTATACTGCCATCACATTCGAAGATCTCGAGTGATTTATATATCCAAAGCTTAACTTGTCGTTTATACCGAAACGTACTGTACTCTTTTATATTTGATAGTTTCAATAGATTCTTGTTCCCCATTTGGAACTTTAAGGTAAGGGATAGGGATCATTAGGATCCACTTGTATTATTTTCAATATGGGAGCCTCAGGGACCACCTGGTATGGACTCTGCTGACACAGACTTTTAAGTTTGAGCCTCAGGGACCTTCGGTATGGACTCTGAAGTCTGATTGTAATTCAATAAATTTGGTTTTAGGAATGAGTCCATAAAGGTCTTTCTTCCACACCAGTCGCACGCTTATTCTAGCCGTATTGTGAAGCTTGGCATTTCTTGGCTTCGGATTGAAGAGAATCTCTATCAACGGCCTCCTTGCTTGCGACTTATTTAAAATACATAAAATCGAAAACAATATTTACTTAATAGGGATGAGAATATTCCTATGTTAAGTCTAGACTCAAAAGGTCTAAGGAATATGCTACTGTGTCATTGAGATTAAACACAAAAGACTAGTGTTTAATTCACTCAATGTTGGCTCTGATACCAACCTGTCATACCCCGATATTTCCACATATCACCGGTGGGCCCGGTGGGGAGTATCGTGACGTAGTTGATATCATTATGGTCAAACATATACAGAATAGCACAGCGGAAGTCTTGGAATATAAAATATTATTACAAACTTAATGTCTGAAAATATCAAAGTATTTATTACAGACGAGTCTGTAATATCGAATCCACAGGAGGATCATTACAGAATGTATAAAATGACGTTTAGCAGACTTTAAGGCATCTTTAAGGATTTGCAAGATCCTCTATTTCGACACCGAGAAATCCCCCAGCCTATTACGAGTAGTACCTGCCACTTAGTCTTTGGAAAATACGTCAGTTTTCACTGGTAAATACAATTAACCGACTCATTTTAAAAGAGTTTATGAAAATTGATTTTAGTGCACAAGGCACAAACCATTTATAACTTGGGACAATCTTAATAAAATCTTGTATACTGTTTCACATGTTTGTCATACATATGGGGCCGGTTTGGAAGCCGGTCATGATTAACCGACTCACCACTTACAAAACCCACGAAGGAGTTATCCCCAACATGTGGGTTATTTATATTTTAGCATTTGCATCTGTCGGGTGTATGCCTACACCCCGTGCATAGGTCGTGGCCATTTTTAATGAGCCGAGGATATCCAGGACACGGTCGTTAACCCCCAATGTTTATGTTATCAAACAATACAGATTAAAACGGGTTATGCAGATTTATTAAATCACAATCCGACTAAATGATCTCATACCCGACCAAGCGGTATTTTATGATACCGTATCCCAAGCCCGTATAAGGGAAAATAAGTTAAAAGTATTTACCTGAGCTAATACTGGATTCACCGCATAATAACTCAGTCGTATCCAATCTATCTAAATGCAGGTAGCTTTTACCGGGTGGCTCTAGTCTGGAGTGATGGTAATATATAACCAATTCAGAATGCTAATGGTCTTATTTAAGTCATAGACCTAGACCGGCTAGCTTAAAGTATCTTAAACGCTACGACACGCTAGATTAAGCGATGACCGGAATAGAATGTGATTTAGACCCTACAAGTTTAGACACTTGTATAATATGGGTAAACCAAACACATTCTGGATTTTGAAGATTAAATGAGAAGGTTAAACCCGTTTCGGCAAACTTGCATAAACTAGTTACGTAAGTCTAACCGTATGCGCATAAGCGATAACAAGTAACCGGATGATTCATGAACAAGTTCCATATGCCAATATACTTTAAACAAGTTATAATATCAGTGGGATATCAACTTGTATGCCCGTTTAGGTTTAAAAATCAAAGTATGCCCCATAAGGGCGTTTTGGTCATTTTAGGTCGTATAAAAGGGACTTGGGTACAATCTGATGTTACGATCATAAACATTCTTTTAAAACACTTTATTTATGATATAATATCAGTATGATAACAAACATATGTGTGTTTCATAGTTTAAAACCAAACTATGCTCCATAGGGGTATTTTGGTAATTTCACACATAGGCTTGAAGGCTAATTTGGGAATCTGAATTCATAACATATACCTACTGTAAAAATATATTTAAAATGATTTATAAAATCAGTAGGTATCAAGTCTTGGTTGGTAGTTATGGTTTAAAACCATACTACGCGCCGAAACGGCGTTTAAGTCGTTAAATGACGATGTATGCGATCTTTTATGAAAACTGATATTACGGTCAAGTTTATATGACCAAAATATGTTATTTAATATGACATTTCAGTAGTAAAAAGATTTCGTGTGAAAATCATGCTTTAAAACCATTTAGGTGCCAAAAGGGCATTATCGTCATTTGAAGACATAATTCAAGAACTTGTGCGTAAACACAGTTTATAATCTGAATTGATATCCCAAATTATCCTAATTATGATATTAAATCAGTAGGCAATGAGTTTGGTATAAGGAATTATGCTTAAAACCGATATATGCACCTAAAGGGCATTTTGGTCACTTTAAAGCACAATTCACGACATTATACGCGAACTCAGTTTATGATCATACATATAACATCAAAATATGTTAAACATGTTTACATATCAGTACCTAAGTTGTTTGAAAGCTTATTGGTGTTTAAAACCTTACTTTTGCTAAAAAGGTCATAATAGTCAAAGTATGGCATAATAACGGAAACTTGCATAAGACTCGAATTACTAGTATGATCATGTAATGTAATCCCAGAGGGTTATGCTACATTATAATACGATCATAACGGAACCTAAAATTAGTAGCATACTAGTCTAATTCGGCTTATAACCAAACGTCAACGTAGAAGTCAAACTACACGACCTTCGGTTGCGAACCGACCCTAAACTTAGAATTGTCGGGTTAAACATGTTTAGACATGTTTAAATAATTAATTACCAAGTTATTAAGGTGTTAAATATAATTTATAACCTTTTTTATTATTGGTTTTACTTATTAATCACAATTCTGCCAAGTTTAACTTTTTAATAAAATAGTTTGACCCGACAATTAACTAAGCAAATGAAGGAATTAGGAGGTGCCCTTTTAATGGTTAATCACCTACCTAACTATGGTCTTATACCCACATTCAATTTGATCAGTGGCTGGACCATTAAAGTTTAAACCGAAATTCAAAGTTAAATTACGATATTTGACTTTTCGGTTTTTAAAACATAAATCTGAACTAAGGAGAGGTCTAAGGACACTTACAAAAGGGTCCTTGCTATCTTTTCTACTAAGAAACAAGTCCTAATCAGATCAAGAAGCTCCAGAACTTGAGAGAGGAGAGGAATGAATGAATGGGCAAATGAAATGGTTGAACAAGAGGCCTATTTATAGTTTTGGGGGAATTTGTAGATGATTGACAGGTGTTAAGGGCTTCTTCAGATGATTACTAGTACCCTGGTATATGTTAAAAACCAGCAACAAGCCCCTAGAGTCGGAATATGAGAGTTATAGCAGTTTCCTTGGGCTGCAAACAAAATTCGTATCTGGCAGTTAGCTTACGGACCATAAGGTTCCCAGGTATACGGTCCGTAAGGATCTGGTCAGCATACATGAAGTTTCAACAATTGGCAGTTTTGGCCCCTGCACGCGTATCGTTGAGTTTTTGGCACATCTAACACCCGTTAACCCCATTTCTAAGCTCTATAAGGAAGTTAAAGTATATTTAACTTCAACCATGCTCAAAAGTATTATGGATGCCAGTTCGTTCGGTCGTATGGTCGCATTTATCGCTTAATTACGACGAACGTTCGAACGGACGCGAAAACAATCCAGATTTCGCGACGTATGATATTTTTGCATTCCCATCACTAAAATAAAATATTTTAGTGATTACATAAATTTTTG
The DNA here is from genome assembly GCA_030545235.1 of Helianthus tuberosus. Taxonomy (NCBI): domain Eukaryota; kingdom Viridiplantae; phylum Streptophyta; class Magnoliopsida; order Asterales; family Asteraceae; genus Helianthus; species Helianthus tuberosus. Next base: position 49,649,106 of record CM060427.1, on the reverse strand, counting down.
GATGTCCGGATATATTCGGAACGTAAGATACGCGCGAAAGTGCAAACTTATGCACTTTTTGACGCTTCTAATCCCTTGAACGCATAAAGTTAAGCGTAAAGCCATTTATTGATATCCAAGTCTTGTATAGCCCATATTAGGGATTCTCAAAAGTATGATGGCACATCAAAATGCTTCGGGTTCGTTAAAAGGTCATTCAGAGGTGTAATTAAACATGTTGACGCTTTTAACCCCTCTAACTCGCAAACTTGCGCGTAACTTCACTTATTGGCATAAAAGCTTTGAATGGCCAATATTAGGCATTACCGAGAATATAATCAATCATTATGAAATTCTTGGTTTGTTAAAGGTCACTCAGAGGTAAGAATTAACATGTTGACACTTTTAACCCTTTCGTTGCGCAAACTTCCACATAGTTACGCAAACGGCTCCTCTCGTCCAACAAGTGGCTCGTTTGAGAATACGGACACCGTATAAGGTCACTCAGAGGCCTAGTTTACGCATGTTGACACTTTCAGTCCTTCTATAATCAAAGTTTTCGATTTTGACGAAATTAGTCCCTCACAGTCAACGTTTGACTTTATTAGGGTTCATTACACGTGTCAACTCATCATTGGACACGATTTTACGAGGTGTTACATCCTCACCTCCTTAAAAGAAATCTTGACCCTGAGATTTACCCAAAAAGATGGAAGTACTTTCTGTCGTGTAATGGACTTAACTCCCACAGTAATTTAGCGTCCACTACGAGTACCCCAGTTGACCTAATCAATAGGTACATGCTTCACTTCGAAGTTTCTTAACCTGTCGATCCTTGATCGATATAGGTCTTTCAATAAACCTCAGGCTTTTATTAATCTATATGTCTTTATAAGACATTGCTAGCGATTTATCAGCTAGACATTGCTTTAAGTTAGCAATGTGAAACACATCGTGAATTCCATCGAGCTCCTTAGGCAAGTTTAGCTTATGAGCTATACTGCCATCACATTCGAAGATCTCGAGTGATTTATATATCCAAAGCTTAACTTGCCCTTTATACCGAAACGTACTATACTCTTTTATATTTGATAGTTTCAATAGATTCTTGTTCCCCATTTGGAACTTTAAGAGATTTGCGCCTCTTCTATCGAATTGCTCTATTGCCGATTACTGGCAGTTTTCAGACGATTACGGATTCATAATATCCTATCCATCGTCTTTAAGACAAATCCCCGATCCGGAGAATTGGGCTTTCCCAACTTCCTGCCCAACAATTTGGGTGTTGACTATTTCTTCCAAACAAGGTCTCCAATGGAGCAGGCTTTATGCTTATATAACGCTATTGGTTATAGGATAACTTAATTAAGGTGAGATAGTCGTTTTAACTACTACCCGAATCAATCTTAAGGAATCATCTACCCTCATAGTTAGTCGAACAAATCGACGATCCTGGGCAGCTAATAACGATTCTTAATCGTTTCCTAGTTAGGTTGCAATAACCAATGCACAAGCGTATTGCATCGTGCTTTCCTTTATCAACAATAATAGTCGGAGCTCCTAAGACAATGAGCTAGGCTGTACAAGCCTTTCTTTAAAAACTCATCCGGTTAGCTCTCAGTTCTTCCATTTCTGTTGATGCTAACCGATATAGAGCTTCTGTAACAGATACAGCTCTTAATAGGGTGTAAATCCTAATTTCATCTTGCCTCTCTAGAGGTCAAACAGGGTAGTTCAACTGAGAAGAAATCAGGTTATCCAAATATGATAGAGGTAGCTTCAATCTTCGACCTTGGTCCACTTACCTACGATTGTGTCATGCAAATGACACATCTGTTTTACGAGTGCAAAAATGCTTTAAGTAAAGACGCCAACTTAGGCATTTCTATTATGGATATCTTCTTTGAATACCACTAGCTGACTTTAGTACAATATGACCATTGGTATATCTTAGTGGTTCCATGCATTAAACTTCCATACTGATCAGGCATGGACATAATCTATGGGACGCACTGGTATACGCCAATCCTCATATGGCGCTTTTGTCAAACATAATTGGCACTCGCAGTTGATAGAAATCAATGAGAAAAGAAAATAATTTAAAATAACATATATTGTTGTACTCTATTTAAAGAAAGAGTACTCTTAGATTTTACAGAAGGATCATCGCCGATAATAGAAGAATCGGTCTCTCAGGTTTCATTGGTAAGTTCTACCTGACTTAGAATCTGGAGTTCTTATGAATATCATCAAGGTTTTGCTAGGCTTATGGTCTATGAAAGACTTATTATTGCCTGTATTAAAACATGGCACTTAGCAGAAATTATCATTGGTAAATGATAAGGAATGTACTTGATGACATCATATACTGCCTTTGGGCATTTATCAGGTGAGTTCAGGCATTTACTTCTTTCCTTAGCCTTTCCAGGCTTAGCTGCACCTTCTTTGGCAGCTTTGGGGTATCTAGTTCTGATGTGGCCTTTCTCACCACAACCGTAACAGATTGCATTCATTATGTCCCAACATTCATGGGGCTGATGTCCAGTTCCTTGTGCAGATGCACACTGCTTTGGTCTTTATCCAATTCGACACTGTCCCTAGTGTCTTTTATAACAATTCTTACATACAGGCTTCTTACTGAACTTATGATGGTTCTTATTAAGCTCGTAATTTGCTCTTTTTCTTCGATTTCTGGGAGTTATCCTTCTCCCTTGTTCATCCTTCACATTCGAAGTGTGAACAAAACTCTTTTCATGAGCAATTGATTGAGGTTTTGAATGAAATTTAGAGCGAGAAGCATTCGGCTCTTTGAATTGTTTCATGACCTTTTCCATGGTCTTTCAAACTGCTGCGTCCATCACGGCTTGGAGACTAACTCCATTAATATTGAGGTTTACGTTCGTAGCATTATTAGCTTTTGTCGCCTTAATAGTATCGCGACTGCTATCCACCTCATTCGAGTTTGCCATACTCGAAACTTGGTACTAACCACCACGCTAAGCAATTGTTAGTCATCATCCTGATGACCTGACATAGATCAGCCACGGCATCCATAAACCGTATAGGCTATTATTTTCCAAACATTCCTAATGAATGTTATTTGAATGTATATCCATTACATTTAGCCTAGGTCACCAAAGAACCATTAATGGCACTTAAGGTTTGGAGCGAGTCCATTACCTGTTTGACATAGGATCATAATGTCACAACTGCCTAGGTCACAAGGACTACTATGAATAGCTCGAAGGCTAGCCTTACATGACTTTTATTATATCTATATATACATATGGCATAGAAGCCTGTCGCGAGGGACATAGAAAAAATATGGCATAAAGCCTAGTCATGAAGGACACAATGATTATATGGCACAAAGGCCTTGCCGCAAAGGGCATTTAGATATGGCTCAAAGTGGCCTCGTCTCAATGACGTTATAAGATATGGCACCAAGGCCTGTCACGGAGGATATTTATCAATTCTGGCACAAAGGTCTGTGACTAGGAATGTTAACATTTGATGTGTTAACTTGTTACGAATGACAACTATTAGCACAATGGCTTTTCATGAATGATTTTGAAACATAATTCATTGTTTTGTCATCAAAGACATTAGTTTATAAGCCGTAATCTTATTAGATTAGAGGCTTCCAGGTTTGAACATAGTTCTTCACCTTTGGACAGGGAGTCATAAACTACAACTGTCGTTGTCTCTAAAGACGACTTATTTGGCACAAAGATAACCCAATTGACATCACTAATGGATGTTTGTATATCATCATTGCATTTGATGATATTAGTCATGATCATACTGATCATATAGACTGTTGGGGTTGGGTATAACCCATTACTTTGTACAGGGGATCATAAAGACCACCACTAACTTTGTCTCATTGTCAATAGAGTAAAGTGTAGCTCGTAGGCATTTCATCACAAGGGATGTTAATATTATGATCATCATATTGATGATACTAGTCAGGATCGCAATGATCATATAGACTATGGGATTTGAGTGTGGCTCACCCCCTTGGGCAAAGAATCACAAAAGATTACATTTTCCTGGTCTCAGATGGACAATATAATATAGCCCTTAGGCCAAACATCATTAAGGATGTCAGATTTAATCATCGTACTGATGATTTTAGTCATGATCGCATTGATCATGTAGACTATTAGGCTTGAGCACAGCTCATTACCTTGACAGGGGATCATAAAGATCACAATGTCAATGTCAATGTCATAGAGATGTCCTCATATAGCACAAGGCTTGTCTCAAAGGGCAGTTAGATGGCACAAAAGGCCTTGCCACAAGGATAGTTAAAACATAATCAATGATCTCTTGGATCAGTGATCTTTAAGGGTCGAACATAGTTCATCGCCTTTTGACAAGAAGTTTATAAAATAAAACTATCATTGTCATGAATACACCTTTGCCCAATGGCATACATCTTAAATGGGATGTTTTGATGTATACTTCATACTGTTGTTGGATAGCCTGATTCGTATTGATCATATAGGCTATGAAGGTGGCTTGGAAAAGTCCAAGTACTTTTGGAAGCTAGTGTGGTCTCTCAAGTCACACAGCCAGGAATGTTAACATGTTCTCAGATGTTAACAAAGATTAATTATCTTAAGAGGGTTTTACCATCATAGCCATGTTCATAGACATATAGGCTAGGTTATACCATTAAGAGGATCTTTTGAAATTTTCAGCTGATCAATCAAGTTCGAGAAAAATTTCAGAACTATTGTTGGATAAAGGACGAAATGAATACCTATATAAAATTCTCAAAACCTTCCATAAATCATTAGGAATTTACGATAGTGCCTTAATCAGGACTTGTAGTAAAATATTTGTCCACAGAGGACTAAGAGAAAAATTATAAGTCCGTATAAGAACTATAAAATATTATAATTCTATATAAGGGTTATGATGAAATATCAATGTCCTCAAAGGGACTATTTCAAAATAGCATATCCCCAAAGGGATTCTAATGCAATAACATGTCCATAAAAGGACTATATTGGTACAGCGTGCACACAAAAGGGCTTTGCTGTACAGATGTCCTCATAGGGACTTAAAGCAGCTTTAGTCCGCGCAGGGATTTAAAAGGAAATATAAGTCCGAAAAGGGACTATAAGATATATCCGCATTTGGGATTATTATGATATAACATGTCCATGAAGGGACGATAATGAACAATTGTCCTCGTAGGGACTTTATGTCGAAAGGTACGTCCTCAATGGGACTTATTAATGAAACGATATGTCCTTAAAGGGACTTATAATAAAATATCATGTCCACAAGGGATCTGAATGTAATAATTTTGTCCATAAAAGGGACTATGAAGAATTATAATGTCCATGAGAGGACTATATTGAAATATCAAGTCCATGAGAGGACTATTTTAAAACAGTGTATCCACAAAAGGGATTTTAATAAAATCATACGTCCATGAAAGGACTGTATTAAAATAGTATGTCCACCAAGGGACTTTATTGAAAATAAAATGTCCACAAGGGACTATATTGAAAGATAATGTCCATGAAAGGACTAAATAGCAAATGCCCATAAGGGGTCTTAAGTCGAAAAAGGTATGTCCACACGGGGACTAAATAGAGTAGATAGGTCCTTATAAGGACTTAAAAGAATATTATGAAAGAAGGATTCTCTAACGCTTTCCTTGCTCCATTTCAGTTGTTTCTCTTCTTTGTTTACCGTAAATGGTAGAGATACTGAAGATCTTAATGAATAAGGTAAGTATTTCAATCAGGATCCGTTATAGAAGTGGAATTTAAGAATTCCATGATTAAGGAATGATATGGATCATGATTTGGGTTTTAAATGATATAATCCAAGCCTTGGGATTTCAAAATTCGAAGGTAAGGGATAGGGATCATTAGGATCCACTTGTATTATTTTCAATATGGGAGCCTCAGGGACCACCTGGTATGGACTCTACTGACACAGACTTTTAAGTTTGAGCCTCAGGGACCTTCGGTATGGACTCTGAAGTCTGATTGTAATTCAATAAATTTGGTTTTAGGAATGAGTCCATAAAGGTCTTTCTTCCACACCAGTCGCACGCTTATTCTAGCCGTATTGTGAAGCTTGGCATTTCTTGGCTTCGGATTGAAGAGAATCTCTATCAACGGCCTCCTTGCTTGCGACTTATTTAAAATACATAAAATCGAAAACAATATTTACTTAATAGGGATGAGAATATTCCTATGTTAAGTCTAGACTCAAAAGGTCTAAGGAATATGCTACTGTGTCATTGAGATTAAACACAAAAGACTAGTGTTTAATTCACTCAATGTTGGCTCTGATACCAACCTGTCATACCCCGATATTTCCACATATCACCGGTGGGCCCGGTGGGGAGTATCGTGACGTAGTTGATATCATTATGGTCAAACATATACAGAATAGCACAGCGGAAGTCTTGGAATATAAAATATTATTACAAACTTAATGTCTGAAAATATCAAAGTATTTATTACAGACGAGTCTGTAATATCGAATCCACAGGAGGATCATTACAGAATGTATAAAATGACGTTTAGCAGACTTTAAGGCATCTTTAAGGATTTGCAAGATCCTCTATTTCGACACCGAGAAATCCCCCAGCCTATTACGAGTAGTACCTGCCACTTAGTCTTTGGAAAATACGTCAGTTTTCATTGGTAAATACAATTAACCGACTCATTTTAAAAGAGTTTATGAAAATTGATTTTAGTGCACAAGGCACAAACCATTTATAACTTGGGACAATCTTAATAAAATCTTGTATACTGTTTCACATGTTTGTCATACATATGGGGCCGGTTTGGAAGCCGGTCATGATTAACCGACTCACCACTTACAAAACCCACGAAGGAGTTATCCCCAACATGCGGGTTATTTATATTTTAGCATTTGCATCTGTCGGGTGTATGCCTACACCCCGTGCATAGGTCGTGGCCATTTTTAATGAGCCGAGGATATCTAGGACACGGTCGTTAACCCCTAATGTTTATGTTATCAAACAATACAGATTAAAACGGGTTATGCAGATTTATTATATCACAATCCGACTAAATGATCTCATACCCGACCAAGCGGTATTTTATGATACCGTATCCCAAGCCCGTATAAGGGAAAATAAGTTAAAAGTATTTACCTGAGCTAATACTTGATTCACCGCATAATAACTCAGTCGTATCCAATCTATCTAAATGCAGGTAGCTTTTACCGGGTGGCTCTAGTCTGGAGTGATGGTAATATATAACCAATTCAGAATGCTAATGGTCTTATTTAAGTCATAGACCTAGACCGGCTAGCTTAAAGTATCTTAAACGCTACGACACGCTAGATTAAGCGATGACCGGAATAGAATGTGATTTAGACCCTACAAGTTTAGACACTTGTATAATATGGGTAAACCAAACACATTCTGGATTTTGAAGATTAAATGAGAAGGTTAAACCCGTTTCGACAAACTTACATAAACTAGTTACGTAAGTCTAACCGTATGCGCATAAGCGATAACAAGTAACCGGATGAGTCATGAACAAGTTCCATATGCCAATATACTTTAAACAAGTTATAATATCAGTGGGATATCAACTTGTATGCCCGTTTAGGTTTAAAAATCAAAGTATGCCCCATAAGGGCGTTTTGGTCATTTTAGGTCGTATAAAAGGGACTTGGGTACAATCTGATGTTACGATCATAAACATTCTTTTAAAACACTTTATTTATGATATAATATCAGTATGATAACAAACATATGTGTGTTTCATAGTTTAAAACCAAACTATGCTCCATAGGGGTATTTTGGTAATTTCACACATAGGCTTGAAGGCTAATTTGGGAATCTGAATTCATAACATATACCTACTGTAAAAGTATATTTAAAATGATTTATAAAATCAGTAGGTATCAAGTCTTGGTTGGTAGTTATGGTTTAAAACCATACTACGCGCCGAAACGGCGTTTAAGTCGTTAAATGACGATGTATTCGATCTTTTATGAAAACTGATATTACGGTCAAGTTTATATGACCAAAATATGTTATTTAATATGACATTTCAGTAGTAAAAAGATTTCGTGTGAAAATCATGCTTTAAAACCATTTAGGTGCCAAAAGGGCATTATCGTCATTTGAAGACATAATTCAAGAACTTGTGCGTAAACTCAGTTTATAATCTGAATTGATATCCCAAATTATCCTAATTATGATATTAAATCAGTAGTCAATAAGTTTGGTATAAGGAATTATGCTTAAAACCGATCTATGCACCTAAAGGGCATTTTGGTCACTTTAAAGCACAATTCACGACATTATACGCGAACTCAGTTTATAATCATACATATAACATCAAAATATGTTAAACATGTTTACATATCAGTACCTAAGTTGTTTGAATGCTTATTGGTGTTTAAAACCTTACTTTTGCTAAAAAGGTCATAATAGTCAAAGTATGGCATAATAACGGAAACTTGCATAAGACTCGAATTACTAGTATGATCATGTAATGTAATCCCAGAGGGTTATGCTACATTATAATACGATCATAACGGAACCTAAAATTAGTAGCATACTAGTCTAATTCGGCTTATAACCAAACGTCAACGTAGAAGTCAAACTACACGACCTTCGGTTGCGAACCGACCCTAAACTTAGAATTGTCGGGTTAAACATGTTTAGACATGTTTAAATAATTAATTACCAAGTTATTAAGGTGTTAAATATAATTTATAACCTTTGTATTATTGGTTTTACTTATTAATCACAATTCTGCCAAGTTTAACTTTTTAATAAAATAGTTTGACCCGACAATTAACTAAGCAAATGAAGGAATTAGGAGGTGCCCTTTTAATGGTTAATCACCTACCTAACTATGGTCTTATACCCACATTCAATTTGATCAGTGGCTGGACCATTAAAGTTTAAACCGAAATTCAAAGTTAAATTACGATATTTGACTTTTCGGTTTTTAAAACATAAATCTGAACTAAGGAGAGGGCTAAGGACACTTACAAAAGGGTCCTTGCTATCTTTTCTACTAAGAAACAAGTCCTAATCAGATCAAGAAGCTCCAGAACTTGAGAGAGGAGAGGAATGAATGAATGGGCAAATGAAATGGTTGAACAAGAGGCCTATTTATAGTTTTGGGGGAATTTGTAGATGATTGACAGGTGTTAAGGGCTTCTTCAGATGATTACAAGTACCCTGGTATATGTTAAAAACCAGCAACAAGCCCCTAGAGTCGGAATATGAGAGTTATAGCAGTTTCCTTGGGCTGCAAACAAAATTCGTATCTGGCAGTTAGCTTACGGACCATAAGGTTCCCAGGTATACGGTCCGTAAGGATTTGGTCAGCATACATGAAGTTTCAACAGTTGGCAGTTTTGGCCCCTGCACGCGTATCGTTGAGTTTTTGGCACATCTAACACCCGTTAACCCCATTTCTAAGCTCTATAAGGAAGTTAAAGTATATTTAACTTCAACCATGCTCAAAAGTATTATGGATGCCAGTTCGTTCGGTCGTATGGTCGCATTTATCGCTTAATTACAACGAACGTTCGAACGGACGCGAAAACAATCCAGATTTCGCGACGTATGATATTTTTGCATTCCCATCACTAAAATAAAATATTTTAGTGATTACATAAATTTTTGGATGTCCGGATATATTCGGAACGTAAGATACGCGTGAAAGTGCAAACTTTGGCACTTTTTGACGTTTCTAATCCCTTGAACGCATAAAGTTATGCGTAAAGCCATTTATTGATATCCAAGTCTTGTATAGCCCATATTAAGGATTCTCAAAAGTATGATGGCACATCAAAATGCTTCGGGTTCGTTAAAAGGTCATTCAGAGGTGTAATTAAACATGTTGACGCTTTTAACCCCTCTAACTCGCAAACTTGCGCGTAACTTCACTTATTGGCATAAAAGCTTTGAATGGCCAATATTAGGCATTACCGAGAATATAATCAATCATTATGAAATTCTTGGTTTGTTAAAGGTCACTCAGAGGTAAGAATTAACATGTTGACACTTTTAACCCTTCGTTGCGCAAACTTCCACATAGTTACGCAAACGGCTCCTCTCGTCCAACAAGTGGCTCGTTTGAGAATACGGACACCGTATAAGGTCACTCAGAGGCCTAGTTTACGCATGTTGACACTTTCAGTCCTTCTATAATCAAAGTTTTCGATTTTGACGAAATTAGTCCCTCACAGTCAACGTTTGACTTTATTAGGGTTCATTACACGTGTCAACTCATCATTGGACACGATTTTACGAGGTGTTACATCCTCACCTCCTTAAAAGAAATCTTGACCCTGAGATTTGCTCAAAAAGATGGAAGTACTTTCTGTCGTGTAATGGACTTAACTCCCACAGTAATTTAGCGTCCACTACGAGTACCCCAGTTGACCTAATCAATAGGTACGTGCTTCTCTTCGGAGTTTCTTAACCTGTCGATCCTTGATCGATATAGGTCTTTCAATAAACCTCCGGCTTTTATTAATCTATATGTCTTTATAAGACATTGCTAGCGATTTATCAGCTAGACATTGCTTTAAGTTAGCAATGTGAAACACATCGTGAATTCCATCGAGCTCCTTAGGCAAGTTTAGCTTATGAGCTATACTGCCATCACATTCGAAGATCTCGAGTGATTTATATATCCAAAGCTTAACTTGCCCTTTATACCGAAACGTACTATACTCTTTTATATTTGATAGTTTCAATAGATTCTTGTTCCCCATTTGGAACTTTAAGAGATTTGCGCCTCTTCTATCGAATTGCTCTATTGCCGATTACTGGCAGTTTTCAGACGATTACGGATTCATAATATCCTATCCATCGTCTTTAAGACAAATCCCCGATCCGGAGAATTGGGCTTTCCCAACTTCCTGCCCAACAATTTGGGTGTTGACTATTTCTTCCAAACAAGGTCTCCAATGGAGCAGGCTTTATGCTTATATAACGCTATTGGTTATAGGATAACTTAATTAAGGTGAGATAGTCGTTTTAACTACTACCCGAATCAATCTTAAGGAATCATCTACCCTCATAGTTAGTCGAACAAATCGACGATCCTGGGCAGCTAATAACGATTCTTAATCGTTTCCTAGTTAGGTTGCAATAACCAATGCACAAGCGTATTGCATCGTGCTTTCCTTTATCAACAATAATAGTCGGAGCTCCTAAGACAATGAGCTAGGCTGTACAAGCCTTTCTTTAAAAACTCATCCGGTTAGCTCTCAGTTCTTCCATTTCTGTTGATGCTAACCGATATAGAGCTTCTGTAACAGATACAGCTCTTAATAGGGTGTAAATCCTAATTTCATCTTGCCTCTCTAGAGGTCAAACAGGGTAGTTCAACTGAGAAGAAATCAGGTTATCCAAATATGATAGAGGTAGCTTCAATCTTCGACCTTGGTCCACTTACCTACGATTGTGTCATGCAAATGACACATCTGTTTTACGAGTGCAAAAATGCTTTAAGTAAAGACGCCAACTTAGGCATTTCTATTATGGATATCTTCTTTGAATACCACTAGCTGACTTTAGTACAATATGACCATTGGTATATCTTAGTGGTTCCATGCATTAAACTTCCATACTGATCAGGCATGGACATAATCTATGGGACGCACTGGTATACGCCAATCCTCATATGGCGCTTTTGTCAAACATAGTTGGCACTCGCAGTTGATAGAAATCAATGAGAAAAGAAAATAATTTAAAATAACATATATTGTTGTACTCTATTTAAAGAAAGAGTACTCTTAGATTTTACAGAAGGATCATCGCCGATAATAGAAGAATCGGTCTCTCAGGTTTCATTGGTAAGTTCTACCTGACTTAGAATCTGGAGTTCTTATGAATATCATCAAGGTTTTGCTAGGCTTATGGTCTATGAAAGACTTATTATTGCCTGTATTAAAACATGGCACTTAGCAGAAATTATCATTGGTAAATGATAAGGAATGTACTTGATGACATCATATACTGCCTTTGGGCATTTATCAGGTGAGTTCAGGCATTTACTTCTTTCCTTAGCCTTTCCAGGCTTAGCTGCACCTTCTTTGGCAGCTTTGGGGTATCTAGTTCTGATGTGGCCTTTCTCACCACAACCGTAACAGATTGCATTCATTATGTCCCAACATTCATGGGGCTGATGTCCAGTTCCTTGTGCAGATGCACACTGCTTTGGTCTTTATCCAATTCGACATTGTCCCTAGTGTCTTTTATAACAATTCTTACATACAGGCTTCTTACTGAACTTATGATGGTTCTTATTAAGCTCGTAATTTGCTCTTTTTCTTCGATTTCTGGGAGTTATCCTTCTCCCTTGTTCATCCTTCACATTCGAAGTGTGAACAAAACTCTTTTCATGAGCAATTGATTGAGGTTTTGAATGAAATTTAGAGCGAGAAGCATTCGGCTCTTTGAATTGTTTCATGACCTTTTCCATGGTCTTTCAAACTGCTGCGTCCATCACGGCTTGGAGACTAACTCCATTAATATTGAGGTTTACGTTCGTAGCATTATTAGCTTTTGTCGCCTTAATAGTATCGCGACTGCTATCCACCTCATTCGAGTTTTCCATACTCGAAACTTGGTACTAACCACCACGCTAAGCAATTGTTAGTCATCATCCTGATGACCTGACATAGATCAGCCACGGCATCCATAAACCGTATAGGCTATTATTTTCCAAACATTCCTAATGAATGTTATTTGAATGTATATCCATTACATTTAGCCTAGGTCACCAAAGAACCATTAATGGCACTTAAGGTTTGGAGCGAGTCCATTACCTGTTTGACATAGGATCATAATGTCACAACTGCCTAGGTCACAAGGACTACTATGAATAGCTCGAAGGCTAGCCTTACATGACTTTTATTATATCTATATATACATATGGCATAGAAGCCTGTCGCGAGGGACATAGAAAAAATATGGCATAAAGCCTAGTCATGAAGGACACAATGATTATATGGCACAAAGGCCTTGCCGCAAAGGGCATTTAGATATGGCTCAAAGTGGCCTCGTCTCAATGACGTTATAAGATATGGCACCAAGGCCTGTCACGGAGGATATTTATCAATTCTGGCACAAAGGTCTGTGACTAGGAATGTTAACATTTGATGTGTTAACTTGTTACGAATGACAACTATTAGCACAATGGCTTTTCATGAATGATTTTGAAACATAATTCATTGTTTTGTCATCAAAGACATTAGTTTATAAGCCGTAATCTTATTAGATTAGAGGCTTCCAGGTTTGAACAT